>OZ020195.1:10633846-11833846 GCA_963971165.1 Philopedon plagiatum
CAATTATCTTAAGTGACAACACATTCCTTGCGTTTAAATTTGCTTGCCTAGAAAATATTAAAATTAATATAGTTTACTACTTTTAGAAGAAACTTAGAATGGGCTGTCAAAAACCTTGTTCATTTCAACGCCTCCAAAACCCACCCTTGCTTCCTGTTACGCAAAAAATCCGGCAACACTTACCCCATTCATATAAATGGCCAAGCCTTACAGAACAATAAAACGTTCGATCTTGTTGGCATCGCTTTTGTACATGATCTCAGCTGGCACAAACTTCAATAGCCACATCGGCAGCTAAAAAGCTTTGTTTTCTCTTTCGAGTCAGAAAATACGTCTCTCCTTCCAACTTACACACTCTCTATATTTTCCAAATAAGACCTAACCTAGAGTACTGTTCCCACAACTGGGGAGTGGCATCACCTTCGACGCTAACATCCTTGATTCACTCCAAAAGAGAACCATTCGACTCATCAGTCATCAATGACCCAGTACTCATAAGAAATCGCCCTCTTTTTCGCGTCTAACGAAACATACAACTTTTAAAGATCGTTTAAATCTTAAAACAAGCCTAACATTGCTTAATTATTTTTATTAAAAATTTAATGACTTTTTATCTTAATGTGGTCAATATGAACCAGATGGTTTGGTAAACTGAAATTATTAAATTATACCTATTAGAATTTAGAATATCAAATCAAAAAACCAATTCTCAGTGGCGGTTGGTCAAATTTTAAAGTTGTATATCTCTGTTCCTACTTACAGGACCCGTACCAAATTCAGAGGTTTTAATAGTGAACCCACTGGGAATGTTTTGTTAAAGAAAAAAACATTTTATAATTTACGAAAAAAGATGAATTTTTGCTCCCCCCCACCCTGAAAAAAATTAGCACGTTTAGGTATTTTATTTATTATTTTTTCTAAACAAATTTTACATCATTTTGTCAAAAAATTTTAAGAGAAAAAATGTAGAAAGTTATAGTTTTTTTAAATATTTTATTTAAAAAAATCAAGTGACTATATAGGTACCTTTCTACTAACACATTTGTTTCTTTAAAATTTAAAAATTACGACAAAATGATGTAAAATTTGTTTAGAAAAAATAATAAATAAAATACCCAAACGTGTTAATTTTTTCCCCAGGGGGGCGGAGCAGAAATTCAACTTTTTTCGCTAATTACAAAATGTTCTTTTTTTGCTTTACCAAAACATTCCCAGCGGGCTCACCATTAAAACCACTATATTTGGTACATATTTTAACAGACCCAAATTTTTATGATATATGCAGAGAAAGCACCTTTTTTCCTACATGTTGTTTGTATAAACACTGCAGTCGTTCAGGATATTGCACTATGAATTACAAAATAAACGTCCTTGATTAAACAACATTTGAATTCACTTAAAATACTACGAAAAATTCCACAACACGAAACTAAACAAGATTGAAATATCAATGCCCCCAAATTTGGCATTTCTTTGCAATAACAAAATTTGTTTATTATTTCACATGTTTTTGATAAATTTTAAAGTTTAAGGAAGGTGTATTAATGCAAGCTAGTAAAGTTCAAAACCATCTGGTTTTTTCATCCTCGTCCTTATTTTTATCTGAGACATATCACGTGGCCCTAAAACGTCTAAGTAAATACTAATGTACCGTGGGTATCAAACAGGAAGAAAGATGCAATCTATTGACACGGGATTTAAGGAATTGGAGGTTAGAAAGAGAAGGGAAAACCTATGCAGGCGATTTGTTCCATATTTTGGCCGACATATACTCTAAACTGAATATTATAGAATATGAATCAGTTATCTGTCACAAAATTTTAACTTTACCATCAATTTTTATAATAGAAACGGTTTGTTTAATGCATAGAAAACAATCAATTTAATAATTGCATTCAATACATACAAGACAAAATTATAATTTTTGTCTACCTATACCTTCCTCTAGTCTTGTAAAAAATCAATTGAATATGATTCTAAAAAGATTTTTAATAAACTTCCTTTATGTGTAAAAAATATTTTGGTATTTAAAAAATTTAGAAAAGTTGTTAAGAAATTATTATTGGAGAAGGCATTTTACTCATTAAATGAGTATTTTGAAAATTCTTTGTCGTCATCATTTAATTAAATCATTATGTAGTATTATTAGATTTATAGATTTATAGTATTATTGATTTATATACCTGTTTTATATTTTTAGTTTTTTAGCTTCGTCTATAAAGATGTCATGTCTTTTTGACCATAAAGCATATTTTGATTTGATTTAATTTGATTTGATTTATATAGATAACAAAATTAAACAAACCTCTTACGTGAATTATTTCACTACTACGATAAAAACAGGGTAGCAGCAAACCCAATCAAACCCAACCCAACCTGGGGGGCTGCAGCACCCCCAGACCAGCATCCTAGACACAAAAAAACTAAAAAAGTGCACTATAAATTGAAAATATTCATCGAATTGTAATACCTCAACTCACGTTGCAGACTGTCAGCCCCCCCCCCCCAAGACAAAGTAACCCCCAGGACAAAATCCTGGGTGCGCCAGTGTATTCAACTATAGGTATGAATGAGCGGGAGAACTGGGGTGTTTTGGATTCTTGTAATGGGACAATAAAGGGATGTATATATGATGCACTTCTTGTTATTACGTAGAAACAATTAACGGGGGGAATGGCAAAGGTCATGATAAAGAGTTATTGATAATTTGTTCCATAATCAGGATGAGCCCAACGGTGAGCGAGAGTAGTAAGAGCAGCGTGAATTTCTGTAGATTTGCTCCAGTTGTTTGTAACAAAGGCGATACAATCTTTAACGACGAAACCCATACACAACCAATACAAATTTAGTCACCAAAGATCCACAACTGACCTCCTTACCTTTGTCACACTGGAACAAGTCTCACGAATTTCATGGCGATTCTTTTGGTGATAAGGGTGGGGGAGAGCAATTTTTAAGCGTTTTTTTTCCAAAAAATGCATAAAAAAGTACATGTGTATTGTTGAATTTGTGCTTCAATAAGCTTTCATTTGACACCCTTGCAATCGACATTTTTTTACATTTCCCAATTTACCCCCTGAAATTACTCCCAGAATCAAAAATTCAACTTTTTCCACTTCACATCTATAATTGAGCCACCACACTCTATCCCTGTGCTAAATTTCAACACCGAAGGGATTAAATAAGTAGTCCGTTTCATGTTCTGGAGCGCATTCTTAAGGACAAATATAATTAATAAGAATAGATTATTACATATGTAGCAATCAAGCGGATGATAAAATTTGCTTATTTACGAATTTTTTTCCATTCAACTTATTTAGTTTTTAAAAATCATTGTTTTAATCATAATTAATATTTAATTAACAAAGTTATTTTGGGTGGTTATTGAACCAATCAGTTTTGCCAATGTTAAAGAATAATTGGGCTTAATAGTTACACCGCCATCGCATCCAATCCAGGTGAAAGGTCGTCAAGTAATCTTGTTTTGACTGGGTTCAAATACAAGAAAAATCATATATTTTTTGACAGTCCAAATATTAATTTCTTTCTCTCATATCACGTGTTGTGCTAAAATCTTTTTTGTTTAGACATTAACGGCCAGATTCTCCAAAGGTAGATCGGTCTTATTTGACAACAAAAAGTTTTAAATTGAAAAGTGGAAGAGTAAGACAACTACACACGTTTTACATTATAAATTTATTTCTAAATTTTTTCGCAATAAAGAAATTGATAACTTAAGTATGTACTTTTCACAATACTAGAACTAAATTCATTCTAGCAAGACGTTTTAAGATGAAAATCGTTTGGAAACCAAGCACATCGCTAATATATTAGAAAAACTCATACGTTTTTGATGACGACTTGCTAACCATGACAGGACAAAAACATGTCAAAACCTTGCTGGTCAACCAGAAGATCTTCATTTAAATCAGTACTAGATCTTAAACCTTTTTAGTGAATCTGAATGCACGTCTTTTCGCAGTGCCCGCATACGAGTACGTTAGTTTTACAGATTTGCAAAATTTATCATGAAATTCAATAATCTTTATACTCTCTCCATTCATGGAGAAAACAACTTATTTTAAAGTTTTATTTTATAAATTCGTCGGTTCTTAATAAAAATAATTGGTAAATCTTGCTTACCCTCTCATAAACTTTTAAGGGAACTAACGATTTTTCTTTTTGTTTCAGGGTAGTTTCCACAAACCTTATCACAAATTTGTCACAGCATCCCCAAACTATGCGTACTAGTGTAGTTATTATCCTGACCATCACAATGGCACTCTCGTTTACTTACGGTGTAAACGCCATGTAAGTATTTACACATTTTGTTCAATTAAATTTAAGCAATACACTGATATGCTCCATTTATTTTGAAAATTGCTAAACAAATCATTGTAAACATTTTTCAAAAGCTTTGTTTATGTAAAAAAAATTGTCAATATTTATAAAAAATATTCCGTCTGTGCTATTTTTAACAAACTATTATTTATCCTAGTTGTTGATCCCATATACCCAATTTTAAAAAAAATGCTTGTGAAAGAGTTTATTCCACATGTCTGTGACAATTTTAATAATCAAAAAAATGTTTGACATTTCTGCTAATTTAAATTTATTAATGTAAGAAATACGTATCAAATAGTAGTAAATCGATTTTTATCCATGTTATGTTTGTAGCAAAACAGAGCAAACTAGAATCATATAATAATAATAATAATATCTAGTTTTTAAATGCTTTTGCTGCTGCATTCTTAACACAAGGCAGAATAATAATTATTTATAGAAAACGCTTATAGAGATGTATTTTATTTTAAACTTCAGTCGATACAAAGATCTGTCTTCTAAAATAAAATACGTTTTCAGTTTTCTATTTTATATTTTTTATTTTTGTGAAAAACTTGAAGGTTTCTTGTCCATTGGCACTTGCCCAAGTTGTTTTTTATTGTGTAGTTCATCACAACAATGTTGTATATTTTAATGCTTATAAATTATTCAATAAATGCATAACAAACAACATACTTTATAAGTCAACAGAGTATTAGCCTTCTTTAAAGTGTTATAAAACAATGACCGAAGTGAAATGTTAATGATATTTATTTGCTAATTTCCTTTTGTTTGTTTATAACTAGCATGATTTTGAAAATATATAATTGGTTTGTCACTCCCGTAGCTATATATTAATTCACTCCTGGACGAAAGGTGATCGCCTTTGCAAATCTTAACAGCCTTGTTGGCTGAACCTCTAAGTGTCATAGGTTGTCAACATTGGTTTTCTAAACTATGTCATTCTTAACAAATTAGGCGCTGGGCACAGCAGTTTTGTCCTCTTTCAGGCACCACCTGTATTCGGAGTCATTTCCGACTCCAATCCTACAGAGGCGTTCCTTAAGATGGTAAGGTCCTGTCAATAAACCAACCTTTGTAAGAAAATCGTTTCTACATAATGAAATAAGTTTCTTTGTGAGACATACACTTAGGAAACTTGGACATTCTATGTGGTTAGTGGACTGCCTTATTCCTGAAGCACTCTTCCAGCATTTCACTAACTTAATCCGAAGTATGCAAATCTTTTACATTTTCTGTTACCAGCAGTCCTTGAAACAGCAGCGATAAGTTGAGGTACGTTGAGATTTTTTGCTGACCCCATTCTTGTCAAACGGTTCGCTTCCTTATTACCCTGAATCCCTGAATGTCCAGGGACCCATAGGAGTTAGCGATATTTCCCTATCTGCTAGGTTATCATAGGCATTTTCGAGCTACATTTTCTTTTAAAAAGATTCTCACTTAAATGAGAGGTCTTTGCTTTCCAGCACTGCGATTTTATAGTGATAAAGCAGTTTTATCATCATGGTTCTCAACTCAGAGGGTTATTAATTTCCCAAGCTGCTTTTCCATGATACTGTAGGACTTGTAGAAAGTTTGCGAGCTTCATTTTCTCACGAATTTGTTGATCAACATAGATTCCTTCCTTGACCTTAGCATCAGATACTGTTTTATATCCTTAACAAAATTCTTTTTGAATGTGTAACAGGGACAAACGAACTTCACTTCTATCAACCACAGGGCTAGCGCCAAATATTTTTTCAGCAAGATCTAGATTTTCTTATGAAGGGCAAACTTTTTCTGATAGGGTAGAGTTTTGATCCGACCTTTCCCCTTACACAAGAAACAACAGTATTTGCTATACAGCGTATTAATGGGAAACGGGGGAGTGACTGATTAGAGTATAAGTTGGCTATTAGGACCTCATACAAAAAAAAAACGTCGGCACCTGACTTTTGGGAAAATTAGCAAAAAGGTGACAGTTTTGCTTGGAGTGAATTTGCAAAAATTTTAGATTTTTATCTTTGCATAGTTTGATCGTTGGGCTCCACATACCTCCCCCCCCCCCCCCCCCATTACTTTCGAATCGCCCCTGTGTACTTCTGTTTTACATTACTCAGCTATACTTATGTTCTTATGTACCTACTAATATATCGTTGCTAACTAACTGACTCAAAGATCTGCAGTTGCTTAGCTTGTCCCACAACCCCCTCTTACAAATAATGAAACATTTCCTAACTGGTTACGCATGAGTAACTAGTGTTACATTTAAATCTTAAGTTTCATTTTCGTTCTTACAATAAAGTAATAATGTTGTTACAGGGCCATTACAGAGTCATGGATTTGTACTCAGTGTTCATCACGTGAAGAATGCGATGCGGATCCAAAAGAAATCTGCATTTGGGGAGAAGCAAGAGACAGATGTAACAGAAGAATTTGTGCAAAGGTACAACATAATCTTACTTTGCAATTTTTTTTTTAAAAAGAATTCACATTATCGGATCTGCTTTATGCATACATACTGCACGACCTGCTAAAGGCGTTTGATACAGTCACAAAATAAGAATTGGTGTGCCTTAGCGCCAATAAACCTAGTTAGCTTGAGATGGCTTCAAATTAATTGAAATTAGACTCACTTTGCTATTTATTTTAATGGATTAATATTGTTTCCAGGGACCCGGTGAGCGCTGTGGAGGATCACTCAACATCTTGGGCGTATGCGGAGAAGGAATGATGTGCAAATCAGACGAAAGATGTCACGGCTGCTCAATTCAGACCATGGAATGTTACAACGGACTTCGCTAAAGACTGACGATCTCATTTTTAAAACAGTATTCTCAGTGGCGTAACTGATATTAGTTTGTCGATTTTAATGCTGTGATCATCATTTTTCGTTGTTTTTATTCTGACGTTCCATCCAGTAGCCGTAGTCTACCCTCGTCAAACTCGGAAAAACCAAGTGAAGTACCATAACGTTATATTTATTTCATTTATCATTAGTTCCTCGAATTTCTCCGAAATTAACCAATTTGCAGTTGTCTTGCAAATTAAGGACTTTTTAAAAAAGTTTTTGTATATTGTATATTTTACATTTTGGCCTAATTTTGGCTAGATTTTTTGTACAGATATTTATTATATCGCGGGTTTTATTTGTGATGTTAGGCTAAGTTACTTTTATTTTATTATGTTTCATTTATGGGGATTTGAAACACCGTAATTTATAATCCAAGAACTATTCTGACTCTGTAGCTGTTTCATATGACATTTTTGAAGTCAGAGTTTATAGCTTTGCTAGCAGAATTTTCTATAACTAGCTACAAAATATTTTCATACAAATATTGTATGAAACCTAACCTTACGCAACAGTAAATTTAATATTATTGTTTAGACACATATAAAACTATATTCAATTATTCAATATGAATATGTAACTCATGTAAATGACGTTACATATAGGAAACTGTACCCAATATTTATTGCAAGTAATTTAAGACTTGGTACTGATAATATCTAGTACCATATTGGAAATGTCGAATAGAGTTTAGGCTGGAAATCTCTAGTGCATTTTGCTTGATATTTTATATTACAAGTCGTAATATAATATATTATGCTTTTAAATATTTTAATATCATTTTTTCTCCATCTTAAATATTTACAAAGCGTAGCAAATATTTAGTGAATTACTTTTACAGGGTGCACAGTACTAGCTAATTCACTAAATAATTGTTCCAGTTCTACATCTCAGCACTTTTACACTACATAACGTATGGTGATGTGTCTAAATTTTAACATTATACAATATAAATATCGATAATTACTGGTTTACTTTGTTACTAATAATAGCGATTGTATAAATAAAATTAACACAAAAACATTATATAACTTTAATATAAAAGCTTTTCTTATTTAATTTAGTCTATTATGTTAGTTTAAATAAAGATCTCTTTCTTTGTAAAAGCCCTCTATATCTCTGATTGTTGTTTATACTCCTATTTTTAGTAATTTAATTATTGTAAGGGCAAAACTATAGTACAAAATTAGGGCAGGCTAATATAGTTTAGTTGTCAATACCGCTATATTATTTCGTAGACGATAATTTATAAATTAAATTAGCAAAATCTAAGAAAATACTGTCGAAACCAAATTTTTCTCACGTTTAATTGGTTGCAGTTTAAACAAAAAATCATATTTTTGTTATCAGAATTTTTTTTCTTAATATTTTGTAAATATTTTTTCAGACGTTACGCTACTAACCCTATAGTAGACTCAATTATGTGATTATATAGTTATATATTACATATTATTTACCCTTTTTAAAGACGTGCCAAACAATTGATTATAAAATCTTGTAAAAGGGTAAATATGATTTTTACTGATGCTCGAAGCCCGTAAGTATATACCATGTATATTTGTTAAAATATATAAGAAGCAAATTTCTCATTATGAAGTTTTACTTATTCCTTTTTTAGATTAAATAGGTAGGTACAAATCTTTTTGTCTAAACGCAAACTACTCGTATCTCACAAATCCGATTACCACAATGCCATATCTAGGCCCCCTGCGTAAGCATATCCTATTAATTCTCAAGTCAGATAGGTACTTCCTGAAAGTACTTGTAGCAACTGCAGAAAAATCAGAAACAGCACGCTTGGAGATTATATTTTATATATACTTTTACTGCAATTTTACAAGTGAGTTTTATTTGTTAATACTACGATTACTACGTCGTCTTATTTATCTTTTTCTTTGTTTTTTGTCTTCAACACTTCCAATACTACCGCGGCAGCTTTGTGTGCCTTCAGCTAGCATAATTTTCTTCGTACATACCATACAAAAAAAACTAATCGTATTTTTTTCGTCTAGTCAGTGACTTCAGCCTCAACTTCCTGACTTCAGCTCTAATGTCACAAAGTACGCGCGAGAGTGTAGTCGTCACCTCGTGTCTCGCGATGAAAAACTCGACGGAACGATGCGAAAGTACCGACTACACTCTGGTGGTCGTGTTGCCTCTTGTGGTCTCGCCGATAGTGAAAAGGTGGAATAACATATTTTACCATCTGCGAGCAATGTCAGACTTTCGAACTATATTATCAAGACCGAAGACCCCAAAAGCACAACATCGAAGATACAGGCCCGCGTTGTCCATAAGAGCCTGCAGGGCTATGTTTGACAAGGGCCAGAGGCCTAGAGATGCCGCAAAGCTCCAATTTATGTCGGAAAGCGTCTCTCTAGCACCACAAACAGTATAACTAAAATATTGTTTGTGATAAAGACATTCAAGTTAATGATAATATTATCAAGTCATATTTAAATTCATAATAAGCTCCCAAAGTTTCGAATCAAAACCTATAGATCGAATACACTGGTGAATGTGTATTTGTAAATTTGTGTATATAGTTACAAAAGCATGCAGTTGTCGAGCGTGACTGCCTTTGATACGACACATTCCTGACAGCATGACGGAGAAAATATTTTATATAATTGTAAGAGACTATAAAGAATATAGACAGACACTCGAATACAACGAAAAGCCGGTCTCCTTTGAGACATTTGGTGGGCTTATGGTTTAAAAATTTGTTTGTCCACCATTATATATACATGTAGATACGTAGTATACATATTTATATAATGGTAGACAAACAAACTTTTAAACTATAAACCTGTAAACCCATCAAATGTCTCAAGGGAGACCCGCTTTTCGTTGCACGGCAGTGTTCGTCTAGGTATTATTTAGTCTATGGTATGATGCATATGATTGGGTTTTTAAAATCGATATTAATAAACTCTGATCATATTGTAAGCTTTTCCCTCTCCCAGTAAGAGGCACAATACTGCCAAAATTTAAAAACTGTGTGTAAGACAAATAAAGAGGAGAGGGAGAGAACGCTGGACATCCGACTTCTCGCCCAGTCGCTATGGCTTTCCGAGCTTTCTGTATTCCATCGAGCAAATCTGTAGTGAAAAGTTTCGAATGCAGATATATGTATACACTAAACGCGCCTGTCGTTGTGCACCATGTAATCTTTATCTGGGTATTATAACTCTACTTCTGATCGGAAACAGTTCTCGGACTCTGTGTTGGAACAAACCTAAAGTCCTTTTAGGAGAAACCAAAAATAATTTCAAATTCCACTACAACATATTATAATAATATTGATGCTGTCAAATAATAGCTTTTAGTAAAAGCCAAGATGTATGACAACAAGCCATCTACTAGCTCTAACGCTAAGGGGCAATTTACTCGAGGGGGGAGTGTTATCACCTTGACTCAATGACATAATTTTTTTGAGTAAATAAACCGAATAATTAAGCCAGTTAAATAATTAGGCTGGGTTTTCCCCAAAAAAAACAATATGATCAAATACCAACACATGAAATTATGGGATAAAAATCGCTTCCATTCAAAATATATAATTCAAATAAGAAGAATCGTCCCTACTCACCCTTTAGAGCCCCTAACAAAGTTTCATCTGTAAAGACAGAAGGAATGAAACTAGATTAAAATTCGCTTCAATGAAGGGGCCTTCTGTCTTCTGTTCGGACAAATGACAACTCAAAAGCCATAAACGTCAACAAGGATGGTTTGACCGATACTACTATGAGTTCATGCTCCTGCGAATCAGCGCGATTCATTTGAACTTCGTAAACATATAACAGTAACAAACGCTACAACATATATTTCGATCTGCAAAGACGTTGCACGGAGAATTCTACGCCTTTACAACTGTTCAAGCCATGAACGAACGAGACTACGGCACTTGCTACGGGAGATAAAGCTACGTTATCACACTAAATTTATCACCATGCTATGGAAATAAATTACTAAAAATACATTATCACGGAAAATAATGATACATTTATCAACCTGTTGTTTATACTATATAAAGCATATCAGTCTGAAGATATTTCCTATAACTGAAAGCCTGGCAACAACCGTTCTCAAAAAGTACATAGGTGGAGGCCATATAGTTGACCAGATTAAGAGTAACCCTGAAATCTCTGATCACTCTAGAATGTAAATACGGTTATCTTCTCCTTGTTTCTAAATCCATGGCTATATGGTAAACCAATCTTACCTTTGTTAACTTCAACGCGCTCTTTCAAAGTAATTTCAATTTTAATAGGGCTAATTTTTATTTGATACCTTGGTATTTGAAATGAGAAATAAATATTTTAGTTTCCTGAAGCTTTCAAATATAGACATTGAGTCATAGATTTGTATATACTGATTGAAATTGAATAAACAAAACTTAGTAAAATTTCCAAGATTTCTATAAATTTTCTTAGCATTAACAACCGAAAACATTTGAAAATATTTTTATATTAGACCGCGAATACTTTTAAGATTTATCATGTTGCAGCACACCTTCAATAGCTATCGACTGGCCTTTAAAATATTATTTTAAAGATTCTGAAGAGTGCATACATATTATTATTCTGGGCATGAACAGGTCGAATTTATCTCTTTCTTTAACCACTGCATGCATCGTCAGAAGATCAATTTTTAAACGCGATTAACTCATCCGCTGAGTTGTTTTAACTAATGGTATTAATGTTAACAATTCTTGAACTTTTAGAGAAAACCAAAGCATCCGAAGCATATCTGGCAGACTATAAAATATACTAGAGAACCGGCAGTAAATTTATATTCGCAAGACATTTCTAGAAATCTCGATCTCAATTACTATTATTTAATTTATTACTATTATTCGGAATCTTTGTCAATGTTAGCAGCAGCATTTAGTGGCATGAGAAAATGGTGGTATTGCACAAGCTAACTAAATCTCCTTTTTGGTATTTGGTATTGGCGCCAGCTTCTTATACGCTGAGAGTAGTACTATTTTTCTATAAGCTTCTTACGTATTCTTTCTCGGATATCTATAACTTTAAACTTCGCTTGCCTATAAGACGCTTTTTGTAAAATATTTTATTTGCTTCATCTTTTTTCCCTCTCACAATTTTTACTTTAATTCTATTTGGCAGAGGAGTAACTGCTTGTAAGTCAAAGAAGAGAGTAAAATATTTCTATAATTTAGAGCTAAATTTTTGTCAAAATCTTTCTCAATTCGGGACAATATTTTCCTTTGATTATGTTTCTCAAACTCTTTTATTTTTCTTTTCATCTTTCCTTTTTCATTTTTGGGTTCAATTTTTTCTATGTTCCTT
Organism: Philopedon plagiatum; assembly: GCA_963971165.1. Lineage (NCBI taxonomy): Eukaryota > Metazoa > Arthropoda > Insecta > Coleoptera > Curculionidae > Philopedon > Philopedon plagiatum. The sequence continues at coordinate 10,646,336 of OZ020195.1, forward strand.
CGCTCTGAAGAGTCTTGCCAGCAAGTAAAATTTTTGAAACATTTCCAATCTGTCAGTTTCGCTAATTTTTGCAGTACCTACACTTAAATTGCAACCATTTCTGACCCGCGGTAAAAGCCCCTTTTTAGCTTCATGGATTTCACAATTATTTTCCTTTCTTTGTCGTATCCTGCTTTTCTTAACTATTGTTTCATCACTTAAATTTTGTCCAATATTGTTAATTTTGGCTATTTCTTCTGCATTCTCCAAGTTATTTTCTTTTACTGTAACTGACTTCGACCTAATGTTTGCTAGTTGATATCCTTGTTTTCATTCTTCGTCACCTGTCATAAATTTTTTACATCTTGACGTGACATGTTACTGTCACTGACAACTGACAAGATCAAACAGATCTAATTGGTATAGAACAACAGTACGAGATCTATATTTTAACTGATATATTTTGGTGAAACAGTGGGATATGTGTTTTAATCCAGTGTTTCACCAATCAGCAGTATATTTTTGAGCTTTTGCAACACTGAGATATCAGTTACCAATACATAATATGTCATAAAAACACCAATCCCAGTGTTTCAAAGCCAGTATTCCTGATCCCAAAAATGCACATATCTCAAAATCGCAAATTTTTGACTTGCGCCACTGCTCTGGGGCGACGAATATAAAATATTTAAAAGTTTTAATCTTAGGGTTTAAGAGATTGTTAAAATCAATTTTAAATTATGCTAATAGGTCTAAAGGGTCAGAGCAACATTGACAGTCACAATTCAATATTAATGCGAAAAAAGAAAATTTTCCTCTACAGTGTTATATAAATATGGATAAATAAGAGGATTCTGTTTTTTATTTACCAAACTATTTGAAACCGTCCAGAATTTATATATGTTTTCCAGTTTCTTGGTGTGTAGACAACAGATGTTTGCTCATGCTATCCTTGATTGCACCAGGAATAATAATCTTAAAATAAATTGTGTTTCTAGATTTTTCATAATATGACTTTCAATATAAATATAAATGAACTTGTAACCAATTTCTTAAATATTTCATTGCCAATTTCGTTAAATTAAACCTTGATGGTAAACAATTGCATTTAAAATAGATGTCTTATTGTTCAAGGCATTAAAATCATCTTCAAGAACAATAGTTTCTAGTAAATTTGGATAGAAAATGGTGGCTAAATATAATTAATTAAAACCTAACAAAATGTATTCAATTTTATCCAGTAAGTGTTAATGTAAAATATAAAGCTCTATTAAGAGCAGCGCCTCATGAAAGAGGAATCCAACATTTCTTGTAACAGGACAAGCCCCTGAGTACTATCTCAAGTGGGTGTTACATATCGGAGCATTAATAAAAGACAAATATTAATGGAATCACAATTATTCGACAGTGGAGGTTGATTATGTAAAATCTATTTTAAGAAAGTACAGATTAGAAAATCCTTTTAATATCTTAAATCTCATCGAGGCGTCGAGGTCCTTAAGTCTATATAGATAGTCTATATAGAACTGGTAAGGAACCACCTATAGTACTGTTGCATGATATGGGCTCCTTTATGTAACACTCATATTAAAAGAATAGAATGTGAGAAATTAAATGTGGACAGTTCTCTAATACCGTACCATGAGCGGCTCAATACGAGTATATTGGGCCCGGATACTCTGGAAACACGCAGAATTCAGCTGACTTTGGCCCCAAGCTGCTGAATAATGGGATGGATTGCGCGAACCTCATGGCCTTGATAAATTTTAGAGTGCCATATTGCCCTACGAGGCAACTAGAACTATTTTCTATAAAAAATAGTAGCACTGATATTGGAAAAAACAGCACCATTAACGGAATAATGTCGTAATTAAACATGCTACTATATAATCTGAATCTTACTGAGCTGCAGTAACTTTTGAAAATAAAACTACAACAATTATAGACAATCTCACTTTGATTAATAACGAATAATTGTTCTACAACGCCTTGATTATGACGAATAATTGACTTACGACCAATTGACTTAGGACGATGAAATCTAAGAATCTGCTCTTAAAATAATAGTTGATCACATATGGCATTTGGCAGTCCATTGTACGACGCTATACATTAGTAACACTGTATCTTTTATTATCTGTAAATATCGGTTTAATATCCTATAAAATACGTATTAGAAATTTTGTTAATAGCAAGTAATTTATGAAGATTTTTCAAAAGCATTTTAAAGTTGTAAAAACCACGCTTAACAGATTGTTAAAATTAGTTTGTAACTTCATAAACGTTTTTGTTAGTTTATTGCAATTTTTATGTGCCTCGTGCAGCTTGAAATTGTAAAGACTTGGCATTAAAGAGATAATTTATTTCTAACTATAAAATATCTTATGATTATAATATTTTACTTTATAGCTTAAAACTATTATTTAATGTCTATTATAATATTAGAAACAATTCCATATATCTACAGAAACTAATATCTAGATTTGGTCTACAAAATACTGAATAGAAAATTAATATAATAATTATTAGGTAAATACAATTTACAGGTCAGTCCAAAAATTTCAAAGTTTTTAAATAATTTTAAAATGCCAATTCCATTTTAAGTTATCTTTAAACTGACCGAAGAATCTGAAGAACAGGTTAAAATGTGGTCTGTTCCTCAGCCACCTTGGGTGTAAGCTTGCCTGAGCAGGGACCCACAAATCTCTATAGCAGGAGGGCACCAGGACCACAATCAAAGATAGTTATTATTCTCGAGGTTTTTCGATGGTCTAGCGAAAATACTATTATTCGCATTTTTCCCAATATATTGTCAATACACCAAAAGAATTCCATCTTCCATCTATTTCTTATACTTTTCGACACTAGTTAAAATTTTTAGACAAACTTATAAATCAAGAATGCCAGAAATATAGTAGTTTTAAACATACTTTAGATCTGATGTTATCGTTATTAAAAATTCTAGACAAAATTTTAAATTGTATTTCTTGTACTTTAAAAAACTTATTCGAGTTTATCCAATGCTGGGCATAACAGTTTTTAAACAAAATATTTTTAATTCCTTCCATGTGAAAAAAAAAGTAGAGACTAGTTTTTTATTTTAGGTAACTATTAATCAAAAATCACTGTAAATATAAAACTAGATTTTGTTTTCACTACATTTAAAATTTAGTTTACTGCTTACTCAACAACTAAATCTAAAGTACTAATAGAAGTTAAAGAATGTGGTATTATTATAGTATAGGAAATTTTCTTCATAAAAAACAAAAAAAAAGGCTTCCAAATCTACGCTGATGCTGAAGAATTCAACTGTTTCTTCTGTCTTCTACGAACTAAGAATCCTCTGACTCCTGCTTGAATCTTTACAGCGGATTTTTCCGCCAACTCTGGGTCTTTCACGGTTTTCCGTCCAGAGCTTTTTCTTTTAAGCTGACTTCTGTCGTGGCTAACTTTGTCATTAACGCCATTCTGAAAATAGAAAATGTCTATTAATAGTACGACATTTAATCTTAAAATTACTGTCATAAATTTTAGAGTATACAAGCACTCATATATCTAATGCGTACACTCTTAAAGTTTGTTTTCGCTATTAAAAGCTTGTTGCTTTATTACGAAAGATCTTAGAATGTTTTATACTCCTTTAGAATTAAAGATCTATAAAAATAAAAGCAAAAAATTAATATTTTATGAGTAGATCTTATGTCACTCTACACAAATGGAAAAATTTATGAAACTGTTAAATTTAGAAAGTTAATATGTACGTATTTCTATTCACATTAAAGTAAGGTATACCAACTAAATTGTACCCTTTCGTTATTATACAAGCATGAATCTGTAATCAACTCGGGAGCTGCGACTAGATATGCTTTTAGGGGCTATTTCTATGTTCAAGATCCCATCAGTTTCTGTTATTTGTAATAGATGGGCCAAAACTTTAAATCATTGTATACTGAAGTTCTAAACTTTGAAGTCGGCACAATTTTGAAGTATAACAGATTCCCGTAATGATAATTATTAAAAAATTACTAATAGAGAGTCATATTTTGAGTCATTTATTACTGAACCTAATGGTTAGCCTAATTGTGTTCGACTTTGTTCATAGGCGCTGTTAAGGGGGGCTGCTTAACACCCCAAAACTCTAATTAGAACTCCCAAAATTTACAACCCTCCACCCTATTAGGCGTAGTTAAGGGGGGGGGGACTTGGTAGTGCTTAGCTTAGCTAAATTTGAGAAAAAATAAGTTTGCCATTAACTTTAGTTATAAAAACATAAAAAATATTATGTCATACTTTTAAGTGCTTTTCTTGTTGTGAAGTTGGTTCATTTTTTTGAAAAAAAAAAATATATTTCTTTCTTTTTAGTGCACCTATTCTCCCTCCCCTCTTATCTCCCCATCTTTAAATTGGCAATGTTCATGTAATATTAGATTTTCTGACCTCAATAATCCGGAAAATGGTCCATTAGTCAACAATTCTGAACAAATTCCCACCCGATCCTTTTTTTTAGGTTTCTATATCTATACCATATTCTTGGTAATGATGATATTTATTTAACTTATTAAAATACACAATAGGGTAAAATGTATACAAGCGAATGTAAAATAACAATAAAACTTTATAGCGAAATAACAATATTGTTATTTTGCTACAGAATTTTTTTTGCAAATAAAATGATTTCATCCAAAATTTAAAAAAAAAATTGTAATCCAGCAGCAGCTATAAAAATGTATAAGTGTATTTTTTATTGATACGGTTTGTTTTATAAATCCGTAACCAAAAGTTTTGAATAATCAAAAATTTCCCGCAGCAGGTCAAAGACCAGGCATAAACACGATACTTAAAAAGTTAAAAAAGAAATGTGTGTTTTTTCTTGGCAAAAATATGTTCATTAAAATTAAGTAGTACATTCACTTCGTCTAAAATAAAGCTAGAGGATGTGTTTTATTTAATAGTTATTTATGATATAAGTGTTAAAAGTACAATTTTACGGCACGAATTTGATAGTTTGCAGAATGAGCGAAGCGAATTCTGCAATTCAAATGAGTGCCTTAAAAGTACTTTTAACACAAATATCATACAAAATTTTTTCTACAAACGTCAATAAAAAACAATAAGACAATTACAATTTTTAGAAAGTTTAATATATTTTAAACACATAGTTTTAAGTAGAATCGTAGATATAATATAAAATTATTAAGTTGACATTTGTCAAAAAACCTAACAACCATTGTTGGCGTCGTAGTTGTTATGGAAATACCTTTAACACTAGTGCTATAAAGTACTTTTAACACTAGTGCCATAAAGTAACATTTGTAAGGCCTCTGCGGGGTGCTATAAAATGCATTTTTAACACGTTTGTAGAAAAAGGTATTTTTTTGAAAACCATACAAAATAAACAGAATAAAATTAATTCTACAATCAACAATTAAACTTGCCATTTTTTCTCCAACCTTCAAAACTTAACTGGTCAACTAGAAGAACTAAATTTAAAACCGTTTTGTAATTTAGGTGGTATGAGATTTTTAAAAAGCGCTTTTACTTGTCCCCCATTGAGCCTTAAAAGCATTTTGTAATTCTGTTTATTTATGTTAAGAAGTGTTTAGCACCTATTCTAATTATTATCTTTTTAAAAATAATTCATTACTTCTAAAACAAAAATATTAAGATTGTACATTTTTACCGACAACTGTTCGATCATTAGATATACATGTCATTTTAAAAAAAATACAGCCAAATTGTTGATCTAACAAGCTTCCAAATAATATATCTTGAAAATTATTGTGGGTAAATTTTTTTTTTTTCAAAAAAACGGGATTGCAATGTTATATTTTCATTATTATTTATATTATTTTAATTGGTTATATTGTTATAAGTACATAATTATTAACATGCAAATTGGAGAATTTCTAAGTAAGTGGTTGTAATTAATTTTTTAATTTCGTATTTATATTTCAAATAATTGTATTTTGTTAATTTCGGGTACCTAGTCATTTATATAGAAGAATAAATATTTGAAATTATTTTTTCCTGCTCATTTAAATATCTAGGGTTTAATGAAAATATTATTCTTAAGTCGTGTGTTCTAAAGAAAATATTACTTTTATTTTTTAGAACTGATACTAACAAGTTTGTCTGATGATAATTTTTTGTGTTCTTATGTCTAATTCTTTTAAAGGATAAAGTAAATCTTTATATATATGAGATTTAAAAATATTTTTTTAAATCCTTGTATTTTATCAGCCAAATTTCTGCTGATGCCTCCTCCCCAATTAAAAATTCCATAATTTAAATGAGTTTGCACTAAAGGATAATAAAGTATTTCTAGATATTTTATACCCTAAAAAGGTTTTACAGTTTTTAAATACTAGAAACAGATTTCCTATTTTTTTATTTGAAAATGCTAGATGTAGGTAAACTCCATTTTAGTTGATTAGCAAAAATTATTCTCAAATAGTTTACATTGTCTGCTCTGGAAATCTGAATATTTAAATTTATTGTATTTCCATACTGTGTATTACTTTTTTTTTAGCTAAAAGGTAGATAATTTGTTTTTTCATGACTTATTGTCAATTTTTTCTATTTTAATTTTATAATTTAAACTGTTTCAACTTTTATCAGTATAAAATATAACGGTATCATCTAGACAACTTTTACTATGAATTTAACCATCAGAATTTATATTATATAAATTATTAATATAAATATTAAAAAACGGTAATCCTACAATAATTACTGTTCCTTGTGGAACATCATATTAGAAAAAAAAATTTCTTCATTAATTTTAACATAGATGGGGTTATGTTTAATAACATTTTTAATTAAATTAAGCTGATTTCCTCTAAAATAAATATTTTATAAATTTATCTATTAGCAGATCATGACTAACAGTGTCAAAAGCTTTTGCCAAATCCATAAAAATACAAATATATACAAGGTGTATGCATCATTAGGGTGTCCGTTATTTACCAAGTTGATTTTTTTTCTTGCGACGCCCCCTAAATTTGTAGTTTATCGTCTAAAAAAAAATGTCAGATCAAAATAAGCCCTTAATATTCAAAATAAACCTTGCCCTAAAGACGATACATTTCCCATTTAAATTACATGGGATGTTGCCACTTTTTACAATTAATTTTTTTTTCTCGGACAAGATGACTTATAGCAATGAGACATACATATTATTATACGAAATTGAACGCTCTACAAAAAAGACCTCTTATAATTTTTCGAACAATTCACTCCGTCAAAAGTTATTCAAGGTGAAATTTGAACTCTATATAAATTTTCAGATTTTTTACTTTTACGGCAAAGTGATTATTATTTCGATAAAAGTTATTAATTTATTTCTAAAAATAGATAATCTGGTGGTATTAGGTTAAAAAAATTTTAAACATGGAAAATAATATACCGCATAACAGGTAGCTGGTTCTAGTTTGAATCATTTTTGAGACTATTCATTTATAACACACAGTCAACTAATTTTTATTGAGTTTCATAAATTTTTGTATACTTTCATGAAATTTCCCTTCAATAATGTAAGTGACTCAAAATTACACTACAAGTATTCCCGCCAACACACAGATTTTCTATTCACGCAAGCGCGCTAAGTCGCATTTAGTACCTTGAATAACTTTTGAAGGAGTCAATTAATTCTAAACTTATAAGAGATCTTTTTTGTAGAGCGTTCAATTTCCTATAAGAATATGTATAACTCATTGCTATAAGTCATCTGGTCCGAGAAAAAAAAATTGTTAAAAGTGGCACAATCCCATGTAATTTAAATGGGAAATGTATCGTCTTTAGGGCAAGGTTTATTTTGAATATTAAGGGCTTATTTTGGTCTGACATTTTTTTTTTGGCGATAAACTAAAAATTTAGGGGGCGTCGCAAGAAAAAAAATCAACTTGGAAAATACCGGACACCCTAATGCATCATATACATATATATTTTTTTATTGAATAGCAAACATTTGCGTTGATTTATTTTTGTGGCATCCAAATTGTTTACTAGAAATAAAATTACTGTTTTATATTCTGATAACGTTAAAAAACAAAATAGGAGCTAATTATTGCTCTTATCAGGGATTGAAAGCTGCATAAACTGATGGAAGTCGAGTTTTAAATTGTTATTAGGAAACACAAATACTGTAAAACACTAAATTTTGGATAAGCTCTAAAATTAAAATTACAAACCGCAATGTATGCACAATATTTCAAAAATTAACATACCCTTATAAACTGCAATATGCGTACTGTAGACTAAAGATAGCTATAAAAATGTTATAAAATAATTAAGGACTCAGATTAATAAAACCTAATTATTCCCAATTAAAAAGGAAAAACACCTCAATTGTAGTAATTATACATATAAGTTGGTAATTTAATGGATTAAATATGTTCTTAATTTTAGTACGGCTTTTGTTTTATGTTTTGGTTAATACATAAATGGGCTTTTGCTGACGCATATCCGTTGTTTCAATCATAAGTGCGGGAATTAAAAGTTATTTGAAAACACTCATGGAAATTTCAAACTAACAGGAACTGGAAAATTTCTAATTCGGATGAAATATGTCTTCAATTTGAATACAATTAGAATTAAATATACAGCACTTTAATTTTAAAACTCACCTCCCTTAGCACCGTATTCACCATTGCAATTGAACAGTCAGATAACTATCAGTGCAGGGTATAAGATTTAGAGAATATATATCACGACTTATTGAAGAGGTTTATAATTTATTCTTTGTTAGTTTAAAAACCAAGAAATTACAGCAGATTTTTTAAGATCTGTTTTGAATTTCGCAAAAAATTCAAATAAGGATTAGGTACTCAAGAGCGGTTTATCCGATAGCAAGCATCCACAGCTCCTTTTATTTTATTCACAAAGAAACAATTTTTAGAAAAGAATTTTAAATTTCTCAAAATAAGTTTTTGCAAAAGATTGCTGAAAAATTCAAAAATTATTTTTTAAATATCCTATGTATTGCTATAAAAAAGCTTTAAAATAATCTGTGGATGATTCCTGTCAGATAAGCCATTCTCGAGTAATCCTTATTTAAATACAGTAAGACAGAGATAAAATTGTCAGTTTTTGTGATATTAAAAATTGAATTAAAAAAAATATTTTGTATGTTTGTTAGGGGTAGATAAAACAAAACTTTATGAAATCCGGTTGCGAGTTTTTTTTGTAGCATGATTTGATGTGGGCTGGGCTTACCATAAAATATGTAAATATGTATCAATATTTCTCATTTCTTGTGGGACAAATTACAAAGAAGACAAGGGGAAATATTTAGAGACGAGGTTAGGTGTCCTGAGCAAACCTGACCAGTGTGCCAGGGGCCCCTAAATGTTTTACTACGCTTCTGAATCTACCCAAACCAAAGGTTTGCCCAGGATCTTTTTAACCGACCTCACGAGGAGGTTATCAATTCGACCCGAATGTATCATTTTGTGTGTTCACGCATACCTAATTCTTGAACGGATTAACCGATTCGATTAATTTAGATAATTTTTCTTTTGTTTGGTAGATGCGTTCTCCTGAATGGTTAAATTTTAAGGGTTTTTTTGCTGAAGAGAGCGGAAATCTAAAAAAAACCTGCGAAAAACTAAAAAAATCTCGTGAAATCGTCTGAATGGAGCACCGATTTCAATAATTTTTTCTCCGTTGTATTTAGCACGACGGTCCAGTGGTCCTGTTGGTATTTGACTTAGAATTTTTCCGAAAATGTTGACTAATATCTCATTTTCGGGGTTAATGAGGGCATAAAATCTAATTTTGTCTAGCAAATTACCGCGGGGGGGGGGGGGTGGTCAAACGGAGATACTGGGAAGTTGTCCAAAAATGTTAACTAATGTGTTATTTTTGGGGTTACTTAGGTCAGAAAATCTAATAATTGTGTTTAACATATGTTTAAAAAAAACGGGAGGGAGGGGGAGATGTGATAGAAAGGAGTAACTAGGAATTTCTTCAAAAATGCTAAATCACATGTTAATTTCGTTGCTAGCAAGGTCAGAATAACAAATGATAAAAAAAAAGTTACGGGGGGGGGGGGGATAGAGAGAATAAAAGGAGCGGTTGAGAATTTCTCCACAAATTCACAAATGTTAACAAGTGGGTAATTTTCGGGGTTATTGAGGTCAGAATAGCTAAGTTTATGTAATCGATGTATAAAAATACGGCGGGGGAGAGGGGCGAAAAAAGTGGTTGGAAAATTCTTTAAAAATGTTAACTATGTATTTTCGAGGATATTAAGGTCAAAAAATTTATGCACTGTAAACAGACGGACTGCCAATTCCTCCAAAAATGTTAACAAATTGGTCATTTTCGGGGTTATTGAGATCAGAAAAGCTAAGTATATGTAATGGATGTAAAAAAATTACGGCGGGGGAGGGGGCGAAAAGAGCGGATGGAAAATTCTTTAAAATTGTTCACAATGTCATTTTCGGGGTTACTGAGGTGTGAAAATCCAATATTACATAGACATTACAAATTTAAAGAAGGGGCGATAAGATGTAGGGGGGAGGGAGAATAAATGAACTAAACCAACTTCACAATAGAAAATGCACTAAAAAGTATGAAACAATATTTTTACGTATTTATAACTGTTGTTATTGGTATATTTAATTTTGTTCGAAGTTAGGTAACTTGTACACCGAAGTTCTGAACTTGGAAGTCGGCGCAATTTCACAGTAGGATATAAGGATCCATAATGATAATTCATAAACAATTAATAAGGAGTTGCGCTTACTTTAAAGTTCAGGACTTTTGAGTACAAATTACTTAGTCGAACGCAATTAGGCTGACCATTAGGCTTAGTAATAAATAACTAAAAATATTACTCTTTATTAATAATTATTATCATTAACGATTTCTATTATATTTCAAAATTGCACCGACTTTTTTGGGTACTTAGACATGGAAGGTGGTAGAGGATTTCTTCCTCGACCGAGATGGTACCACCCCACACATCCTCTTAAAGGGCTGATGAAGTCCGTACGGATGTTTCCAGCTCTGGATGTGTGAGTCGGATTTCCCCAATACACCCACGGTACATAGTACTTAGACTTCCGTCTTCGTGGGCTGCCTGAACAAAAAAAAGTGAGATACATACATATTAGGCATGTACGTATATCAACCTGTTGACCAAATCAAACATATTTTAGCTTTTCGACAACCTATTTTTTATAGAACTTGCGTTTAGCTTATTTAAGTAATAGAGCATTGACGATACAGTTTGAAAATACCAGAGAAATGGTAAAAATAGCATCGCAATTTTAAATAACACGATACATATGTTGATACCTCATAAAATTTACGTGTTAGTCGTTTGTTGATACATGCAAAACAAATTTTGAAAGATATGTTTAGTTTGCTGGTTATACAGTCTCTTAAATATTTTTTAAACATAAAAAAATCGGTTGGTAGGTATGTGTTTTAAAATTAAATATTTCATAATATTTATTTTGCTGCCAACAGAATATTATCCTAGCGTTCAAAAAATCAGTTTACAATGCCATGACTGAAAAATTATTCTGTGGATGAGTATAGATATGTAAATCGTTAAATCCTGATCCCATGAAACCGAGCGAATTTATGAAAATTCAAAAAACAAAAATACTATGTCTAAAAATTTTTACAATTACCAGATGTCATCCATCACGCTAAGGGAGTTTAACAAATTGTTTTAATCTTTTAAATATCATGCTGTAGTAATTATTTTTTTCAGAAGCTTAGAAGCAGTCAAATATTAATTTTCGTATTTGCGAGTAAATACTAGTATCAATTAATTATTGAACAACAACTGGCATCCAAAAATTAATTAACTCTGATATTATTTGTCGGAATTAAATATTCGATGATGTTATCGTGTTTCAAGTTGGATTTTATTTAGTAAAAAAAAACATATTTTTCTACAACCACAAAAAATCCAATAACGTTAACTTTCGTCTCTAGTGACGAAAGTATCTAATTACATTTTCAGATATTACATTGTATATTTTTCAGTCTTTGGAAAATACAATAATACTACCTCCCAGTAAACATAAGTTGGCTACTCCAGAAGCGGACAGAAACCGCATTGCCGAAAGCCGCGTCCGGCCTGAAACACGGCAAATCCCGTGGATTGTAGACCGGGCATGTCCTCTTTGCCGCGTCGCGGCGGCCCATGGAACGTAATGCCGCTTATGGGCCATGAGCGGCATTACACTACAGGGCGCAGTCCGGTTGGAGATCCGCTGTCCGTCCACTGGTGGATTAGTCAAGTACAGTGCACACGGCTAGGTGCAGTAATGCGTGGTTTTAATACAAATTTAAGATGGTCCACATTGGGCATTTTCGAAAGACTTTTTCTGTGATCGTCCGCAAACTGACATCTTTCCGAGTGCCAAGTTTCAGCATTCTAGAGCCATGTACGAAGTATGAACAGTATGAAGCATCCTAGAATTTTGATTATCACGGAGTGAATGAGTGTTAAAATAAATAATCTTTCGATTTGGTTGGTTCGAAGAGGTTTCTAAAAGCTTGAAACCTCTCCCTAGTAAATAATTTTAAGCTATATAATTATCTACAGTGCAAAGATATAGGGGGCCCAAAAATATCATGATTTGCTTCCAGAAGAGGGTGTACGCTTCGGTAGTGCGACTCGAAGTTGACGGGTGAACTACGATGCCCCCATATTATTCGGTCTTTGCTTTAAGACATTGACCGTTATCTAGAAATATATAAAAACTTTGCGAAATTTTCAGGAAATTTCAATTATCGGTCATTGTAAACCAACGCAAAAAGGTGTTTATGTACAACATACATTTTAAATAGAATATAGAAATGTTTATGAGTCGTGACAGAAACTGAACGAAGAGAAATATGTCTGAAATTATTTTTAACTTTTTCATTCTAAGATTTTTTATATTTCCATAATTTTAAAGGAATCGCTCGACCACCAATAACCAGTTTTACGCTTCCTAGTTACAAGGAAAGTACCCGGGGTGTACTTTACTAATTTTTCAAAACAGGAATGAAAATTCTGAAGTTAACCACCAAAAACGAATTTTGGTCGAAGATATAAAATTAGAGTTGTTTTCAGGAATGTGACAAATTGCCATTGCGAATATGAGGTTTTTTCAAAACTTCTAGAAGATGTTTAGAATGATTTCTAAGGGATATTATAGGAGCTTCTCTAAAAGACTGAAAAATTAAAACTGTGGCAGCATGTTTTGGTCCTATTTCTTCTTTCTTCTTCGTCTTCTTGTAATTCAAAACCGAACCAGTTCTTTGGAACTTCTTTATTGTGTTATAGAGTGTCATTTCAGTTATTAATGTCGTACAAATTTCTTATTAAATTGTTCCATTATGTAGGGGTATGATACTTGGCCATCCATAACCCTGTTCTATAAAAATTCTCTGTTCGGAAAAGTGATTGGGAAAGTTTAATTGCAAAGCAGATACAACAGACAAAATAAAGAAGCAAATACGAAAAACCCCTAGGACATGTTATAAATATGACTAAAAAGCGGAAAAAGAACAAATGGAGACTTGGAATAATATATAGTAAAAGTGATTGGGATAGTTAAACTGTAAATCAGATAAAACTGACAAAATAAAGAAGCAGATACGAAAATCTTGGAGAACATGTTATGAATATTGCAAAGAAGTTAAAATAGTCAAACATCTAATACATTTTTTAGATAATGCTATGAATAAAATCTAATTTTGTTGTATTTACCACAAACTGATTGTAATTTTCTTTATTTTTCTCTATATAAACTTGTCCTAACCTAATACACATTGCAAATTTTATTTCCCATAATTATCTTTTTGTTCATTATAATAAAAATTAAGCCCAAGTTTGACCATGGTCACGGCATATTAAATACTAAAATAGCTTATTTTAATTATACACCAGTGCATAGCAAAATAGGAAGTCGTTTGTATATAACAATATTTTGTAATTTTATTTTATCAATATAAGTTTTATATCTCGTAATTAGGGTTCGTAAAGATGGTGCCAGACCAGCCACAATTTTTTATTGTTTACTTCACGCCGAATTGCATTTTTCATTCGTTGTTGCTTTGCATAGCAACTTCCAGTCGGGATTATGTTTTGACCAAAAATTAGTAAACCTTTTGGAGTAAAATTGTTATACGGTTCTATTATGGTTCTAAGTTATAAAATAAACACTTATTTTATAACTTAGTATAAAAGGTTTATATAGAAGTTTGTAATTTAATTATGGATACCACGCGGACGAAGTTATTGGCGGAAGCTACTTCATAATATTTGCTTCTAAGCAGAAACAACCACTTCTTCCTTCGTAGTTAATTATTATTATAGATAATATATTATTATTAATTAAACTGTTGCTCTCCGTGGCACTTGACTTTTAGCTTTATTGGGATAGTATTGAGAATATTTTAGGGAATACTATTCACGTACATTAATACTTAACATTAGAACTATTTTAGAATCACAACAAGAATAAAATGGGCACAAAGCAATAAGGAGCCTATTAACAACACTGACTAAAATACATAACGAGCGTTTTATTAGTGTACCAGAAGTATAAAATCCATAAATTTCATAAATAAATTGGCAATGTCGCTCAAATTGGTACAATTGCAAGTCATTATTTATAATGTATTAAATTATGCACGTCCAGACTATAAGGCAATTAATCTATGTCAGGACATAAGGCTAAATTATTATTGTTAAGTATTTGGAATGGATAATACACTAAACTTGTGAGTGTTAGTTTTATTTTCTACATGTAAGACTGCAGGAATAGATCCAACTCTTTTTATTTTATGCCAATTAAATATTGCTTTTTAAATGTGAACCAACTTCACGAAAAGAAAAGCACTCAAAAGTATGAAATAGCATTTTTACGTATTTATAACTAAGGTTAATGGCAAACTTAATTTTGTTCAAATTTAGATAACCCAACCGAAGTTTTAAGCTTTGACGTCGGCGCAATTTTTTGAATATTTGTTCAACAAAATTAGATTTTCTTGACTTCAATAACCGCGCCAGTGACACATAAGTTAACATTTTTGGAGAAATTGCCAGCCGTTCATTTTTATTCCTACTCCTCCCCCACCATTAATTTTTTTAATATCTGTTCCACAAAATCAGATTTTCTGACCTCAATAACCCCGAAAATGAAGTAGTAGTTACCATTTTTGGAGAAATTCCCCGCCATTAATTTTTTGAATATCTGTTAGACAAAATCAGATTTTCTGACCTCCATAACTCAGAAAGTGACACATTAATTAATATTTTTTGACAGATTCCCAGCCGCTCGAGTTTTATCCCCACTCGCCCCTTCCCCTTTATTATTTTTTTAAAGTTATATACCAACAAAACCACCGATCCTTCATGTTAAATACAAAGGAGAAAAAATTATTCAAATCGGTGCCCCCATTCCGCAGTATACACACAAAATTTTCGATCTTCATGGTTTTTTTTTAGTTTCCTCTTATTTTGTCAAAAAACATTTAAAATGGCCCATTATTGGGGAGAACTCATCTACAAGACAAAATAAAATTCATTGAAATAGGTGAATGCGTTCCAGAATATGCGCGAACATACACACAAAAATCGCTCATATGGGTCGAATTGATATCCTCCTCTTATGAAGTCGTTTAACATAATTTAAAAAGTAGGTCACAATAAAAATAAATGTTTTGGCGAATTCCATTTAATAAATTGTGGAATTGTGTCCTTGCCGCGGATTCTATAAATTATTCCGATTTACAAAGAATATGTATTTATGCAACTTCGTGTTACAAAATTTCATCAACAATATGCTGCCAGGTTTTGGTATACCAAGGAAAAACAGAAAATTTATTTGAAAACGAAAACTATTAATGAAAATTAATTCGTAATTTAGGAAGCAAAAGCAGAATTTCTTAGTTGATAACTATACACATAAGTGTAAGTACATAGGGGCCATGTATAGGAAAACTTGGCAGAAATTACAAAAATCAGATAATCAAACAATATGACTGGTATTATTGAGCGAAATGTAAGTTTACACTTGTCAGCAGTCGTACCTACCACCAAAATATTCGAAGAACTGCCCTGCGTTTTACTACGCCTGTTATTATGACTTAGTCTTGTTACCGGCTTCCTCTGTACGCGAATATAGGAGAAGTTCCAGTGTGTTGTTTCCAAAGTGCAGTCTTGTAAGTTGTAAAACATTACTGAACCATTTTTGTGATGAATGATATTCCTCCAGGTTAGTACACTGATTTTTTACCATTACGTGATATCTCACATTAGTCGGAATAATTGTAGGAAAAAAAGTTGAGCATAGACAAATTTACTTCGAAAATGAGAGTAACAAATAGTTTGTGTAATGTTTTATTTGGGTTCCGAGTAAGTCTGGGTTAATATTTTGCTTTTTTGTGATAAATTAACTTGTCTATATTTATATATTTAGATATTTATCGATAGTACATACTTGTTTTGATGAACCAAAAATTAATTATGTCAATTTTTTTTAGGATTGGGTTCTAATCGCACATATAAATATATCAAGACGTGTTTTGTACAATGAAATGAGAAGCTCTAATAAGAAGAATATAGAAGATGAAATAAATTTGTTAAAGGATTATATATCAAAAATCGTACTAACATTTATTTTATAAATAAACATTGGTATTTAACTTTATATTTAGTAGTTTTTCGTTTTTGTAACAAAAATAGCAACCCATTAATTTATGCTAAACTTTTGATGCTTTTGGCCCCTATGTGCGGCGTCTTGCTATCCTAAAAGAGCCGGGAAAGTTTGTTTGTCGTTCGTGCAACTGCCGTCGCGTTCGGAAAAGTGCCACTTTGAACACTTGTTAAATAACTATTTAAGAAATAGGAAAGGGTAGTGTTTTGTTTATAGGCAATCCATGAACTTGTACGTTTGGAATTATTGCAACAAAAATCACTAAAGTATTTCACAATACTCAGATATTTATCACGATACTACCCACAAGTAAAAAAATAATTCACTAGAACGTAGAATGTATTTTTAAAAATTAAAGAGAGGCATAAGCAATGGCGTTGAAAGTAATTTTTGTTTATAGGCAACTTATGAGCCAACGTTTTAAATTATTACAGCAAACCTTTGACGCTTTTAACTTAAAAACAGTTCTTGTTCATTTTTTAATTTTGATTTCCATTACACTGGCAACAAAAATAATTTCGACGTCACACATATTTCAAATTTAGATTTGAGAAAAACAACTTTTCTTTCTGTAACAAGCATTTGCCTTACCCTTACCTGATAATTGATATGAGAAAACTGAAAGTAAATCGCATTATAGTTATCTGTGTCTTTTAAAATATTTTTACACAGTATCGGTGTTATTTTTTACTATAGTAATTAATTATTCTTATACAATTTCATCATTAAATTTGATGATAACCAGACTACCAGACCGCAGTTGTACTTTTTACAAAATCTCAATTTGACTTGTTTTCTAAGGAGAATTAAAATTTTAGGGAAAAATTTAATACTTGTTATTAAAAAACCGAAGATTTGTGATGTTAAACCTGTCGAAAGGTACATCTTCTGATGCATTTGAATTTTGAAATTTTTGATAAATGTGTTCTCTAATTAAGATGAATATATTGTAGAGGTGTAACTGCTCTATATATTTTTTCGTATAAGCTTTTACCCATATGATGGGGAATAGTTTTAATTTTTTTTTAAACTTGAACAGCCAGATTCTTAAACACTAAACTGGTCTAAGTTGACAACCAAAAGATATAAAATGACAAATGTCAGAATAAGTTTTATACTATGAATTTGATTCTAAGTTTTTTGCAAATTTATAAAGTAAAGGGCAATTTTAGTATGTACTTCCTACAATAATAGAACTAAATTTATTCTAGTAGCAAGTTCCAAGATGAAAATTATTTGGAAACCGAGAAAATCGCTGAAATATTAGAATAGCTCATAAGTTTTTAATGACTTATTAACAATGCCATGACAAAAACGTGTTAAATCCTAACTGATCAACTAGATCTTAATTTAAACCAGTACTAAATCCTAAACCTTTTTAGTGAATCGGAACGTAAAGTACTATGCGCCGTGCGTTAAAAATGACATTTTGATATTTGACTTTGACACTTTTAACAGACTGTGCCCACTGCTTTTTTGTATACGAAAATGTCACTATTTAACTTGAACTGAAAACTTTTAATTCTCTTTTTACCGAATCTTATAAATTTGGAACTTCTGATTAAGCCAGAGGTTTTAAATTTTTCAATATCATATCAAAAACACAATGGTTATATGACAGCACTTTTAGTTACATTAAATTTTTTATATTGATTCTTAGTTCTTTTTCTTTTTCTTTTAAAGGTTAGTAGATCAGAATCAGCTTAACTTAGATACAGAATATGCGGAAAAGAGCGTAAGCATGTCAAAATTTGTCAAAAAACAAACAAGTCAATCAAATAAAACTTTATCTATCTTCTTATGATGGTAACATTTTTAACGCAACGTGCATCGACTGCGAAAAATCCAGTTTGGTGTGGTGTGGTGAAACTACAGTCTGGTAACTATTTTTTTTTAAATTACAGGAAAAAGCAGCGAAATTGCAATGCAAATAAATAAAACATATTTATTGGGATTCCCTAAAAAGGTTAAAAATTTAGTGCTAGCTAAATTAAGATCTTCTAGTTGATAAGATGCATACTTAAAATGTCTTCATAAATTAGCAGAAAGAAATAAATTCAGAATACAAAACTTAGTTGTCATATTCTTACACTTGTCAGTTTAAACCTTTTGATTGCCAAATTTGACCGGTCTAGCGACAGTGAATCTGGTCGTTTATGTTTAAATTTGGACAATGTAATTTATAATCTTATAAAAGCAGTAGCAGTTTAAGTAGCAATCGATATTTTAAATTGATTTTAAAAAGGGGAGATCTTAGCGATAGTCCATGTTTTTTTGTATACTTTAGCAACCATAGGTACATACGTGTGCGCAAAAAATTTAACGTGTTCGTCAGTATTATCCATTCACTTTTATTAACAATAATAATACAATTTAATTAGAGCGAATGTGTAGTTTTAAATTTGTGTCATGAGGTCTAACTGAACAGTACTGATCAAAAATGCATAATAAAATATTCGACGGAATGTTGTTCATAGGGAAAATTTTAATTTAGTAATTTAATTTTTAATTTAAATAGTAAACCAATTTTAATAATAATGTTGTTTTCGGATTGTTTAATATTTTTTTAATTTTTTAAACTTAAATACTAATATGAAAGTATCTGTTCAAATATTTTTTTTTGCTTAAGAATATTAGAACTATAAGTATTTTGGTATTAACATACCCTAAAACTGTTTTAACTTCAAGTACAAATTTAATAATGTTTTTACAATAAGTTTTGGTTATTACCTTGGTCTTTAGTTGCTTTCGAACTTGGTAACCCCTAAATCCTGCTTGGATTTTCGTAGCTGCTTGTGCTTCCATATTTTTCTCAGGGGAAGAAATACTTGATTTGTTGATCGCGTTATTTCTTTTGTTATTGTTGTTCTCACTTTCCATCTCTTGCTCAACAAAACGCGGCGATTGTAGCGGCGACTGATGCCGATGCGTGAACGATTCCACAGATTTAGGCTTGGCGGGCGAGGTGTCTCTAAGCGACGCTTGCGCTTCGACGACGTCGACGCCGTCCTGCGAGCTTCGTCGGGACGTCACGACCGGAGCACCTGCTGTATGTCAATGGTAACACGTTATTTATTTATATAATTGATTAGTGTGGTTTCAAATGTACAGTTTTTAGATCATTTAAATATTTACATAGTCTTATTGCACATTATTTTCGTGGTTTAATGATTTAAGGTATGGATTCTCAATGTATCTATTTCAACTATGACCACATTTCTAATGTAAAATGTCGATCCAATCGGATTGACATTTTACGTTTATTCTTCTATTGGATCAGTTAACCCTTATATGAATCAGGTGAAGTGTTAGGTACAAATGTTTAGCCGAGCCAATCCGAATTTTTAATGCTACATATTATAAAGTATTATTATTACTTATACGTAGTTGCTTATACACGGCGCCGCCACTGTTGTGGCACTCCAGTGGGCAGCTTTAAAATTAGTAGGTAACCGATTGTGATGCATCAAATGAAAATAATTAGTTTAATTCTGTTGATGTATGGGGGATAAAGTATACATTTTCTAGCAGCAGTTTTCAAAAAAATATGTGATCACTTCCTCAGGTAGGCATACGCTAAGAAACCACAGTGGAAAAATCTGTAAAAATATTTTTATTATACTTCTTTGAAAACACCTTATTTTCATCTGTTTTAGTAATAATGTAAGATGGGCTTTTTCGGGCTAGCGCACGGAAAGAGCGCACGGAAAAAATGTTCCTGGTCTCCAGTTCTTTCAGTGTGCTGAATGAAGATACCGACTATTTTTTGGCTTTAAAATAGAAATATAGGTATAGGAAAATAAACTAAACTCAAGAAAGTCTATATGCTATCTGATATTTAATATGTACCTATTTTGTATTTTATTTCGTAAATATTTGAATATTTAGATGAATTTCTGAAATATTTTTTGACGTTTTGTCAATCTTATCTGACATAGACAAATTTAAATCACCTTTTAAATGATTTGAAAGTTACCATGAAAACGCATCATACCTGCCAAAGACCATATTGTCAGCGTTGTTAATTTTCTGTCAATTAAATTCATTCTAATAAAATGGTGAAAATAAAAATATTCCAAGTTTATTTTGTATGTATGTATTTTTTTATGTTATATTTTGTTTTATGTTATCGTTTTCAAAGAAGTATAATAAAAAATATCGTTCATTACACGTCCAGAAATGGATTTTCCGTGCTTGCTTGACTTCCCGTGTTCGGCTGCGCCTCACACGAGAATTTGTCAAGCGCGCACAGAAAAATCCTTTTTTCCGGACTGGTAATGAAATATACTATTACAGGGCATTTTAAAATAAAAACTTATATTATAATAAATACTGGTATCAGTGGCTAAACAGGATGCAGTGCACCGGTCAAGTTATATTGTTAACCATGGTTACTATATAATTTTCCAAAACAACAACAACAATTTTCAGAAAATTTTCAAAGCACACGGCAACAGTAAAGGGCATTTAATCGTGATAAGTTTGAATGTTTGAAAAAAATGGTTATTTTCCGCGAAAAATTGGAAAGGAACGGAAAATTTGGTAAAAACTAGCAAATACATATATAAAAATAAAAACATTTCGTATTTATTTTCATCAAATATTTGTTCTAACTTTGAAGTTTTTTTATTCAATTATATTTTACATATGTTATTGTAATGTTTTTCATATTTACCAAATATTCCAATTTTCTTCGATTATATTGCGAAAAAACAAGGTTCTTTTTACATTTCGGTTTTTTCAAACTGTTGTGTTGTATACGTAGCGTACAGTAGTCAAATTCTGCATCCAGTCCTACTTTCTTCCCCTTAGTATTTCAACAGTTAATTTGCGGCGCCTAACGATCAGTCGCAGAACTAAATCATCCTGATGCCAGTCAGTCAAATTGACAATGTGGGTAATCAATGTAGAATCCAGACATTTTTTCCGGGGGGGGGGGGGGGGGGTGGAGAAATGTAGGTAAACTATGCTTTAAGCAAATCAATTTCTATATTTTACAGATTTTTCTCGGGGAGGCGGGATTTTTTTTGCTCCAGGGGGATCACCCCCGGGCTACCCCTTGAATTCATCCCTGTAGGTAATAAAATGCCGCGCCCCTTTGTTTTAAAGTAAAAGTTATCAAACGTGATTTTTTGTTGAATTAAACATTTTTATGTTAACCATAACAAATAACACATGCATTAACATTGTAATGTTGTTAATTTACTTAGTAGTCTTAAAGGTGAAATTCGAAACACTTTCAGCTTACGTTCACGTATTTTACGGAATAATAGTTTTGGTTGAAGCACAGCAAGAATCCTAATGCCACCCCCTAAAGCTTGCCTATTGCCGCTCCCGCTGCGATATTGAGGCATGCTATTCTATTGTATGTTACAAATTCATCGTTTTCCGATGGTCTCTGGTCAACAGTACAGTTGATAGTGAAATAGTAGAATTGTATGACAAATGACGAGTAATCCGTTGTTTTACTCTCAACAGCAACCCTGACCAGACGTCCACCGAAAATGATGATAGTCTCATAAAAAGAGCGTAGAAGGTTTGACATTTATTGGCTAAAAAAATTGATTTATTATTTTTTATCCAAAATAACACTTGAGTCCAAAGGAGCCTTGGGCAACCAGCAAGATACAGTCAATTTGTATCGAACGTCATCAGTCATCACATCACCATCAGTACCTATTCATCGTCAGGATCTCCGGCCAACATATAGTGCCAAGCGGCAGTAAATCCACTATAAATTAAGTCTGCAGGTTCTTTGTCAGCGCTACTCGGATAAGTATTGTCTTTAGCAATTTGTTCACTTTTAAAAAAGTAGTGTTGTTCTCCGCTCGATATATTTAACTAAGATTCTCAGAATAAAGCGAATTATACGGACAAAGCTGTAAAGACTCTTGCTACTAATAATATCTTCTGGGCTATGTCTAACCACGTAAAACGTTTATTTTTACAAGATGATTAAAAAATAAAACTCGGTGATTTACGAGTAGGTAACGATGTGCTTAACCTACTGATTTGAGTTAATTAACTCTTTAAAGCAGGTAAACATTACCGCCCTATTTTAAGAAGAAAATACTACACAAATTTCCTGAAGCTGTATACAGAGTCTTAGAGACATATAACACGGATCAGATACAGAAAAATCTATATCAAGTTAAAGCTTTTCATATCGATATATATATATATATATATATATATATATATATATATATATCAGGGTTTTTTTTTCCTCGGGACATGGGATTTGCATGGTAAATTTTTCACCCCATGTTAACTTTTGGTCTACGCGGAACTAGAAGACGAAATTTGCAACAGAGGTTATAGTACGGGATCCGAAGTAAGCTCGTCCTTCACCGATCTACTTACCGGATAAAAAGTATTTTTTATCAAACATAATATGTTAACAAATATATCGCGAATGGGTTGCCCAATAAAATATGGTCATGACTATCCTTAGTTAAAAATACTGTAATTCATTTTTTTTTTTAATATTTCACTCACTTGCTTAGCAAACGAACTTAATACTAATCGAAAGTATAAAGCATAATGAGCATGCAAAAGTTAGGTTGCCTACTTTTTTTTGGTCCCTATTACCGGGTTGCCAGATATGAACAGGTGAGTCGATACTAGTAATTTGTACTCATCTGCTTTCTCATTGAAACATATTATATTAAAATAAAGATAATTTTATTGCGAACACGATGGTATAAGGTTGCTGGCGAAAAATTGCGAGCAAATAAATTTGCATATACAAATTATTTAAAAAGAGTTTTACAAAATCATGTTAAATAATAAAAGTTAAACAACCTTCATCACTAAACTGCAGAGTTATTTTATGGAAATAACAATCAGGGACTTCAAAATGGCGACCTACTCAAACTGAACATGTCCACAAGGCGTTTTCAGTTCGATTCCAGAAATTCCATTTCCTTGTTAACATCTATCGGTCTCCCTTGAACCCAAAATTCTAAAAAAACTATTAACGTTCAACGTACCATCAATTTTCAGTAAAATTTTGATTGGCATATTCGGAACTTCGTTTTAAAATTTTTGACTTTTAGATGCGAAATAGCCTTTGAACGACCAAGCAAACATAGTAAACTATGCTTTAAGCAAATCAATTTCTATATTTTACAGATTTTTCTCGGGGAGGCGGGATTTTTTTTGCTCCAGGGGGATCACCCCCGGGCTACCCCTTGAATTCATCCCTGTAGGTAATAAAATGCCGCGCCCCTTTGTTTTAAAGTAAAAGTTATCAAACGTGATTTTTTGTTGAATTAAACATTTTTATGTTAACCATAACAAATAACACATGCATTAACATTGTAATGTTGTTAATTTACTTAGTAGTCTTAAAGGTGAAATTCGAAACACTTTCAGCTTACGTTCACGTATTTTACGGAATAATAGTTTTGGTTGAAGCCACAGCAAGAATCCTAATGCCACCCCCTAAAGCTTGCCTATTGCCGCTCCCGCTGCGATATTGAGGCATGCTATTCTATTGTATGTTACAAATTCATCGTTTTCCGATGGTCTCTGGTCAACAGTACAGTTGATAGTGAAATAGTAGAATTGTATGACAAATGACGAGTAATCCGTTGTTTTACTCTCAACAGCAACCCTGACCAGACGTCCACCGAAAATGATGATAGTCTCATAAAAAGAGCGTAGAAGGTTTGACATTTATTGGCTAAAAAAATTGATTTATTATTTTTTATCCAAAATAACACTTGAGTCCAAAGGAGCCTTGGGCAACCAGCAAGATACAGTCAATTTGTATCGAACGTCATCAGTCATCACATCACCATCAGTACCTATTCATCGTCAGGATCTCCGGCCAACATATAGTGCCAAGCGGCAGTAAATCCACTATAAATTAAGTCTGCAGGTTCTTTGTCAGCGCTACTCGGATAAGTATTGTCTTTAGCAATTTGTTCACTTTTAAAAAAGTAGTGTTGTTCTCCGCTCGATATATTTAACTAAGATTCTCAGAATAAAGCGAATTATACGGACAAAGCTGTAAAGACTCTTGCTACTAATAATATCTTCTGGGCCTATGTCTAACCACGTAAAACGTTTATTTTACAAGATGATTAAAAAATAAAACTCGGTGATTTACGAGTAGGTAACGATGTGCTTAACCTACTGATTTGAGTTAATTAACTCTTTAAAGCAGGTAAACATTACCGCCCTATTTTAAGAAGAAAATACTACACAAATTTCCTGAAGCTGTATACAGAGTCTTAGAGACATATAACACGGATCAGATACAGAAAAATCTATATCAAGTTAAAGCTTTTCATATCGATATATATATATATATATATATATATATATATATATATATATATATATATATATATATATATATATATATAATATATATATATATATATATATATATATATATATATATATATATATATATATATATATATATAATATATACATCAGGGTTTTTTTTTCCTCGGGACATGGGATTTGCATGGTAAATTTTTCACCCCATGTTAACTTTTGGTCTACGCGGAACTAGAAGACGAAATTTGCAACAGAGGTTATAGTACGGGATCCGAAGTAAGCTCGTCCTTCACCGATCTACTTACCGGATAAAAAGTATTTTTTATCAAACATAATATGTTAACAAATATATCGCGAATGGGTTGCCCAATAAAATATGGTCATGACTATCCTTAGTTAAAAATACTGTAATTCATTTTTTTTTTTAATATTTCACTCACTTGCTTAGCAAACGAACTTAATACTAATCGAAAGTATAAAGCATAATGAGCATGCAAAAGTTAGGTTGCCTACTTTTTTTTGGTCCCTATTACCGGGTTGCCAGATATGAACAGGTGAGTCGATACTAGTAATTTGTACTCATCTGCTTTCTCATTGAAACATATTATATTAAAATAAAGATAATTTTATTGCGAACACGATGGTATAAGGTTGCTGGCGAAAAATTGCGAGCAAATAAATTTGCATATACAAATTATTTAAAAAGAGTTTTACAAAATCATGTTAAATAATAAAAGTTAAACAACCTTCATCACTAAACTGCAGAGTTATTTTATGGAAATAACAATCAGGGACTTCAAAATGGCGACCTACTCAAACTGAACATGTCCACAAGGCGTTTTCAGTTCGATTCCAGAAATTCCATTTCCTTGTTAACATCTATCGGTCTCCCTTGAACCCAAAATTCTAAAAAAACTATTAACGTTCAACGTACCATCAATTTTCAGTAAAATTTTGATTGGCATATTCGGAACTTCGTTTTAAAATTTTTGACTTTTAGATGCGAAATAGCCTTTGAACGACCAAGCAAACACTGCCAAAATAAAACTGCTCATAAACTCTATTTTTGACGCACTTTCATCCAAAATTTAATTTACGTACTTACATACGAACATAATAAAAACAAGATTTAAACAGTTGATATTCATAATCCTGAAAATTTTGTGTTGGAGCAACAAACAGGACAAAAAAATATAAAAATAAATCCAGGCCGTAAACTTTCTCCAATAAACTTATCAAACTTTATATGTTTTGGCTAAAAACCAAATCTTTGAATTATAACGTAAATATGCAGTAACTGAAGTCACTAGCGTTTTCTATATTGAAGTAATATTTTAAACATTATAAATTTTAATCGTATCTGTCTGCTTTTTAATGGCCAATACACTTTTGGATACAATTCTGTTCTTGATTTATGCTTATAAAACGCATTAACATATCTAATACATAAACTTTTTTCAGAGAAAAAGAGTTAAACATCTAATAAAGCCTTGTGTTTGCCACTACATTTTTTTAGGATAAATATACTTATATAATATGAAAGTGTTATGAGATTATGACTTATATGTCATATTTAATTTTTTAGCAGGAAAAAAGGGAAAATGGATTCGAAAGAGAATACACAGTTAACAAAGAACTTACTGTAGGAGATCTTGTACAAAACAAAATATAGAACTACTATAGAAGGCTGAAGCTAGTGTGGTATAGAATAATAAAGATTTATTTAGTGGGTATCCTTATTCTCCTGCTTCGGCCATTTTATTTCGAGTCGGATTACGACTAGTTTTACAGCCTGATTCTGAAGAAATTCCCAGCCGCCCGATTACCCCCCCCCCCCCATTAATTTTTATAACATCCGTTACACAAAATTATACTTTTGACCTTAATCACCCCGAAAATGACATTTTTGGAAAAATTGCCAATCGCTCCCCCTTAATTTTTTGACTATCTGTTAATCTGTTAGACAAACTTAGATTTTCTGACATCAATAACCCCGAAAATGACATATTTGTTATCATTTTTGGAGACATTTTCAGCCGTTCCCTCGATAACTTTTTTAACATCTGTTAGACAATATCATTCACAAAAATATTAGATAGAAGGGGCCCCAAGTGGGATCCTTGGGGCACACCCGAAGGAACTTTAATTTCACCCGACTTGAAGTTATTTATTTTTACAATTTGAGTCCGTCCCGAGAGGTAGCTGGACAACCAATCCAGAAACGAACCATTCACACCCAAAGCCTGAACCTTAGCAAGCAGAAGCCTGTGGTTAACTCTGTCGAATGCCTTGGAAAAGTCGGTGTTAACCGCGTGGACCTCAACGGCCCTCCAATATGTAACATTATTAACATCCTCTCCATCATAAAATTTTTATATGGATAACTCATTTTTTTGACAAACACATATTATGAATACAGGAACATAATTGCTGTGGAAATATGCTAAAAATTAATTAAAATCCTTGTAACTTTCAATAATTCGTAACTCCATGAAAAATGGGTCAAAGTTGCTGTGTAAATGTAATGTAAATTGCTTTTTACTGTTGGCCATCATAGAATCAATTATGGTTTGCATTCGCCCTTAGTGAGAGTCATGCGCTTTGTTAATCATCATAATGACTTGCATATTTTTTCGGATTCCCTTACTTCCCTTAAAAGGAAGGTGAGGAATGTTCTGGCCAATGCATGATTGTCAGTCTTTAGTTTTTGGTTGTATTTCCTTTTAGTCTTGCTAGCTGATGTGATCAGTTAGTTGTTTATTCTTGGCGATAGTTCCGTCAGTAGTACATTGTTATTGTTATTGTTACATTTATCAAAATGGGGTGTACCCGTTTATATAATAAATAAATAAAATTAATTTAAATAGCTTATTTTTTGGTTAAATTTATAAATAAGGAGGTTTATTTGCATCGGGGACATGCAACATTTGAAAATTTTTGAATTTTCGAAGATTTCCATGAAAACAAAGAATTGCAGCTTATTTACTCGAAATTATTAAGATATAATATGTCAAAATTTCGCAAAATGCCGGTTTTTGTTGCAACATTAAAAGGTTCCTGGCTGGGCCGATTTCGGCTTGAAATATACATGAATAAGATTTTAGGAACCTTCTACTTTAAGTGCACGGATATTTCATTGGATGAGTTACGCATTAAATACCATTTTTATGGATTTTTCGGTAACCCTACAACACTAGAATTATGAGTCATAAAAACACTTTTGACGACACAGCCAATGGGATCACGTTTTACAAGTTTCGAAATTCGCGCGATAATTTGCAGTAGAAAATCCTGTTTTTTTTGTTAATTAATTAAAGACCAAAATAAATGGATAACAGCAGCCGCCATAAATAGGTATTATATTTATGCAGAGAATATAAAAAAATATATTTTAGATTTTTTTGGTTTATATACATATTCCCTATTGCTGTAATTTAGTATAGTTTGTCAATCTGCAATTATGTCACACACATAAGTGAAAGCCTGACAACAGCCGTTCTCAAAATAGTAGGTGGGGGACCATATATAGCTGGCCAGATTAAGACTAACCGTGGATTCACTGATTGTTCTAAAATGTACATAATCGCGTCTCCTATTTGTTTCCATGGTTTAGAAAAAGCGGTTTAGTTGCAACATTTTTTTTTATTATAAAAATGCATGTATGAACGTTAATATATTATTATATATTATTATATTTGTAAACTACAAAATTTTTTATGATCAGCCTTTCTCCATATTGTTAAAATTAGAAAGAATACGTCATAGAATGACGTCTATTCATCGCCA
Source organism: Philopedon plagiatum (assembly GCA_963971165.1). NCBI lineage: Eukaryota > Metazoa > Arthropoda > Insecta > Coleoptera > Curculionidae > Philopedon > Philopedon plagiatum. The sequence continues at coordinate 10,675,069 of OZ020195.1, forward strand.
CAAACCGGTGTCAATACTACATTTTTTATTTTTAAAATAAGTTCGGGTTTAAAAACTAAAACTTAAATTTTAAGTGACAGTGTATTTTAGGATTTCCTTGAACACGAAATTCAAATCCGATATTACGTCTCTTGTGCATTCCAAGCTTTCTAGAAAGTTGTATAAAGCAAATACATAGCCAAAAGAGTAAAGTGAATGCAGTTAATTATGTTACTTAGTAATTGTAATACTTTTAAGCGTCTGCTTACACTAGATTACGAAGAAAGAATAACTTTTATACTATTTTTCTAAAATAATACCATTTCGAAGGTCTACAATAACTATCTTATAAGTGGCTTACTAGTTGCATCAGTAAAATTTTATACCAAATGTGGCATGTGAATGTTTGGAATATCAACTAATTTCCTTAAATTTTAATAATATGTGGAAAATCTACTATTAGTATAAAAAATTTGTATTTTTAAGAATCAATAATCATCTAAATAGTGTTGTTGATATACTATCTTTAATGTACTAAATAATATTTCAGCAATAAGACATCAAAATTCTGCCAAAAAAAAAAAGAATTATGAAAAGCCTACAACTAATAATATGAATTTAAAACTACGAAACTCGTGCTTAAAATGATCTAGTGATCCACTTACAATGATAACAAATACTTGACCTGGAGACTGCTGCAAAGCTGTTTGATTACCAGTATCCACTGTTTCTATTCTTTTTGGTTCTATTGGTTTATCCTTTTCCAGCATCTCCTTAGCTTCATTCTTGATATTCACATCAGATCCACTTGGTAATGGAACAACTAGAGTATCATGAAATTCACTGGTATGTTTGAGCTTGCCTGAATGAACTAAAGCTCCTGAAATAATTCAGTACTTACATTCTTATTATATTATTAAAGATATTATCAGAAACTTACTTCTTTTGGCTGATGAACTGCTCATAGGAATTACCACACTATCATGAAGTTCGCTTGAATGCAATAACTTTCTATTACTATCTTCCACCGTATTCTTGCCAACACCATCAGTTTCTGTGCCGTTAATTTGTATATTATCATCGTTAATAATAATTTCATTATGTCCTTGTTTAAATTTGTCCAAATTAAGTATTTCAACGTGATCACTTAAAGGTTTGTTGTCTATTAATTTTTGTGAACTAATGGTTGAAGGTGTTTCACAAAATTTTAATGGTTCTTTGTCTGCCGACCTTTCTAAAGCCGCTTTTTTCGTTATTTCAGTATCGCTGCTATCAACTTCCTCTTCAATGTCTGGTAATTCCCTTACCGGCGTTCTAATTCTCCTTGAATCGTAAGAAGTATCATCTTCTGGTTCAAAATCGTTTAAATATTCTAACAGCTCATCATCATGTGCCGTAAGACGCATATCTTCATCTTCACCTTTGTACAGCGATGCTGCTTCATGAAGTTCCTTTCGCAATTGTTCAATATCAAATTTACTTGCTGTATCAACAGATTTTCCAGAAATTTGATCCAAGAGGGTTTTTTGGACTTGATCAATTAGTTCTACGTGCCCTTCCAAGGCGTCTGTTGATGAAGATTTCTTTACTTTCGATATTTCTTTATTGTCTTTTTCTTTTGTAACATCCAGTGACAAACTTTTACTTGATAAGCCATTACTTTCAGATAATTCGTTACTATTAATTTCCTTCTTAGCAGATGTGTCATAACTGACGTTCGGAACCACTGTAATGACCGAGTCCACAGAATCTACACTGCTTACATCATCAGTGTTTATTTCTGGACTAGATGGGTCTTGGTTATTTTTCAAGTTTTTTGACACAATATCTTTTTCGGCTAAATTGTTCTCATTACTTGGTGTTTCTGATAAAATTAGATTTTTTGTATTTTTTAATAAATCAGTTACAGGTTGATCTTTTATATCTGTAGAGGGCAATTCAGGAATGCTCTTCTCTGATGAGATGTGTTGATCACGTTGTTCTAAATCATTTCTGGTTTTATTCAACTCATATGTTATATTCATGTTTTCGCTTAGATGTTCCGATATTTCATGAGATGGCACTTTAGGAAGCATATCTACTGCTGTATCTTCATTTTTCATGATATTGTTTACTGTTTCTTCAATTTCTACTTCAAGTGATGACGCAGCCTTGTTATTTCCCTTTAAAATTTTGTTTACAGCAGATCTAACCTCACCTTCTAATGTCGTCTCATCTTTACTTTGTGTGTTATTGTTAGCATCCTTTTCACTTAAAACTGTTTCGCCTGTACTGTGTTTGATTTCTATATGGGCACCGCCATCGGTTAAATCTGGTACAGCCTTTTTTACCATGTTCGGTTCTAATACTGTATCCGATCTGTAAAAATCGGGTTTATCTTTGTTAGTGATGCCATTATTTATAACACTATTTTTCACGTCAAAGTCATTTGTTACACTTTTATTTTCATTCGATATATCTTGAGTACTGTTGAGCTTACTTTCATCTTCGTCTATAATTTTATCGTGATCTGTTTTACTGCTAAATCTCGATTTATTTTGTTCCCCACTTTCATCTTTATCTTTTATATTTAAGTCTCGTCTGTTTTGATCAGTTATCTCCTTTAAATCTGCAATTTTATCACTAGATAATTCTTTATCTTTTTTAATTTCTTCAGATGTGTTTTCAGAAGCATGTTCTTGTTTTTTGTCACTTTCAGTACTTGATACATTTTCACTTAAATTATTTTGGATACCTTCCTCATGCTTAGTGATTTCTGTTTCTTTGTCTTTGCTTTCAATAATACTTAAATTATTACTTTCATCGATATCAACTAAGCTTTCGTCCTTTGAGTTCTCGAATAAACTTTTTTCAAATTGTTCTTCCTTTTCGTCGCTTGATATTTTACCTTTGTATGCTTCTGTAACAGCGCCCTTAATTTGTCTATTATCGTCATTACCATCTTGTACAATTTCTGGGAATTCTGTTTGTTTAATAGATAGATCATCCTTTTTGTCATCGTTAACATTCTTTAAATCATTAGCACCTCTTTCCTTTTCATTGTCTAGATTTTTATCTAAACGTTTTTCTAGTTCATTATAATTTTCTTTTTTCGTATCATCTTGAGTAACAGAGTTGCTTAAATTATTACTACAACTTTTTTCTTGATCATTACCTTTTTCTTCCATCATATTTTCCTTTAAACCCTTGTCCAGGTCATTATCATGATTTTGATCTTCAACTTTCTGAGTTTGTTTTTCGGGTAAGATTTCTATCTTCATCGTATTTTCAACAGTTCCCCCTTTGGTTTGAATATTTAAAGCACTTTCTGGTATAATATTATTATTCAATACTCTATCAGGATCTTTATGCTTCATGCTTATTTGATCTGTGTTTCCCTTTTCAATGTTCAGGTTATTTAAAATACCAGAATCGCTACTTGGCACTTGATCTCCTGAACTTTTTTTTTTTAAAGTGTCGCCTTGACCTTCCAAAGTATGTTCTTTCAAATTTGCATTAGTACTTTCTTCTAATGTTTTCTCATCCTTATCTCTTATAATTTGTTCTTGGTCTTTAGCAAGCGTTACGTTTTCTTTACTATGATCAAGGCCATCTCCTGAAATATTTTTACTTTCGCTTAAATGTTCGTCAGATTCTTTTATCTCTTTATTTTCAGTTTCAGTAGCGTATTCTTTTGAATTATTATCATCACTAGTTTCCTTTAGATTAGTCATATTTTCGTTGACAGTTTCTAGGTTACCTATATTTTCTGTTATTTTTGTGCCTTTTAGTTTCTTATATTTGAGCCTCTCTAAATATCCTCTCACCGTTGCTTGGATTTTTAATATTGCTTTTTCTTTGTCAACTTTTATTTGTTCAGACTGAAAAATATGTATTTTAATTATATCTTTAACAAAATAGGTATACGTATTTTTTTGAGATTCCTATATTTGTTTTTATGCAGTGGTTTTTACTAAAATATACCGATTAAGAAAATGTTGAATCTGATCAGTTAAATAAACTTTTTAAAATATGTATGTATGTAAGTATGTATGTTTAAGGTCAATGCGCCAACTTTGGGTTTATATATTTTTTAGTATAGTTTTAAAATCCAATTTAGAAACTTATCTATGTAATGTCGTAGCTGTTCTCGATATTTGTCGTCTTTAGGATTTTTTAAATATTTTTTTATTATTTACGATAGTGTACTAGAATATATTATTTATGTTACGTACTCGTTTATTACAGTTTTTATTTCTCACTGATTGAAATAATTTAACTAAAGTGAAATTTACAGATGTAGTAATAAAGAAAGGTTGCATCACTACTATAGGTCTAACGGCATAAAAGTTTACTTTTTATTACCATAATATAACATATAATTAAATGTAGGTTGTTTATGTCTCTGCAGACGATCCAAATAAGCAAATACAGAGGTTATCAAGAATAAATCCAGGTGAAATCTGGTGAAATTTTATTGTTATAAATGCAGTTTTATTATGTTGCGTACCAAGACGTATAGACGTTGTAAATAAACTATTTATTATATACGATACGATTATTATTTATTGAATTCGATCACGGAAAATGGTGATATCATTATGGCATATGTTTCTTTGAAATACTCTATGTATATTATAATATACAGAGTATTTCACACATAAGCTATTAAATCCAAAAGCTTATTTGCAAAGACACGCAAAAATATTATTAATCAATTTGAATTAAATGGCAAGTTTTTGGCATGCATTTACTTAACCTATTGCTCACCTGTTTTCTTGAATTTTCCATATTTTTTCTTATAATATAACCTCTCCAAAGAGATTGTATTTTTACTGCGGCCTCACTGTGTTCTTTTAGATCTAAACCCAAAAGATCTTCCTTTTTAGCACGCTCCAACATATTATTGTCAGTTTTAATTTTTTGTCCTAAATCTTTTCGTTCATGAAAGCCCCTCCATGTCTTTTGAATGGTAGTAGCAGCTACATCAGCTTTATCATTTGCAACATTTTTAATACTTATACCTTGCTCTGGCTCATCTACCCTTTCCATTTCAAGGTGTTTTGGATCAATATTTTCTGTGACAGTTTCCACCGGTACCGATACAAGATTCTTAGAATCACTACTATCATGTTGTTCTGTATCTAAAGATGATGAAACGAAGCTTTCTACTGCCTTATTGGTACCAGTTTCGTTTAACATGCCTGTTTCTGCTTTTGTAACATTTTCAGTTCTTACACCTTCCACTGGCTCGTCTACTTTTTCTAGTTCCTGTATTACTTCATGATGTAATTTCTTTTCTGCAATGACTACCCTAATTAGGTCACCGTGCTTCGAATCATTATTTTCCAAGGCCCCTTCTACAGAAACTTTAGAGTCACTGGTGTCAGTGCTTTTTGCCGTTTTATCGATATCCCTTCCAATTGACATGTCCTTTTCTTCTTCAGCTTTTATACCAGCAATATCACCTATTGAGCTTTCTTCTGATTTCTTGATTAATTCTGATTCGTTTTTTTCCGGTTGGTTTTCGTTGATTTCCTTCGTTGCAGACTCAATACATTTATCCATATCAAAAGTAGTTTCTTTACCGGTAGTCCCACTAGTAACATTTATCCTACTATCCCTTTCAACTTCTTTTTTATTTATTCTACTCTTTTCTACCACATCTTTTCTTGGTGCAGTTTCCTTATCTGCAAAATTTTCTTTATGGTTATCTGTGACAACGTCATGAACCTTGCTATCTTTCTCCACTAGTTCCTTATTATTATCATTGTCGCTTTTAATTTGGTTTTTAGACTCCGCCTCCAAGTTGTTTTTTGAGTCAGAACCTATTTTTTCTTCAATTAAGCCTATATGTTTTTCTGCTCCTTCGATGCCCTTTAAAATTGTCTTTGCTATTATTACATCTTCTTTTGTTATACCATCTTTCTTAGCAATTTCTTTGGCTTTATCTTTTTCTATGAAAAGCTCTTTCTCGTTTTCTTTTATTTTGTCAATTTCTAATTCCTCGGATAGTTTTTTTGTTCTGTCCACATTTTCGCTTGATTGCGATACAATTTTCTCATCCTCTTCGCTGCTTCTAGGACTTATACCTTGGCTAAGTCTATTCAATTCTTTTTTTATAATCAGTTTTTCTTCTATATCCTTACTATCTTTTTCCTGTTGTCTTAAAAGTGGCCTTCTACCAGCAGATTTCCTAGCAGATAGTGGAATTTTACTTTTATATTCATTTTCATCTTGTTTGATATGGCCGACCGACCTGACTCTTCTCATTTTTGAATTATTTGTGACTGATTCGGGCAACTTTTCCCCATTGGTTAAAAGGTTCTCTTGAGATAGCGACCTGTCTTTTTTACTTAAAAATGGTTCAATCATTTCGCTTTTTGTACTTTTATATTCAGCACTGTCAGTTGTTGGGGTATCTTTATCGGGTAATAGTTCTTTGGTATTTTTCAATGTAGCTTTTTCTTGGAGCTTGGTATTTTCATGATTTGCCCCTTCGCTTGGATTTATGGGTTCCTGTCGAAATACACTACTTTGTTCATTTACAAGGAATGAGTTAAGATACTGGCTAACAGATCTATCAAGTACACCCGGTTTACGAGCAGATAATTTAGATTTAATAATATTCTGTATAATATTAATAACGGAAGCGAGTTGAGAGAGTTCTGCTAATTTGAGTTCCTCAGAATTATCTTGCTTAAGAGATCTATTCTCTTGGCTTATTTCTACAGCATTCGTACTTTGCAAGCGGGACTTCTCTTCTGAAATTGTTGGCTCCTGAATAATTTTATTTGCCTCTGATATCTTAGCATTTTCCTCCAACGTATTTGTAATATGGTCTTCATATATTTGTGTCTTTCCCATAACATCGTCTCTATTCTCAATTTCTTTTAAAACATTTTTAGTATCTGAAACATTAGTTTTTACCTTTATTTCAGTATCTGTGTCTTTAACATCAGTAGAGCTTTTAGCCTCATTTAAATCATTCTTATTAACATGATTGTCTATTTCAGCCTTTTTGATATCAGACACTAACAAATTTTCTTTCAAAGTTTCTTCCGACTGTTGTTTATTTAGATCAGAGTGTTTATTTTCGCTTTCTTCGGTATGTATAATATCAGAAGGTGTTTCAGTTCTGCTTAAAGCTTCTGGCTTAAGCTTTAATTCTACTGCTTTCTCGTTGTTAATTTGATCTATTATTTCAGTTTTCTTATCTGCCAATATTGGCTGTTCTGGGCTAATAACACAATTTCCTTTATTAACAGCTGAATGTTGCACTTCATGCATTTGCTCCAATTTGTCGTTGGTTGGTTTGCTTTCAACAGTTTTAGTGTCTTGTAAGATAGTTTGAGTATCACTAATATTTTTGTCTGTTATATCTTTTTGATTCATTACTGTCGATATTTCATGATGCGTTTCTAAATTTTCAGTTTCTGTTTTTGCTTGATTATCAGTAAGAGCATTTTCAAACATCGACATTTGTTTCTCAGCTTCCTCCTCAATGTGGTTTGTTGTATCATCACGAACAGAATCAAATTCTTTAGATATTGGTTCACTGTCTTTCTTATCTTGTAAATTAGAAGTAGTTGTCATAGAGAGATGTTGATCTTTAACGGTGTCTTCAGTTTTATTATGTTGCGTTTCTTCGTTGCCAGTGGTACTTCTTTTATTTCGATGAGTTTCATCCATTTTAGTACTTGTTTGATTGTGGTCACTTTCTAATCTTTCAGTACTGTCCTCTTTATGTTCTATCTGGATATTTTTTTCATCTTTCAGTTCAAGAGATTCCTCATTTATTTTGTTACTACCTAATTTATTAACGTTATCATAATCCAACAGATCTTTTACAGAATTAAATATTAAATTGTTTCCTTCGTTTTTCGAATTTTTATCACCGTCGAGTGAACTATCTTCAATAATTTCTTTCTCCTCCGTGGTATGTATTTTGTTATTTTCTTTGGTACCATTGTATTCTTCAGTCAATATGTCTTCATTTTTATTTTCCACATTTTCGCCGTTTTCGGAACTAACGGGCTTTGGACTTTTTAAAACATGAACTTGTTCATTATTTATAAATTCATTAAGAAACTGCTTAACAGGAGAATCGATAATTCCTGCTTGATTTTTTGATATTTCATTATCAATAATTTTTTGGGTGACATTATTCCTCAGTACTTCAACATTTTCATTTTCTTCATGTGATTTCTGGTCTATTTTGCTGGTATATATTTCCTGTTCTACCTCAAGGTTACTTGTGACAGTATCATCCTTCCTAGGTGTTGTAGGGGCATCTACATGAGGGGTTTCCACTTTGGTAGATTTATCGTCTAGAGATTTTTCAATACTTTCAGTTATCTTTTGTTCCTGTTGTTCACTGCCTGAATTCTCCAAATTTATTTTTGTTTTGTCATCTTCTTGCGAAACCAATTCTTCATTCTCCCGAAAAAACTTATTCTCATTTTGTTTTTTGTCATCGGTTGAATCACTGTTATTTAAAATTTCAATAGTCTTATCACGTTCTTCTCCCTTGCTGTCCTTTGTGTCGATACCTTGCTTGTCTGGAATGCTTACTACTAAAATATCATCAGATTTACCTTCTTCCATTTTTATGGTAACAGCATTATCTTTAATATCTTCCTTAGTTAAAGGATTTATTAGTTCTACAAAATCGTCTTGATGTTTTTTAGTTATATTTTCTTCGATTTCGTTTTTATGAGCTGCATGTTCATTTTCTTCTAATTGTAAAACAGCGCTGTCTTTAGATTCCTTATCCATCGATGAATCAGGGAACTGCCCTAAAGTTTTAACGATGACTATTTTTTCATTTTCTTTCTTTTCTTCATCTTCAGTTTCTCCGCCTGTTTGGCTTATAAGATTACTGTCTTCCTGTAACTTATTTTGTTCGTTTTTATTGGAATCGTGAGTTTTTAATACCATGGCTGGTTCATCCTCCGGTGCACCCGAAGCAGACGTAGTTGTATCTGCATTTGCATAGAGTTGAAGTTTACTGTCAGAAACAACATCTTGCTGTTCTGATATAATTGGCTCAGCTTTACTTACAATTTTAACTAATCTATTATCCTCTGAAGTTCTAGAACCATCTGCCGCTTCAGAGACTTTTATTTCATTTCCATTACTTTCTGGCTTGCTTTTATCTTTATCAAGATTATCGAGTGGAAGTATGTCATCTTGAGTTTCAATTGCTTTTGCAGTTAATGAATCAGGATTTTCTGTATAAATTTTATCGTCGCTTTCTGAGCTAATTTTGATTTGCGTAACAATTTTATCAGTACCTGGTCTTTGCTCAAGAACGAGATTATCGACTTTATCTAAATTAGTTTCGTTTGATATAGATTCATTTGTTTCACCGCACATATTTTCTAAATTTTCTTTTACTGTTTGTGCGTCATTTTTGTCAATAATAATATTATTCGTACTCATCATAGATGAGATTTCGATTTTCTTTTCGCTTAATTTTACATTTACATCTTCTTCATCCAACTTTTCTTCTGAAGATGGTTCATTCCTTTTATCCAAATCATTATCGCCTTTGCTCGCATATGATGATTTGCCATCACTGGTAGGCTTTTCAATATATGTTTTGCCATCGGTGATTTGTGTCAATTCCGCTACATCCTCAGAATATTCTTCTACACCTACATATTTAGTAGAAAAATTATCAATATCATTTTGTATGTTCTCTTGGTCAGCCTTATCTTCAACAGTTAACTGAGTATCAATACCTTTTTCATCTTCATGGTTTTTATTTACTTGTTCATCTTGTCCATTTACTGAATTTTTTTCTTTTTCTAACTTTTCATCTTTTGACTCCGTAGTATTTAATTTCGATATTTCGTTTTCATTACCTAACAATGTATCAGGAACAATAATTTTCTGAGTTTGATCCATACTTTTCAAAGTTTCTTCGTTATGATGAATAGTCTTTGCCACCTCAGAAATATTAGTACTTTTAGCCAATATATCAGAATCAAGAGTACTTTCACTGGATATTTTGCGATGATCACTTGGTTGATTATTTTCCACTTTGTTAAAGTTGTCTTTCTTAGCTTGTTCACTTTCATCCTGCCTCAAATCAGTACTCTCTGTTTTCTCAGCAGTTAGAGATATGCCAGTATTTCCAACTAAAACGTCGGAATCGCCTATCTGCCTTTTCTTATTTCCTTTTATAATATTTTTATCAACTACTGCTGCAGCAGTACTAGCGGCAACTGTAGTACCTCCGATAACAGTTGGGGTAACTAAAGCCGTTTTTACTTGTTCACTCTTGCTTCTCTTTTGCACTTTTTTTGGTTTTTTATTGTCTTCGCGAGTTTTATTTTGATCATCACTAACCGAAGATTTAACTTTCCTAGCAACTGATGACTGCCTTTTTTCTCTTGGTGTACTTTGTAAGCTTGAAGTACCAGTTGATGTACCTTGTGAATTTAAAGCATTAGTTAAGTCTTTGGATGATACAGCTTTAGCAACAACTCGTGTTTCAGAATCCTTCCTGTCTGTACTTGTTTTTCGTTCTCTACTTCTTAAAGTAATTTTCTTTGCAGTAGATTCAGTTTGGGTGGGTCTGTGTTGTACGGGAGATTTACCACGTACACTTAGTTGTCTTGACAGGTGTTTTATAGGTCTCGTTGGAGAGATTTTCTTGGATGGAGCTATGTCCAGATTTCTCAGTTTGGTCGCTGACTGGGCGGTATGCACAGGATGAGCTAAAAAAGTAAATAGATATAGTTACTGCAAACATGTCAAATTAATTCAAACAAGCCTAGATAAAATCGTTGAATATTTGAAATAAATAAAGTTTATGTATATAAAATTAGTATTATTTGATATCAGTGTTTTTATTTAGGATAAGCTCAATAATATCACCTAACTTTGTTGGAAAATAAAAATTTATAACCAACTATTTTTTAATAATATCTTTAACAATTGAAGGAGTTTTAGAAGTCTTTGAACCAGAGGCGTATCAATGGCGAGGGCCTGGGGTTTTTATTCAAACATTGCTGTTATAAAACCAATTTTTTAACCTAATAAGAGACCTCTGTTATTTTAACTTGTTATTGGCGACTCAAATCCCACTTGACGACAAAAGTGACAAAGATGCCAAATAACACGAAAATAAAGACAAAGACCAAACGAAAACATGCCCCGTTATAGTAGTTAACAAATCGGCTGAAGAGGACGCCACCTTCTTAATTTGAGTCGCCAATACTGGTTAGATCACTCACCTTTATATTTGTTACTTTTTTCACGAAGATTAACTAATCGGGCAAAATAATCTGAAGCAAAAAGATAAAGATCTTTCGGCTTTTTCAAAATGACTTCCTTGCTTAGACTCTCCATTAATTCTTCTAAACCTATTGGAACACTAACTCTTTTGACAAACATTCCGTCTGTCTTTTCGTTGGGATCCTTCCTTTGAGTCATCGTTTTCATTTTATTAGCTTCGTAAATAAAAAAAATATGGTAAATTTTGCAGAAATTAGAAAAAGATTATTATAGTTTTGTAATTAAGACAGTGCATCGTTTCTATCACCTCTAAGCAACCTATGTACTAGTTTCATCTGATAAAAAATCGTCTTATAAATTCAAAAATTAAGTACATGAAAATATAGCCCAATGAAGACCAAAATTCTCAATCCTTGCAGTAAAGTAAATGGATTTTTAAAAAATGTGGACTCTTCTCGCGACGCTTGATGAATTTTTGATGTTCAGGAAAACTTTTGAAGTTTATATAGGCCAAATGTCTGTTAAGGCACAATAAAGAGGTCATCTCCAAAACCAATATATTTTATAAAATATTTCCACATAGGTGGCGGTTGGTATAGTTTTGATTTTCCAAAATCAAACAAAGAATCGAATTGATAAAAGTACTCTATAAAATGTATATTTTACTTAATTACGAAAAGCCTTATGTACTTGATAAACTGACTATTTATAAGAATTATGTAGGGGAGCCATAAATGCCAGAATTTTCTCTATTAGTAATAATACTTTGTAGATACTTTAAATAATTTTACTGTACTTAAAAGAGTGTACTTGCATAATGCCAAATACTTTTACCAGTTACTAGATACTTAAAGAACATACTTGAAATGCTTTTATTAAGAGAAGAATTATTGTTAATAAATATAAATTTTGTTTATTATTAGTGTCCTCCCTGCACTCTTTCTGACGTGATTTCTCTTAATGTCATTTCTTAACACTCGTTTTGGGCCCTCTTGGGTTTCGTGAAATATATGAGAATGTTGTTCTCAACTTTAGTATTTTTTTTTGTATGAGGCCCTGTATGTATTTACTCAAATGAAACTTTTTCTTAAACAATATTCATTTGCCTAAAATGGGACGTAATAGCTCAATTTGTGTTATCTAAATAATTTATAAATAAGGGTAAAACATCAGCCTTCCCTTATTTAATATTGAATTAGGCACCTATAACAGAAAACAGTGTAAAGTTAATCATGTCGTTTAAAAAGTACAGTGAGCATAACACAGGACGCCTATAACGATGAAAAAATTAAATCAATTAGATGGAAAAATAATATTGTGCATTTGAAAAACCTTTGAGGGCGTTAAAGTTATTTTACTTATTACATTTCGAGGGGTCTAAATGTAAAACTCAAACTTGAGAAAAACTGTGAGCAAGTGTTTATTTATAGATAATGATTTCTCAAGGAAGGTATACTCACAGCTTCTTTTATTGATCAAGTCAAAAGGCACTGAATGTATTTCTATCTATAACTATGTGAAAGAAAATAGAACGCAATGGTTAAAACATACTAGTTCAACCAGTCGAAAACGCTGCATGCAAAAGCAAAACGAACGCTCTAATGCCATAATAATGGTTAAAATAACGTTCAGTTACAAAACTCTCTCTTTGATTGTCTTGTTTAGGAGCAAAATAAAGTCTCTGCTTTTTTAGCCAATAATAAAACGGCAATCTTGTAACGAAATGCGACAATGGGTGAATCATTGTTAGTAATGTTATGATACGTAGATCATAACCAGTAATATTATGTTAAGAATATGTTTTTTAGATCACTTTGATAAAAATTTTAATTCATTTGTCATTTCAACAAACGTCTTTTTAATATAAGTTTTAAGTATTGTAGTATGGTTTAACACTAAAAAGTAGAATATTCAGAGAAATTATTTTTAATTTATTTTAAAAAGATTTGTCAGGCTGTGCAACTTATAGAAAAGTAGTTTGCACTTTCTACTTTAGTTCTTTATTGCTTATCCAAAACGGTTCAAGTTCATGTTTCTGATTCGTACCTATTCCAGGAACTGTTTTGACTAAGATGAGATTTTCTGGTTAGAAAATTATTTATTTTTTTTGGAAAATTTATAAAAACATAAAACAAATATAGCGGATCCGACCGTTTTGATAAAGTTAGAGGCTGTCGCTCGTTAAGGCTGTCACTTTGTCACTCGTTTATTAACTCCGCATTGCCTCGGCACGCACTGTTTCGATTTCTCTTATGATTTTTCTAACAAGTGCGTTCACCTATAAGTAATGGATTGCCTCATTCGACGAACTGGCGTTATCGGGGATATAGAGATGAGGCGATTCCGCGTTGATAAGTGAGCAACAACCTAAACAGGACACTCTTTGTACAAGTACCTACATTCTTTACGCGCGCACTGTATAATATAAAAATGATCCTGATCATATCCACTTCTCCGACAGTTCCTGCTTATTCTTAATCAAGCAAGATGCTTAAAAACTAAAAAGCTTTCCTGACTTTTCGATACCTAATTCTTACTTTCGTTTTTAAAATAAACCTTTCGAATCACCTTTCTACTTTGATTTTACAAGCAAGACTTCTTATATTACAATAATTGTAAATTATTATACTTACAGTAAATGAACTTATCACAAGTGGAAAAAAACACACAATATAAGTTGCACGGCAATTTTTGTATAGGTAAGAAATACTATAAAGAACGAATTCGATCGTGACCCCAAGAGTCGGTTGCCATATTTACGAAGTCAATAAGCCTGTTAATACAAACATACTTTTCAATCCAAAAAAATCTCGACATGAAATTTAAATAAGGGTGTTTTACCTCGTTTAGCCTTGACGTTGGGATATTATTTGAGGCACAGGTTTATTTTTAAACATAACAAGCTACGATATAAAGAATTGTTACCGTGTTAGATTTTTAATAAATTAACTTTAAATCAATAATATAATTAGTCTTTCTTTCATTGTTATTCAACGAAATTAATCAATGTCTGCCTGTCTGGTCTAGACACAATAATTCTATCTGAGTGTGGTCTGAGTTACAATACTATAAATTTTCAAATTATTTTACGCAGCAAGCCGAGTCAAAATTAATTACAATTTTCCATGTCAACGATGATAGTAACACTTGTTATGCCCACTATATCACTATCTTTCTTTCTCCTATTCGCATAGTTTTCTTAGATATTGGTGCGTGGTGATAGAATAATTTATGAATAAATACTTTTATCTGTTATTCGGTACGTATTCTAAGACCTAACACCTCCCACCATCGTGTCCCCATTTTGTCGTCGTGGTTCTAGTTTATTTTCTATAGCAAAAGCATCGACCATAAACAAAGAACCACTCTAGCACTTCAACCTTAATCGACCTTATGAAATAAGTGGGGGTTTAATTAGAAAAGGGTAACATATAGTACAGATTTTTATGTCAGCAAAGACAGTAAACTCCCCCTCGATGGGTAGATGAGGTAAGTCATTTACATGAATTAAAAAAAGAAGAGGACCCAGAACAGACCTCTGGGGAACCCCAGACTTAATAATCATCTCCTCAGAGCAGTCATTATTCATCACAACTGTCTGTACACTCCCCGCCAAATACGAGCGAAGCCACCCCGAGGCCGCTCCCTTGATCCCCTGCATCTTCCACAGCAGTATTCCAGGTAGTGGTGGACAGAGTCCACATTGGAGTTACGCCTGCAGATGTTTGCTTTTGAAATTTTTCGATGGTGGGCCTACGGCCCCACGGTGAACCCCTCGCCCGGAGATTCGAATGGAGAGGTGGTCTACCTCCGGAATTTTTTACCCTTGGGAACGCCATCATCATTTCCAAATTTGTTTATTTCTTATGAAGAAGTGAATAGTTAAAAGAGAGTAGGATTAGGAGTGACAGAGAAAGAAGAGAAAGAATGACAGTTGGAAGAGGAAAAGAAAAAAAAAACACTCACGCACACAGGGCTGGAAACATCCGCTAAGATTTCGCCAGCTCTTTAAGTCGGTGCGTGGTTTGGTACCTCCACGGTCAAGGAAAAGCTCCTCTACCACCTACCACGATAGTCACGGAAAAGCTCCTCTACCATGCACCTACTACCATAACACGATAATGAAGACGAAACGAAATCATTCCCCGTTATTGTAGTTGGCAAATCGGCTGAAGAGGACGCCACGTTCATAATTTGAATGGTCATTTTACGGAAGAAACAGAGAATTGAAATAAGCTGAAATTAAGAGTGGCTTATTGAGTAATAAATAATATACAGAATGCCGTTTAAACTATGTGTTCAGATCTTTGACCCAGTATCTTTATGTAGAGTTACTTGCCTTTCATAATTATTATATTGTTAACTCTCGTCAGTATTGGCGATTCAAATTAATAACGTGGTGTCCTCTACAGCCCATTTGCTAACTACTATAACAGGGAATGTTTTCGTTTCATCTTTGTCTTCATTATCGTGTTATTTGGCAGCTTTGTCAATTTTGTTGTCTAGGGAGCCGTTCTTTTTGGTTAAAAATCAACTGATTGTATCTGGCTTCCTTAATTTGAGTCGCCAATAAATTTACGTATCAGCAAATTGGCCACTTACTGACCTTCGGTATATGTAAGTGTAACTACTTATAATAATCACATTACCCATGATTCCCCTACTATTGTAAAAGTGTAACGTTTGGTGAATGCGCTGGATAAAATATTTGTCCCTGTGTGTGGATAACAGTTTTCTTTTAGAGGCAAGTGATTTGGATTTGCTGAAAAATTTCATTCAATTATCTACTCCTAAAAATTACAGCAACATAAGCTTTATAAAATCAGTTGAACTAAATTAAGAAAGGTAAATGTATCCTGCGATACTGAAATAATGATAATAATGTTTAAGATTGGTAGTACTGTTGCCGTCAGTATGAAAGTTGGCAGCAATGCTGTTGTAAAGAGAGTTTGGCAACATCGCAATATCGCAACACTGCGTTTTCAAACATGTCCAGAAACGAGTTTCTGTAATGTATCCAAAGTTTTGTTTCTTATTTTGCAGTAAGTTTTAACTTTAACATAGTCGTTTATTTGGACACGTATTTAACAAGTGCCCCACTGAAATAAGCTATAATCATCTTTCAACGTCACGTCTTGAAAGTTTTCAGATTTGCTCTGCGAAACTGAGGACCTACCTACTGTTTGTACTGTTTCCACTGTTTCCAGCCTCCTGTCCTGGTAGTCCTGGAGCAGTTGATGCCATCAAAATGGGAGAAGTTCTTTAAGGTCAGTATAAGTTTTAGAAAAACTGAGAAGACTAATCTTTGTTAAGTATTAAGTAGCTACCTTTGGATGATTGGATGGTGCCTATAGAGTTCTGTTCTTCTGTGTTTTATTGGCTGTCGACATATTTTAATTGTTTACCTTCAATACCCTCGGCTAAATCCAGTAGACCTGAACGCAGTCCTAAGGCCGAAATATGCCCTATAAAAATGGGTATCCAATTATCTAAGCAACATAAAACATTGTTGTAGGTGCCTTCTGGGTATCTGATTTAAAATTTTCTATCCCGGTACCTTGGAATCCAAAAGGTGTAAGCATAAGTTTATTGCAAGGGTTTCTTGTATTTAGGTATCTAAAGTTTTAATTTGGGTTCAGCTGCCATATACTTAATACATCAGGGTCTTGAGAATTGTCTGGCGGATACCTGTCAATGTTCTTAATACCAATAGAACATCGAGTTATTTTTATTTATGCAGTTTTTTAATTCTATGATCCCTAGATTTTAGATATATTTCATATAACATAGTACATTGTCTAATTTAAACTGTTTTTGAGATGCTGACATGTAAACAATGTTTTTCTCCTTATGACAGCCTATAGCCTCGAAGCTATGCAACTTAGAGAACAATGACTTACACTTTCCTAGCTTTTTTTCTTTATTATTTTTCCACAAATGCCAATATTCAGTTTAACCAGGACAGTTTTAGAATCTAAACTGGAACAATTAAGTGTTGATAAAATCTCATAATTTTTAATGCAAGAATGAAAAGGTTGGGAGCTATTTTTCTCACAGTAGGATTGATTAATTGGTACAGCCTGTCAAAAAGAGAAAAATTATATTTTTGACATGTGAATATCTCAAAAACTGTTTAACTTAGGCATATACATGGGTACGGTATGTTATATAAAATATGTCTAGACTTTATTTTAAGATTTTAAAATATACAGAGTGCAAAAAGCAAAATTTTAGCATTCAATTTTTTCCATCTAATAGTTTCCGATATAGGTGGATAGAGAATCTGATGTTGAACATCAGATTCTCTAGTCAGAATCTTTATGTTAATGTTTTACTATGTCAATAAGGATGCTTCTTGGTGTTCTGACTGTTTCACTGCTAGGCATTAGGCAGTATGTTGTGATCTCAGGTTGTGATCCAAAAGGTTTGTTCTTTTGTGTTGCACCAAATTGCACTAAGATACCAAGATACAAATAAGCAAAAAATCAGTGCAGTTTCGTGCAACACAAAATAACAAATCTATAGTCTTCCGTGATAATAGGCTTCCCTAGGATAAAATCCTAAATAAGTAGGTAAAGGTTGCCTTAAAGCAGTCACAAACATAACTACTTAAAGGCCGGACTTCTCCAAAACTAGAAATTTTTTCGCGTAACCAAATGACAGGAAGGAGGTCCGCGACGCCGGATATTTTTTTTTAAAGTTGGTCACATAGGCAAATAGTTGTTCGCAGTTTTTTCATGTGCACATGACAGAAGGGAACGTGGTGGACATCTACTTCTTAAGAAATATTTAAGGACCGGACCGGGTATTTGCTTTTTTTTTAGTTTTTCCACCTTTTTTTTACTTTTTAGTGAAAACAATAATATGTAAAAACTTTTTTATAAAGTAGACATAGTTTAGTAGACAAATACTCTTTATTTCTGCATAGCCAGCTGCATACCCTTCTGCCACTAGAAAAAGACAAATACCTAAAAACGATTTTTCACTTAATCAGGTATTTTTCTAAACACCCTTATTGGCAAACAGACATAATATTTGGCCTACAACTCAAAAATAATGAGCTTTGCGATTGAACAGTATCCTATGTTAATCAAGCTAGCAGAGCCACAATGCCTTTTCAAATTTTTTCTTATGTCATAATTTTTGGCTATTTTATTGCTAATTTAGAAAACTGCTAGAAACATTTTCAGCATGAGAGAATCTGCTTGTAGTTCATGTGCAGTGCTTACAAATTCATAAATTAAAAAACTAAAGAAATTAGTAATTTACTGATGACCCCTTTAAATTAGTTAGTTACTGTCAACACGGTTTTTGTAAAATAAAAACCCAGATTTATATCTTATTTCTTAGCAGCCTTGTAAGACCAGAGTACAAGTCCAGTAGGCTTTACATTGTTTTCTTTTTGTATCGTTTTTCTTATATGTTTTTATTTCTTTGGCACTACAAGCCAGTGTATTGGCCCCGAGACCTACAGTTTAACGTGGGCTCCCAACCATGGTCCTCAGTAACACGACAACCAGAGCGCTATCATAAGCTGCCTTTTTTTACCCACGACTGGGGAGCGTGAAACGGCACCTTCATCCTACGAGATATCCGATCTCATCCGGCGTTTAACCCGCGTGAATAGGACGGGTTTGACGTCGAATCATTTTACACTCTTATACGCTTTTCCACCTACCGCACGGTAGCGTATTACTTCGCGTAACGTAAAATAGGCCCAGAACTTTTTACGGTTCCGGTGGAATTTGAACCCACGACGATGATCGAGACTCGGTTTATAAGGCTGGCGCCTAAACCAACCGAGCCACCCTCTTCTGTATCTTATAGAGGTAAATTCCTCGGTAAATTCTTACAAG
This sequence comes from Philopedon plagiatum, assembly GCA_963971165.1. Lineage (NCBI taxonomy): Eukaryota > Metazoa > Arthropoda > Insecta > Coleoptera > Curculionidae > Philopedon > Philopedon plagiatum. The sequence continues at coordinate 10,694,130 of OZ020195.1, forward strand.
GAGATTCACTAACATTTAAAATCGACATGTTTAGACAGCTATCTATTTAGACAATGGGGTTTAAATTAACAAGGATAATACCACTAAGTTTTGTTATGTAAATAAATTTGTATTGGGTTTTATTTTAAACTAAAGAAAAAATATTCATTATTTTAAACTAAAGAAAAAATATTCAAAGGATGCAAGTTGTTTTTGATTATAACTTTCACCGGGATTCAGTAAAAGAGTTTTAAATTTAGAACTGGTTTAAATTAAGATATTCTAGTTGATGAGTTAGACTTTGAAAAATGTTTGTTCTGTTAATAAATTGTTATTAAAAACTTATTCTCATATTTTAGCGATTTGATTGGTTTCCAAATAATTTTTATCTTGGAACTTGCTGCACACAAAGCGAAAGTGTGAGACAGGGCGTTCTGTGGGATATAAGGCTAATTGGAACAAAAATTTAATCATTTATTAGCAACAACATATAAGCCATTCTTACATTTTTTAAATATAAAACAGTCATATAATTATAATATAAATGGTGACCCTTTCTGTCAATAGAATTTTAGTCCAACATAAACCTTCTTTTTCTTAAATATTCTTCCTCCATTGGATGTAGCTGAGGCCCAGCTATTACTAGGGAATGTAATGGTCCACCCAAGTCCACTTCAGCCATGTTTTCTAAAGAACATGCTACAATTTTCTGACTTTCTGATCCGACTCGAGCTAATCCTATGCATAGATTATCCTCGTTAATGGTAGCACCTATGAAATAAAGAATTACTTTAGTATTTGCATTTGGTTTTCTCGTATTTAGGATACTGGGTAATAAAGATTGAAGTATTAATTAGTAGTTTTGCAATGAAATATATAAGAAAAAACGAAACTAGGTTCCTAAACAATTTAAAATAGTAAATAGTCACATCTATTTATAGCATCTTTCAGAGAGTTTTTCTAGACAAGGATATAAAAGTTTTCTGCAGGAACTTAGTATTTAAACTTTTGAAATATCTTTTAATAATTTTATGCAAACGTTATAAGATAAATAATAGTTTGTTTAAAAAACTCCCAAGAATTGGTAAATTCAAGCAAAATACAACAAAAATATGTTTTTGGTTTAGTTTTACATATTTGTACTCAAGGAATTACCATATCAAATTTTAAGTAAAGCACCTTGTATATTTTAAGTTTTTAATTAATTAAATTACAAGTATGAAGGGCACGAGATACATGATGAATTTTTGAGATTTTCATCGTTTTGAGTCTGTGCTGTCCTTGCTTTCAATGTCCGGTATTTTTAAATAGTTTATTAAAATCAGTACAACATACACATACCATTTATTGTCTGTAATTTGTAACAATTTTCGTATTTATAATTTTCACTTAGTATTAAGTATGTACTTACTTTGATTGTCTTTCCTTCTATTTTTTATTATTTCAAGCAGCTGTTGGGCTGCTTCGCTAACAGTCATAAAACGAGGAGGCATGTATTCTTTCTTCTTTTTTGTCATGCTGTCTAATGTGGGTTCCTTCACTTTAATATCTATAGATAAGTAAGCAGTGTTAAGGTAGTTCTATGAAAACTGTTAATAATGGACCTATTAAATATTTTAAATTAAGACAGAGATATGGGGCACTTTCGAATTCCAATTTTAAATAACAAAACATCTTTTGCAAAATATAAAAATGTTACTAAATGATTTAATGTTGGTACTTTCTGGAAGGGGTCACTTCCAGCATCACGCTAAAATACAATTTTGTGTCAAAAATATCTACTTAAACTTTCTCACCAAAATCAGACGGATTCAATTTTTAAATTCAGTCTTCAGCTGAATGGACCTTTTTTGGCAAATCAAAATGAATTTATGGCTTTTTTAATACTTTTGCATGAGAAATTTTTAGTGGACTATTTCTGGAACAAGAAATATATTTTTATTACAATAATTATTTATTAGTGTCTGTATTGTCACAGCACTTACATTAATATCAGTGATTCGTTGCTGTATATTTTATTGTTAATTGAAACTGTTTGATTACACAGGTCCACAAATGGGAACTGAAAAAGTCCTTTGGCGAGATTGATATTCTATATGTATTTTGGTGCGCTGATTACGAATCCGAGGTCCATATATCCCCAGCACGTCACGTTCAAGGTCATTTGGAGGTCAAATGCATATATTACAGAAAAACCGAAAATCTGACCACGGATTCGGAAAGAGCGGGAAATTTTACGTCCAAATATGTCGTTTTTAGTTTTTCCAACATGACCCTCCAAGGTCATCTGGGGGTGAAATGACTCACCGATAGACCAAATTCTTATTTCCCATATACATCATCACCTTGAAAGTAACGTGCTGGGATTATATGGACCTCGGATTCGTAATCAGCGCGTCAAAAAACCTAAAGATACCTGACTAAGTTGTACGTAAAAGTCTGTAGTTGTGATGATGTACCTATATGGGAAATAAGAATTTTGTCTATCGGTGAGTCATTTCACCCCAAGATGACCTTGGAGGGTCATGTTGGAAAATAAAAACTACATATTTGGACGTATAATTTCCCGCTCTTTCCGAATCCGTGGTCAGATTTTCTGTTTTTCTGTAATATATGCATTTGGCCTTCAAATGACCTTGAACGTGACGTGCTGGGGTTATATGGAACTCGGATTCGTAATCAGCGCACCAAAATACATATAGGATATCAATCTCGCCAAAGGACTTTTTTCGGTTCCCATTTGTGGTCCTGTGTTATTGGTCCAAATTTGGAAAATCTTTTGGTTTTATTGGAAAATAAAAATATATACTTCATTTTACCTAGTAAACATAATGTGTGCTTCCCGTTTTTAAAATTATCTGCAATTTTATCATAAAAACTATCTGGCTGCCACCCATCCATCCAATAGGGAATTGATACAGTTCCACCATAATTGTATAATTGTAACCCGCAACAGCCAACAGCATTAAGTATTGATGCGTTGTGAACAACTTGCACTTCAATTCGTTTTTCTTCTGCTCTTGTTACTAAATCAGTATGTGTAGTTGCTGAAAAGGGGTCTCCTACTACCAATAGAGCCACATCTTTATCTTTTGCTTCTTCAAGAATGACATCTGCATGATCTTCAATCAATTCCCTCTCAGCTACAATAAGTGATCTGCCATAAAATTCTTCCTATAAGCAAAATACCGAAATTAATCAGTGAAAGTTAATTTTGATAACTGCTTGATCTGTATGAGCATTAAGTTAATAAACAAGAGAAATATAGTATAGCAACCAATGTTTCTTTTCCTAAGCCTTTGAGAACTCAGAAATCCTTGCAAAATGGAAAATTTTTTAGGATTGACTGCTGACAAAATATTTAAAATATCTTACACAAGATGGAATAACAAGAAATTTGAAATATATTTTTTTTTAATTTGAAAATAAACTTTACCTTAAATTAAGAAGAAAGACAAGTAAAAGTGTTCTCAAAAATACCCCATTATAAACAACTACTGATATGTAAGGACAATACAACATAGATGTTTTGGTTGTAAATTTCTTTGTATATAATTTTCTTTTTCTAGAAATAGAAAAATACTTTTTGCCTCTTACTTGAACTCTCAAGTGTTCATAATAATAATAAACATGGGCAAAGCCATAAACACTTGTGAGTTCAGGTAAGAGACAAGTCCAAGCCATGAACACTTGACAGTTCAAGTAACAGACAAATCCAAGCTATGAACACTTGAGAGTTTAGGTAAGAGAAAAGTCCAAGCCATGAACACTTGAGAGTTCAGGTTAGCGACAAGTCCAAGCCATGAACACTTGACAGTTCAAGTAAGAGACAAACCCAAGCTATGAACACTTGCGAGTTTAGGTAAGAGACAAGTCCAAGCCATGAACTAAGTTTTGTATTGAGTTTATTCCGACACTGTTTGCAAATTTATAAAGAAAAGGACAATTTAAATGTGTATTTTCGATCATAATCGGAATAAATTCATTTTAACCACAAGTTTCAAGATAAAAATCATATTGTACAAGTTGCTGAAATATTGGAATAACTAATTTTTAATGACGACTCAACTGTGACAGGACAAAAACTTGTCAAAACCTCACATCAACTAGAAAAATCTTAGTTTAAAGCAGTAACTATTAAATCTTTTTAATGAATCTTGATGTAAGTTTTTCGAAATACACAGATGGTCCAAATACCAAAAAAAAAAAAAAAGTTTGGAAAGCCTAAAGAATCCACATCACTATTAAAATTTAGTTTTTTAATATTACTTAATATTGTTTCCAAAAAACACTTGCTATTTTATTTTACCAAGCTATTGTTCGTATTAGATTTATTTGTAATGGTAATATCGAAACTTGTAGTTTAAGTCTATCTTTTAATATTTTAAAATTGTATTGATATTTTCAGCAAAAATTATAGGTGTGTTCATACAAGAGCTTTTGTGCCACAGGTTAAAATTGATGTGTATGATTCCAAGTAGACTCGTTCACACTTCTTCACTATTTTCAAACCTTTAACGGTTATATCCTCACAATCGCCCAAACCTAAACCTATAATATAAAACATTGTTTTAAGTATAACAGTTTATAATAATTTAATTGTTCAAATTCCCGTTTCAGATTAAACTTTTGTTGTGGTACATGCTTGCTTTTGTGAGGTTATGTTAATTGTTGATTTTTTAAAGTGACTTGATGACATCAGAGGTGACAGCAGTCAGTTTAGATTATACCATTTGTTAGCTTTATACTTAGACTGTAGACGCTACGAAATGTTTATTTTAACGTTAAGCAGCATTGCTTATTTATTTATCTATCTATATTAACATTTTCACCAAGCGTCTGCAAGTTGACTTTTAACAATTTTCCGTAATGACACTATGTATTTATTTTTGTGTTATGGAAATCTATATTATCAATTTTTGTTTTCTGTGGAATTATAATTTATAATTATAGTTTAGTCCCCTAGTTCTCTATGTACTAATGTCGTTGCTATGATGTATATGATCAGTATATGAAGGCATCTTCTTTGTGGCACCATCTATTACTAATTTGCCAAATAAAATCTTGTAACAGATTAGCAGTAATTTTACAACTGCATAGATGGCGCAGGTAACATTATATTCCATATGATATTCCAATTTTATTCATCTTGAACATGGCGCAGGTAGGTAAAAATAATTTAATTTTATACAGGTTGTCAAAATGTTTTAAAGTTATTTGTGCCTTTTTAACATTATTTTCCTTATGCTGTATAGACGTAAGACAACTTTGAAGTCATATCCTAGGAGGGAATAGTTTCCTTTGAAACTATATGCATTTCTTATATTTCATTTGGTGTTATGGGGATAACGCAAATTAAACTCAAGTTTCAATGTTTAATTTAATATATTAAAACATAAAAATATAAAACAATAAATGAGGTAATATGTATAATATACCGATTCAATTTTTAACATCTAACATATTACATGATATCACATGTTTATTTGCACACCTCCAAGTAGTGTTGTACGTAAATGTAATTATTGACGAAACGTCGATGTGGGACGACTTAAGTTTTACTTATATATCTCAGTCAAAAATAAAATGAAGAGTTCATCTTTTATATACTTTTTTCATTTATAAAGTATTTTAGTTTATTGTTTTTGGTTTATTTTTCATGTAGTAAATTGTGCACGGGTTTTTTTAACTGAAACCAGTAAAAGTATTCTTAGAAGATGGCGTGTGGTAGAGAGTTGTAAATTTTGGCAAAATATTCTCTTTGTATTTGTCACCTAAAATTTTTGTAAAAGCAAATTTTCCAAAATATTCTAAAACGATCTAATTTGGAAAGTTTACAAATTTAGCCAAGGCTTAATCAAAAAATATTTCTACACCTTAGATTTAGATTTCGTTTAGTTTGTAAATTATTTTTCAGATAGAATTTAACAATAGCTTTGTACTTTTTGTGTCTCGACTTTATACAGACTATAAAAACTTTAGAAATAGCCACATAAATGGGCATAACATTCAGCATAAGTTTAAGAAAAAATAGTTGCTCGTTCTTGTATGAATCATGTTCAAACAACTTAGCAATTTATTTTTAAGCAGATGTTTAAAACATAATTTTGTTTCCATTGTGTGAAAAGCTTAGGAAAACTTTCTTTAAGTAGCAAGAGAGACGTTAACAAATAATCAAACTTTTCATCTACAACCAAATTTTAAGAATACTCTACCATTCGTTGCATTTTTATACTTTGCCAAAGTGTAAATGCAGAAAAATTAATTTAAAATAAACCTTTATTGCAGCCTTATCAAAATATTTATCTTTTATACCTTTGTGTTTCTAAATCTCTTTTAGAATAAAGACACAGCTATTTTTTCTTAAAACTGTATATTATGTATATGATTGCCATACTATTATTTTTAAATCTTTAAACTATTTCAGAAATGGGGTAAAAACGTAACTTTCAATATCCGAAGAATAGTACTAACCATTTGTTAACAGTCATAATTTGTGCCCTCGTATTGTTACATATGTTCCAGCTAATTTTATTTATATATTTTTTAAATTGACCTGATTTAAACAAATAATGCTAAAAGCACTGAATATTTCTTAATAAATAATAAATGATCAGAAAATATAAACCAGACTTCAGAGCTTATATATTTCACACGCTGATACTTTGTCATCGATGCAGTTCACGATACAATCATTTGCGCGATTTTATCGCGATGGTTTTGTGGTTGTATTGCGACTGTATCGTATGAAAGGGCTCGAATTGAAAGTATTAAACAAACGTAGGGGGCTAACTAAAAATGCTCTCTTCAAATTCAATAGGAAATCAGTTCATTTTTCTTATTAAAATAATATGTGTCACCTTAAAGTTAATTGCCACTTTAGAAGGAACTTGTTTGTGAAATTTGCAGAGTTTAATTATTGAAGGAAATTTGTCATTGTGCAGTGTCAGATTTTATATCCGTTCAACAGAGAAAACAGTATTAAATCGAAAATTGTTATTTTGTCCCATTTTTTTTGTAAAAATTAAAATTACTAGAGTTTTTGTACCGTCCAGGTAGCAGCATTTAAACTAAAGTTGTGCGATTATCTAAAGTTGTATTAGATTTTTGATTAGGGACATAATAGATTATCTATTAATCGGAAAAAATTGATTAATCGATTTTCTAAAAAGTTAAAAACAGTCTATTTAAGTTGTCTGATTATTGTGGCTTACAGCAGTCAACAGGCAACTTAGTTTTTATGTTAAATTTTATTAATCAGCTTTTTTTATTTATTTTCAAAAACGCGATTAACGGATACATCGATTAATCGGAAAAATCGATTAATGGACCTATCGATCAGTAGATTGATATGTTTTTAAAAATAAACTAGCAATCGATTATTTTGCCCATCTCTATAGCTTATGACAAATGAAAAAAAAACTTTTTTAATAAAACAAGAACTATTGGCGCAACTTACAAAGAATGCTGGAAAAATTTTTCAGCTATCCTGTAATATTAGGTTATTATTAGGTATATAAACTACAAAGTAAACTTTTTACTCAGAATAATAATTTTATATTTAGTACCCGTTTTGCCATTTCTGAAGACAGCAGTTTTGGTTAGCCGACCACTACTGAAGAAAAAAAATGTTCTGAAATATCTATGTGAATGAATAACCTCCTCAATATCAGTAATTTTTGTAATAAATACTTTCCTACCGTTCAAATTTGGTGGACGTTAAAAGTCCTGAAGAGTCAGAATTGCGGAAAATTACTATTTCTTAATATTAGCTATGCCTTTTAAACTGAAAAACCAAGAACTCAAAGGAACCCATTTTTGACAGAGAAATAGGAAATTTATTTGTGTGTAAAATGCCTCCGCGAATTATAAGAACGAGTTTGAATCCGTCAAAAATACATATACCTGCATTTGTTACATCAGATTAAGGGTTTGAATCATACAGATATTGTAAAGAATAGTTAAAGTTACAGGATTTCTTTAAAAACAACATTACAGGTCATTCGCCAGTGTCAAGAAATATATATTACGTCAAAATTAATTGAACTTTTTTTATATGTTATGCCTTACTTAGACATAAAATTCTTAGTGATGGCTCAATGGGAAGAAAAGTCATTTCTTTGAAAAAAATCATCAAGCTATGTTGTAGAAGCTTCAAAATTAGGGAGAAAATATGAAATTTGCTTTTTAAATATATATAAAACACAGAGGTCTTGATTCGGCGAGGACATTTCACTGGTAGGTTTATTTATTTCTATAATCACTAGTGCAATGAGAAATTTGAATAAAATCACACAACAACTTACAAAATTTGAGTTATCTTTCTGAGGAAGTCCTTGAGTTTTAGGTTTAAAAGGCGTTGCAAATAATATACTAAAAATTAGTAAATGTCGCTATTTTCGACTTTAATAAATTCTCAACCTCCTACAGAGGGTGTTTGTGTTCTTTACAAACTCTGAGTTTCTGGTTTATTTCATATAAAATTTCGCAATATCCTAAAAGACATATGCATACATTTAGATGCAACGGAAAATTTGTTTTGTTTTTTAACAAAAATTCGTACCGGAAACAAATAGCTATTTTGGCAAGAAATATAACGGCCTCGATTTGAGCCTGAAAACACAACCATTAGGCGTTGATTATAACTTAACCAATTTAAAAAGAGAATCTATTTACCTAGAGAAATATGGCGTACACTTAAGAAACATAATCTATTGCCCTTTGTCATTTAAGAAGCATTTAGGACGGTTCAAAACATTTTTTAAGTTTTGTTTTTTATATTTTATATCAAACATTAATACTGGCTCTTCTTAGCAGATTAGGGCAATAGAAACGACTAGAATAAGTCACCCAGCGAAGTTTGAAGTACCTATTAAAGTATTTGTTCGTGTAAGATGTTTTAACTACTAAAGTAAGGAACTACTTTGAAAAGCTTTGCAGGAGAACTTATAAAAATAATAATTTTAAGTATTTTCTTAAAATTCGCTGGAGTGTTTAATTATTATACTGCCAATTATATACTCATATAAATTTCACATATAATTTTAAAACAGTTATAGTAACGTTTATTTAGTTATGTACAAACATATAGTTCCTATTTTATATTTCTCTTATTTACATTATATACATTATTTCTAATATTTACACATAAATACCCATTTGTGGGCTCTAATATCATTTTTCCTAAGTTTTATTGAGCTACGCAGCATAGAAAGGACAAAAGCTTTCAGGATTACAAGTCACATCCAACTATTTGAAGCTTGATTAACGGGTTTGACAGCTTATTATTTTATTCAACCTTTAATTTGTAGAGCACCAACCTACTTAAACGTTGTCAAATCACTTTGGTTATGGTAGCGGCTGAGAGTAAACAAGGGATCAAATTGTATGTGTCAACCAAACTGGTGACAAATGAAGTTTAGATTATTTACCTGTCAACCCCAACCATAACCATAACCAGAGTCACCTGAAAACGTCTTTAGTTTCAGGGATCCCAAATAAAAATTAAAATAAAATTTAGTTAAACCTGTGTAATCTAGATTTAAATTTATGGGCCTCAAAGTTTTAAATTAATAGCTCTGAACGTTTCTTTTTTAACATCAATTCGTGGTTAAGTCTTACAATATTGTTTATTACCTATTTAATTAAATTAAAAGCACCATTTATAGTCTTAAACGTATCATCAATATTTGCTTAGGTACAACCAGTTATATAGAATCAATTTGCTTTAACTCTTTGTCATCTATGCTGCGTTAAGTAAGTATAATTGAGCGATGGAGATCAGAGATGCATTGCATTACTTACATAAGTACTCAGTCCAATCGCTTTAACACAAAAATAAAAGCAGTAAAAATTTGTTCTGCAGTTACTAAATTTCTAGTTCCTTAACTTAGTTATGGATCACAACCTGAGTTTAACACCTTCAATAGGCTTATTGCTACGTGCCGCCTACTAAGACCTGCATAAAACCATCCCATTCATTTATAGAATCAGTCCGTGAAGTGGATGGTTCTTTCCATTCTTGATCACTATTGCTAAGACCTAGCTCGGCGTATAGTTCATTATTATTTAACGATTCTAGGTCCGTTTGCGACGTTAAACTAAGCACTGAACCCCAGTTAATAGGCCGACCTAGTTCACTATCCTCATCACCTAACCCAGAATCCGTGTCAGGAGCTGAAGAAGGAAACGGCGTCGCCCGTCCAGAGGAACACGCCATATCACGAAGACTTTGTTCATAGTTGGGTTCAGCCACCGGACAAGGCCGTGTTGGAGGAGTCATCTCAGGTAACATGGGGTAACTGGGTTCGGGAGGGTCAGCTTCCATTTCACGTTCTAACCTCCTCAATGTATTACATATAAGCACGGACCTGCGAAGCGAGGGATCAGAGCACTGTCGGTACCTCGCTAATTTACACATGGAAAGATTTAACACAGCCAGTCGCCTTTGTCTATAACACGGCACGTGACACCACCGGGTTCTACCGTCGCAACATCTTGTCCTTGTTTTCACTTGCGGGGAAGCACCAAGTTCTAGGTACGATTTGCCATTTTCCTCGCACCTTATTGTTTGTTGTTGAGGAGGTTGGTAGTATTGCCAGTAATCTGAGGATTGATGCCTGTAACAATAAGAATCCATTAAATAATAGACGTTTAAGTAATTCTAGATGATATAATCAAATTAAGTGATTTTTTAAAATACAAACCTATAAGATTGTTGGGGCACAGGTGTAGCAAATCGCGGAGGGTCAAAAGGTGACACAACGCCTACGCACTTTTCTTCGTCGCTTAACTCGTCCTCAAACTCATCATCGTCAAATTCATCTTCACTAAGCAACGTTGCTGCCAAAGATGGCGTTGGTGCCCTCCACGCATCAGCAGCCGGTACTGCTACCGCCCTTAGCCTCGCTATGCAATCGTCGCTAGTCGCTGCAGGTGGGTCCCATTTACCACTCTTCGCGGGTGACGCTTCAATTTCTGCTGCTTCCAACTTTCTCTTTCCTGACACTACCGCTGTGGTGGTTGCTTGCAAACCCATCATGGCACAATTCTGAAATAAAAAAACCTGCCGTTATTTACTCAAACAGACAAGATGGCAAAAACTGAAAGTCTCCAGGATGTTTTTTTTGTGTTCGAAATTATTTCTTTATTGTTTTTTATCATCTTTATGTCACATTATTTGCATGCCGTAATGACTTTAGATAGTACCAATAAAGGTAACAGAATAGAAATCTTAATATCTTCAAGTGGCTCGATATTTTTTTATAAAGTTGCTTTCATTATAAAATAAAAGTTTCTGCTAGTAACAGTTTATTATCGACTATTTCCGAAGGATTCTAAAATTTCCATCCTCGCAATGTTACTGGTATAGCTATGGAATTATACAAGCTATGTAGTAGCAAGATACAGTCAATTATTTCAACCGCTAATTGAAGAAATAAGTCATCGTGCACAACAACGCAAGCTAAGTCTACACCAGTGTTGCCTAGATTTCTGCTTAAGCTAGCGGTACTTCTTTCCGCAAAAAAACTATACATATTTTAAATTTTCTCATGTAACTAAAATAATAATGTCAATCCAAGGGATTATGGTACACCAAATGGTGTAAATTCTTTTGTTAGGTGTGTGATTCTATCATAGCATTTATAGTATTTTTAGAAATGTTTGGTACTATTAGAAGTGGCTACGGCCTTAAATGAATAAAAAAAAATATGTATTCTGGAGAGGTAGGATATCAGTAGATACTAATGTACCGAAACGTATACTTCCGTGTTGCTTGAAAATGTTCTATCGAGATCCAAATTCCAGTTGTTAACTATCAGTACACAATTAACCTAGTGTAGCAGTTGGGTTGGTGTAGTAGTTGGGTTGATGTAGTAAGGGTTGTTTTTAGAGAAAGGTAGGAGATATTCCTATTATGCTATTCCTGTTATCCAAATTGACCTAAGCGAGAAATATTAAGAAGCTGTATATCTGTAGTATTCTAGGAACCAAAATGTTTTATTCTTAAGAAAAAGTATCGTCATAAATATATCTGCCTTTAAAAACAGCTCAGTCATTTTAATATTTTCTTGCTCTTTACGACGCAGGATGTATCTTAACGATGATTTAGCTGCTGTGGCATTTCTTGTTAACAAACTACGCGGCAACAACGCTTGGAATCCGTGTTGTAAACGTCCGATGGCTAAAATAACCTTGAGGAGACGTAGTTTCTCATGACACAAGCAAGCAATCGGCCTTCGACGATATAAAACCGGCCTGCAGCGCAACTTCTACCAAGTAGGATTGACTCGAAGTATAAGTATAGCAAGAGGAAATATAATTTTAAATTAAATAGAAAGCAGCTTTTGCTCGATTTTTTGGCTGTGTACGCCGGATAGAAAACATATTTTTATGTTGGTACAAAATATTGGTATTCCACTGTATAATTTTCAAAAAATCAAACCAAAAATGTATAAATGTTGCTATTTATTGTCGAGTTACGTCGCTCAATTTAATCATTTTGCAATGACGTCAGTTTTGTTTGCGAACCGTGCGCTGTAATTATCGACAAATCTAACAAATAAGTTTTTACTGTACCCTTGTACCAAAGACAACCTTGCAATTTTTTAGCATTTGAATCAGCATTGGCGTAGCCGGTTGGGAGTTAATTATCAGTGGCGTAATTTTCCGAAGGTTGCTTGGATAATGATTGATTTTTGAATAAGGTACGTTTGGCGGACTTCTATTGTCATTATTGTTGAAAATATCACGATTTTATAGTTTTAGTAGTGCAGAACGTGATGTTTTTAACGGTTGGAGCCGGCCAAGTGATTTTTAGTGTTCCGTGCTAAAATTAGCACAACACTTTGGTGCTCGTCCGTCCGTCCGTTTGTTACAGGCGATTTTCTCTGAAACTATTCGACGAAGAAATTTGAAATTTAGCACAGAGATAGAGTGTGGTGACCCAATTATAGACGTGAAGTATAAAAAGTTGAATTTTGATTCTGGGGGTTAATTTCAGGGGGTAAATTGGGAAATGGAAAAAAATGTCAAGGGCATCGTGTAGGGTCTCAAATGAAAGCTTATTGAAGCACGAATTTAACAATATATATGATGTATTTTTTATGCATTTTTTTAAACATTTTTCGGGAAAAATGCTTAAACATTGCTGCCCCCCACCCTTATTACCAAAAGGATCGCTCAGAAAAATCTGAAAAAATCATGAAAATTGTGAAGTAGGTGTAGATTGAGCCAAAATTATCGGGATTGAAAAATTCTAGGGCGATCAATTATTATAAACGGTTTAATTGTTTATTTCCTTATTACTGCTTGTTTTAGAGAAAAAGTTTTTCGTCAGAAAATATTTCTCAGGATGTAAGGAACAACTTTTGTCCTTACACGTTTTTCAAAATGTTTAATTTGGCTCAGTGGAAACGCTTCCCACTGATACCGCGTGGGTGGTTTGCTCAGGTTAAGTGGGGGGCTGATGGCACGGAACACTAATTGTGCAAGTGTAGCTTGCACTTGACCAAATTTTTTTACATAGAGTTTTGAACCACAACTACGGAAAAAGAGGAAGGATTTATATAAAAAGCAATAAATCGTTAAAAAACAGTGTAAATGGAACAAACAATATTTTAGTGTTTTCGGAAATTTTGACTAAGTTTTTTACAATATGTTGTAACAAAATTTAAATTTACACAGGTCAGTTACGTTAATAGTGGTGACCCTAGTCAGCTAGTATGGTGACCTTTGAATCAGATGGAAACTGCACAGACCCCTAAATAATCTGGATCCGCGCGAAACAGTCGTCATAATCAGACTGACCTTTGTGCTGTTTGGAACTGCTTTTCCTGAACTACGGTGTTCGTTTGTGTTTTGGCAACTTTCGCTGCATGTTCGTGTGTTTATTGCAAGTTACACGAAACTGTTTACTTCCCATTCAATGTGCACTGACTTAAGAGGAAGAGAAAGAAAGTGCACTGATTTCAAGAAAATGCAACACGAGCGAACAAACCTTTAAAGTTAGTTTTGTTATATTAACGATTACCTTGAAATTTTTTCCATTTCCTAATTTACCCCCTAAAATTAACGCCCAGAATCATAATTCAACTTTTTATACTTCACATCTATAATTGGGCCACCACACTCTATATCTGTGCAAAGTTTCAAATTTTTACGTGGAATTGTTTCAGAGAAAATCTCCTGTGTCCTGTGACAGACGGATGGACGGACACCGAAGTGATTCCATAAGGGTTCCGTTTTGTTAACTTTTGCACGAAACACTAAAAAAAATCAGATGGTGTCCGGTTAAAGGATGGACTCTATTTTTGTCGAACTATTGGGCCTTTTATGATATTGCTATTTTTCTCCCTTATTCAGCCATTACGGCAAACAATGTATTATGCAAATAAACGAAGAAAAATCGGTTACTGAATAAATTGTTCAGTTTAAAAGCAGAACTTTTTCTTTAACATTATCTAAAAAAAATGGCGCAGCATAGCGTTAAATCCGAGCTTAAAATCTTTAATTTTACACCGTCACTCTGCCGTTATTCAAAAAGTGTTACAGTGTGCTAGAACGTACAACGGCAAGGCAACAACAACCGAAGCCAAGGAAAATAATAAGTAAATTAAATAGAAAGCGCACTTATATAAAATCAAAAGATTTGCAAGAAGTAAGCGTTGGTTGGCGCTGGCAGTCGCTGTTGCCGTTCACCGCACACACTACAACTATTATAAACCCGCATTAAAATCAAACATGCTAGTTTCTCCAAAATGTTTTACGCTTTTTGTCTTGCAAGCACCGGCGACTAGTGAAATGTTACTTCTTGTTTTATAAGGATCGGAATATTTCGTATCTGTTAAAAGTCGTGAATAAATAATACTTTAATATTATTGTAGCTGCAAAATCTGCACATTAGTCCATATTTTTTAGTTGAATGTTCAGTTGATTTCTTTTCAGATCATTATAATCCAGAAGTATCACGAGTCTCTGGCCACATTCACTATTGCTAGGACCTGTCTAATTGACAATTAAGGGTTTAAGTTGACAAGTTCAATAAGTTCCAAGATGAAAATTACAATACAAAACAAAAGTATTGAGTTAAAACTTCTCATTAAAAATTTTTCCTATATGGCAAAAACTCACACTCACTTACACATGTAGACTCCTTTGTAGCCAATTCCAATAGAACACAAGCGAGATGACATTTTTTTAACCAGTTGCTTTTTTGAAAATTGGTCGATTCGCTATCGCTAGACTGGTCTAGTTGGACAATCCAGTTTTAAACTGAGAAATATAATAAGACAGCTCAGCGTTGTCCTGTGAATTTGTTTTGAGATTTTGCAAATTTATAGAGAAAAGGGTACTTTACGTATATTTATATATTTTCCGCAATAAGGACTAAATTTACTTTAATGACACGTTCCAAGAAATCATTTGAAAACCGAGCAAATGGCTGAACTATTACGAAAGTTTTTAAAGGCCTCTTATTAACAATGACAGGACAAAAACTGGTCAAAACCTAACTGATCAACTAGAGGATCTTAATTTGAACCTTAAAGCTTTCCGGTGTAGTCTGGTTTGGATTTTTTTAACAGCTGAATCAATGGCAGCTATTAAACTCGTTGAAAAATCTTACCTAACCATAATATTGATTGGTGTCAAAACCATATTAACCAAGCCATTTTATAAAGTTGTTAGTATAAACGCTGTTTGTGTCATATCATGAACCTGCAAAAAAAACCTGCACATTTTTAATTTTCCTATTTCTTTCTTTTAAAATTTGCCCTTCAACCCACTTTCGCACAACTGCGCGACCGCGCTATAACAAACATTCTAACAGAACAAATGCCCTTAAATTACTTTTACTTTCAATAGTAGGGTATCGATGACAGTGTAGACACCTGTAATCCCATTTTTATAACACCCCAAATGGCAGGTCAAATCTCACTTTGGCATTATGGACAAGTGCATTTTATTGTTCATTATTCTTCGGCTTTTTGGCTAAACATTTCTAACCTATTTAATGTGAACCTATTTAATGTGAGTTTGGTGGTTCGAAAATTTTTATTTATGCGTCCACAGTATTGTTAACCTCTAATTAAGTAATTCTTGTCAGTTTTATATACAGCTGTTTGCTAATTTTAGTTATGCAGTAACATCACAGATTATTTAAAAAAAATTGCCATTTCCTAGAGTTTGTTTTTTAATTAATATCGGATTGTTTTTAGAATAAATGCTTTTACCGATATACTGAATTTATGATGAACGGCGTGTAAGTGTTTTCGTTTCTCCCGAGATAGGTATGAAAACATGTAAAGTTAATTCTCGAAAACAAGGTTGTATGTGATATTGTACCATTAGTCGACTTGATACAGAGTAAACAAGTCTTATGCAAGCATTTATACAAAAAATATGTATTTAATTTGAATGCAACCCTTTTTAATTTTGATGTTTTTGGTTGCGACCACAGTTGACAGTTAAACAAAGCATAAACTTCATTTTGACAAATGATGTTTAACTGTCAACCCTGGCCGTAACCAAAGACACCATAATTTACCTATCGTTATAAAGGTAACCTAAATATATTCCATTTATTTTCTTTGTTATCTATTTTTTATTTTTGCGTTTCCAGATTAAAAACGACATTATTATATAAAATCAGCTTATTGCATATGTCAGTTCAGTCACGTCATCTGTATAAAAGAAAAACTGACTGACTGATATATCAACCCACAGCCCACACCGCTGGGTCTAGAAACTTGAAATTTTGCATAGGTTTCTTATATAACGTAGGCATCCACTAAGGAAAGGTTTTCAAGATCCAACCCCTAAGGGGGTGAAATGGGGATTCAAGGTTTATAATAGAGTAAAATTGTTATACCGCGGACGAAGTCGCGGGCAAAAGCTAGTCTCTATTAAAGATGAAACCGACTAGGCATATTATTAATGCATATTTTGCAAGTCTAATAAAATGTTCTAAATTTCCATGCTGAATATTATGTCATCCATATCTCGAGAAATAATTTCAAAATTTTGCACTGTAATATTTTCAATTATACAAATGAAGTATTTCTAAGTACAGGTAGAGGACTCCTCTCACGAAATGAAATTTTGAAAACAGGGCGGGCTATTTAAAAAGTTTAAATTCTTAGAGAATAATAAATAGTTACCTCCGGGCCTTTACCTTTACCGAGCCCGTCTACCTGGGCTAATAGTTCCTTCAGCATCTGCAACACTACTTTTAGAACCGGGCCCTTTTCTCAAAACCCCCAGGTAGCTGGGTCTGTTATACCGACATTTGGTCTATGAGGGTTGCTATTTTATAGGGGATTTTTTGTGCAGAGGGACAGGAACAGATATTCTTTGAAGTCGGAGCTTGGGAATTTATTCTGTGGCATGTTTGGAGATATTTTCGAAAATCCCTTTTTCCAGTTTGAAGATTTTAACTTGTTGAAATTTAAATTTAAGGATGTATTGGTTCATTATTTTGGCAGTGGTATTTTTTTATATTTTTTATAAATTATGTTAGCTAGTTACTTTAAAATCTTTAAAGAATTTAATAGATAGGTAGTCAAAAAATCAATTAACAACTTCTGTGGAATCATTTTTTGTTTTATCTGATTTAAATACCTTTACTTCTCTTATTACTTAAAAAGTTATTCAAAATTGCCACCATGAACTTTTTGGCAGTAATAAAATCGATTTTGTAACTCACTTCTCACTTTTTCGAGAATGACAGGTGTTACTTCTTGGCAGAGTTCCAAAATCGACTTTATTATTACCAATAAGTTCATGGTGATCATTTCGAACCACTTTTAAAGCAAGAGAAAGGTATTTCAATTTTTATTTTTTCTTCGCGTTTTTTAATTTTTAAAGATTTGTCATTTAAAACGAATTAAAATGCAGACCTCGGGTTTGCGATAAAATGTTTCTTATATGTAGACCTTTAAAATGAGGTATCATATAGGGGGTTGAAAAAAAGTAGATTTATTAACCAATAATTTTTACTAATAGCGAAAATATTTGCCCATACCAAGATTCCGGACACCCTGTATACCAAACTTTTTTACAACTTATAAATATATAAAAACCCATAAAACGGGCCTGAACTGAGGTCATGTCATTATTATTATATTATTATCATCAAAAGCTGGGTTTGGTTGTTTAACTTTGGGTCAGATTTGACAGTTGTTAACTATAATTCTTGCTTGTAAATAGGCCGTATAAACTGTATTTATTTTATTCAATTCCATCCTTCATTTTAACATTATTTCTAAATAGTAAGAAGTAACAAGTTTTGTAAAAAGGGCAATTTTACATCACTCTTTATATTTACCGTTGATTTATACTTATTCATATGCATAATTAAAAAAGTAAATTATATCTGAAGGCTTAAAAACATATTTAATTTAAAAAGGATTATTCTTCCGGTTAGTACATAACGAAAGTCCAAAAATGTGTCGGATTGGGTATAATGTTAAAAGTTTGAGACAAACTTTTCTAAAAGTTAGTAAAAGGTTTACGCTATATAATTTGTATTTAAAAAAGTGAACCTACCTTCCTCGATTAAAAATGCTTTGGTTTTTATGTTTTTAACGTGTGTTCAAATAAATAAAGATAACAGCATGAAGCATTATTAACGAGACAAATTTGCAAAGAGGAAACGACATCATTTATTCATAATTGGCCTTTTGTTTAGTACCATACATTGTGCGCGTGTAGGACAAAGAACGAGTAGGGAGAGAGAACGCTAAATATCCGATTTCGAGCGCCGTCGCTATGGCTTTCCGAGCAAACCAGTGAACAGTTACGCATGAGAAAAATTCATTTTTCCACACACCCATTGATGCTTAGAATGTGCGGAATGCTTTTATAACTATGTAAAGGCACTGTTTCATATCATTTTTGTCAAATATAATGAAGGTAAAAAATATTTAAATATGAAGTTATTTTATTAACAAATTTATTTTTTATTTTAGTGTATTTAGAACCTAATAAATAAATCAGTTTTAATAAATTATACATCGTTCATCCTATTGCGTTTATGGCCTATTAAAAATATTTTATTTAATGTTGTTCTTAGGGTGGCTTAAGTAATGAGAAAGTATATATTTTTGAGACTCGGCACGCGTAGTATGTTTACACACTTTATACCTTTCACAAAAACAATGTGAGTGTTAAAAAGTTATAACATTACGGTACGCCATTCAAAATGTATTAAAGTTACGGTTGGTAATATCGAAACAAAAGATATTCGAGCTCTTCCATGATTCAGTTGGAAAATACGCAATCCCTGTATAAAAGTGGAGTGACTCAAAATACAATAATTTTCACTGGAATACGACGGCGGCGCTCGAACTACGTAAATGGATTCGAGGCGCCGAGGCCGATAAAAGTAAAGGCAAGAACAGCTTTTTTTCCAAAGAGAAATAAAATTTACGACGAACAATTTTTGAACAAGTACAAAGAATAAGAAGGAAAAAAATGTCTTCACATTTTTTGTTTGTTTTTTGATGTAACCTTCATAGATTTAAAAAATCCTAAGATGTTATTACAAGGAACCCTTGATAAATAATGTCTGACCAGTCAGAACCACCCTTTGAAATGAAATATTGTAATTTACGAAAGGATGGGGGTCCACAAGGCGGGTTTTTGGTTCCAAAAAATTGACGAAAATTCGAATAAATCCTATTAAAGTAATTACTAGCATTTTTTTTTATTTCAGGGCGTAGTATGTACCTACTATAAGGTTTTGTTAAAATTTCTGACACTTTGTTATGATTTACGTATCCTTTAGTTACCAGCAATTGAAGAAAATCTGAAAAAATCATGAACATTAAGAATTAGGTGTAGAATGAGCGAAAATTATTAGCATTCAAAAATTCTAGCGCGATCAATTGTTATAAACAATTTAATTGTTTATTTCTTCATAACTGCTGAACCATTGGTTTTAGAGAAAACGTTTTTTGACAAAAAAACATTTCTCACGATGTAAGGAACAACATTTTGTTCTTACCCCTTTTTTAAAATTTTTAATTTGGCTCAATCGATATGCTCCCCACTAGTGTGGAACTTAAAAACGAAGTTTCAAATTTTATTTTGTAATAGTGAAAATCTTTTTCCTTTTTCAGTCCATATAACGAAAATGTTTAGCTTTTAAATTTAAAATAATATTTACCGGTGCCGCAAAACCTCTGATTTTCTAAAAAAATGAAAAAAAAAACAAAAATTGCATTAAAGCTATTTTAAGCTTATCAATAAGTTTGTATTATGCTAAGCATAAAATAAAGAAGTGTTGGAGTCCTGTAATAGAGAAGTAGTTTACTTTGGACCCTATGCAAAAGATGGCGCCACTTCACTGTGACGATATTTGACCTTAGTCGGCGTAGCGGGCGTTGGAATTGTGTCTGTTTTACTTGAGTACGAGTCATAACAGGTTGGTTTTGGTTAGTGGTCCGAGGTAAGTGTTGTTTGTGTGTTTATGAGTTTTTTCGATTATTTTCAATAAACAGTCGGTGACAAATGTAACCTGCCTAAAACTAGAAATTTGTTAAAGTGTCCTGTTTTCGGTGAACCAAAACAAATAACTTTACACTATCATGTTTTGCCAACATAGGAAGACATTATGAAACATTATTTATGGGAGCAGTTCAACTTAAAATCTGACAACTGGAATCGGGAACCTACTGTTTCTGAAATATCTCAGGTTGTTGCTGATGCAGTTAAAAATATATGGCTCAGAGCTTCAATTCCAACGGTTTCAGATACACGAATCGTGAAAATGATTAGAGACTATCATAACAAATGTAGAAATTTTAAAAAAAGTATTAAGAGTAGAAAGAATAATCCCACATTCAATATGAAATTGCAAAATTTTAGGCAATCAGCAAAGGAACTATTTGATGTAAGCTCCTGTTAGTGCAAAGACTTGTCTTTGTGTAAATGCACCAAAGCTTTTCGTGTACCAGAACAAGAACGTAACTTTCTCAAAGACCAAAGGGATGAAAGGATGATGGCAATAGGGTCTATAAAAAAATTATGCGCAGCGTCGAAAGAAGAGAAAAAGAAAAAGGTATTTTAAATCAAAAAAGTGATATTTTGATGGATGATTCGTCATCTGAAGATGACAGCCTGGAAGAAATCGGTGCACTCAGTAGTTCTATCGAACCTGAAATTGAAAATCAACCATCTACCTCAACTAACAGTGGAACTATAAAGAAACGAGCTGAAAAAATTAATCTACCTGCACTTGCCCTGGCAGTTGAAAGAACAGGAGTATCAGACAGAGCAGCAACTATTAGTGCAAATGCTACTTTAGAAGACATGGGTCTTATTTCTGATGACAATAAAGAAAAAGTAATTGACAGAATGACTATAAGAAGAGAAAAGAAATGAAAGAGTTTGCAATAGCAAGAAAGACGACATGAGGTAATTTTAGAAGGCCAGTATTTTGACGGCAGGAAAGATAACACCATGGTAACTGATGTAAAGGGAAAAAAAGTGTATCGAAAAATCATTAAGGAAGAACATGTGGTTTTAGTGCAAGAGCAGGATTAAAATATATCGGTCATATTTCAGTAACATCTTTCTGTGCTAATGATATAGTTAGAACATATTTTTTGGCTTTTACGCAAAAATTACTAAATATATAACACTTAGAAAAGACAAAGAAAAAAATTCTATGTCGCTAGTATTGAAATTTTGGCGTACTTTCAAAATATTAATATTGGGAGTGGGAAGTGGAGTGGGAGGGAGGGTGGAAGTCGATACGTAGTCACCTTCTCGTGGTGACTTCTGAGTAGAATTTGCTTAATGTAAGCAAATTTGAGCTAAGAGCTGCATTTTTTCTTATAGTTACTTTATATTTAGATTCTAAAACTTTGACGCCCGTGCGGCACCGGAAAACAAATGAATAGCCGTAAAAGTTTTTTACTGATAGTTTAGGCATTCAAAAAGGAAAACAAATTTCACTATTACACATCAAAACAAAAAACTTTTATTTTTACCGTACAGTTAAGTTCCACACTACTCCCCACTCAGTTTCGCCTATAGCGTCGCGTGGGCGGTGGGTAGCGCGGCAGATGGGCGGAGATCGGGCGGCCGAGGTTTGCTCAGGTTAAGGTTAATAGGCTTTTTTGTCCGAACTTTAACAGCCTGTTGATCAAAACAACATACGTTCTAAAATTTAAAAAAATTTTAAAATACGAGTACTTTAATAGAACCTATTTGAATTCTCGTCAATTTTTTGGATCCCCATTGTTTAAAATACTCGTTAAATTCGATAAAAAAAGGGGTTTGAAACAGACCAATGTAGAGGCAAGAAGATAGTAGGTATTTTGTCGCAGTATCCAGTCATGAAGGGTCCAATTTTTGATGGCCAATCGGCGCAAAAGAAACATTTTAGGTAGTCTAGAACTGAACCAAAATTTGCTTAAAAACTTTTAAATTCGATTAGATTTATCTGTGTAATTAAAAAGATATGTTTAACCTGCTCTGTGATATTACCAAGCTCCTTAAAAAGGTAAAAAAGCAATTAAAAATAGACATTTTTAGTAGAAGTTGCACAACATTAAGTACCTCTCAAAAATTGGGTACAATAAATTTTAAATACGAGTAACAGACCGTTTGTTAGAGTGAAACCTGGCCAAGACTTATCCACTGCTGGCATGAAACAGCTCGACTGCTAAAGATTGGCTCAGGTACTCTGGTATATTAAGACGATTTTGAACTCTGATTAGAGTAGGCCAATGAGGAGATGTGTAGGCTGACAAGGTGAGGTAGGCCACTAAAGTAGGGATAATTACCTAATGAGGTAAGTACTGAGCCTGGGCCACAAATTACAAAAATAGTCGGTACCTACTCGTATGTGAAGAGACATTGTTTGTATCCTCCCAAACAATAAACAAGTGCCCTAATGCAATGTAATTCTGTACTTTATATTTAGCTTTATACCCGATTTAGTATAATATAGTATATATATTCCGTTATTCTTTTTTGTCCTAACTCTACAAGGAAAATTACTAATTAGTGGAAATATTTTTTTTACTTTATTCTTAATATGTCATTAATAAAGAGCAAGCAGTTTTCCGTTGCTAAAATTTAAAAAGTTGCTATTTGATGAATACCGATAATCATTGCTTGTACTCGTAAAAAAGTACTTAAGTAACGTTTAACTTTCATTACTGCCTGCTAGCCGCATTTATCGATAACAGTTACTTTTATGTATAAATAAAAGCACATCCCTTTCTAACCAAACTCAAGGAGTTTTACGTCACATTGCATAACTTAGCTCGTACGTTAAAATGATTGTAACCTGAATGAAAATGTTAAACGTTGCTAAGTCGCACTACTATGCGTAAAAATCGGTTTCTATTTTAAGACACAAGTTTCTCACTATTTACCAAACTTTTTTGTCAAAATATTAGTGCGTAAAAAAAATAACATTGCATTGGTTAGCAGTTCTTTCATTTATTATTTATTATAAGAGGCTTTATTGTTTGGGGTGGTACAAGTATAGGTAGGAGTCAGCCCTCAGTTTTCCTGCAGGAACCTTTAGCTGCTAGGGGTAGGATACATTGATACTGCCTTTGAGCTAATGTAGTTTTCCAACAAGATAATGCTTGCCCCCATGTGGCAATTGTTACATTACAGTATCTAGGAGAAGCCAATATCCTACTTTGACCCGCCCGATCACCAGATCTATCGCCAATTGAACACATGTGAGATATGGTCGGTCCAGTGACTTTAGCACAACTCCGCGATGCTGCAAAACAGCTTGGGATGAGATTCCACAGGACGCAGTTGACCATCTCATTCCCATTATTTACTCGGTAATACGTTTTTTTTGCCATGAAGTATATTTTTATTGCAATAGTAGATTAAGGCTAACTTTAAAATTTTACAATAGTAAAAAATTTATCGCCCAACAAATTTTTCAGTCTGCAATAATCAAATACCAAAGAGAATAATAAATTTCCGAAATCGTCTTTCGAGCTCGAAATAATTTTCGTATTAATTATTAGTATTTCACAACCATCTAAAGACAAATATTCGTGGAAATTTTCCAACCCCAAAACTTATCCAAATTGTAAACCCCTTCATTCTATTTTCAGCGCTAAAATGCGAGAGAGCGAACACGAGGAGGGTTCAAGCCTGCGAGTTCATCCGGGCCCTCGCTTGTTGGTCGAGAGGGAAGCAAGGTCGGACTGGGGTAAGTTTGGCCCTGGTGGAATTATGTATATATGTGAAGAAGGAAAGGAAAGGTTCATGGGGTAAGATTAGAGTGGTTGCTATTTAAATTTGATTGAAGTTAAATGTTTAAAATTATAAAAATGTTAACGACGAACACAGCATTTTTTGGATGGTTATAATAGTCATATAAAGCTAGATTGTGAGGAAAATGGTAAATGAGTCGTATAAAACAAGATTATGAGAGAAGGGGTATGATATAAAATGAGATTCATATAACATAAGATTATGAGAAGGGTTCTAATATAAAATGAGATTCATATAAAACAAGATTACGAGGGAAGGGGTATAATACAAAATGTGGGTCATATAAGACAATATTATGGCATAAAGGGTTATGTTAAAATGGCATTAGTTTAAATACATTTTTAAAATTGTTAACTTTTTATTTTTACTTTTGCGTGTATGTATGGTTATTAAAAATAGTAATTTTGACCTCGTTAAAAATTGAATTCTCTGGTTTTACCTATGAGTTCACGTAGTACCAGGGATAAATATATGTACAAGAGTCAAAGAAGTCCTGCGACTCCCTGCATTTTTCTTGCTAACCACAACAAACTACAAACAAGAACTTTGAACTTTATTTTTATGACAATTTTTTTGGCACTTCTCTTGTCGTTAGTCAGAAGAAATGGAATAATTCTGAATTTATTCGAAAATTATAAAAAACCAAAAAGAAAAAAACAATTTTAATGTTCAAGCTTATGTGTCTTGTGACCGGTGTTTTTGGAACAATTTTTGGTTTATTCTTTGATATCTGTTTATTTACCACATATATTGAAAGACATTTTTTGTGTTTTTTATTTATTCTTAAGTTTTGAGAGCTGTGCTGGTGTTGATGACTGGCAGATGAACCAGCAAATGCGATTATTTTATTGGCAGAAAAATATTCTATTAGGCATGAAAACTACATATAAACCGATATATAGTAATAACAGCACATTTAAATTTATATTGAAATGACGAAAGTGTTCATTTTCTATTTTTCACGCTAAAACTATGAAGCTTATTAAGTTGACAGTTATAAATGTAAATCCGCTATTTTAAATAAGGAATGCTTATTATATTACTTGGCGTTATAGGAGCGGTAAATCACAAAAGCTAATATCAGTGGGCCACGCCGTCCCTGTACACAAAACGGAGCGAGGATTAGTAACATGAACGCGGGCCCCACAGGCGGCAGGGTGGCAGCCCCTCATCGAGGGGCCGTTTGCCGACCCATCCACCCTACTCGGAACTCCGGCCGGGGCTGACGCCAGCGTTCGAGCTGCCTCGTTGTCGACCTCGATTACAACGTTGTCAGATGAGAATTTGTTCTTTGTATTAAAAAAAAAATAGTTGTGGTTGTGACTAAATATTTGTGGTGCAGTCTTGTATGTAAAAAAAATCGTTTATTTTCAAAATCTTTAGGCATCACTAGTAGGAGTTTTAAGGTGTGATATTTCCAAAGGAACTGGACGTCAGAGATTGACTAAACTTTTTAACTTGAACCTAAATCGTATTATAAGAAAAGTAATGTAACTGTTTCATATTTAGTCACTAGACACGTCAATTGTTAAATAAAATGCTCCGCCTACTAAAAGGAATCGCGAAGTTAGAAATAATTATTTTGTCTCTTGTTATCTAAAAATAACTATTAAGGCCGTAGTTATACATAGAAGTTTTCTTGGGCGTTAGTTAAAATTATATGCAAAATTGTAGTGTAAAATTGTAGGTACTTGAGCACAACCTTAAAGGTTACATTAAAAAAAATTAGATATGTGAAAGCTCAACAAATAAATTATTGATATTAAGTTAAAATTATCTGGTCAAACATCTGACTGTAAAAAAAAATCCGGTTGTGATATTGGCAACACTGTTTGAAACGCTTGAACCCGAGGTAAAGCAACCGTCGATTTATGGGGCGCATTGGTTGGGTAAAATATGTCTGATAAAAATATTAAGGGACTATTTTTTGAACGGTTAGGGTAAAGGTTTTCTTATTATACAAGGAAATTTTTAAAAGTTCTCCAGCAATTACTTATTTTGTTACAGTTTTG
Source organism: Philopedon plagiatum (assembly GCA_963971165.1). Taxonomy (NCBI): domain Eukaryota; kingdom Metazoa; phylum Arthropoda; class Insecta; order Coleoptera; family Curculionidae; genus Philopedon; species Philopedon plagiatum. The sequence goes on from OZ020195.1 coordinate 10,720,385, forward strand.
TTTATTAAAAGTGTTTTGTTTTTTATCAGTTTTCTATAGTAAACTTTTTTACTTATAACTTTGATAAAAGGAAAAGTTGAACTAGTTAAACTTGACACTGATTTTGTTTTAAAAAATACAACCAGTTCGTCCAGTTGCACAAACAATTTACAGACAGCCCACTTATACTTCAAGCTTAAGTACTAAGGTACCGTGGGCTTCTGAAGAGAAGGGAATCGTAGTCTATTGACACGGGATTTAAAGGATTGGAGGTTGGGAGGGGAAGGGAAAACATCTGCAGGCAATTTGTTCCATAATCTGGAGGCCCTAGGTATGAATGAGCGAAAGAAGTGGGATATTCTAGGCTTTTGTAGCTGGACAGTAAAGGGATGTAAATGTAACGCGCCTCTTGTTCTGATTCTTGGCATCCCAGTCTAAGATTGTTTGAAGATCTTGGGAGAGGGATAGGTGCATAGATCTGCGACTATTATCCAGCTCTTGATTCGAGACTTGTCTGGAAAAATGAATGTTGTAGTGAAGAGTACTGTCGTCACCATAACTGTGGATGGGATTGGTAGTTAAAGTGTCATTAATGTGAAGAAGTAGGGTTGGTGCCAGGACTGAACCTTGTGGTATGCCAGCATTGATAGAATGGAGTTAGATGAGTGACCGTCCACCACGACAGATATGCGCTGATTAGAGAGGAATCTACCTATCCAGGGTACTTGTAATGTGGCCACACATGCTGCCAAAGATGCCTAAATGTCGATTAAATGTATTACTTGATTAATTGAGTAATAATGCAAACTTAGGCTTATTGTAACCAACCAAATATTCATACTGTCCTATAAAGAGTTTCATCGTTGTTTTGTTTGATTTTACACGTAGGAGTCGATTTTGTCTTATGATTAGTACTGGTTTAAATTTAAATCTAATTAATCAGTAAAGATTTGACAAGTTTTGTCATTGTTAATAAGTCTTTACTGGATCTGTTTGCCAGTTTAAAATTGGTCTTAGCGATAATAAATCCGTCCGTATGTTTTCATTTTCATGTTCATACTTGTATGTCAAATAAAAAACGTGATACAAATTTTTCCTCATCTCTACAGGTAATTTGAAAAAAATCATTTATATGCATTATTGATGGTAAATTATTTGTATTAGTAGGGAGCAAAAAACTATTCTGGCTAGGAATATAATTTGGACGGGACGGGGACTTTTAATCATTCCAAAATGCTGCTGGTTTTGATGGACAAAAGAGCTCAAGCAGGAATCTGCATGTCATCTTAAGAAGAAAAAGGTAAGAGAAATGTCTGAACACCCAACCATCTAAACGTATCGTTCTTGTTTAGGATCAAATCTGTTTGCAAAAAATTCCTTTCGTAGTGGTACAAAATAGAATTATCCTTTTATCTAACAACGCATAAAAGAAGTACAACGAGAAGCAAGTGAAATCCATTGAATGACAAAAAAGCAAAAAGTAAAATTCCATTCATGACTTTAAAACTCCAATCCTTTCCCTCTCTAGTATTCTCATTTAAATACACCGAACAAATACAGTCCTGTTTAAAAAATGCCGCGAACAAAATGATCCTTTCTCTAAAGTTTAAAATTTTCCCTTTTATAGGGGGAAGAGCATTATACGACCGACGCGGCCAGAACTTTGTGCCGCTTTCCCTATTAATTTTCTTAAGAGGGGGAACCAACTTCAAAATGGCCCAAAAATTTATTCCGTTATTCCTCGCACCGTATTATTCTTCTCATTTCACTTGGGACAGGCAGGGATTTAGATAAAATTTACGACTCTGGAAATGTTACATAAGACCGCGTACTTCCTAGTTTTTTTTTATATTACATTATGTATTTTAGTGTTTTTAATTGTGAACTTTTAGTCTATTAACTTTTACATGATGTTCAAAAAATATTTACTTATGTATCTAAAGCTAGTATTTATGGCAGATGGTATGAAACTTAGCCGATAAGGTAAAGCCGGGTCAAGTGCCATAAACACAATTTTGCACTAGTTACGTACACCTTATTTTCTGTGATTTTTGGAAAATACATTAACTGAAAATTTAGTTGCCGTTGGCACATTTACCAAATGGTTAAAAAGCTATTTAAATACAAAAATTAGAAGTTTTTTTGCGTTGTTATATGTCGTCAAGGGTGGCATGGTATAAAGATAAAAAAAAAATAATATAAATAAACACTCTTGACACTAAAAATTGTGACGGAAGCTACGACTTTTAACACGGTTATAGAAATCCCGAATTATAGTTTTTAGGGTTGTCAGTAGCGTACACAAAAGAAAATAGGTCAGATCGATAGTGATTTTTGTTTATAGCTTGATTTTTTATGTGTTCATAAAGGCACCGAAGCCACCCTTGGTAAAAAAAATCTTGATATGTATTACTTTTTTTGTGTTTTTTAGCCCTGAAGTTTTTTGGAAGGGATGTAATGTTATTGAAAATTGAACGCTTTCAGTAGTTAGCTTGGAAGTTAAAAATTGCTGATAATCAGATGGAGGGCTTTATGGCTTAAAAGGAATAGTAAGTAAAAAACGCCAGGATAAATGTGTGTGTATATAGTGAGATTACTCTTTGCCTGACTACATGTTATTGAATACTTGCGTTTATAAAACAGGAAACAGAACGGTACAATGATATTAGTTCATTTCATATTTTTTCGCTGTCCGAAGTATACCTAACTATGTATACGCGCAGATCTTACTACTTTTTCTTAATAATTTAAACGGATTCTAAAGATTTTTCCATTGACAGTTTTATATTTGGCATGCTTCACTTCGATTGTCCCCGTACACAGAAGAAACGCTATGCTATTTTCAAAATATTAATTCGATGGGTTCTATTGTTGGCATATTACTTCTATTGCTCGCGGACACCTTTTTGAGAGGTTAAAATTGTGCTGTTGGTATCTTTGTTCGTTGAATAGTCGTTTAAGCTTGCAGCCTGTTTGTTTATTGCGTTAAAGATGCGTCAAAAATAATAGATCTTTGGAATTCTGGGGACTGGAGCAACTCATTTCAGTGTTTTATGGTATGTAAGTAAAACAAATCTAAAAGGCTTTGAAATAAACGTTTACTGAAACCAGTGATATATAATACATCAAATAATTGTTATATTTAAAGGACCTATTAAAAACCAATGAAACCTTATATTTTAAGCAATCTTATAACTATTGGTTAACAGTGATAAACTGTTCATTGAAAGAAACCGAATTTGTACTGTGCAATACGGAGTAGAGTGTGTAATTGAGTGAATTGGTATCTAATTCAATATACCATAGTGTTTTTTCTGTGTAACAAGTATTATAACCAGTTGCATCTAATTTTGATTTCGATATTACATTTGTGCATCCCTGATTGTTTGAGTGCTAAGAATTAATGTTACGTCAGATATCAGACAAAGAAATCAAAGTTTTGTTTGAAGGGGGTATCAAATACGGTCCTGGTAACGCTAACAAAAACCGACTACGTTGCAAAAACCCTACTAAAAACAACCCCTGCGAGCTAAAAAGAGAAAACTCCCGCTGCCGCCGATCCAAACATTCCAAATTAAAACGACGTAGCAACCCGAGCGCCGCGTCGTAGTTTGTTTTTGCCGGCGTCATTGGAAAAGCGAGGTGGGGGTAAATAGGGTAGAACACTGCCAGAGAAGCCGTCCAATAGGAACGTCGCGTCCCCCCTTATCCGATTGTGGGCTTGCGAACCCCGTGGCCTTTTTGGCTATAGGGATTTTAGTACTTTCAGTGGTATGTATTGGGATATCCCAAAATATCCGAATCAGAAAAGATACGTTTAAATTCACAATAAAATGTATTTCATTTGTACAGAACGATATTATCTATATTTAAATTAAACCGAACATTTGGAAGGGTCTGTTTTTTTGCACAATAATATCAAAAAGCAAATCAATATACAGAACATATAACAAATTGTGGCGAATTTTTCTTCCGTTCTTTATTACAATACGATGTTACTACTTTCCTGCGTACCTAATATTATTTTTCAATCTTCTGATTGGATTTATTTCTTTATGCTGCTCTTCCCCCAAGACTTTTTACGACATCGTTTAAAATTTTAGGGTTCCAAGCCGTGTTTCGGGGATGATGGTAGTAGGGTGGAAGTTTTTGTGTTAATTTTGGAAATAGTTTCGCTTCCCTTTGCCGGCACGCTCACAGAACGGCCTTTGAACGGCGGCGGCGCGAAGAGGCGGGCTCCTAAATATCCGATATCAATACTACGGGCGTCCTCCCACCACCTATGGCAAAGTATAAAACAAAAAAAAGCACGTGGCATCGCGGCAGCTTTAATGCAATTATCTGTTATTTTGTTTGAGACATTATTTCGGAGAAATTCACGCGAGACTCGTAGTCTATGATTTTTGAAAGTTGTAATAAACAATGACGTTTTAAAAACATCATATATTTAAACCAAATTATTTAAAATTAAAACGTAGTGTAAGTAATAATACATTTTTCGTAAAATGCTTCCCTATTGGATAAAGAATGTGTAGAATTTTTAAAGCTCGCGGTAGTCTGCTAAATACCGTTACGCCAGATGCTTAAAATCGAATTTAACGTGCAAGTCTAACGTGCCGGAATTAAGGCTATCTAACAGGCAACTGGACTTTTTATTTCAATTGGAAACTTGAAGATAGCGTTGGATTTCTCTTTACTTCGCGAACAATAAACAACAGTTTTACTGAGGAATATTCAGGCCTTCTCTGTCCGGCTAACGGTGTAGATCCACTCCACGTGTAACATTCAAACAAGTGAAGACTCGGACCGTGGGACTGTATGGTAGCGCCTCCCGGCGGAGGCAAATATCATAAATAGAAGCTCTTTTTTAAATACAGCGGTTCGTCAGTTGAGAATACGCCAGCGTCAGGAAAAAGTTCATACAGTTGGCCTTCTTTTCAGGCGGCCTCCGCATAACGACATTCGTTCGGAAAGCCGAACGGTCTCTCATACACGACCGATTTTAGCCGAGGCGACTGTTAGTTGTCATCGTTCCTCTAAACTTATCGCTCGCTGGAGGCCCAGGCAAGGGGAAAGTTATAAGGTTGAATTTGGCTTGGCTGAACGAGTAATGTTAGGAAACACGGCGCCGTATCGACGACCGTTGCGCAGATACGAGAACAGTAAAATAAACAACGTCGAGTTTCTTGGCTCGTAACCGTTTGCAAGGAGAAAATGTTTTTCGAACCACTTGTTTACTTCGCATTTATATTTGAATATCGCGCGCTCGGGCGTTTTTGTTTTTAATAATTAATGAATCCGAATTGTAGATTACCATATCGACTGACATAGTTTTTCCTCAAAATTTAAATCAATATTGTCAGACGAAATGTGTTTTATGATCATGCTATACGCACCTACTTTCGATTGGTCTGCAGGATATAAGAAATACGAATATATACCTACCACCATATTGTCGGGCTTAATAAAGAGAATCGATAGATGCGTAGAGATGCATTTTCCGATAACTCGAGAAATATAATTATTGAACGCTCGGCCGCTTGAGCGATATCTTCTAACAATCGGTAGATGGCCTTACTCTTACTTCATAATGTATAGAAAAACGACCTTGTCCCACTTACATGCTAAGTTTGGTAGGGAATTTCCCAATACACATACATATTTACGACTGATTGTCTTGTTTGTTAGTTGTATACTGGACGCCCCGAAATTGCTTTAAAATTTTTTACGAATGTTACAAATGCTACGTTTTGTCACATTGCTACAATTTGCCTTGAGGATGGGAATAACCAGGGGAAAGATTTTATTAAACATTTTGTACGTGATTAAATTTATAAAAGAATACGTTCACTAGATAAGATAGCATGCTGATCCCAGCTGTGTACGTTGTATGTAGTAGATATTTTGTAATCTACTGACAACGTTTTAGAAAGTATTGAACAAGGAAACTGTCAGAAAAAAAAATAAAAGTGTAATTTCACAAGCTGACATATAATTTCGATTCTACTTTATAAAATTAAACTAACAGTTGGTATTCGAACCGCCTGAACAACGCTTGATATCATAACCTAAAATAGAACGGCTCAGTCAGCTTCGCGCACATGATCGAGTCATAAGGTCCAAGTCTGAGGTTAAACAAGCTAACTTGTTTGCTACTGGGTGACTTTATCTGGGATATTATAGTTTTTATTTTTTATTGTTAGCAGACCGTTGACCATTTTGATTTTCGACAAAGAAAAACCGATATTAAGAAAAAATTGACTTTGAGAAAAACAATTACATCTGGTTAAAACTTGAGAGCTTGAAAGATGTTTTGCTTCTTTTGTGTAATTTGTGGCTCAATTCACATAAATAGTGTGAATTATAAGAAATTGTTCCCAAAGCAAGTCAAAGTTTACAGAGACAGCAAAATATGGTTTAATAAAATGTTGCCGGTTAATAAAAAATGCGTGGATCTACTTTTTGAAAATACCAGAACCAAGAAGCTCAACCGTACTTTGGTTTCCTTAATGCCTAGACATATTTCTTTTTGCAGTTGTATTAGGTGCTTAAAATAATTAACGTTTGTAAAATTGTAACAAATTTCAAATTGAGCTTGAATTATATATTTTCATTCAATTTTGTCCTAATCGATTTCCGTTACGATGTTCACAGTAATACAGGATATTAATTCTTTTTAGAGAAATGAGGGCAAACAAAAATCTCATTCACAGGTGTCAGACCTTTTGTCACGGACCTCTGGCAATTTCACCAGGTATTTGTTTACATTCTTGGGAGTTGGCGACAAGTGCATAGAGTGCATTGCATCTCCCCACAATGTGTACACATGCGGCACCTTATTACGTTGACAAACCGTAAAGCAAGCGTGCAAGCTGTTGAATGAAACTTTAAAGGTGTAGGTAAACTCATTATTAAGTAGAGAAAATTAGGTTAGACGCAGGGTTATGGTTGTTTTGATTTTGACTGCTCAGTGCGTTGCATCATATAATTATGCTAATATTTTAATCTTCTAAATATTAAAAGTCGAACAATTCAAATAGAATCAGATACAAACTACATATTGGAATGGTGAACATTGTAATTTTAATCACTATTCTTATTTTAATCGAACCTTTAATATTATAGACTCAAGTTTCTCAGTTTTAGGAGTCGTCATAAGCTGTACCAAATTTCTAGCCACTATCGATTATCAGTGAACCTGTGATGTTCACTGGTTAGGCCCCCTTGTGCTTTTGTAAGCCTTATCCCTATGATTGCATCTAAGAAGGTTGTTAGTCCTTCTGTCTGCAGTTGTTACTAATATATCTCCAATTCTGTTTCAAATGCAGTCTCGACAGAACGACTCACGTGTTCTGCCTCTTAGTTCGATTCGAGACTCTATGCCTAGTAGTAATAATAGTAAGCTTAGAAACATTCCCACATTGAACAACAACCCTTGCATCAGTTGCATCTCTCTTAATTCGGTATATATAAAGCAGGAGGAGAATATTCATTATGGTGCAATGTCATCTGTCGATTTCCTACTTTATCGCCTGCTTGAAGTATATTAATTTGAATGTAGTTAGTATAATAGTTATTATAGTTAATAGTAAACTTAGAAGCATTCCCACATTGAACAACAACAACCCTTGCATCAGTTGCAGCTCTCTTAATTCGGTATATATAAAGCAGGAGGAGAATATTCATTGGGGTGCAATGTCATCTGTGGATTTCCTACTTTATCGCGTTGCCTGAAGTATATTAATTTTAATGTAGTTAGGATAATAGTTATTATAGTTAATAGTAAACTTAGAAACATTCCCACATTGAACAACATCCCTTGCATCAGTTGCAGCTCTCCTAGTTCGGTATATATAAAGCAGGAGGAGAATAATTCATTGTGGTGCAATGTCATCTGTCGATTTCCTCCTTTATCGCGTTGCCTGATGTATATTAATTTTAATGTAGTTAGTGTAATTAATAGTAAGCTGAGAAATATTTCCACATTGAACAACAACAACCCTTGCATTAGTTGCATCTCTCTTAATTCGGTATATATAAAGCAGGAGGAGAATATTCATTGTGGTGCAATGTCATCTGTCGATTTCCTACTTCATCGCTTGCCTGAAGTATATTAATTTTAATGTAGTTCGTATAATAGTTATTATAGTTAATAGTAAACTTAGAAACATTCCCACATTGAACAACAACAACCCTTGCATCAGTTGCATCTCTTATTTCGGTATATATAAAGCAGGAGGAGAATATTCATTATGGTGCAATGTCATCTGTCGATTTCCTACTTTATCGCGTGGCCTGAAGTATATTAATTTTAATGTAGTTAGTGCATAAGTTAACCAAGAAAGTATAAGTGTTAGAAAAACATTCTAAGTATTAAATAATAAGAAATTAGAGCAAACTGATATTTTAATAAAACGTTTTAAGCAATGCTCTAATTTTCATATAATTACTGCTGAATAAAGAGTCTGTAAAAATTGAAAAATAACTTTATAGAATATATAAAGATACAAAGTTTAATACAGAGTCATATCATGCTAGCCCACGAATAGCAGCATCAGTCAATTGATTTACTACTAATATACCATTAATCTATAAAGAATTCGAGCACGTCGATATGTAAAATTATCTGGTATTACATTACATAACGTTAAACAAATTGAAATTGCAAACGATGTAATTGGGGATTCCACATAAGGTCGTGATTTTGTCTGGTTGTTACTACAGACGTAGTCTCATTTATGCACAGACATTCGATAAAATCGAATGTAACCATGCAACATCGCGGAAAAAGCGGGTCGCAATCTACCAAGACAACACAACGACAATATAATTCAATCAGGAAGCATCGTTTGGCGCGTGCCGACTGTCACTTGTTCACAGAGGACTAGATTACTGTTACACACGTGAACTGGCAGTGCAATAAAAAACGGAAAAGGGGCGTCAACTTGGGCTTAATAACCAATCGCCGGCGGTATTTATCGGAAGTGTGACATACCTGCTCATTCAACGAGCGGCGCCCGATCACTTAGGCCAGGTCAGTGACGCTGAAGAGGGACCGTGATTGATGATTTGTTGTTTTTATGCGGTTTTTACGCGGCCGATCTAGTTGCCGACGAGTTGAGGTCACGGCCGATCCGATCGTAATCTCTCCGGGGACGTATATTCGTTCTATTGTTTTCTACCGCTTGCCATAATGCTAATTGATTGTTTACGTCTGTTAAGACGATAAACAGGTGTGGGGAACTACTAATTACTTTGACATCTTGGCACTGATTTAGTAATTGATGCTTTTATTTATTTTCTGTTCCGTATGGGATCAGTAACAGTAATAAGTTGTTGTTTAGTCGTGTTTCGTAATGAAATTTACAACAGTGGAACAATATCAAGATTTGTTTTAACTTTTTAACAATTTCATAGATATCAGATTTTTGTATCGTCTATTGAATACAAGGTTATAAACTTTGCCACAGAATACTACCATCATGTGGTTATGCCATTATGGTGTCTCAAATTAGAGTATTTTTGCTATAGAGTTCATATAAGTGAAACTGTCCTATTTTCCATCCCTGTATATGGTGGCTATACCAGTTCCCACACTCCTACTTTAGCAATATCTATACTGAGTTGATTTTTTTTGAAACCAATACCTGTCGTATGAAATATGTATTTAGGCTAGGGCCGTCTTTCGGTCATCCTAAATTCTCGCTTCCAGATTCGCTAAGTATCTACTAGGTTGATCAGTTAGGTTTTGACAAGTTTTCGCCATCTCATTGATAATAAATTGTCATTAAAAGCTTCTGTTTTTATCTTCTGGCATTCCACGAAGACCGAAGTCTAAGTACTATGTACCGTGGGTGTACTGGGGAATCGACTCACACATCCAGAGCTGGAAACATCCGTAGGGATTTCACCAGCCCTTTAAGAGGATGTGTGGGGTGGTACCACCTTGATCGAGGAAGAATTCCTCTACCACTTTCCGAGTTATTCTAATATTTCAGCGATTTGCTTGATTTCCAAATAATTTTTTATCTTGGAACGGTTGCCAAAATAAATTTAGCTCTATTATTGTGAAAAGTACATACTTCAATTTTGCGAAAAAATTTCATAGGAAAAACTTAGTTGTGTCATTTTTACACTTGTCAGTTTAAAACTTTTGCTTGTCAAACGTTGGAGAATCTGGCTGTTAATACTTAAACGTAAACCCTTAAACGTAAATCCTTGTTTTGTTTACGCCTTCTTCCAATGGTCATAAAACGATAAAACGACAAAGACTCGATGACAACTCGGAAATAAAGACCACGTGACAAAATAAGCTTTACTACGACAAATCGTATAAGGCTCATTAAACTGAAGAGGTTCGAATTGAAAGTATAAATGTTTACACGAAAGGTGTAAATATAAACGGGTCATTGAATGTAAAATTGAGAAAGGACCAGGTTGGAATGTTTACATAATCCAATTAGGCCCATAATTTATCCCATCAACAAGTCGGCTCGTTATTGTTGGCTGGCACACGACTGTTGTTGGAACGAGATGGCAAAGGGTGCTTTTCTTGGCCGTGCTTGCGGCACATTCACTCTCTCAAATTACCTATTAAACATGCTTCGTTTTGGGCAAACATGGTCGTCTCATATGGTATTTGGGAACGTTTTTTGTGCCTGGCATTGTTGTGAGCGGCTGTTAATTTGTCTACTGTGATTTCTCTAAATGCCGGTTATAGTAACGTGCTCGTCAGAATCCAATGCATTTTTGTTAATTTTTTACAAAAAGTACTCTAATTTCGTACTAACACTAATAGCAATAATATATGTGGTAAAATTGGCAATAAACTGAATCTATGCAACCCAGCCTTATAAAAGTTAAAATCTGGCTCACTTGTGATGATATAGGTACCTATGGCTGACAAGAAACTCTGGTATAATAAGCACCTATTTTTTGGCACCTGCCAACTATTTTCGATTAACGTAAATATAAGAATCAGCCTATTATCTGCTCCGTTACTAAAACATTTAAATATTGCTTTTGTTACCTATAGGTACCTATTTTGAAATACCAAGATAGCTCTTTTAATTAATCCAGATTACTCCATAAAGAAGTTTATTAAACTGCATTATATTATGACCTAATGCAAATGCTACGAACTATTTAAACAAGTCAAGACTTTTATGCCCATAAGCTGCATTTGTCAACGTCCCGCTTTTACCTTATCATCAGGCATAATAAAAGCCCCGACTTATTTTAAAAACTAGGTCAAAACAAAAACTTTGTTCCCTCAAAGTACGTCCATGTTCAGTCGGCAGTATTGTTTACAAAACGAGTCTGTCGAGACGGACTGCTGCACAAGTTTGGCAATAATTCGTAGTAAATTCCCGACATTCCGAAGCATACAAACTTGGGGTTGCTTGGCACTCTAATAACGCGAATGTTGAGAAGTTTTATCGGGACCAGGGAAGGTCCCTGACCTAAATAGAAACGTCACCGTCACGAGTGCATATATGAATTGGGAATATATGTATACGAGACGTCGTCCTCGATACGGAAATTTCGTGTGTATTACGTGGGAGATGAAATCGATCGGGCCTTTTTTTCTGTGAAAAGTGAAATGACGAGAAGGATAACCGGGTTCAACGTCTGACTGATGTAAAATGGTCTGGAATAACGACCAATCATTCAAGCGACATAGCTATTTCGTTAAAAATTTAGTGGGTTTAAATTAAATTGTGATTTTTAACTCTTTATTGTCGTTTATAGCTTTGCATAATATTATGTTGTCTCTGCTGGTTTTAGCAGTTGTCATGCTTCTCCCTTATTTGTATAAAATTAAAATGGAATAATTTTTCTGGCTCAGTCCTAAACTGTACCTGTACATTTACACAAATGCGGTAGAACATTTTTTACTACATCTTTGAATAGGTTGTGTAACAAGGATAGATGCATGCCCCTTCAGTATATGATATGATACATTGTGGCTTATAGTTCTTATTGATTGTGCATACCAAATGAGTTTGTAATGTATATGGATAATCTGTTTTTGGGGAGAATACATATTAGTTAATTTTTACATTTTGAAGATTACTTTATTTACCAATGCGTAGGCTGAAGAGCATATACCTTACATGTATATCACATTAACTATTTTATATTTTTTAATTGCAGTACATTCTGTGGTGCTTAATCACAAGAGAACGTTTAGCGCTTCAATGGTCGATAATTTTCAAGACAATTACCATACCAAATCGTTCCACTAACCATTAATTATCTTTTACACTACTACGATGCTCACAAACTTTAAAGATGAATGAAAATGAATTAACAATTTTATTTCTATTATGATTTCCTCCATATCTTGATTGGAAGCTATCCTTGGCTATTATCTTAATTAAATATCCTATAAGTGATTTGTTTCGTGACTGATATAAATGATGTTAGCGTCTCCATCGATACGTTTCAGAATGTAGTAACAACTAAAGACGTCGTTGGGTGCCTTCGCTCTGTTGCAGTCATTCATGAATGAAGTTCACTCTCGATTTCGAGCGTCAATATTTATGGCGCCTACATTACCGTTGGGTTTTCACATAAAAACGTGCGTACATAAAATGCACAGCCACATCTCCGTGAGCTGTCGCCCGCGGCTTTGATCCCATTTTCAGATTTGCATTTCGTTTGTTTACATTTTACGGTTTGCAAAATCGAGTAAAAAAAGATAATCTGTGGTAATTCAGAGTACCGATAGTTTTTAGAGAAATGTTGTTTTAGAGTTTGTAATTTTTTGCAGGGGACAATGACGCCTGATCTTAGTAAAGTAAAGAGCTATGTAAATAAAACAAAGAACGATAAAAAATATAGATTTCGCCGTTACAGAAGGTGTTATGTGTGCCTACTAGTTGGAAATAACGTGTTCAAGCGCTATGGGAGCATAGGATCAGCCCGAGCAAGAGGGGATTGATTTATAAAACATGGTAAGATCTGCAATGTCGTATGGAGTGGATACATGGCCAATAGAGACGATTAACCAGAAGCTGAGAAACAAGTTTTTGTTAGTTTGTTGGGAAAAGCCAATGAAGGAATAATAAAGCCATGTTCTTCTAATTCGTGAAAATATGTATAAAACGAGAAATCTGTTTATTACTACGTATGCATCGATTTATATTGGGACGATTAGTAGACTGCTCGAGTTGATACTATTTGTCATATAATATGGTCAGCTGCGAAAAGATTGAAATCACTTAGTTTCTGAAGATTTTGTATTTTAAGAATAGTGTTTCTTGTCTACAAAAATACTGCCTTTAACAATCTTGTGCGGATCCGGGTATGAAGGATTGTAATATCCCAATGAAACTACTATGGACTCAGACCTGCAATGCAGCTGCCTTCAAAACAAACATGTGAAACAGCTTAGACATAGCCTTAAGTTAATTGTTATTGGTTAAAAATCTAGGGTGTTTTTCTGGGCATGGTAATTATATATGGTACTTTATATTCATTCTTTACCATTCGCAGATTTCTCTCCTTTCAGAAACTGACTGTTTCTAGCGTTGTGTAGTCCAATGCAATTAAAATTACAGTGCACTCTCTACGGGAAGCGTTATATTTTAAAAAAATCGGCCGTGGGTCTCCCCGCATTGCGTCCTCTTGCTTGGGTTTGCTAGTTCCGCGCCTGCGATCAAATATCGTACTCCTATCATAAATTATGTTGTGAAAAGTATATTAGAACCCTACAATTATTTTGTAATTCGGCACATTAATAATGCATTTATTTAAATATGAAATCGAATCGAACGCGACGTGCAAACAAATCGTTATAAAAGAAAAATCAACCTTGACAACCAAAATATCCACATATTTTCTTACTCATGTGTAAAACCCATTTAAACTTGGCCTTATATGTCACGAGATAGTATCCGACAATAAAAGGCAAGACGTCTCGGAAATCGTGAATGGAGTTTACTTTCGATTACGCACGGCAAAAGATTAAGACCTCGGTATCAAAAAGCGGCGGATTTGATTTCGCATAAGCCATGCTCGAGATAAAAGCCACGGGAAATACAAGTGTGGTCGGTTAGCTATAAAGAATTCCTGCTTGGCCATTCATACGATCGTGCCAGTTTTCGTCTTTTTCTATCGTCCGTCGTTGCATCGTCGCTTTCCTTCTCCCTCTCGAACCTCCCGACCTTTTTAAAGCGCTTTTTCTTTAAACTTTCCTTAATAATGACGGACGAAATTCCCGGCTCGTTTTTTAATGGCTTATTGGATTTCCTTGACACGGCCAGACGAGATGCAATCGCTTGACGGCAACAAGTGAGTTATCATATTGACTTTGAAATTACTATTGACCTCTTTCTCAAGGATTCAAGGATGCTCTGATAAGTTTGCTGTTTGTGCAAGTAAAATGCAAAGTCTCGTTGCTTGCAGAAATACTGTTGCACTCAATTTTATCCAATTATTTATTAGATTTGTTTTAAACAATGTTTATTTTTAGTACAGCATCAGAAACTAAATTATATAGCATTATCAATATATATTTTTACCCATATTCACCCTGTTGTCATGTAAGCCTGTTCACAAACTAATTTTTTACGTACAGTGTATACATAATTCGCATGAGAATATTTGTTCAATCAAAGCCCTGTACGTTACCAGAAAGTACTATGGAAACTCCTAGGAAAAAGAAAGTTTTCTTTATGAAGAATTTTTTAATTTAGAATTATAGATACGTATGTAGATATATCAAAAAATAAAATATCCTGAATTGCAGGGACGATAACATGTTTCCTACGGGTACAAAAGGACAACCCAAAGATGGCAGCAATTCTAAAGCAAGTTGTACGAATCAATGTTTAAGGAGCAAACCAGAAATACCATTTTAGTACCATGATCGTCGGTTATCTGTTGCTTTCCTACCTTTTCTGTGGCTGTAGTGTCGGGTCCGATTTTTGATCTTGTATCATTTTCCAGTTAGGTAAAATAATATATTTTTTTTACCTTAATAATTTAGTTGATAAGGGTATTATATTGTGAACGATAAAAACCTACTGAAAAACAGAAGTTTAAAACGAAATCATATTAGACTTTAATTCAAGATTTTTGATCAGCACACTTTTTCATTTCTGTCGCTTATCCAATTATGTTCTCAGTTATTTATCTTTCTGTCATAATAAAATCTTTACTTTAAGGATATTCCTTTAACCTATCAATCTTTTCATAATAGGCACAGGTGCATATTTCACTTAAACTACCCAGGCGATAATGACGTGACGGGCCATTGACCTTTTGGAATCCCCTTAACCATCACAAATAAAACGAAGGGACTTCCCGACCTGCTTTTACTGGCTTTCCGTATTACAAACATAGACATTCAGACAATTAAGCTTTCGTAAAGTAAACCCCCTGCAAGGTAATGATTCTGTTGGAATTATCTCGTCAAAGAAGGAGATGCACACCAATATTAATGAAGCGGTTGCGTCATTACTTGTAGCCATTCAATTCGTGACGTCGTCGTGCAACAATAGATGAAGTAGTTTAATCGGTAAAAAGTTTAACACAGTAACATTGACCGAGTTAAATGCCAATATATACGGAATAATTCGACTGAAAAGAACATCGCAATTTAAAAACAATAATCAATGCACTGAAATATAAAAACGTGTTTTATTTATATTTCGCCGTCAAAACAAATTCACGACCAAACGAAAGTGAAATTACATATTTATTAAAACAAATGAATAAAGAGGCGAATGACTTAGTTTTAGCATTTAAAATTGAAATAAAAAGCGTTTATATATTACGCAACGTCATCGTCAATGTTACGATTAAAGCGATTACAATTTTAGCAGCCGTCGGCGTGAGCCAAACCAATTAAAAATGTAAACACATATAAACAATGAAATATTTATCTTGACATATTTACATAAAAATACTATTACTAGGTTATAATTAATAATTGGCGTAATATACAAACCGTAACCTATCTCAATACAATAATCGTCGACGACTTGTTGATATATGTCATCTTTTAAAAGGCTATTATACAATTTGTAAACATACATAATCACATTTTTATGCTTTTCTACTTCCCATTCATAATAGACAATAAAGCATATCCGTCGCGTGTAGGTAAACGTCATCAAAGAGTGATTTAAGTGGTTTATAAATAGTGTTAGGTGGCTTCCGAAATAATGTAAATATAGATGTTTTATTTACAAATGCAAATGCGTAATGTAAAATAATACCACCTGTTTCGCCAAATATTTTATTTTATAATTCATTGTAGGCACAGGTTTAAGTTACTGATTATATTGCCATTTTTAATTTACATAAATGCTGTTCTAATAGTATACATATCTTCAAAAGTTTATTAATCCCATTAACAACTATTATTAGCAATTCGGTTTATTTGAATAAAAACTCTAGACCATTTATTACATTTACTTGTAGCCTGAAGCCTGAATATTTCCAAAAGAAATGGTCTCTATAATATTCATCCACTGAAGGTCACAACATTTCATTTCTTCTGTTCCTTCATTCATTCTTTGACAAAAAAAATTTGACAAATACGCTCTGGGGGGGGGGGGGGGGTTTGACAAAAAATTTTGACAAATATTGCTTTATTTTCGTTAATTTGGGAAATGGGTAGGGTAATCTTTAGGCCTTTGGGGGGGGGGGGGGGTGTTAACCCCAAAACCCCCCCCCCCGTGGCTGCGCCACTGGGTAGATCACATGTTCTTTCACTCCAGAAACCCACGATATATTCGTACTAAGAAAGATAAAGAAAACATTGCGTTTTCAAAAGTATATTGCTTCTGACTAACGTGCCTTCTTTTGGAAGATGTCTCAATACATTCATGTTAAAAATATGTTTCTAAACTGTAAATAACTGCTGAAAACCAACTTTTGTAGCGTAGTAACCCAAATAAATCTGACATTGTTTTTATCAATTTATTTTGGTCTTTATTAAAAAAAAGGTATTTTCTACTGCAAATTTTCAAGCGAATTTCGAAACTTGTAATACTTGATCCCATTGGGCTGTGACGTTAAAAGTGTTATAATAAGTACATGGCGAATTCCAGTATTGTAAGGTCATCGAAAAATCAATAAAAATGGCATTAAATGCGTAAGTCATCCAATAAAATATCCCTGCACTTAAAGTAGAAGGTTCCTAAAATCTTATTCATGTATATTTCAAGCCGCAACCTTCCAATTTTGCAAGAAAATCTAATTTTTGGGAAATTTTGACAAATATTTTAATAATTTCGACGTAAATAAACCACAATTCTTTGTTTTCATGACAATGGTCGAAAATTCGAAAATGTAAAAGTTTCACATTTTGCACGTGCCTGATGCAAATAAACCTATTTATAACTTAAACGAAAAGATAAGCGATTTAAATTAGGTGGATAATTAATAATTAGATAATTAACGGATAAAATAAACCCAAAAAGAATCACTAAATAGGAAAAATAGTGTAGAATAATGTCGGCTAAAAATAGGATTTCTTGGAAAAAATCAAGAAAATTCAGTTTTTACCCCTGGATGACCCATTCTGTATTCATCTTAAAGTCTGATTATCCCTCTATAAGATAGCGTTGAAAAATTGGAAAAAATAGTTAGGAAAAAATACGGAGTAATTTAGATGTCGAGTGCAAAAAAGTCAAAAAATCCAAATTTAATCGGCGATTACTCCCTTCCTATAAAGAATTAAGAAACTAAAAAATATGAACATCATGTATTTCCACGAGCTCTTTCCGATGACGTAAGTATATGGGATTATAATTTGGATCCATTTTGACCCAAAACCGTAAAAAATTTGGGTCAAAAATCGAAATTTCCAGTTTTTCCCAAATGTATCCATTTTCCAGTGGTTTTAGGTTTAGGTAAATGTATTGTAAAAAGAAAGTACTTGTTTGAAATTTTAAAGTTTTACCTATCAATCCTTTTTTCGATCCGACGTTTCGTTTTCGAGTTATTAGGTACCAAAAAGGGGTATTATTTGAAAGTTGTATATAATTAAAGCGAAATGAGTTCTCTACTTAACCAACCCAGTTAGGTTCATATACCCATTAGCATTAGATACTATATACTAAAATATTGACTGCTGGGCGCTCAAATCATATCGAAACTTTTCTATTTTTATCACTATCTACCTACCTAAGCTGTAAGGGATGATTTATTCTTATTTTATAGGTACCATTAGCTTTGTGGCTAAAACTGCACCAAGTCAGTAAATACAGTGCCGTGATGTAATAGATTAATCCCTACAAAATGAAACTTCTAAGGTAGTTGTTTACCCACAAACAGATCAATAATTTCTACCTAGATGATTTACTACCGAGAGTACAATAACCAGTGCAGTATTAACACATTTATATAATCGTAATTATTGTTTGCCGCCAATACATAAAACAGATGTTTGTAATTAATGAATTGAGTTCTAATAACCTGGCCCAAGGCTGCAATCGATTTGACGACTTGTTGATATACAATAATAACTAATCTTATATAGCGGGCATTATGTCTGCCGCATTTATACACAAAAGTATTTTTATGTCGACTAACTGCGATCTTTTATTTCCCATTCATAATAGGATACAATAAATTGTCGAAGCGTTACGTCACTACTGTAGCGCCGGCTTAAACATCGTTTACGAAGGCGTAAAGTACTTATAAATCACTGATATGTACTTAAATCAGTGGCGCGTTTTTTATTTATTACTTATTCCTAAATCTTTCTACCATGGTGGTGAAAGACTATGAAGTTGAGTTTATTTGTCTTTTCCATTCCTTCCTTTCTGGTGTTAAATTTGTGACTTCGTTCCATGGGATCCCTCTCGTGCACCACTTGCCTCACTCCGTCTGGCCATGCTATTCTAGGCCTTGCTCTTCGATTGAATCCTTGGGTTCTTGCTTCGTATCCCCTTTTTGTAAGTCTTTCGTCTGGCATTCTGGAATCAAACCCAAGCCATCCTGGCTCTCTGTTCTCGATTTTTTTCAGTATTGGTTTTATTTTAAGTTCATTTCTAAATACCTCGTTTCTAATTCTGTCGCCTCTAGTTTTTCCTTCTATTTTTCTCAAAAATCGCATTTGAATTGCATTTATCTTGCTCTTGTCCCTGCTTGTGAGAGTCTATGTTTCGCTACGATATGGTAATGATGGGCTTATTACCTTTTTGACAACTTCCACCTTTACGTCCTTTATTAGGTACTTCTTTTCTTCCAAAAAATGTTTTGAGTCCATTATACAATCTTCCTATTTTTGCTGTTCTATCATTTATTTCTTTTCCCTGTTTACCATTTCCTTCTATTACAGTTCCAAGATACTTCAATTCTTCCACCTGTTCTATGCTCCTTTCCTCTATTCTAATGTCGTGCCTTTTGTTTTGTCCAATAATCATTAATTTCGTTTTTTGAGTATTTATGTTCATACTTATTCGTTTTAGTTCTTCATTTAGTTTCTCTATATTATGCTGTAGGTTTTCTTTCGAGTCTGCTAGTACCACCATGTCGTCCGCGAATAGCAGTTCCGATATATCTACCTTTTTCATCTTCCAGTATCCCAACGTCATAGGTTTCATCTTTTGTTTTGCCTTCTTTATTGCCTCGTCTACCACTGTTGCGAACAACAAAGGGCTCAGCACGCATCCCTGTTTCAGGCCGTCCATTGTTTTAAATTCTGCCGATTGTTCCTTGTTTGATTGGGTTTGATTCTTCTGTTCCCTAGGTACTTTCTTCTCTCTTATCACAGTGTTTAATAATTCTGTGAAAACCTTTATTCCTGCCTCTTCCAAGTATTTTAACATTTCAGGTGTAATTTCGTCTATTCCTGCGGCTTTCCCTATTTTCAACTTTTTGATGGCTTCGTTAACTTCTTCCGTGACTGTGGTTATTTCTGTTCTTCTTTCTACTATTTCCTCTTTCGTATCTCCGGCTGAGGTTGGGTTTGTGTTTGTTATTTATTTAAAATGTTCCCTCCAGCTCTGCACTATTTTGTCTGCATCCATTATTATGTTTCCATCCTAGTCCTTCATATTTCTCTCATTAAAGGCTCTATCCTAGCTCCTCTGACTATTAATCTGTCTTCCCTGGCATTCGTTGACCTTGGGCCTGCCTTCTCTTCCTTTCCCTGACAGTTCCAGTCTCTCCCTTGTTTATAAAGTTTTTTCCTACAAGCTTTTATTACTTGCCAGGAACAAATTATTACTGAATTTAGCTTTCATTGCTGATTCTGAAACATTTCTTTTGGTAAATACTTTATCTTTCATTATATCTAATCAATTAGAAATGTGTATTTTTACGTTTTTAACTTTCATCCCAAATCATACTCGACATCTTCGCCAGTTATGAATGAATCGCCCACGCTCCGTCTGCTTTCACTACTATATGCACTCATAAACAATATCCATTACCATATAACTTTTTATTGTGTAATATCGTCAGACAATCGACATCATTTTTCCGTTAAAACGAGGAAAAAATTCGTCCGACACTGAACTTCACGTAACGTGATGGCACGCGCCATTCACGGGTCATAATAACGAGGTCCCCGAGAGAAGGAATGTCTGATGTGCAAACATAATTAAGCGACAAATTTATGGCATTTCATTTATTTAGTTTTGCCGCAACCGAGGACAAAGTTGCATTTTTCGCACAATAGAAAGTGACGCTTATGATTTCTGTTATCAAATACATTTGAATTTTAGTAGCAGGTGTACTACCTATTTCTAGTTTATCTTGGGGGTTGGTCATCGACTTTATTATATTTTTTTAAAGAATAATCTTTTATTACTCAATGTCTTACTTTGAAGAGCTTTGGGAAAAATGATCTGATTCTTCATTTTGTATAAAGTTTCATTTATTTTAGTCTTTCCCTCAGCATCTTCAGTGAGATTATTTTGTGTTTATTTATAAGAAATAAGATTTAACTTGTCCCTAGTAGTACTTGATTTGTGAACTCTGTTTAAAATTATGATATAGCAATATTTTAAAGTTTCAGTTATTTTATTTTTATTATGACATTTTAGTCTATAAATTAATTTTTCTCTTTATTATAGCTTCACACATGCTGTAAAATTAGTTAGCATTAAATACACAGAAAAGTCTCTGCTGTACACTTACCACCTCACTCATAGAATTTAATCCCGTTCTCCAATTCGATTTTGTCACCAAATTGTCATTGAAACTCTACTTGTACTGTTTGTTTTTTAGTGATTTCTTATATAATATTGTCCAATTTTTCTTAATTAACATGTACAGTTTTTAATTAAACTTCTTTAAATTTGTCTTTGGGTACAATGTTTTATGGCTTTATTAGCTTCCAATCGGCCGGTGGCTTATAATGATTTTATTGCAATACCTCCTTCCTAAACAAGCAGTTAATTAAGTCTACTGTTTATCGGTATTTATGGCCTTGCTCTCGATGGTTATCATCATTTTTCCTTTTGAAATATATTCATTTTATGGTATTCTTAGTTTTTACCATTTGGCTAAACCGGAAAAGATACTCTTTACTACCTATTTATTTCTTCAATATTACGCGCCGTATCAATTTTTTGTATATTTTAATTCGTTTTGTGTTTATTTTTAAAATTGTTTATCCAGTTATAAGTGTAGTAGCGTCAGAACAACGCAAAACAGTTAAATATTCAGTCTACGTCTAGTTCTATTTTTGACAGAGATCCAGCGGGTTTGTGTGTAGTCGCAAACGAAAATACAATTTTAAAAATAGAGGTTTCGATATGAAATCTTGATTTTGCATAGCTGTCTTAGGATCAAAGATAGAGCCATTGTTGTTGCAATTAGAATTTATTGTTTATGGAAATAATGTAGATTAAATAACATAATTGCATTTATTAAAATGTATACATATACCTATATAATAGGCTATTTCAAATGTGTGATATAACAGAATATGAAATTTTTTCCACGTTAATAAAAAGTTTTTCTTCCTCAAAAGTTTATTTGTACATTTCTACATTTTCAAATAAATAAATCCGGCAAAAAAGTCAATTTTAGTAATGTCAAATTAATTATTGTTGCAGAACTAATTAATACTGACTAATCCAGGTACGCACCGACATTATAACAATATTATTTATCGATTCGACAGAGACGGTATAGCAAGCGCGCTCTAATAACGCCGCGTTGCGTTGGTGGGTCTCCATGGCAACGGTGGGCGTAACACACTGTATACCCGCTCTCAGTGTTGCCAACCCCAAAAGTTTTTTTTAACATTTTTTCTTAAAATATATTATTCATGTGGAAACCCTCGGGAAACGGTATAGTTCTGGATAACTTTAATATTATAGATATTTTAACGTTTTCATTACACGCTGCAATGGATACAATATTAGGATTTTATTGCTATTTAAAATAATTTTGGCCCATAATCAATTTTAAATTTTACCCACTAGATTTTTAGTTAACAGAACTGTTCAGTTTTAGCAATATTGTACATTCCATTTGCTGCTCGAAATGGAACTTCATATGAATTTTGGATATCAGAATTACCTACAAGGGCATGTTTTCGTAGTGGAAATGGTTAGTTTGTATGTATCTATTATTATTGTATATCAATATTACAATTTTAGTATTACACTTTTGAAGTTTAAAATTTATACTAAAATTATTGCAGTTGATTATAGGTATCCACTAAGTACTTGTGCAATTTTTATATTTCATATTAACTTCAATTAGTATCTACTTTTCATAATAAATCGAAAATGCTTTAAGTATAAACACACTTATGTAAATATCGCCCAGAAAGACTAAATGACTCTTACCTCTTAGTTAAGTATATACAAATATTATTAAACAGAGCTTAATGTAAAGAGTAATCATTATTGTTGGTAATAGCAAGAAAAACTAATATACCTATTTATCTTTGTATAACGTTAACAATTTTTTTTTCATATTCTTGCACTAAAAAAGTGAGCAAACTTTTAAAAACCGAAAAGTATTTTGCAAAAAATCGTAAAACTCGTAAACATCATATCACGGTGGCGCCGGTCCCCACTACCTTATCATCTTGAAGTACAAAGAGTAATGTACACTCGACCATCTAAGTAGTGCTCCTCGCGCTCTCTGGCGGTCGCATTGGAACACTATGACCACTTGTTTGGGCGACTGTACGTAAAATCATTTCAATGCACACTGCGATCCCGCTCGTTTCAAAACAAAACCACATGCCGAGATAGCATAGGTAACTAGATCAACTTTGACAGATGTCACGTGTAATAAAGAAACAAAAATTGTTGACTGAAAATATACGAATTTGATTGTGACAACCATTGGGTTGTGTTAAGCAAGGTAGTGTCAAAGCAGAGAACAAAAAAATATTTGTAAAAAATTGCTTAATATTGTAAAAAAATTTAGTCAAAAAATTTTAAACTCTAATTTTTCTATTACTACGAAAACTAACAAAATAAAAAAAATTGTGTTGACCATAAAAATTTTAAAATGCTTACCTGAGTTTCAAACCACATCGTTAATTTGGGCCGTATAGAGACATCGTTGCTTCTAGCAACATTTCAACGGTAAAACCGAGACACAATATACACGAAATACTCGACTCGACTCACGATACAGAGTAACCGTAGCACCGTCTGTCACTGGAGCACGAACGAACGAAAATACACCAAGTTTCAAGACCGGTCCGCAACGGTCGGAGCTGCTCGTGCCTCGTCGGCAAGCGTCGGCCCACCTGCATAACATGCCCACTGCAAAAGGTTAGGTTGAAAAATATATTTCTCCATAGCACAGAAAAAGCGCGGTTCTACGAAGCTTTCAAAACTTCAAAGTTTTATAAGTTGCCCAATGGCTTTTACGCAGGATAATTGAAAGTAATTTTTAAATTTTAAAACTATGAGGAAGATTCCAAATTTTAGCGCAGAAATTTTGCATTAAATTAATTATTTAATTTTGTAATACTTAAAGACAACAGGATTAATTGTTACAAGTAAATATCATTATCATCTGCAGTTTAACTTTAATACCCGCGATTAAAAAAACTCGTCGCTCCTCTTATCACTTTGATTTAGCACATTTGATACTACGTTTTATCATTTTGTTAAGGAGATAATGTATTAAAGGACAGATAGTTGAAACTACAGGAGCACAAAAAATCCATTCTGTTCAAATGTGAGAGTTAAGGAGTTCTTTTTGTCCTATGAATCCCAAAAGTTCTAACACCGGAATTTACTAAAACGGTTTAAGATTTAGTACTGGTTTAAATTATAAGATCTCATTGACCACTTGATCCGTCAGGTTTTAAATTTTTGTCCGGTCACTGTTAAAAAGTCCTCATTGAAAACTAATATTTTAACGATTTATGTGGTGATTTTCATCTTGGAACGTGTTACTAATATTGTAGTCCTATTTACATAATTGAAGTATTAGTATTGAGTCCAGTGGGGGGGGGGGGGGGGGCTGTGGGGATGCAGCCCCCCAGACCAACATCTTTGACACACAAAAATTTAAAAAAGTGCACTACTAATTGAAGAAATTCACCGAATTGCACCATTCAGCCCCCCCCCCCAAAAAACAAAATCCTGGGTGCGCCCATGATTGAGTCATATTACATAGTAAAGTATTATTCTTTTTATAAATTTGCAAAAAGACTCGGAAATTAATTCATAATACAAAATATCAGTTGTCTTATTGTTACACTCGTCAGATTAAAACGTTTAATTGTGAAATTAAACCGATCTAGTGATCAAGGGCGGTCCTACGGGGGGGGGGGGGGGTACCTCCCCCAGAACCCAGAACTAAAAAAATATTTCTTTAAAAAATCAATATATTAATTTGTCAAATAAACTGTCATAGAAAAGAAAACAATAACTATTTTTTTTTTAAATCTTTCACAATCATAAATCAAAAAATAAACTTAATAAATAAATTCATTTCTGCGATTTTACACCACGCAAACGAATCTATCACTTTAGATACATAGGTACATCAACTGGTACCTACATATTATGTATATCCCGATGAATGTGGAGTAGAGCGAATCCTACGTCGCTCTTCGGACATAGTTGACCTTAGCCAAGTATTGAGGCTTTTTGAGGAAGAAAAACTACGCTTTGCAGATGCCACACTAAGTGGCAAAACGCAAAGAAGGGAAAAGGCTACTTTTATGGTTGAAAACATATCGCCATCGCAGAGGTTATATAATATAGCGTTGTCTATGATAACCTCGGTTTTTTGCCATTTGCTTATCCATAAAAGTAGCTCCTCGTTTAACTTATCTTATCATAGACAAAATCGCTCTTGCATCTGCACTGAAGCTGTTGCAGCTTATCTCCGTCCAAATTTCAAGCACAAGCTACTTGGCCCTTGAACAGGTACCGGGCCAATGGCAACAGTGTTGCCGTAAGTTGATCAAATTTGACAGATGGCATGTGACATGCCTACAAATTTGATACAAGTAATCACGTGATCGCTGCCAAATCCAACCAGCTGCTGAGACCGCTGATCATCAGCTGAACACAGCTATAAGCAATGTTAAGCATGACGTCACTATTAGTGTGAGTCCACACCTGAGAAAAACAACAGACAGAATGGAACAGGAAATGCAGCTGGCTCTTTCCGTTTGAGAAATAACACAAATTTAATTTTTCTGTTCCGTTGTTTTCCTCAGGCTTTGATAGGACTTCGTCTAACTATAAGGTGATGGTGAAGACTTTATCATCACTTGCACAAGTGGGCATAAATCTAAATTCTACGATGATATTAAAAGATTTAATTATTTATAATATTAAAAATGTAAAAAACACCTTATATTCATAGTGTATTTTGGTATTTAATTTTTTATCGTTTTTTTAAATTTATTTTTCGAAACCACGAAATCTTACCAAAATATTCCCATTTGATTACAAAATGTACCTGTACCACAACAACCAAAATGTATAAAATTTAGTACAATTGTACCCAAACGGCAACGCTGAATGGCAATATTGACAATTATTTCTCTGGGTTTCCCATGGTATGGTTGTGGTATGGTACGGACCGCGAACAGAGCAGTGTTGCAACGGTTAGTTATTTTTCAAGGAACGATATTTTAGTTGGTTAACAAAAATTACCCCTTCCAGAATTTTAGTCCAGGACTGCCCTTGCTAGTGATAGTAAATCTGGCCGTAACAATTTAGGCTACCGATTTTATAGCCATAAAAGAATAAAAGGCATATTATGACAAATGACAAAATTGAAAGATATTATTTGTACTAAAAACTGTTGTATATCTTTTTTTAGATTTTTCAAGCGTTTTTTCTCATTAAAAAACGGTAAAAACAATTTTGAATTTATAGTTTGGCCATTTATAATGTGTGTTTATGGTTTGAGTAAAATGGTCTGAAGCTGCGAGACCGGTAACCAATAATTAAATACACGGTTTTTGGAAATAACACAAATCTATTTTAACTCTTTTTTTCTTTAGCTACTGCCAAAAAATGGACCACATAAAATCAGTTCAGATGCTGAAAATCACAATATTTAGTTCATGAAACTTCATATTACTGGAAATTTTTAAATTGGCTAAAAATTATACGTATCGTATACAATAATAGGCCAAGAGACACTATCAAAAAAAGTATCAGCATGTAAACATATTCACACACGAAGCGCAGCTTTGTTTATACTGATAACAAGAACAATACCATTTGATTTTCACGTCATACTCGTAGTTTGGTGATTTAATAAAAGTCATCATATAATCCAATATGCAGAACGATGAAGTACAAAAATATTTTGACTATGGGACTAGTGTGTGTGTGTGTGTGTGTGTGTGTGTGTGTGGGGGGGGGGGGTTGATGAAACATGAAACAAGAAGAAAATTGGCCCATAAGCTTCATATAATATTTCATTGTTAATCGCAAAAAACGGGAAAACCACACACAAGAAGTAATAAAAACTGTTCTTCATCATAACACCATCAGGAAAATACCTCTGAGTGATAATTCACTGCAAAGAAGAATATATGAAATGGCTATATAAAGACGTTGAAATATTATTATGCGATTACTTGAAGACTTGCAAATTTTCCATTCAACTCGATGAATGAACTCTACCAAGTAACGAAGTATGAAGAAGTTTTTTCAAGAGAAGAAATTCCTTTTCGTAATATTTTATCAACTGCTGCTGGTGGTGCTCCAGCAATGACGGGGCGACATAAGGGTTTCACAGCGCATTTGAAACGAGCAGTGCCAAATGTACTCGCTGTACATTGTTATTCATCGTCAGCATTTGGCTGCAAAAAATCTGAATGAACGCCTGCTAACGTCGCTTGATCAGGTTATTAGAGGAGTCAATAAAATTAGAAGCAATTCATTGAGTGACAGACTAGTTAGCCAACTTTGTAGTGATATATACCGGAAAGTTTTTTCATAGAAAATAAATACATTTTAAAAAATAGTAGGGACGAGAGTGATTACTCGTCTTTAGGAACCTGGCATTAATCTATTATGAAAATTCGGCTGGTAGAAAATCTCAGATCAATCTCAAAATGAAAAAGTAAATTCCGTTCGCTCCAATTCAGCAGATCACAGAGGTCGGGTATTTCGCTTATTCAGTTAAAAGGTAAATAGGGCCAGGCTTTCTTAGTGTTTTTATACAAAAAAAAAAACTAAAAATTACTAGAATTAGAATGGGCTTATCCAGCAATTTTTTATTGTAGCCTGCAATAAATTATTATCGACACGTGCTCTAATAAAACTCAGGTAAATTTGCAAGAACTGTAAACAGGGCCGGCTCTAATAAAATAACAGGTAAAGATAATTTTAATATATGTAATCATTAAAGGGTATAAAATAAGGTTATAAATAATTTCGAAATATTTTAGTTTAGTTCCTATCCGTTTGGCATACCGTGCAGTTGTTATATGATTTCCATCGAATTTTTTATTTTTCCGAACGTGCTAAAAAAATCAGGCGCCCTTGAACAGACGTTGGTCATAGTGCTTCCGGTAGTGCTAATGTAAAAAGGAAATATTAATCGCCCGATGCCAAGCAAATTTTTAAAATGTGTATGTTTCTTTATTGAACAGAGGGTTTAATGTAAATGTAGCTGCAGCAGAAACGTCTTCATTAACGAAAACTCCTTTGTCTCCACTTAAAGATATTCTGACATTGAAGACAAAAAGTACGTAGTGATGCTGGTAAAAGCAAGTGTTTTAACGAAGACAAACGACAAAGACTTAATTCGTAGAAAAATGTATGCTATGTAAAAGAGCAAAAGCAGCAGAAAAGCAGAGTTCTGAAGTTCCGCGTCCTCTACAACCTCCGAAAATTTACATCGATTTTTGCGGCCTGTACCCGATTTCAACGGAAATCGCGGAAATTTCGAATAGCTCCGAAACGAAACATCCTGTATAACTGAATTTTTACCGTGGCTATTTGCATTATTCCTCTATCAACCCAAAAAATTTTCTTCAAAATATTTTTTTTGTGTTCGTAATGACTTCCTTAAACAATTTATGCAATAAAAAAATATGTACATTTTCCTGACCAGTTTTAATAATGGTAAACGCCGCAGGTTTTTAATAGTAAAAAATAAAAATTTTGCTACTTTGTTGTGTGACAAAAAACAAATATATCAAAACACAACTATTTTACAACATAATTCCAGAATTTAATATGAACACTGTCAAATACCCGATTATGTATTTTTAACGTCTTTTTCATTGCCTCGTTACTCACAAGGTATTTTTTATTTTTGAGCACTACAATCTCAAATTATTTATAAATAATTATAAACATTGATTAGTCATATTTTTTTATCTTGCCAATTCCGGTTACCTCCTTAATGAAACAAATGTTATTAAACAGGTACCAAAATAGGTGCAAAATGAAGTGCAAGATTTAATTATGAATGATAATTTTTTTATTGCAGTTACAATAATTCCATTTTTAGATCAACCCATTTAGAGTTTAGAGTGAAATACATATACCATTATTTACACTTTCGAGGAATCAGGGTTTCCCAAGTTATTTCTAACCCCGCGAACCACAAGGTCCCCCACCTACTTTTTGAGGCTGTAGCCAGGTTTTCAGTTGTTGTTCGGTTCAACGCCTCCAAACCAAAACCCAGTCTTACTCTCTGTCACCCAAAAAATCCAGCAACACTTATCCATCCACATGAATGGCTAAGCCCTAGAGAACAAGGAAGCGTTCGATCTTGTTAGCATCGCTGTCGAACTCTATCTTAGCTGGCATAAAATCGTTACTTCAATAGCCACAACAGCAGCTAAAAAGCTTGGTTTTCTCTTTCTAATCAGAAAATACTTCTCCCCTTCCAACTTACCCACTCTCTATGTTTTCCAAATAAGTCCTAACCTAGAGTACTGTTCCCACATCTGGAGAGCGGCATTACCTTTGACACTTGACTTTATTCTTGATTCTATCCAAAAGAGAGCCATTCGACGTATCAATGACCCAGTCCTCACAATAAATCTCCATTTTCTCACTCATCGCCGCGTTGTTTGAGATTTATCCCTCTTCTACCGATACTTCCACGGTTTTTGCTCTGAAGAACTAACCGCTATAATTCCCCCTTGACTGTTCCTAATGGAATAACCAGAGGCGCGTTACGTATACATCCCTTTACTGCCCAGCTACAAAAACCTAGAACATTCCACTTCTCGCTCATTGATACATAGGGTCTCCAGGTTATGGAACAAATGGCCTGTAGATTTTTTCATTCCCCTCCCAATCTCCAGCGCTTTAAATCCCATCTCAATAGATTACATTTCCCTTCCCTACAGACTTCCATGGTTCGTTAGTACTTAGGCTTGAAGGCTACGTGGGTTGTCCCAGATTAAAAATATATTGGACCGGTTTCAATATAACTATTTTCCATGAAAAGTCATATTTTTACCTCCATGCTTCTTTGTTCAGGTTTTTTTTATCAACTCGTTTGTAGGCGCGGCACCGCTTTTTTAATGGTATACCCCGCGTCTTTTATTTGAAAGCCAGTCAATAAGATAATGAGTCGTGGGCAATAAATCCTTTTTGAGTTCAAGTTTAGCAAGTTTTTTTTAGCAAATTTTTCATATTTTCCCTGGAATTTTAGGTGGTGTATCACTTTTTCGAACGCAAACTTTTTCGAATGAAAATTTTTTGAAAGCAGAGTTTTTTCGAAAAAAACTGAGAAATATGATAAAAGAAGTTGCAATTTAGAATATTTTGATAAAAAAGGCAACAAGGACGTTAGAGACAACCTAATCAAATTGAACAAACAAAGACATTCATTCGAAAAAAATCTCGTATAGGAGCACAATTTGACATAATATGTATTACAATGTTCGGGTTTGAGTTATGCTCTAGGCAGCCAGTTTCATAATCTGTATGATTATCTGAATCCTTAAAAAACTTATAAATAATGTGACCTAAATTTCCTTAGTTTTTTCTTTTTTCTTTAAGGTTTATACATTAAGGTAACCCTGGAAGCGGATATGGTGTAACTGAAAAGGACATCATCATGAAGACCTTTGAAGATCAAGTGTCATCAGGTTTATACAGTGGAATTTAGCAGAGTTGCAGTTTTGGACGATATCTAGTGTGTAATTAAAGGTAAAGTCACAGTTAAAAAAATTCATTATTTTTTAAATAAAATTCCATTTCATTTCATTGCCTGCGCAAATCAGATTGTCCAGTAATCTCCTTGTCTCTCCTCGGTAACTTCATGTCTTTTTTATATCTGTATTAGATATTTTTTCAACATACACAGCTAAGACCTTCAGCCAAACATTTATGGGTTTGTAATGATATTAATTTTTGTTCTATCAATAAATTGCCCTTATTTATTTCTAGCAAAAAGCATTTACGCCAGTGGCTGTAACCAAAAGCGTACCCAGGTACGCGATCTATGGGGCTGCATACAGATCTACGAAAACGTTTTGAATTTATTTTCGAAAAACATCTTTTTCGAAAGCTTGTTTTAATGTTTTTTTTGCCAGGATTCTTTTCGAAAACACGTTTTTAGAAAATATGCATAATTTATCGAAAACAAATTTCTTGAAAACGTATTAATTTTTTTTTAATTGTGTTTCGAGAACTACGTAATGGATTGAAATTTTCGAAAAATTTTCTCAGCAAAAGCATTTTTCGAAAAAGTGGATATTGTTCGTCCCTTAACAAGTTATGCCTTTTTCCCTCGTAAACTTGCCCCTCGCCTCTCTTCAATTCAGCTGTGAGTTTACTCATTTTCCACGTAAAATACATAACCAACAAATTAATCATGAAAAGAAAACTGGTTTGAAAATAAAAACAGTCCACTCATTGAAGTTTGCGCTTCCCTTTCCCATTGAAAGTGGATATTAAACTGCATTTTTCCCATGAGCGATAAAAAAAATCATCATAAATCTATTTGAAAAACAATTCTCTGGGTATCCAAAACATAACGAGCCGGATGTAGATCTAGATAGATCTAGATCTGGATCGTGATCAGGCTTATCGCGGGGTGACTGCGATTCTTTTTTCTGTCTAATCTTCGTTATTACTGACAATAAATATAATCATAGCAGTTGGTTTAGTTTGTTCTTATTTCTTTTTCGATCCCGGTTCCTTCTGGTTTTAGTTTTGCCTCCATTTTCTTCAATATGCTTTTTCCTTTCCTTAAATCTTACAAATGAATTTAAATCGGTTAGAAAATTATTTATGACTTGTGCATTTTCTGATTTAATTTCGGTTTATCCTTTACAGTTTCTCTTCTTTTTTCTTAGGCTCTGTTCTTTCCATAGAATTTCCCCTGATATTTGAATTTCTTGTTGTTTTCGGCTCGCTTTCACCCTTGTCTGTTGTCGCAGCTTTTTTAATTTCAATCTGCACTGGTAAGTTCAGTTTTCCTCTCTTTAGTGCAAGACTGGCCACCTTGCTCTATCTTTCTTATCTCCTATAAGTTGATCCTCATAGTCATTATTACATTCATCACTCTTTACCGTCATCAAGTTCAGAATTGCTTTTTTCTGCACCTCTATCTTCTTTTGATTCACCTTTTTCCTTTTGAACTTCAGGATCTGGAGCTGGCAGTACTTCGTTTTTAACCTTTTTGTTCACTTTCGCTTTTAGAACCTTTACTGTCTCCTGAGATAAACTCCTGATGAGTTTTTTCTTGGTGTTTCTTTTTCACCAAGCCCAGGATCTTTTTTTTTGTGGATTACAATCGTAACATCGTAACGCATCATTGTTTAAACATTTGAATCACCGTCAAATCTATTTTTTTTTATCTGGGACTGCCTAAGTACTACCGTACCGTGGGCGTCTGAAGAGAATGGAAATGTAATCTATTGACACGAAATTTAAAGGATTGATTTTTTGCGTGACGAGGAGGAAGACTGGGTTTTGGAGGCGTTGAACTAAACAAGGTTTTTGGCACCACAGTCAAACATTAATTGAAGATTTTGGGAAAAGGATAGATTCATAGATCTGCGTCTATTATCCAGCTCTTGATTCGAGACTGGCCTGGAAAATGAATGTTGCAGTGAAGATTACTGTCGTCAGCGTAACTGTGGATGGGATTGGTAGTTGAAGAGAGAAGGTCATTAACGTGAAGAAGAAATAGGTTTGGTGCCAGGACTGAACCTTGGGGCACGCCAGCATTGATAGGATGGAAGTTAGATGAGTGACCCTCTCACCAGGACAGATGTGCGCCGATTAGAGAGAAAACTACCGATCCAGGTACATAGTTTGGAAGGAAGAGCGCAAGAATTATTGAGCAGTGCGGCATGCCATACTTGATCACAGGCCTTGGAAATATCAAGAGCAATAACCTGGGATTCGCCGTAAAATTCGAAAGACTTGTTCCAATTGTGTGTGACAAAGGTAAGGAGATCAGCTGTGGATCTTTGATGACGAAATCCGTACTGTCTGTCGTGAATGAGTTTGTGTTTTTCTAGATATTTAAGAATTTGCGCATTGATGACTTTCTCCATAACTTTGTTAACAACAGAGAGAAGAGAGGTAGGTCTATAATTGGATGGAAGGGACTTGGAACCCTTCCTCAGGACAGGCTGCACGCGAGCAGTCTTCCAGTTGTCTGGGAAGATACCCTTATCATAGGAGATCTGGAAAAGACGAGTTAAGATCTGGATCAAGTTCTGGAACGCATTTTTTTTTAGAACAATTGCTGGTATGCCATCCAGACTGGAGAACTTTTTGGTGCCAAGGGAGAGAAGAATTTTTTAAACTTGTTTGACCTTAAGTATTATGTCGGACACTTTGTGGGGTACAGACGCAGCGGTTGGAAGAGCGAAAGTGGAAGAAGGAATACGGGTGGAGTTAGCAGCGAATTGTTTGACAAATAGTTCAGCTTTTCCTTTAGGGGTGGAGATAATTTCGTTGTCAGAGGTTAGCGAGGAAAAGAGCTTCTACAGAAGTTTTGACTAATGTTTTTGGCAAGTGATCAAAAAGATTTGATGCCGTTGGAACAGGAAAGCACTTTATGTTTAGAGCTTAGAGTTTTTTGAGCCTGGCTTTATCATAGACCTTGGAGAAGCAGGGCTTTTGATTGTGGAGTTTGGGTTTCTGGCGGGTATGTGGAATGAAATTTTCAATACCTACTTGAATGATACATATCTGTGGTATGAGAGCAAATTTAGGATGGATCGGAAGTGGAAAAACAGACGGGGTTCCACAGGAAAGCAGAGAAGAAGTTTCGAAGACCATCCCAGTCGACAGAATTGTAGTGTCGGCATGAACGCAGTATGTTGGCGCCCTGATTAAATTGGCGATCAGGTTGCTGATTGCGAAGTTTTCTGCCGCTCTGCCTTCTGGTTAGTTTTTGTGGAACCAGCTATTCCTTGCTATGGACGTTAAAGTCGCCTAGGACGATAACTTTAACGGAGGGAAATAAGATTGTCAATTTTTGCCGAGAGAAAGTCAAAGAACTCATTGTAGGAGTTGTCTGGCGGGGAGCGGTAGATGCAACAGATAAATTTAGTGGAAGGTTTTAGCGCAAGTTTTAGCCAGAGGACATCAGGCTTGCCTGATTCCAGGTTCCAGAGTCTGGTGCAATAAATAGTGCTGCGAACATAGACGCATACCCCACCATGAAAACGAAAATATTAGATAACTTCATAGCCTGGAAACAGGAGATGATTAGTTGAGGATTTGAGTTTCAATCAGAAAAAAATGTAAGATTTGCACGATTGGAGGTAGTGGTGGACAGAGTCCAGATTGGAATTAAGCCCACAGATGTTGGCAAAGGTTATTATACTTTTGGAATTCTTGGATGGTGAGTCACCCTGAGCACCCTCGCCCGGAGATCCGAATGGAGTGGAAGTGGACCTCCGGAATTATTTACCCCTAGAAGCGCCATAGTCATGTTGAAACTTTTTTTCGAAGAGAATAGGATTAGAAGTGACAGAGAAAGAGTGACTCTGGGAAGAGGAAAGGGAAAGAAAAACCGACTCACATACCCAGGGCTGGAAACATCCTCGAAGATTTCACCAGGACTCCTCAATCGAGGAAAATCTCCTCTACCACCTAACATATGTAACCAACAACAACGATGATTTGATTATTTTGACTTGAATATAACTCTTGACCGTCTTCATGTTTAGAATTGCATTTTTCTCCATCTCCATTTTCTTGTGATTTATCTTTTTTGTTTTAGCTTCAGGATCTGGGCTGGCAGTATTTCAAATTAAGCAATAATTTAAAATATTTCTCATCAAAGTGCTGTCTACTGAACAAAGGATTTTTATTGTCCAGTATTGTGGGGATGACCACATGGAATAATTTAGCGAGAAATTTGAAGGAATCCCAGTAACTGAAATGACAATCTACAACACAATAAAAAAGTTCCAAATAACTAGTTCGGTTTGGAATCTCAAGAAGAAGATGAAGAAATGTGACCAAAGCGATGCTGCCACAGTTTTAGTTCTTCAGTATGTTAAAGAAACTCCTGTGATGACCCTTAGAAATTGGGGTAAACATCTTCTAGAAGTTGTGAAAAAACTCATATTCAGATGATCCTAAAAGAAAATAAATTATTTCTGTTCAAACATTGAAAGAGGCAGATGAATCGAAAATACTAGATTTTTGTTTATGGGTAGGAGCCCAGAAAATGTCCATTTTTATAAATTTATTATGTTTTCTGATGAATGGACATTTTCTGCTAATGGAACTGTAGCATCCCAGCATGTCAGGTACTGGTCTCAAGAAAACCCCGAATTTAGAGTAATGAGACGAAGATAATATTTTACAAAAGTGAACGTGTGGTGCCATGAATGTAGGAACATTTTCTGTTCACTTTTTTCACAACCTTTACAATCTCCTAAGATGGACCTCTGATGAATGTTTTCTTGTTTCTCTTTTTTATCAAGACCAAAAACTTATTTTTGTCTTGTGGATCAAAATCGTAATCGTAAGCATTAAATATAATTTATTAAATTAAAATATAATCAACAACAACGATGACTTGATTATTTTGGAAAAATGTACAGGGTGATTGGCTGTAATTGTCTTTTTGGTTCTTGTATTGTCAAGTTTGGTAAAACAGTTTTTACTAGAATTGTGGAAAGCGCCTATTCCAAAATCTTTCTTTGTGAATATTAATGCTTAGTTTTATGTGTTTCAGCTTCCACTAAAAACACAAGAACTACTAAATCTATTGTGACGCGGTTTTGATTGTTATGTAGCTTCTAGTTCGAGCTACATGTGCGATATATATCAGTAGTTATTTGGGTTTGATTAATTGGCAGGAAAAGATATATTCGCGCGGGCGCAGCTACGGACAACAACCAACGATATATACCGCACATGTAGCTCGAACTAGAAGCTACATTACACAAAATATTGTCGGTAATGTGGCAATGCAGTAATTGCGATAATTGCCTCTGTCTCATCAGTCTCTAGGAACGTGGACTTTGAGGGTATTGAGAAAGGATTTGCAAGAAACTTGACTTTTTTAGGGAAGCCTCTGCAAAATGGTCACCACTTCTTGGAATTTTCTCTGAGTGAAGTTCGAAGAGGCGGGAATCCTATGTCGGACGGACGTGTCGGGTCACCATAAGCCGTTATCCCACTCGCAGCTATAAGATACGCCACTGCAATGACCAGCCCACAGTAAAACTTTCGGCATTAATAATCCAGGTTGTATTTATTGCAAACTTTCTAGGAATCTTTCTACATTTCTTGATAACACAATCTTTATCATAAAAGCATTCACTATAATATCAGATTGATTCTAACGTGTCTCAACGCATCGTACCGTATTTTCTTGTTTAACAATCTGCTCTCTTTAGCTACTGTCGTCTTGCGGAAACTGCTTGAAACTGAACATAGGTATAAAGAAAACCAAACTTTATGCACGCAGTGCAAGCAGTAAGGCTCATTCTTATTTATTGTGCCGCTACCAAAGCGATATCATTACGACTAATCGCTGACAGGCTTAATTGGTAATCTTGGCGGGCTATTTGAATTGTTTTTTTATATTTCGATTTTAAATAGTTTAAAAAAAATAAGTTCGTCTAAAATAATTAAAATTAATAATTACTGTTTCTTAGGTCTCATGATAGTTTAAGGAAAGAACATATTATTTATGATGTAGGTAATAGGGCACAATTTCATTTCACATAAGAAAAAATCGTTAAAAATGAAACCTTTTCTCTACATCACTGACATCAGTTATTCATTTTGTTTATTTTTTTTTTATAATTTGAGACGGTAAAGTTACCGTCCATTAAGATTTCAAATAAAAAAGAATCATTGTGTATTGTGCAAAACGTCCATAAAAGTATTTTACAACTTTACAATATAAGTCATTGCATGATTTAATTATTCTTTTAATCGTTTAATTAGATTAAAATCGTTTACTTATCTCCGAAACTCCTGAAACGACATAATTAGTAATTAATTACCATTCGAAACGTTTTTATTCTGCGGCGCTGAAGCGCTCTATTGAAAAGTCCCCTACTTTACATAAACGCATAAATACGTATCCTTTCAAAATCTAAGTGCGAATGAATAACTGCATGGATCATCATCATAATATGAATAAAGCATTTCAGCAGTGGAAAAGTCAGTAATTTTAATTATTAGTATTGGAAATTGGGTAAAAATCAATTCTCTTACTAATATATTCTTTGATTTAGGAAAACTGGGTTATGTTTTTGGAGTTATTTCGCGTGTCATCGTTGTAAACACATGAACAAGTCATAAAATATGAAAGAAGTCCCTATTTACCATATCTGCAATTTAAATAAAAAGATGTTCCCAAAAATTAGAAGAAAAAACGAATTTAAATGACAACATCTAGTGTTTGTCCAAAAAATAAAGGATACGTGTCCATCAAGCTTTGGCAAATTTTGCAGGACCGCCGAAGAAGTGGTTTTCTGCTGCTTTTCAGTCCAATTCAGTTTTCATCCTAATAGCAAAGAGCAATGCCTAAGTTATTATCAATTACTGTGACTCAGCCGTTTGCCGGCCCGTCCACAATTCACATCCATGCATAAAACATAGTCTGTCTCCGTCTATTCCGGCATTCGGATCGATCGTTGAACGGGCCGGGGTCTGGTTAGGTTGGGTCGTTCGTTCTCCCTACTCTAATAAGTTTCTTTTACCGTTGTCTCTCTCGCAGCGCTACCTATTCCGTTGTTTCGTCTTTGTCGGCTGACGTCATTATCCCACAGCACACTGCTCGGCTACACTGTGCTGCTTTCACGGAAAGCTACAACACAAGCGACCCTCCAGTCTATTTCTCTCTACAGTGGCCCAGTCAAGTATTATCGTCGAGTGCCTGACAAACAAAGCCGAGCAGGTCAACTGCTTCGGTGGCCTGCTTCGCTAGTTACATATAACCATGGAATGGATAATTTCGAAACTTCTACTCTGTATCTCAAGCATAATAATGGAAATAAGATAATCAAAATTTGCGCGTATTAAAGCAAAGTACGACTAAATGTCACTTGACATATTTATGCCTTCTTATTTTTCAATAGGATCTCTTCATTATTGCTTGATTTCAAAAAACCCCACGGTTTGATATAATTAAAAGTTGAAAACAGGAAGTGATGCGTGCCGTGCCGTTGGTCAACGAAGGAATTGACAGTGCGGCTCGTCTCGCATCCTGTACGTAGAACGGTGTCGGCATTGCAGGCCACCTTTCGGATAGGTTAAAATGTTACCATCAGCGGCATTGTTCCTTCACGACATGTGCAGAAATATGACAAATGTTAAGTCGATTCTGCAGATATTTTAAGATCAACATGCTCAGTTGTCCTCGTTGGGTTTTATGCTTACGTCATTGCTAGCATAAGTATTTAAATGAGTTAACATCTTTAATAAACACGCGGCTTACTAATGCCCGTTTTAGCTATTAATAAAACTGTTGACGTAGTACGCAATTTCTTCCTGAAAGACTGTTGTCAATAAATTATACTCGGTTCATTGTAGTTCAATTGATAGTTGACACTACATCATGTTATTTAACACTTGCATCTCCCTTAATCCAATGTTTATAAAGCAGGATGAGAACATAGTTTTTGATATAATGTCATCTGTCAATTTCCTACTTTTTCTTGTCTTAATTAAACTAACCAATAGAATGTATTGAAGGCAGTTTAAAAGATAGGCAACCCGTTCCGAAGGCGAGTGCAGTGCGCGTCCAGAGAAACGATCACCAAAACCGTGGCTAGTCTACTCTTCCAAACGAGCAGATGATCTTAGGGTGGCTATATCCAAGTGTTGGTAAGGTTACCAGCAAGATAAATGACGATGCCTCTAGAAATAGAATTAGCAAGAACAGGATAGACCTACAATTTATCTTGCTGGTAACTGTCACAGCACTTGGATATAGCCACTCTTAGTGTCATTTGTGGAAATTTAAAATGTGCCGTGTGATGCCTGGTCAGGTTTTCTTGGTTATTCCATTTCTTTTATGCATCTGCGAGCGTTTAAATGACATTAGTGACAGACGTTGTCAGCTGTGGCATTTGAATTCGACGTTAAGGACGTAACAGTTGTTTTAGTTTTAAAACTGCAAACTGCAAGACTCGATTTGATATTTTGTAGGTAGTGCTAAATCTCCAATTTTCAGTTGAATTAAAATACTGCCCAGCTTTCTGTAGTTTCAACTTAATGTTGTGGTTTACTAAAACTTGTAAAAATGGCCATCAGGACGAGAAAACTGGAGGAGATAAAATTTAAATGTCACTTTCCATAACCTACAAAATCTTCTACGTGTGGTTTTGGTTATGGTTAACTGTTATGGTTAACACAAACTTTATTTTTTATCAATTGTTTAATTTCAATCGTAACTGTAACCGAAATTTCATGAAAATATCTTATAATTTTTCTCTCCTACTGACCAATAAGTGAACGTCTGCAAAGTCACGAGATCTTATGAAAGTCTCAAATATTATAGCGAACAACTCACGGACAGTCTAAATCAAGTCTTCAACCAATGGGCTTACATACTGTGTTGCTTAAGGTTCTACACAAGACCAGTACCTCGAGAAGGCACGAAACCTTGTGGGTAGAACGTTTTTAACTTGAGGTCAAGGAATTATTGGAAATCCCAGATATTCTTATCTGCGTGATTTTAAAAAAGAACGATTCTCTTTATAAAAGTTATTTGTAGTCTGAAGATCTTCTGAGAAATGTGTGAAGGCTGTGTGCACTTTTTAAGTATGAATGAAACAGATCATTCGAAGATCTTCTGGACTGTTTTAAGCTTTAATGTTCATGCAGTGATGGCGGCCTCTCGGGAATCTTTCTGATTCATTTTCAAAGAAGGTCTAATATGAGTATCTGAAACACTTGATTGTCTCGTACCGTGCATTTCCTACCAGATTATAAAACTGTTCGTTCATCAGCAACTGTCGTTGCTAGCATACTAGAGACCTCTAAAGTAGGTGTAGGCTCTGTAGAACCATTGTTTTACAAAGACAATGTTAGAACATTTTATGGTTCCTTTGCTTTACCAATTGCTAATTTATATTTAGTTATTAGGAATTATACTTTAGAAGCAGCATTTATCCACAGTTTTTTTCTAATGTTATTTAAAGTATAGTGACCTCCGGCCTTGGTTACTATCATGGCATCGTTTGAACGATTTTGGGCAGGTCCATAGACTTTAGAAAAACTAAAGACAAAGTTATTTACTATTCAAAGCAATCAGTCATTGAATTTGCACTAAAATCTGATGGATTGTATTGACTGGGCAACTGCAGACGATTGCCAAAGGGTAGGTACAAAATGTCCTGATTGATACCATCCAAGCAATACAGTATTACACGATATTTATTTGACTATATCTTTATCTAATAAAATTAGCATACCAGTATTAAGCAATAAAAAAAGTAATACATTTTGTTTCTTTTATGCATCATAGCCGAATAAACTTTTATTCCCTTCTCACAGTGATAAATTAGTAAGTTATTATGTAAAAATGACAACGCTATTTGACGGTTTACTACCAGTTTTACTACTAATTGAAAAACGACGCAAGCGACCATTCATCAAATTCTCTGACGTTTGCGACATTGTTCGAAAGTAGAATTGTGTTGTTTTGTCTTTGCGAGAAGCGTTTAATTTTCTTTGAAGGATCTGACACTATTTTGCGAAAAAACATTTAAATACGATGCGGCAGTGTCTAGGTTGCAAAAAATTGGACTATTTAAACCCATAAGTTTGTTTTCACAAGTAAGTGAGGTTGTATTCACTTGTATCGAATCCATTGGTGTAGTTTTACGTATGCCTACATATTAGTAATATTGGGGTAACAAAAATTGAAAACCTACAAAAAAAAGCATGCTACTGGTGTTGGAAGAGGCAGCCGCCAGGAATGTTGGACAGCGTTGTCATTTTTTCCGCTGTGTCTACCTCTCTTAATCGCATCCATTGCATGTTTTAAACGCATGATTGATTTTGCGCGAAACGATTTTATGTATGAAATGCTTTGTCTATAGTTTTTTCAATGCCAATGGGTGGGCCATATCAACTAGCCTCTTCAGAGACAACAACGATTCCAAACTAAAGACCAAAAACTAAAATTATGTAAAAAAACTCATCTATGGTTGCGGAAAAAACTTTAATGAGGTGGCTACCTTTTTATTTTATATTTAGAAGAGAAAGCATTTAAATCAAATAAGAAGATTCGTCC
Organism: Philopedon plagiatum; assembly: GCA_963971165.1. Taxonomy (NCBI): domain Eukaryota; kingdom Metazoa; phylum Arthropoda; class Insecta; order Coleoptera; family Curculionidae; genus Philopedon; species Philopedon plagiatum. The sequence goes on from OZ020195.1 coordinate 10,761,449, forward strand.
CCGAAACTGATTTAATTTTTCCTAAACTATTTTTTCCCCATTTTTAGGATCACTTGTGATTTCAAATCACCGTTTAGTTCAATATCGTAACACCGACTAATGCGAATCTCATTCACAAAAATGAACACTGTGGGGAATTGACAGGCATTGTGATCTCAGGATTGGTAAGCATGTGTGAAATTAAACTACTACTAGTAACCTGTAGTTTTAAGTTTTCATTAATTGAAAGGTACAAGCGTCAATCAACCTTTTAGGATCACTAACATATAAAATTACAAATACCAGTTCTTTACTCCAAGGAAGTACTATCTTGCCATAAAACATTATCATCAGGCTACGTATAACTCGGCTTGAAAATCCATTTTATCTTATTTGTTCGTTACTTAAAAAAATATTTAAGTCGTGTCGATTTCGTTGACGTGAACGTGACTCACCCTGTACTTTTCAGAACTGTTTTTATCAAGCGCTCGAGACTCAAATGTAATCCATAGGAACAGTGGAAATAGTGGCGTCGGCCGCACAAGCGTCAGAGGTTTGGTAAACTTTATACCGGGTGATTCGTTCGATGACCTAGACTGGGGATTTTTTAAATCCAATAATGTGTGTGGAACGTTTCTTATATACAGAGCGAATATTTTAGTCTATTTAGTTAACTCACATATAATATAGTACCAAATTCTTGTAGCATGTAGAGTAAGTTATTATTCTTTGATATTTAAGGTGTTTTTGGTTAATCAGAATATACTGACTGCAATAGTAAGATGTATATGTAATGCGTAAGTCGTTAGTAGATGAGAATAGAATATCTACGGTCGAGTAAATATACCAAAAGTTGATAGCCTTTGGGTGGAGTCGGTGACCGAGGACTGTAGTTCGGAGTCCACGTTAAACTGTAGGACCTGGGGAGGAAGGGCCGTAGACCACGCCAGGATTTAGCGGTGTAGAGCGATAGACAGCGTAAAACAAACAGAAGTAAAACAACTTAAACTTGTTTACGTTTTGCTGATTGAACGTCTGATATACTGGATTATTTGCGGCATTATACGCGCAGGAAATTAAGAAAACTTTAAAGTATTTTGAATTGTTTTAAAGGAAAATTTATTTGTGATTTTTATAACGTAAGATCAAAGAAAAACATCCTCAAAATATGCCGTGGAATCTGTCACGCATGTCTTGAATTATTTATTACTCTTGAAAGGTAATATAGGTAAAAGGTATAGGTGAATAAAAAATAGAACTGTCAAGTTCTTAAGATTTTTTTAAAGAAAATTAAATATGGCAATCACGGCAGAACAGAAAAGCTTTAATGATCGAAAGTTGCTTTAAAAATGGTAGAAGGGTTGATGACCAGTGGGTTTATTCTATTCAATACGGGACGCCATTCAGGATTTTCAAACAGAATTTCCACACATTGTCATGGATTTCGACCAGTTTCGCCAAGTTTTGACTATATATGTGGCTTTGTCTAGAGAAACAGGAAGGACGACTAAAAAGGAAGGCAGTGGGAGACCCAAAGTTCGCACTGCACAAAGAGCAGAAGAATTGAGGCAAATTGTTAATGAACACCCACAAACCCCTACTCGGCGTTTAAGCCAGCAAGTAAGGGTATCCTACGGAACCTGCAATACAATCCTGGAATGTGACCTGCATATGCACGCTTATCGTCTAAGCTCAGTCCAATATAATTATTACCAATCGACAAGACGCAGCGACATTTTTTATCAAAATTTATGACTGTTTAAATAGTGGAACAGAATCTTGCTGAAATTAATTTACTGACAAAGTATGTGGAGAAATATGAAAAAACATTTATTGTACTAGAACTACGAGTAAGTTTAAATGAACATGTGGTGATATTTGCCACCAATCTCACCCCGCTCATGGTAAGATAATTTATTTTTAGTTTGAATTAAACGAATTCGAAACGACAATTAAATTTTAAGAAAAACAGAATTAATGAAAAATCGATCGCCAAACCTTCGTATTATGGTTAGGTATATCGTTTGTAGTGAACAGGGTAGAAAAATATAAACGAATACTCCTAATTGGCTTTTGGTTCATGCTCCACAGAATTATCTTAGAGATGATCTTCATCTGACGAAGCGTCGCGTCGTCACCGTCTGAAACATGAGTAACTATATGCTCTTGAGTGACCATTACATCTTTTTCTTTCTCCCAAGCCTCCTTAATAACCTTATCGGTGTGCTTCACGTAATTAGACCATTGGTCGGCCCCACATTATTTAATGGTATCCTTCAGTACTCTATAACGCCCTTGATCGTCTTAGGAATGCAGTAATCGTGATCTACAATATATTAATAATATCTAAAAATGCTAATAAAAAGTAAACACACCACTCCATAGATAATGATTTTTTCTGGGACTATATAATGTATAGCGTATATTGCAAAGCTGAACGTGCTAAATACAGCCAAAAATACCAGAACACGACGCGTCATTTTTGAGCGCGCTGGAGGTACGAATATATTATCTTCGTGATTAACATAGCTTCCAAAAAATATGGTAATTTAAAAAGAAAATTTTATAAACTATATGATTTTCCACTAAACTACTTGCTTAGATTCGTAATTTACGCCGCAAAACATATAATTCCTATAACATTCATTAATTTTGGGGTAATGTTTGTCTAGATAATTGTTAAACAAATAAAATATGTTTACCTACTTACTTTTCAAGAAAAGAAACATTTTACAGATACACAAGGTTCAACAATTTTTTTTTATCTTCTGACAGCCCACGAAGACCGAAGTCTAAGTACTGGGGAAATCCGACTCACACATCCATAGCGGGAAACCCGTAAGGATTTCACCAGCCCTTTTAAGAGGATATGTGGGGGTGGTCCACCTCGGTCGAGGAAGAATACCTCTACCACCTTCCAATAATTAACAATCACAAAATATCCATGGTCGAAGCGGGATTTGATCCCGCCACCTCTGGGTTGCAAAGCTGGCGCCGTACCAACTCGGCCACCGGAGACCGGACTACCAAAATGTCTAATAAACACAAAATAATGGCAAAATCCTTTCTGACAACACCGAAAACCCACAACAATATTCCTAAAAACAAACTTTGATTTTACACGTCATAAATCGGAATGACGGAACGGCTCTGTAAATAGCGAAGCAACGCGGAATAGACAAGACGGGATCAAGACTGCCAGAAAGAGGTATGTTGGTTGATTCCGCCTGTTGACGCCTTTCCGGCTGCAAGGATTAAATGCAGAATATGTATCTTCGTCGCGTACATGTACCTATGTATGTAAATGTATGGCCATTTATATATCCATCTGTCATCAGTTCAGCGATTGTCTGTGTCCGCCAGGTGTTTTCTGAATTGGGGAACTTTTAAATTATAAATTGGCAGATATGTTTGACATAATTGTGTCACCGACCGCCATGAAAATCTTACGTGGGATTGAGTATAGAGATACTCGTAGTAAAAAAGAAACAAACCTATAGGAAAGAGATTCTACATAATATATTGAAAAATAAATAGTAAAGGATGTAGGAATAGTTCATGGATCTACTAGGTATAAGGAAGTAAAAGGACTAGCGCAAAATAAAATAAGGTAGAGAGCTAAGTCCAATCTTTAACAATAAACATATTTATCCTTTCCTCTCCCTGTGGACTTTCTATTATGTATAGTTATATGCGTTCTGACGCTCGAGTATACTTTCAGTGTGTAGCTATAGGTTTGTATAAATGCGCCCGGTACGGTAGGATTATTAAACGCGGGAAATTCCACTATGTGGTTGGTTATTTTATGTAAGCTATATAAATAATATAATAACATCAGAATCGGCATCCTGTACTAAAATAACGAAATATTATAAAGGATTCTTTTATTTATAATAATCATCTTGGAAGAATTTAAGAAACAAAAGGGAGGGAAATTTGAAAAACAAAGTTACCAAAATATAGCCGAGCGCTTGGATCGATCAAACGTATTTTTAGGATTTCGTATAGCGGTTCTGTAACAGGATGAAGAGAGAAAGAGGACGCGATAGAGGTATTTTAATAAGCATAAACTTGTTTATAGGATTTTTTGAAAAATCGCTGTCATTAAAATTATACATAGATATAAAACTATATCTGAAAAGAAAATAGGGCTTATCCTTTTTATGTCTAATAGAAGTATGGAAAATGGGCTCTGGTGATGGAGATTTTTAAAAGACAATAATCTCAATCAAAAATATACACGATGGATATTCTACGGATAACAAGTCAAAGTAGGAAATCGACAGAAGATATTGTAGTTTAACTTTTGCCTTCGGATCGAGTGAGATGTTTGAATGACAAAATTATTGGTATCCAGGCGCGGATTTAACAACCACCCCCCCCCCCCCCCCCCCATAGAGCTATTACAATTGGGGTAGCGGGTAGATTTTACTAATATATTAAGTGTTATTACAGATTTTAAAACGACACGTTTAGGGGCCAGCAATTCGACATGTTAAACATAATATGGTGACCTTATAACATAACCTCCGATCACGTTAAATCCAAATAAAGTTAAATAATAAATGTACCGATCTGGAATAAAGAGATCTAGGTTGCAGACATTCATATGTATTTAGAAAATGGTTTTCCAATACGAAGTAATTTACAGCATTTCCTCAATATCTCATTTGTATCCCATCAAACTGTTGGACACATAATGGCAAAAGTAGTGGAAGTGTGGAAGACCACTTCAATAAAAAAAAAAACAAGATGAGGCCGAAGATATTGAGGAAATTCACCTACAAATTATTCAAGCCGTTGTTAAAAATCCCAAGACTTCGTTGAGAAATTTGGAAAAAGTACTTCCTGGAAACGATAGAGGCTTTGTTTGTAAATCCACTGCTGGAAGAGTTCTTAAAGCAAATCTTTTTCATCCTTACAAACCTACCTTTGTCCATACGTTGAAACCTGGAGACTTTAATATTCGGTTTGATTTTTCGGCTTGGTATCAAGGTATGCATGAAGATGACCCGTCTTTTTGAAAAAAAGTCATATTTTCTGATGAAGCATGTTTTACATCAAATGGAGTAGTTAGCTCTAGTGATGTAAGGATACGTATCCAAAAACCCGTTGGATCCGAATATTAAAAGAATCCGGATTATCCGTAACCGGCCGAGAACTTGATTCGGAATCAAAACAAATTCGCATCGGCTGGTTACTAATGAAAAGTGCAAAGAGAAAACGGAATCGGAATCGACTGTAAGCGAACAACACGGTCTGCGATTTGGCATATTTGATCTTATGCTTTCTCTTTCTAATGACCTTTCCTAAAAAAAGATAGCATAGTTATCGGGGTAACGGGTATCATATGGGATGAGACCCATTGGTTAAACTAGGCCTGCCTCACCCGAACCGAATTCAAACGAGAACGAACGCGACGGTGCCTTCCTATCCCTAACCTTCGACTTCGAATGATATGATACCGCATCGACCTACCTAGCCGTGTATCCGGATAGAAAATGTTTTAGTGTTGCACGCATACGTTATACATGATCTGTAACCGCTTTCGCGCGGGTCAAGAAATGGATACGTATTCCGATAATGGATACGGATATTAGCTGATTCCGATTCCGTATGATTCGGATATCTAAAGAATACGGATATTTACAACACTAGTTAGCTCCCAGAATTGTAGTTGGTGGAGTACAGCTAATCCGGGATTTGTTATCCAGTGTCCAGTGTGAAGACAAATGTATTTTAGGTAACCAACTGATGGGCCCATTTTTCTTCCGAGGCAATATGACGTCGGATATTTACCTTGAATTTTTGAGAAAATAGATATTTGACTTTGTTAATGGCCTTCCACTTAACATTAGAAATAATTTATGGTATCAGCATGAATGTGCGCCATGGAAATGTTCCAGGGACGTTGGATAGGAAGATTTTCAAAAAAATCATAGGCTGGAGAGGTCGCCGGATCAGAACCCACTCGATTACTTTCTCTGGGGATATTTAAAGGAAAAAGTGTATTCTCACCGACCTTTTGAAAATATCGACAGCTTGGAAAGAGTAATAACCCTATGTGCTCTTGCTCTTGCTCTTGCTCTTGCTCTTGCTCTTGCTCTTGCTCTTGGTCTTGCTCTTGCCCTCCAAGTTGTTTTCAGGATAGCTGTTTCAAAAAGCTGTTCTCTAAGTTAAGGAAAGTGGCTATATTCATTGTTAATTTTGTAAATTTTTCTCTTAATAAGTAATACATCTGTTTTATATTAAAACTCGTATTTTGAGAGAAAAAATGATCCCAAATAGTTCTTTAAAATATCTTTTCTTTGTATTTTTCTAAATAAGGGTACTTTATTCTTGGATATATTTTAAGTTTTTCTCCCTACCCTGTATACTGTGGGTCTTTTTAGATTTTTTCTGTAGGGATTCTTAGTTTATTAATATGCAGAACTTTTCTACACCAAAGTGGATGTTTTCAACTTTCAGTAAAAAAATTTCCCATATGGCAAGCACTTCGTGGGACACGCTGTATATTTTGTCCGAAACCTTAGAAAAGCACTGTGGTAGGTGATATAGCTTAAAAGTAAACCCAACCGTTTGATTTTCCTTTCTATCCAAAATACATTCAAACAGTACGAAAATGGAGGACAAATACTTCAAAGATTCAAAACGAAGTAAAAGTTGAAACGTCAGACTAACCCAATTCCTTTAGTTCACTGCGAATGATAGCACTGTCGCTTGATATCGCGAATAACCTCTGGTCATTAAACGTCATTTATTTGTCAACTTTGCCTTTTCTATAGCTACAGTGATGTTGGTGTCTTTGTTTTTATGTGAATCTAAACAATACTTTGGATTGCTCCGGTATCTATCGTTTTAAGTTCATTAATTGCCAAGTTAAGTAGCTGCCCTAAAGCCTTTTAGCGGTGATTAAGTTTGTGGACTCTTGGATTGATGCATAATATTAAAAAGCTTTTGGTTTTTTATTACAAAATTTAATCTACAATATTTGTTCTTTTTTCAACATTGACTTTTCACGCTCGAGCTAAAAATAATATAAACTTGGTAGTTTCCACGTGACCTACTTGTACTCGTTACCAACGTACAATAGAAACAGTACAACTCGTACAGAACCCCGGATATCAAGTAAAGAATAAACATGATAAAAGCAATCGACACACAAATAACATTATTTTTAATATATTTGAGTACTGTAACCTAAGTTGTCTAAAAACATGACTATTTGTCTTTCATGGATTGGCACATCTAGGATAAAAAATTTTAAAGGGAGAATATTCAAGTTGGAACCAGCCGTAATACGTATGTCAGATGACTTTAACTTCATTCTAGCTGTATTTGTGGCACTTCTTTTTGCCTTATTGTATATGTTGCTCGCGCTGCTGGACATAAGCCTTCATCATTTCATTTCCATAGAACCAGCCTTGTAATGAAGCTGTTGACGAATGTTGGATGCTCGTTCGAAAATCCTTAAGATGGATTAGACTCTAGGAACTCTTTCCCATCCAATAAGGCTTCATATATGTAGTTTTGGGTATCGACGCTGTAGATTCCTCGAAAATTTGCCATTAAATTTTCGTCAAAAAATGTATTTTCAACAAGATTGTTGTCGAGCACATTGCGCTCGAGAGGTAATAGCATGGCTTCATCACAGATTTGGCCCAAGGCGCATTGATAGAAATGGCCCAATTTTTTGGCCCCCAAGGAGCTCCGACATAACGTTGGCCGTTATGTTTCTATGGGGCCTTTTAAAACAAATTGTTTATGTCACTCCTATACCAAATAATATTGACGTGCTAAAAGGCAGAATCACCCAGGTTGTTCGTTCAATATCCCAGGAGGAAATCAGAAATTCCTTCAGATATCTAAGGAAGCGATAATTAGAAAAATGTATTTAATATGGGAGTGGAGTTTTTGAATTTTGATATTTTTATTGTATTGCCTAGTTTATAATAAATTCTTTTCAGTTTAATTAAATGTTCGTATTATTTAAAAATCGCACTTGAATAAGAAGTATTTTGAATTAAATAATTGCTTCATACATGGACAAACATGTCCATAGGTGTCATCATTGTTTATTATGTAGGAACTAGTGCTCTGGTTAAAGGTGTGTGAGAGAGAGAACAGTTGAGATTTTAAAAAAAATGTAATAAAACTCATTACTTTTAATATTTAAATTTTTTAATGAAATCTTGTACTTTGGCTTAGGGTTTCATTTAAAACATATTTCATATTTGTTCTTTTGGTAGAAAATGATAAACAAGATATGTTTACTCTTACGCAAAGTAACATTTTCGTATTTTGTATTCTCCCTGTATAAAAAATTAAATTTTTCAAAACGTGAATCTTATTTATTTTACAAGAGCAAAAACTTTTAGGAGTGACATTTTTACGTATCTTGCAAAATTTGGCCCATTTGTCCTCTTCTAAATCCTATCCGAAAACGTACTGTATATAGTCTTTGCAAGATCTTCCTACAAAAGTAAATAAATGTTAGTTTTGCTGCCTGCTTAATAATATAGAATACTCAAAGTTTATTGCTCAAACCGCCATTGTGTCAGGAATGGAAAATTCTAGTTTTTCTCGCATTGCGTCGCGTCTCGGCGTCGCGTCGTGGGATGATGAACGACCCGCTCAGCTTAGCCAATACCGCTAAATGTAGAAAATTTAAGTTTAAGGTATGTTTTGTTTTACCATTAGACAAATGCACAAAAAATGGGATTTTGTTATAAAAGCTGAAATTACAAAATGAGCGAAGTTATAGTCCTTCGATTCGTTCAGTTTTTTAAAATTAAAAACACTCTTACCGCTGTAGTTGTGGTCTGTCTTTCCCGAAAATTAAATAAGTTAAATGGATGATTTTGAGTGGGAATGTCTGATGTATTTGTGTTTTCAGGATGGCAAATATTGTTTTTTCAAACCTTTCGCCTGATATATCAGTCAGTCTCTGTGTCGTCAATACTGTCACGGGCCTAGATCACAAAGCGCTCACGTAATTTTGATAACATTTCAGTTTCTTCGATTGGCGTATTGATATTTTCACAAAAAATATTCGTATGATGGAATTGTTTACAGTTTATTTACTCCAAATTATTAAGATAATGATGATTGTGATATTAAGTGTCCAAAATTTCGCAAAAATGACAGTTTTTGTTCCAAAATTGAAAGATTCCTGGACCGATTTCGGTTTGAAATATGCATGAATACGATTTTAGGAACCTTCTACTTTAAGTGCATTTTATTGGATGAGTTACGCATTAAATGCCATTTTTATTGATTTTCCGATGACCCTAAAAGACTGGAATTCGCCATGTACTTATTAGGAGTCATAAAATCACTTTTGAGGACACAGCCAATGCGATCACGTTTTACATTTCGAAATTCGCGCGAAAATTTTCAGTAGAAAATCCCTGTTTTTTTGTTAATAAAAACCAAAATCAATGAATAACAGCAACCGCCATAAACATTTAATTTATGTAGAGAATATAAAAACAATATTTCAGATTTATTTGGGTTATATGCATATTGCATATTTCCTACTATGGCATGGTTACGGTCTTCCTCCCAAATTATGTAGCTAGATCTGTAGCTTTCTTTCTAATCGGCGCATATCTATCGTGGTCACTCATCTAACTTACTTCCTATCAGTGCTGGCATATCCCAAGATCTATGCGCCTATCCTTTTCGCAAGATCACCAATTAATCTTGGACTGGGGTGCCATGAATCTTGTTTAGTTTAACCCAACTGTCACGCAAGTACTTCACTAACCACATCAGCTGCTAGAAAGCTTGGTTATCTCTTCCAAGATAGAAAATACTTCTTCAGACACTCCGTATGTTTCCCAAATAAGATTTCACCTAGAATGCAGTTTTCACATCTGGGGAAGGGTATCACCTTCGACACTTGACGCCCTTATTCTACCCAAAAGAGAGCCAGCCATTCGACTCATCAATGACCCAGTCACAAAAAATCTCTTTTCTTGCTGATCGCCCGCGCCATTGGGGATGTGTTTTTTCTCTACAGATATTTTCACCAGTTTTGTTCAGAAGACCTAATCTTAACAGAACAACAAGGAGCGCCTCACATGCAAATACGTTCCTACAGCCTACAGCTTCAAAAATCTAGAACATTGCACTACTTTCGCTCATTTATACCTAAGGTCTCCAGATTATGAGAAAAATTGCCTACAGAGGTTTTCCCTTCCCCTCCCAACTGCCAGTCCTTTAAATCCCATACTAATAGATGACATTTCTCTTCTTTTCAGACACCCACGGTACGTTAATACTTAGGTTTAAGGTCTATGCGCGCCGTCCCAGATAAAAAATATATGGTAGAAGAAGAGGAAGACCAAACCAGACATGGGTGAATGAAGCTAAGAACGACTTAAGGAAACAAGGTATAACAGAAGATACATCCCATTCCATATCGCATGTATATTCATAGACTAGGCTGTTATATGGATTGTAAGGCACACTTTCAATAATAATAACACAGATCCATTTGCGTAGCTATATGGATCTGTGATAATAACTATCGTGAATTCAAATTAATTAAAATTTTAATCTAATTTCAAAAAAGCTAGTTTTTGCTTAAATAAAAGGACGCTATAAAGATAATACAGTAGCGTCTTAGGGAGTCGGGACTAAAAATAAAACGAGTATTTTCAAAATTCGTCATTGGCGGGTATATAGGTACAAGAATAGCGCACCATCTATGCATCGAAAGATAAAAGTGTATACGTAGTTGTATTTTAAAACCTGAATTACAAATCGAAAATAAAACGCCATCGTTCGTTCGTTGATTCGAAAGAGAGAACAGAACGAGCGGCTTCGGTGGGAGCGTAGTTTCCCTCGGCCCCTCATGCGTTACGAGTGGGCATTTTAGAGAATCGCCAGGCCAGAGTTTTCTTTGTTTTATTAGGAATAAAATTTTATATAGGCTTTGTTTTTCTGCTTTAGTAGAAAAGGGCGCTTATCTAATTGATGAAACACTTATTAAGTACAAATCTCTTGGGAATACGGATAATAGAGGCTAGGTTTTCTGAGCAGAAGTCAAATATTTGTATAAAAGGGACACAAGGGTAAACTTTCGTTAATGCACGGGAGAAAGGGGGTCTCTTGTGAGAACTGGGATATTGAGTCGGACGGTTCTCCTTTAAATAGAATTAAGTGTCGCAACAATGTTCTAGGTTAAGTCTTATTTGGGAAACATAGAATCATATAGGTTAGAAGAGGATAAATACTTCTGAGCTTAGAAAAGGAATTCAAGCTGTTTAGCATGGACCAACCTGACGCTAAACTATTGACAATAAATTTCATATCAACACAATCATAAACTTATACGTTAAATTAAAAATCAAGTATTTAAAATTTCCCTAAAGCAGGCCTTAACAACCTTAAAACACACGTTGTTTAACGTTAAAAATATCTTGAATACGATACTTTCGCAATACACATAGCGCCAAATCTCTTTCCGAACAATACAATCAGCCCTCCAACGGCTTCCAGCCGACGATCAACGATCATCGATAAACCTAATGCAGCTTGCAGTGAGCCAGCGACCAGTAAATTCACCGATCTCGGTCCCCCGCATCCAGCAACACCATAGGTTTTGTCGCCGATAAACAATCCATATCTGTATGGTGTGCATCGCTGCTTCGGAAAACCTATTTGGCTAGCTGCAGACTTGGCAAGCAACGACTTAAGTCGCCGGGACTTGAAATAGTTGGTCAGCGGTGATCTGTTAGGTCTCCGGTACAAGTCACGGGTATGATCATTTTTAAAAGCAATGCGTACCATATCGAATCATTCGCTTTAATCCGCTTTATAGAGCTAAACCAGTCATGTCAACGAAGTTGTTGTTGTGATACGGTCCCAGAATACCTTATGGTATTCTGGGATACGGTTCTAAACTTCCATACAGTTCACAGACAAGTTTTTCAAGCTTAACTGTACTGCAACGATCGCAAATATTTAAATTTGACTACCATCATCATAGTAGGCTCATAGTAGAGTTGGGCGCGTTGATTACAAAATAAAGATTGGCTCGGGACCCCAGAAGGTCGCACATCAGTGCTTTGGTAGGTAGAAGAAAACAACATATGCAGGTACCGTGAGAGAAAGGAAGAAGCGGGTAACATTTGTTGCGTTCTCTATTTTAGGAATGTTCTAAACAGCCATTTTTTATATTTTTAAACAGCAACTGCTTGCGCAGCAGGCGACAAGATTTTATATAAAAATATTGAAGTTTTCGTTCCCGAAGTAACATTTTTTTTTTTCATGTAAATTACTTTATATTGTGGTTTTTAAAAAGAACAGAAATACGGGGGATTAGAACTGCCCAAAACATTGCATACATTTAATTTCTGTTTACTGAAACAACTGGTTATATGTCTATAATAAAAAAAGGATATTTGCAATATATACAGGCTGGTCCAAAAGTAATGGTACACAGAGAAACAGTAAATGGCGTATACCATCGTTAAATTGCAGTTGATTTGATGATATCCAACGCTACCCTGCCTTAAAAGTTTTTAATTGGGATCCGTTTCTTTAAAATAATTTAAAGTTAAATAAATATTTTCAAATTTATTCACAGCTCTCGCAATTAGTTCGCAGTAGTCGTGAATGAACTCAAAACAATCGATGTATTGAGACTATTAACTGACATCGTGGAGGCGTCAACTGTTATTCCATCCATGGTTATTACCACTCGCCTAGTTGGAAAACAATAAGGAATATAACGGCTGTTAAAATATTTATAACGACTGCTGTAATTTTTTTTATCAAGAAAAAATCAGTCTCTCGTGAAATTCCTTATTATTATAAAAATTCGTTTACAGTGCTCTTCGTATTTTTCCATCAAAGGTCAAAATAATACCCCGTTTTTGATCTTACTTATTTTATGGCTCCAATTTTGTTGATGTGACAATGTTTTAGTTTCCAATCTTTTGTGGTTTGGTGACATGAGAAAAAGGTTTCGTAAAATATTCAAGTTTTACTGCAACACCTTGCCTTTAGTTTTGCAGTTCTCACCTTTAGAAACCAGAATTGTCTTTGTCCTGCCGAATTATATTAGATTCATGAAAGTGTCTATCGATCAGATATTGAAGCTTTTTCAAAATATTAATTCTTTTTAAATAGTCTTTTTTGACAAAATAGTGAACAAGTTTTTCTTAATACACATCTATTACGATACAATTTAGGTCTTTTGTTCAAACTAAAATAGGAAATTAGCTTTCATCACTCTTTGGCTGCTCCTGTTAATTGATTTGAAAATATTCTTTTTAAAATTGCAGAGAAAGGGTGAACCCTTAAAAAAGATATAAAATTTCCAACCTTTTACAAAGTCTAAGACAATTTTATATAAGCCGTCAGGCGGAAGGTGATTTTTTTCACAACAAATTTTTTGTCAGGTGAAAGGGTGTCCGAAAAGTCTTATAAATCTTTGCTATTAGTAAAGACAGAGACGTCAAATTTGAGATGTATTTTATTGATTAAAAAACCCACTATTTTATGTAATTTAACTTCTTCAACTCCCTTCAGGGACGACGCTAGGGAGTTGAGGTCAAAAATTTTAAATGCAACCCAAGTCCGTGTGGTACATTTTAAAGATCTTCAAAAAATAAACATTTTAACGCAAACCCGAGGTCCGTATCTTAATTTGTTTTAAATGGCAAGCCTTTAAAAATTAAAAATCTTGAAAAAAAAGTAGAAATTTAAATACCTTTATTTTTCGTATTACTTTAAAAGTTGTTTAAAATGACCACCGTGAACTTCTTGGCGGTAATAAAGTCGATTTTGGAACTCGCTTCTCACATTTTCGAGAATGACAGGTGTTACTTCTTGGCAGACGTTGACAATTCTTTTAAGTATCCCCAAAGAAAAAAAATCAAGAGGAGCAAGATCCGGGGAACGAGGTGGCCATTCAATAAATCCACGTCGCGCAATCTAGCGCTCCGGGAATTCATTATTTAGAATAGCAAAGACTTAGCCTATACTAAGGCTTTTCGGACACCCTGTATATATTTGTTATTTCCGTCGCCTAAAATATACAGGAGCGATACAGGGTGAAACGAGATGCCGTGTTTTGTTTGATTGGGTTGTGTTATTAAAATCCATCATTTTCAGATATGAGAGATAATTCAATTTTCTATGGTCTTAACTGTACTTAGTAGGGAGGATAGTAAATAATTCCAAAGTTCAGTATATGGTTAAATTTATTCTTTCTATTTTAAATAAAAATTATATATAAAAATATTGCCACAATGTTCGGTTTAACATGTTTAATTTATAGGCTTTGTAAACATATAAAAGTTAGTCTTCTACCTAAAGATGTTTAATTTTGTCAGGAATGGATAAAAGGGTAAGCGCGATATCTTTCAATGCTCAGGCCTCGCTGGACCTTTCACATCCCACATAATTTTACTATAGGCTAATAGTCTTTGCAAATTTTGGCAGATTCGCTAGTTTATGTGTTTCCGAAATACGTCGTTCTTAGCTTATCGGTTCTGGACACTAGCTTAAAATTCAGAGAACAGTATAATTTTTTTTAGGCACTATCTGCAGGTGGAACCCATCACCAACTCTGATTTTACAGAGGTGCCGTTTAAGATTGCGACGGCCTGTCAGCCCAACGGTGATCGGAAAATCCTTCGTACTGGACTTCGTACGTGACAAGTCTACAGTGTTTATCATGTCGTTTTGAGCTGATACCTCCAAGGGCTGCGTTCTGTGCGAACGCAAGTGCCCAGGCCGCGTTCATTTTTCTGAAGGTCCTAAGTGGCGGCTGGTGAAATTTTAAAGTTGTATATCTCTGTTGCTACTTACGGGACCCGTGCCAAGTTCAGTTTTTTTAATAGTGAGCCTACTAGGAATGTTTTGTAATTTGCGAAATAAAGTTGAATTTTTGCGGAGCCCCCCCTGGGAAAAATGAACACGTTTAGGTATTTTACTTATTATTTTTTCTAAACAAATTACATCATTTTGTCGAAAATTTTTAAATTTTAAGAGAAAAAAATGTTTTAGTAGAAAGTTATAAGTAGTCATTTGAATTATTTTAAAATTACATTTTAGATTAAAAAAATTCAAATGACTAGAAATTTCCACTAACGCGTTTTTGTTCTCTTCAAATTTAAAAATTGTTGACAAAATGATGTTAAATTTGTTTAGAAAAAATAATTAATAAAATACCTAAACGTGTTCTTTTTTTTCCGGTGGGGAGGATTGTTATTTAAAATGTTTAAATTCTTTATTTAAAGATCACAAAAATATTTTCTTAAACTGGTTACACCGGAGACACTTGGCAACGTCTGACGTCAAAACAAAAGTGTTTTTTCTGTAACTGACGTTTCTCGCTGTTTTTAATTTTTCCATGTATTTATGACAGTGGCGCGCTGTTACTAAAAAAATTTTTTTGAGGGCCGATATCAACCTTTTATAGTGAAGCACCATTTATGAATATATTAAATGATTTCCATAACACCCTGTATATATATATATATATATATATATATATATATATATATATATATATATATATATATATATATACATATACATATATATATATATATATATATATATATATATATATATATATAAAAACATATATTAAAACATTCGTAGTGGGTTCTCTATTAAAAAAACTTGGCATGGGTCCCGTAAGTATCAACAACAACTTTAAAATTTTATCAGCCGCCACTGGAGGGTATTTTTGTACTGACACAATTTAAGACACAACATTCCAACCAATACAGTATTGCAGCTCTGCTATTGGGGCATATGTTCGTCTCGACTCCATCATTAGCAAACTGAAAACGTTTTTATATGCATATTAAAGTAATATCCCCTAAATATACAGAAATACCAAAAGGGTTCATGTGCTTTCTCCAACAAGTATGTACATAATATGTACATACTTGTTGGAGAAAGCATATGAAATGTGAGCTAAAATTAGATACTTAACCTTACAAAGTCAGTAACTTCTTTTATTAAACCATATTAGCACCATTCTGTCCTATAAATTAAACATATTTTATACTAACTAGCTTTTAAAATAAACAAAAATAAAAAGATTGTATTTGACGTGTTAATGTTATTAAAATAAAATAAAAGTATTCACAAGTTTAAAAATCTATCAAATACGCGTTAAGTAAAAATGGAGTAATAGTTTTTGTTCGTATAGCACGTGCTTAAAAATTGCTCTAGGTTGCGAATCAAGTTTTTATGTAGTTTATGCTAAGTGTTTTTATAGTTTTTGTAACAAAAATTTTTGACACTAAGCCATAGAATATATGACGATGGTCAGGCGCCAGACAGAGTTGTACAAATATCAGAATGTAGTAAGCATTCCCAACGTAAGGCTTATATACTACTAGCATGCTCTCGAGGCATAAAAATTAACACCGAGTTTCACTAAATAATGTTTAAATTAAGACCTAGTTAATCAGTTCGGTTGTGACAGGTTGTCACTATTAATAAGTCGCCATTCAAAGCTTAGGAGTTTCTCTAACATTCCTATCCTGCATATTCAAAAATAATTTTAATGTTTATTTGTTTTGAAAACCAAAATTTTGGGTTCTTGGAAGAATTTTAAATTCGCAAAATTTTCCTATGATTTAAGGAAAGCAAATGTATTTTATATACAGGGTGAGAATTTTAATGTGTTACAATGCACCATCTCAAAAACCATGGATTTATTAAGAAAGGATTCGATGCTCCGTATACTGTGAGCGTATCGAACGTGAAGCCCTATATTTGTAGTTTGTTATGAAAACATCTTACCGTTCAGGTACAGTTTATGAACTTTAAGGAAGTACGTAATTGAATCAAGAATGGTAGTAGAAAGAGATAAAATAGCATTGGAGTGTTGGAGCTCAGAAGTGTTCCCGTCTCTGCTGGATGCTTAGGAAAAACGTCTGAACACTCGGTTACACGTACGTATTTGTCTAATGAACTAGAAAAGAAAAAGTGCGACTTATAGATTTATAAATGACTCGGAGCGACTTTAAATAAACCTTTAGAAATAATATAACCTATAAATAATGAAACCTTTTTAACTTAAATTTATTATTATTTAGCAGAAAAGTAAAATATTTTAGGGCTTTTATTACTTTTAGTAAATCTTGTGATGCTTCTAACGTACTTTTTGTAAAAAAAAACAAGGTAAAATAAGATGTGGCCAATGTTTACAAATTGTGTTTACAGTGTCGCTTAGAATGGTTTGTTTTGACTTCAAAGAATGTTAAATCATCCCGTATCCATTCTTAATAAATCCATGATTTATTCAAATATTCGTAACTATGCGATAAGTAGAGTAAATGCAACATTTGTGCGTACACACGTAGTTGCTGACGGATAATCGAATTTTCCAGCAAAAAATACCTTTTCATTTGACATATCAAACTTGCTACCCGTCCCTCAAAATGTGTGGGGGGTGGGGGGTTAAATATCAAACACATTTTAAAGGTCTCCCTGCCTCCTTATTACCTTACAAAATTTTTAACAAAATATTCCACAGTTTTTGAGATAAAGCATTGTAATAATTTAAAATTTGCTCCCAGAATTGTAATGATAGGCTACTCAAACTATCAATCAGATTTATCGCTTATTGAATGCAATATTTTAAAGAAAAGTAAAAAAAATTGATTGTTGTTAATGAAGTGTCTTTTGAGTCTATTGGAAAGGCATTGCTTTATTATACCGAATAACTGAGCAGCATCCAACCCAGAGGTTCATTTTTATGTATACTCATTCCTTGCCGAATTATTTTAGTGTCTGCAAAAAAAAAACAACAAAGATTGGTACTGCACGTATTTTTTTTCGCGATATTGTACTTATATGTAGGGCTGGGCGATTATCGAAAAAGATAATCGATTTTTGATTATTTGAAATAATCGATTATTTCCGATTAATCGAAATTAATCGATTAATCGATAAAATTTATATTAATCGACTAATCGAGAAAATAGATTATTGAACTCGTCGAAATTATGTCATTACTAATGACATAATGAAAGCGACTCCAGCGCTTACCACTTGCCTATCTTGAACACAATTCCGGCGGGCGATTTAAATTTTAGACCCGTAAAAATTAAAGGAGCGCGGATCGAAAAGCATTCAAATTATTTCGTTGAATACGTTTCTTAGTCGAGCTATTATTATAAAAAAGAATCGATAAAATCGATTAACCGATCAATCGAAAAATTGATTAACCGAAAAATCGATTAATCGAAAAATCGAGAAAAAATCGATTAATCGAAAAGTCGATTAATCGATTTTAAATTTTTTTGTAATCGTTCAATCGATTATTTTGCCCACCCCTACTTATATGTCGTGGCATCCACTGTGTGTATTGTGCTTTGTGTAATAATTTAGTGTATTTTACGATAAATTAATTCAGTTTTATACTTTCGAATATAGCAATATTGGACTCTTTACCTCAGTAATATTGAGACTACACCAGTCTAAAGTAAACCTGATAAAATCAATAAGCAAATATCTTTATTAAATTGAGAAGCTTTTCAATAAACAAATCGAAATTAGAGCAAGAATAACAGATTTACCACCATCAAACAAATGACTCTTTTTTTTTAGATTTGAGATCAGAAAGAATATACCATTAAACAGGGTGTTACAACATAAAGATCTATAGTTAAAATTTAAAAAATGCTTCATTGACAGGGTAACTATCTGATGCACTATCTAAAATTTTATACAACTCACGATGTATGTAAAGATCACCCTGTATATAGGATATGGACTAGGTCTACGTTATTCAAAGCTCTCAAATGGAATCATTAATAAATGTGACATCATATCCCTAATTTCCTAAAAGTTCTACAAGCTGCACAAACTTGTATCACACATATTCGTATTTTCCATTTTATACTCCATTTTTACCCAACTGTATTTAGTCAATTACAAAGTTTTAGTAAAATAACTTTGAGACAACCTATGTACACTTCAAAATAAATATATATTTGCCTTATTTAAATATCGGTTCCTTAAAATAATTGTATATACAATTTGTTTTATATCATGTCGATAATAATAAAAGATTACACAAATTATGTTTATCTTAGATGTCTACAATATTAAAATGCCGTATTCAGAAAGCAGGTGGTATAAACGTTTTGATATATTATGTATAATCAAGTTTGGCAATATAAACATTTTTAAAATGTCAAAAAATTACAAAATGTATACAATTTTTGTCACAATTGATAATTTAATTATTCTAATTTTTGTACTTTCACCATCAAGATTTCTGAATAGGTTTAGAGTTACAACCTACGACAGTAACAAAATTACGCCACAGAAAATAAAGCTAGGTCCACAGTACTAGGTGCCGTTTTATACTACGGTTAGTGTTTAAGATACTTCGCTTGAAATTAATTTGTTCTTTTGTCACGCGCACGCCATTTCCTGTTTTGCGGATTTTAGTGCTGAAAAAGAAAATTTATTTTAAAAGCGGGACGTTCAAAATTTGACCCGGGATTCACTATCACTAAGACTGGTCTGATTTGATGATTTAAATTGATACACAAATTTTTGTAATATGAATGTTGCAGTTTATTATATAAGGGTAACGTCTCTCTTCACACTACAGAGAAAATACTCAAATAAATAAATAAAAATACGTTTTTGTATAAAATAAATTCCTTCGCACCCTAGAAGAACTGTGATGTCAAACGTGAAATGACAACAAAATTATCTACAATATTTACCTTCCCGTTCACGCCGCCTGATCTTTTTCCGCCGTCTCTCTACAGCTGCTAATTCAGCCTTAACGTCTGCATATGTTTTCCTTAGCTCACAAAGTTTCTGCTGCAGCACTGCTATTCTCTGAGCACTATCTAAGCTGGGGTCTAAAAAATTATTTAGGAAATGGTATAAAAGAAACTTAAGAGTAGCGTAGTTTGATATTTAAGGAATCACCACGTTCTATATTTATCTATACCCATGACACAAATGAAATATATGATACCGCGCAGGTAGGCGTGGCCATTTACGTCACGCCGTGACCAATTCCGCGATATTTTGTAAATGAAACACGTCTCTTAAGATCGCGTTGTGTTTTCAACCATTTTTTGGTGTCTTTATATTGCTTTTAGGAGTTTAAAAGTAAAAATGAGATGTGCTGTGTATGGTTGTGATGTGGACAATCAATCAATCAATGTATGTATTTATACCTTTATTTATATGATTATTTTAAATCATATAATCATATACTATAAAATTTGTATTATAAGCAGGAGGCAAAGTATATTGCCAATAGAATTTATATAAAATCGCCTATAACTAACGTAACCTCTATATTGCGCGTTATAAATTTCAAAAATAGGACACAGCGTGACGTCATGCGCGAACCTGGACTAATTTGACACGGTTTAGTATCATACCTTCTTTTATTTGTATCATGTCTCGGGCCAAACAACAGATCTCGATCGTCAGATCAGTTTTGTTTATGTTGGAAGTTATAAAACTCGACGGAAATCGTGAAAATAAGTGAAACCAAAATTTTGAGAGGCAACAATACAAAATATAAAAGGAAAAGTGTTCTAAATTATTAGGAAGAATTTTTTTTAAGTAATCGCATATCCTATACATGGAATGATTTACAGGGAACCACAGTTTGCGCTTCATTATTACAATCTAAATACAAACAGAATGAATAAGGGATTGAACTGACAATACAAGTCTTAAACATTATAATTCCTAGCTTACTGTATTTAAATTGCAAAAATTTTATCATATATGAGAGTTTTATCGGTTATACTGCCTACTGTTGAATTAAATCAATAAAATAAAATGTATGCTTGCTGTTTAAAATTTGCCGCGCGTTTGGTTTATTAAATATCATCTTGAGGTGCAAAATTTACAGTACAGACGTTAAAAGAGTTAAAATCTGTAAACTCTAGGAACCAAAATAATGCACACCACGCCTTATGAATATGCATACTGCACCCCTACCGCTGACCAAACTCGATGCAGGGCCTTTATATCCTTTAGCTTGCAGGAACAGTGGATTATTATGCGTTTATAGAGCATAACAATAATATCTTTATATATATATATATATATATATATATATATATATATATATATATATATATATATATATATATATATACAGTGC
The DNA here is from genome assembly GCA_963971165.1 of Philopedon plagiatum. Classification (NCBI taxonomy): domain Eukaryota; kingdom Metazoa; phylum Arthropoda; class Insecta; order Coleoptera; family Curculionidae; genus Philopedon; species Philopedon plagiatum. The sequence goes on from OZ020195.1 coordinate 10,782,570, forward strand.
GGTCCTAAAGTCCCCCCCCCCCAATTATAACTTTTGCTACGAAAGGAATATAAATGAAATTTTGTGAGATTAAATATGAGAAAAAAGATAATTTTTTGGCTAAAAAATTTTAAATTATCTTTCAAAATGGCGACCAGCGGCCATCTTGTTTAACTTTTTTAAATGGCGATAGGTGTCATGTGACACATCGTTTGAAATGTCTTTGAAAGTTCTATTCAACCTCCGAATTTGAGAAACTAATTTTAACTTATGTCAAAATGGCGGCCATTTAAATTTTAAAAATTTAAATGTTCTGTCTGGAAAATAAATGAAATATTCGTTTCAAACTCCGAATAGAAAAGAAGTTTTAAAGACTTATAATAAACTAATATATATATATATATATATATATATATATATATATATATATATATATATATATATATATATATATATTATAGTTACATGTTCTTTAGAACTTACCAAACTCAACAAAAAAATTATACTTGGACGGCCTAGGCGATCGCGCCGAACGGTCGTACAACGACGAAGTGCTTCGAGGAGTGGTACCACCACCACCACTGCCGGCCACTGAGCTTTCCGACGCATCATCACTGTCGCTGTCTCTTCTCTGTCGCGCTTTACGACCGCGTTTTGGTTGACTAGGTTGTCCAGAAGGTCCATCTTCCGAAATGCGTGAAGATCTCCGTCGTTTCCTGCAACTTACTGGTGGTCCAAAAGTATCCAAAACCTTTTTAACTGAATGGAGATCGCCAGGTTGGGTATCTGAAAGAAAATATGGAAGAATGGTGACTTAATAACTTCGTTTTGTTTTATTTTTTCATAATAATGAATTTGAACATTCCTACCACCATTAAATTTGGATAGGTAAAGAATAAGGTTCCCGTACTCATGTCTTAATAGCTATCATTAAATGCGCATTGCATAATACATTATTATGGGAAAATTAACCTAAAAATTAGTAATAAATGTCACGTTACCTTCCTCGCTGTATGGAGAAACTTTCATTGAGCTAGTTCTTCTATGATCGACGTCAAAGTCTGGTTCCCCTTCATTAGATTTGCTGTCATTGGAGTTTGGGGATATGTTGCCATTGTCCCTAAGATGAAAAAGTAATAGGTTTAGGTTTGCTCAGGTTTGAAGTTAGCTTGAGATTTGCTTACATAAACAGAGATATTTTTGACCTGCATGGAACATATAAACATAAAAGAGAAAACAGGAAGTGTGAATAGAAAGGAAGGCAGTGGGAGACCCAAAGATTGCATTGCACAAAAAATAGAAGAATTGAGGCAAATTGTTAATGAACACAAACCCAATTCGGCGTTTAAGCCAGCAAGTAAATGTATCCTACAGAACCTGCAAGACAATCCTAAAATGTGACCTGCATGTGCACGCTTATTGTCTAAGCCCTGTCCAAGAATTGTTACCAAACGACAAGCCACAGCGAATGCAATTTTCAGAGTGGTTTACGGGTAATTTGCATAATAATGAAAACTTATTTGAAAAAACCCTTTTTACTGACGAGGCTGATTTTACCTCTCTGGTTATGTAAATTCTCAACAAATGAGAATGTGGAGTTCTGAAAATCCTCATTTCTTTATAGAGAATCCTCTGCATTCACAGAAAGTTGGCGCGTGGGCGGCCATATCGAAAAGGTTAATTGTACCGATTTTTTTTTTTAAGGGACTCAATTCGGTGCGATACCGTAATGAAATTTTAGAAAATTTTGTAAACGCATTAGACGATGAAGAGATGCGGCAAGGTTACTTCCAGCAGGACGGCGCATCAATTCACGTAGCTCTTGATAATTTAAATTTTTTAGACCGGTTTTAACATTAGTTAATCTAACTGAAAAACGTCTAAACTGCTTTGATTTTTATTTTACTGAAAGAAATACCTTCAAGATTAAGCAACACATCATGTTAATTTCAGAAATGATAAGAAATATACAGGATATGTATACAAAATACAATTGGATTAAATACTGATAAACAAAACTTACCCTCTAGGGGATAAATTACTAATTGTACTTTCAGGAGTTGTTGGAGGAGTATTTTCAATGACAGTCTGTGCATCTAACCTACTCTCCTTTTCGGGTGGAATAATCAATGGAGCAGGTAGAAATTTCTTTGGTTCCAATAACATTTTACTGTTACTTGTTCCTGGGGCACTAGCAAATGGCATTTCGTGTACCTAAAACATTCCCTTACATTTAATCTTTTTAACATTATTTTCTTTAACCTTAAAATTGAATAACTGCTGAAAATTATTATGGGTAAAAATGATTTCATAAAATTAGGACTTACAGATGAACTACTTGGAACTTCAGGTGGATTTGGTAATTCAGGAGCGGGAGCAGGACTTCTGGGAATCTCCTCTTCGCAAAGCAACAAAGAATGAAGGTTAGGATCCTGCTCTTCTTTGATTTCCTCTTTTTTCGGTTCAGTATCATTTTTAATTTCTAATTCTTTAGCTGGCGGTGGAGGTTCACTGACAATAATTTCTTCTACTTTCTCCTCAATTATTTCTTTGGGTTTAATATTCTCAAAACTAAAGTTTCTCCTTTCTTCCTCAGGCTGCGATTGAGAATCGTCAGTTGTAAATATTTTCTGAAAATAAAGCAATGCAATAAAGATTTCAATTATTCATTAATTTTTGTTTACTGTATAATTTAAACCAGAGATTAAAGTGTTTTTTATTATATTGGTGAGTTTTTTTATTAATGAAAAGATAAAGTCCTCAGCAAATATACAGGGTGTTAAGACATTCACTGTAAAATACACTTCCTGTAGAAAGATTTTATCAAAGAAAAGCATATGTTTGTTAGGTTTTACTTTAAACTTATACAACACTAACAAAACAGTAGGTATAATGTAAAAAACGGCCCTCTAACTAATTAAAACACAATGCTTAAAATAATCCACGGTCTTTTTGTACTATCAGCACTGAAAAACTAAAAACTTATTTATTACACAACACAGCTCTCGCGGTCCGCCTTAATAAGATATTTGACATATTATCTAATTGTTTCAAATACTTTTACTCCTGAAGTAAAAAGGATAGGCAACCCAAAAAAACTAGTGTAGCCTGGGGTAATAAGAAGTGTTTCTTGTTTTGATTTTTAACCTTTTTTTTAGCAGAAAGTTTAAACTTGTAGGAATAATGATCATCTCACTAATAACGTAATATAGGGCAAGGCACAATCCTTTGTGTTGCCGGTATAACATAGCCTGTTTCGATCTGGTTACAATTTTAACCGATTTCACGAGTGGACCATATTTTCCCATATTACGTAAAGAAATTGCTATCTTATATTAAAATACACATTTTTGGTAAAATGCGTCAGTGGAATTAAAAATACTTTGGATTATCTTCGGTTTTCACTAAAACAGACAAAAAAATGAGATGTCACGATGATATTTAAGTTTTTTCTTTATAATATTAGAGCCTATGGCGTCAGGCTCTTCAGAAGCGTCGGATAAGGGCCGGTATTTGGGCATTTCTTAAAATAAAAAAATGTGCGATCTGAAGGAAAAAGTATTGGGAATGTCTGTAGACTACCCCAGGAGCCACCAATTCCAGTATATGCAGTGAATTTCATAACACCCTGTAGAAAACAAAATACGCTTATAAAACGTTGGGCGTACTAACGCTCTGTAACGCAAAATTGTATAAAAATACTTATTAAAATTATTTTTAAAAAATTTACTCACTTGAAGCGACATATTACTATCTGTATTATCCTTACATTGAATGAGCGGTTTATGGTCAGAAGAGCTCGACTGCGATTCATCATCTGACCTAGCAATGACTAAATTTTCAGAATCACTACTGTCACTTTCAGATTCATCAATATAGGCCTTGCTAATAACTCTTCGCCGCCTCTTTATTTCCGTAACCTCAATCTTTGATGTAGACGGTACTGAAGTATCTATTTTTGCTTTAGTTTCCACAGGTTTTTCTTTTACTTCTACAGGTTTAACTGGTGTAATATCCGTATTATCTGATTTTATTTCTTGGATTGGTTCAGGATTCACTTCAGAACTTGGTTTTGATTCGATACTTTGTCTTTGTTTAATTTCTACACTGGGTTTTGTTTCAAGACCCAATCTTACTTTAGCTTCAACACTTGTCCTTAGCTTATCAATACTTGAGGTACTTGGCTCTGGTACTACTTCCAACTTCGGACTGGTACTAACGCCAGGTTTTGTATCCAACTTATCTATACTACAACTACTCGGATTACTACTGCTCGTACTTGGTTCGAGCTTATTAGGTTTCGCTTCAATGTTGTTTTTAATGAAATTGAACTTCTGTAAAATTGAGTCGGCGATTTTTGTCCCCGTTTTGACCGTCAACTCTTTACCGGTGTCGTCTAATTTTGGATTAAGTATAAGAGGCGGTTTTGACACTATCGACTCCAAGAGTGAGCTATCAGTTTCCTGAAGAGCTGGATCTATTGGTTTTTTGGGAGATGGAGGATTAGTTTCTTTAGGTAATTGTTCTGATTTAGCTGGTTTGGGAGTATTAAGTTCTTTTTTATCAATATCGGTCGTCACATCAGGTTCCTACAAGAAAAATAGCAAATTATGAACATCATAACACTTTTTTAAAAAATTTATATACTGATAGTAATAATTTTAGTCTTTCAGGGCCATGTACCTTTGAAACTAGTACCAAGGGAACTACTGCTTCTTTCATTATATTCGATGTTACTGCCACTGGAGCTATAGGTGTTATTCTTAAAATTGGCAAAGTTTTGGTTTGGTTGGACTCATCAGGTTTCTGAGATGGACCACTTGCAGAAGGAAGGACGTCTACTAGTACATCATTACTTTCATCATCTGTTGATGAACTTGCGATGGCCCTTTGAATTTGGGCTTGAATTTCATCATCATCGCTGTTAGTTGTTTTACCTGAAAATGAATAGAAAAATGTTTGACCAAAATTATAATCGCAAGACTAGCGGCGGGTTCGTTATAAACAGTAAAAAATACCATTTTCGGTGAAAAAACAGAATGTTTTCAGTTAAAGAATAAACTTGACTAAACCTACCTTCTTCATCATTTTTGATGCTTGAATATTCTAAATCAGGTGTGTTCCTCCCTGGAGGAGATTTAGAAAATGTATTTGTAAACAGAGTATCCGCTCTAGTAAATATTTGCGTTTGAGATTCGCAGTCTGACAGTTCCATGTCTCTGCTGAACTCATCTGATGTTTCAGGAAGCTCTCTGAACAGATTTAACGGTTCATCTAGAAGGCTTGCAGGAATCTAAAGTAACAAGTGGATCTAAGAGTTGCTCTTTTACAATAATTCCTAGATCGGCCAAGCAATAGAGCGACTTGTCGTGACATTAATACTATTAGAAAACCGTCTGTGCCATCATCTAAAAGACGATCCGTAAATGATGGCTGTTATATTTCCAACTCTGAAATTTTTTCCTTTAATTTGTTAACATTTTTAAGCAAAAAAACGCGATTGTTTTAGTTTTTTGCTTATAAAATGGAAAGTAATGAAGCCATCTTAATGGTGTAGAGAATAAAAATACGAACAAAATGAGAGGTCGAACGTCCCGATAGGATAAGTAGCAACGGAGAAAATCCGGAAAACCCGGAAAAGTAAGAGCTTTTTTTTAAATTCATAAATCGGTCATTTTTAAATGTAGAGGGCTGAAACTTTGGGCAAAGGTAGTAATTTATAGCTATTTTATGTGTGCAAAACCCCGACGCTGTCCGACGATTAGTTTTGCCATAATCGTCATTTTAATTTTTCAATACACTATTTTGCAACAGGTCTGGATACTATATGGATCGTCCGATTTTAATTATTGAAACGTATTTGAAAAGTACAAGTTTAATTGAACAAAATGTATATTTTAATTTTTCCATAAAATGCTACGAAACCGGTTGAAAATGCAGGTAAAGATGCGTGAAAATGGCCGAGCGCGCAAAAGCGGTCGAGTAGCGGGAGAGCAGCGGAGCGAAGAGGAGCCAATATTCGCGCGACGATTGTGGCAAAACTAATCATCGGACAGCATCGGGGTTTTGCATACATAAAGTAGCTATAAATTACTACTTGTTCCCAAAGTTTGAGCCCTCTACGTTTAAAAATGGCCCATTTATAAATTTTTTAAAAAAATTTCTAATTGTCCGGATTTTCCAGATTTTCTCCGTTGCTACTTATCCTATCGGGACGTTCGAACTCTCATTTTGTTCGTACTTTTATTCTCTACAAATCGTCCATTTACACCATTAAGATTGCTTCATTACTTTTTTATAAGCAAAAAACTACAACAATCGCGTCTTTTTGCTTAAAAATGTTTATAACAAATTAAAGGAAAAAATTTCAGAGTTGGAAATATAACAGGAATCATCTACGGATCGTCTTTCAGATGATGGCACAGGCGGTTTTCTAATAGGATTAATGTCAAAAAATCGCTAATATTTTGCTCTGTTGCTTGGCCTAAGAATATACATTCATGTTCTTTAATTTCACAGATATCTGAAGTAAAAATTGAACTTCCTCTATAGCAACTGATGAAAAAAATGCAAGAAATCGACTTTATAACCTTAATTACTGAAAATAGGGATCTGCAAAAATTGTTCAAAGATATTGTTTCGAAAACACTTATTGCAAAATATATATCTTTGGATAATACCATTATTTGGAAAGGTAAAGGACAACCAACAGCGTATTTTCATCTAGTTACCAAACGAGGTTTCAGGAGGGCGCAGCCTCTCGCAGTTGAAAAATATATTTTAAATTGGTGGTCAACAAGCGGCGTGATTAAATGGCTAGCATAGTCACGAATTACAAAGTGTTGCTAAATTTCTTCTGCAATAAATGCCTAGGACCGAACAGGCTGCCGACGACGCGACGGGAAATTCCTCCATTTGGCTTTGATAGTTGATACTGTTAGTTTTATATACCTGTATATTATGTGATTTACTGTCAGCGCTATTCGGTGCATTATATCACAGGAATAAATATACTAACCAGAATGTTATCTCTCAGGCGGTACGTTTGATCTAAGCATCTAATGCCGAGGGACCTTGGGCCAGCGTTGAATCAAAATTTTATGATATTGCTATAGGCGTACCTAGGAAATGTTATAAATATTTTTTCTAATGTAACTGACATCGGTCGTTGTAACTGATGCTGGCAAGTGAGATGCAAATGCTTTACAAATAATTTTAGAAGGCCTTTCGGATACATCTTCTTCAGCTTTCCTCTTACAAGCATTAAAAACAGTTTTTCTATTTAATTTTTGTTCATGTGCCTCGTGATTGTGAGCGCCATCGTTTCTTAAGATTACGATATCAGGACCAACAGCATAAACTTTGGCTTTACAGTTTAACCGTTTTTGGCTACACCTCCAGGAAATTTCTCCACTTTTTAAAACTCTTGTCTTTTGAAAATATAAAATTTTCGAAGGCAAGCAAATCTTTTCCACCTTCACTTTTTATTACTGAAACCGAATCAAAATGCCAATGCATTATCTATAATTTCTTAGAATATTATCAATTACCTATTATATTGCATTTAACTACCTGAAGAGAAGCTCCCGCCCAATATACCTCGACGATTAAAAGACCCCTTTGTAGAAACAGGTACAGGAGATATTTTTGTGCCCAGTTGACTCCCGCCGTAACCTATTACATATTGCAATTACCCCAAGCCTTTATTACCTGCCTATCGTTTTACAATTAGGAATTTTCGAAAATGTTTACTGAATATAAAGAAGCACATAAACAATATTCCAATTAACATTTGCCTTTATCACCTGTCTTTATCGTTTTTACAGTTTACAATTGAAATTTATATTTTAAGAAATGGTCATTTTATTATAAATTCTTCTTAGATTTTTAATTTTATAACTTTATGTAAATATATTATAAAAAGTATTTTAAGAAAGCACGGGATCATATCGAGAGTCGTTTCTACAAGGTTATATTGTTACACCCCCATTAACTTTTATTTTGAGGTTTAAAAAATATTTATAAACAATCAACAAAATCTCCGATTTTATTAATTTTTAGCATATATAGATTACAGGCAATGTCACTGTACCGATATCAACTAAAAATGTATAAATCGTTTTGGAATATCTTAGTTAAATTTTTACTACTTAATAAACACTACGAAATGTTAATTAATGGGTTCTCATTGATTCTTCTTGTATTTGTTTTTTCAACCCTTAAAATTAAAAAGTTAAAGGGAGTGTAAAAATATACACCCTGCACTACATTGAAAGGGGTTACTTTTTAAATTTTTGCCATTAAAAAAAGTATGAACTAAAGTTTAAAATTAATACCCCATCTGTTAAAAAAATCATAAGTTTTGGTAGTATTTCAAAAGCAGTACATAAAAATTCTTTCTAACAAGATATTCTACTTACAAAATCTATACAGTTTAAACCTTATCCAAATATTAAATAGTTTTTGTAAGCAGCCCTCAAACTTAATAATTCTGTATCTCAAAAACGAATATTGTGAAAACGGCAACTTTCTATGTCTAACAGTTACTGGGATATCACGTAGTAACCATGAATTTGGAACACCCTGTACTTTACCTACATATGTATTATATTAGCTTTCAACCTCTTGCGGAAATATATAAAATTCATTCGCACCATCATACATCATTTACCTCTTGACGTGAAAGTCGCTACTGCACTGGCAGTTTCGGGCTAGAATTTCGGGTTAGATGCGCTCGAAGGCCAACAACAGGCGGCGATCACGGGATCGGAGATATCCTTCTGGTTAGTATATTTATTCGTGTGATTATATTATGACTAAGGAACGGAATTTGGTTTTTTCCATTAAAAAAAAAACTGGGCCCATAGTCGTCCCACATAGTGGGAAAATTAGTTGTTAGTGAATTATGAAATTCAGGTTTAGTGAAAGAGCTCTTTGCCCTTATGAAAAATATTCATACACTAGTAAATTCCCTAAACGATTCGACTTGACCAATAAGCTTACCGGTTTATTTTCCACAGCCTTTTCTGGACTTGTCCTGATCAGGTTGAAACTTGGCGATACAATTAACTTATCGAACGGATCTTCCCGATCAAAATCGGTAGGTATATCTTCTTCCTCCATTGTGTCTTCATCATCTTCATCATCAGAAATATGGATCTTCTTCGGTACTCTCGAATAAGTTCTTGGTTCTGGCAAATCTAATTTGTCTGGCTTGCCTAAAAAATTAATGCTTTTACACTATGCCTATAAGAGTGGTATTGTGCTTAGGTCCAATGTCCGTTTGTATGTATATACAGGGTGTCGGAAAAGTATTAGTATGGGTAAACATATTTGCTATTAGTAAAGATAGACCCCAAATTTTAGGTGTATCTTACTGGTTAATAAATCTAGTTTTTTATGTAATTTAACTTTTGCAACCCCCTTTAAAAGAGTGGGCATATAATGTGAGAAAGTCTGATGGAACAGGCTACAAAAGGTAAGAAGAATAAGTAGATGTACTTAAAAAACTGAAAAATATAAATATGGTGGTCAAAAATTCACCGTTTCTAGCCTTAAGTCTATGTTAAGTTATGGCTTGAAAAAGCTTACCTGGTGACAGAGGAGACTTAGCCCCTCTCCTTCTGGGAGATTTCTCAAGGTCCTCAAATATCCTGGGAATACGCTTTTTGGCAATTTTGTCATCAACTAGCTTAGATCTACTTTCAAATTCGAAAGGTTCGGGTTCCTTAAACTCGTAAATATCCTCCGAACTTGACGATTTTTCTAGTTTTGGCGACTGTAGCTTTGGCGATAATTTTGGTGGCGCTTCCTCAAGCTTTAAATTAAACGTTGTCACATCAAGGTTCGTAAGTTTTATCGCCTAAAAGAAAAACTATAAATTATGACGTACATAAATGGAAAATAAGTTCCTTTACCTTAGCTTCGTCTTTATCCTCTTTAATCGGTACAGCGGCATGTACTGAGGAATCATCAGAAGAAGAAACACTGTCTTTTTCAATTTCGACTGCTGGAACTTTAAGGGCTTTAGAAAACCCTTTAAGTTCCGATCGAATTTGATTAAGATCAAAGTCCCTCCCTTTTGGATGACCGATACCGTCTTCTTCATCATCGCTCTCTTCTGCAGATTTTTCTGCTGATTTTTTAGTTTTTTTAATTCTCTTCTCCTTTGTACTTTTCTCATGCTCTTCGTCCTTTTCAGTATCTTCGTCTTCTTTAACGTGTTCTTTTCGTTTCTGTGGTTTCGGCTAGAGTATTGAAAAATTTAAGAAATATTAAAAGTCACAATAATTAGTTTGATAAAAATTACTTACAGGGGGCGCTGGTCTTGGAACCCGTTTCCTATAAACTTTAACATCTGTTTCTTCACTTTTTATGCTTCCACTTCGTGTCCTCGGAAGTTCGAGTTCACTTTCAGAACTATCACTTTCCGATTCCGACGGTACTGATGCATCGGTTTGAGCGGATATCCGTCTTTTCTTTGAAGACTCTGAAAAAATACCAATTTGATGTGCACACCATATAGTCGTCTTAAGAAAAAAAATCTTAAATATAAACAAATTTGAAAATGCACCAAGAGACCCAAAATTTGAAGATGAGGTTTTTCTAAAAAAATTTGCATATGAAGGGAAGTAAAAATCAATGAATACTTGCCTTGTCTATCTGCCAATCTCTTAGATCTTGTGGCAGGCGTAGCTGGACTCTTAGTACGACTACTGGAAGACGTAACGCTAGATGGCGTTGTTGATCTGGGTTGTTTATCCTCTTGAGGGCCTCTGCTCGAGACTGAAGTAACACGATTTCTTTTAGCCGCAACTGGCTTGGTGCCAGATCCAGGAGGAGTGCTACTAGAAGCCGGTTTGACATTGACAGGAGCCGGAACTTTGGTTCTTCGGCATTTTACACCTGAACTAAGGTTCTCGGCTATGCGGGAAGCTGGGATCCATTCATCATACCTACGAATTAAATGCCAAAATTTACTCATATTCTGTTGTATTCAGCCTATTATTTTAACTAAAATTGCAACAAAAAAATTATTACCTGGTATTCCACCCTGTATAATGAACCAAATAAATAGGACCAGTTTGATCCTTATCTATATCCACAACTTTTGCCTCATAAGTGACTTTGGATTCGTTTGTGGGTCCATAGTAAACTATCAATTTATCTCCGACATTAGCAGTCGAGAGAGCCAAGTCAATGGCACTACCGCTTTCTGAAGACGACTTATCACTCTCGATCTTCTTTTTTAGTTTTGGTTTTTTATCTTTTTCCTGTACCTCTTCTTCTTTAGGTATAACTTTTTTAACCACTGGTTTAGAAACGGCCTTTGCAGCAGGAGTAGGTGGTGCTTCCTTGCTCTGCCGGGTAATAACCATTTCTTTGGGGGCTTCTTTTACCGGCTTTGTAATAATTGTATTATTTGTAAGGGATTTTGATCGTGTAAATTGTACCTAAAATGTGTTGCATGAAATATTACTTCAAGTAAACCGTAGTGGACATAAGTTTTTATTAAAACTAAAAGTTATTATATAAAAAATTCTATGGTGGATGCCCTCTATTACCCGAGATATATTTAAAATTGAACATCTAAAAAATAATTATTTTTGACAATAAATGTTTAATCGCATCCATACCTTTTCCTCTTTTTTTCCTGCTTCTTCAATTTTCTCTACAAGCACCTTAACTTTTTCTCCTTGAGGCGGTTTAACTTTTTTATCTTTTATCGTTTTGTTTTCGTGCCTTTTAGGTCTAATACCGGAAGTACTGGGAACGTCTAATATATCACTACTTGCATCCCGACTTTCTGTTTTAGACTTTTTGGGGGTTTCCTCTTTTTCTTTTGGTTCAATCTTTTTCCTTTTTACTTTCGATTCGACGTTTTCGACTGTGATAGTTTCTTTTTTATTATCGGCTGGTTTATCTGCAATATCATCGTCAGGTCTGGGACTACCAACTGAAAAATTATTTTTATATTGCTCTAATCCTAAAAAATGGACTTTTTATTAGGGTTATTTAAGAAACTTATTTTCAATTGGCTCTGAAATATTATGTTGGGGAGTTAAACCGCGTATCCCAGGGAACCTTTGTTAAAAATGAGATCTTTATTTTAAGCTTAAAAAAATGTTCTTGGTACACAGACTTTCTGAGAAAACTGGCAGTAAGATAAAGGAACAATGAAATAATGTTTGAGTGTCTTGAGTGCAGTTGTCCAGAAATTAACATATATAATAATTGAAATTTTTCATTAACTTTCCTTAAAAGAATTAAAAACAAAAATTACTAGCCTACAATCAAACAATTGTAGTGATACTTTAATAAAGAAATGATGCTAGAGACTTTTAAAAGTATTGGGAAAATATTATTAAAATTAATTAATAATAGCCTAAAACTTGGAGAAATAACTCAAATGTTAAAATCTTCCTCTATAACACCAGTGCCAAAAGTAAAAAATACAAAAAAAATGTAGTGAAATGTGGCCAACAAACATTCTCTGGGACATTGGAAAACATATGAAAATCCCAGTTTATGAAGAAATTTTAGAGCTAATTGAAGAAAACCAAATTGTTCAATCAGGTTTTAGAAAAAAGTTTTCAACTGAAACAGCTGTCCAATGTGTAATTGAATGTCGGAAAGAAAGTATTAACAAGAATAAAGTATGTAGTAGTGGCAGTATTTTTGGATTTCAAACGGGTATTTAAAATTATTGATAGGGATAAATTATTAAATAAATTATATATATATATATATATATATATATATATATATATATATATATATATATATATATATATATATATATATATATATATATATATATATATATGGTATATGGTATATAAATGGTTCCAAAATTATTTAAGGCAACAGGCAACAAATAATAACAAAAATTAAAGAATTTTTTGCAGACAAGGAATATAATAATATATAGGTGTATCTCAGGGAAGTATTTTAGGACCTTTATTATAGAGAGAGGGGGTAAATGTCAGAAATGTTTAAATATGGCCCCCCATCTCCCTATTAACTCACCAAAATTTCATGAAAATATTTTAAACCATTTTCGAGATATCGCCTTGTAAAACTTTAAAAACCCCACTCTGTATAAATACTGTAAAGGACTGTAATGAAAGATCTAAACAATTAAAATTATTTACTACACCAATCACAATATAGTTGCGGTAAAAACTGCTTACACACAGACACATACACAGGCGTGTTAAATAAATATATATTTATAATATTTATTATTGATAATATTTTAGTATACGTTTTTAAAAATAAAAATCTAATACAATTTAAAAAACACAACCATGACACGCGTCATAAAAATGAAATTTCCATTAAACCAAAAATACGTAAGTTTATAGCACAAAAGAATTATAAATATTTATGTTTTTAATTAAACGATTATTTACCAGTAAATATTAAAAAAATTATATCACTAAAAAATATAAAATTGAAATAAAAGCTTGGATATTAACAACAAACGATTTAAAGAAATTTTTGGAATTACTTTGATATTATTTTGTATAATATAAAAATTATTGATTTATTTTTCTCTAAGGATCTCTCTTGTCCTAAAAAAGAAATTGTATGTATGTATTTGAATATATATTTTGTTCAATTGAATAATTTATATAATTAAATAATGTAATATAAGATTTGCCCCCAACAAGTACGTCTTCGGGGGTTTTATCAAGTTTATTTATAATATACATTATATATTCAATATATATATATATATATATATATATATATTTTAAATTGTAATTAATGTAAATAAACTTTATTATTATTAAATTACTTACTTGGCGTTCTATCCTTGTCTCTTATTAAACTTCGCCCTTTGGTTTTCTTATTTCTTGTAGGGTTAAACATAGTCACACCCAAGGTTCTATGAAATCCCTCATAACTCACAAGGCATTTTTTGTAAACGGATTTGATCTGATTAGAAATATTTTGATTGACTGAAAGTTTCATTTTTGCAGTAACCGACTTCCATTTATTTTGGTTCGTTACTCGATTATAACCACCCATTTTGTGTACAACTAAAAATAATCTATGCAAATCTATGTCCTTATTAGAGACAACTGGAGTCTTGTTCAGTGGAGTGCCGGAGTCATCCATAAATTTGTATAACTGAGCTACAAATCGGTCTTTTTCTTCGCTTTGTTCTTCATCAGATGTCTAAAAAATACATAACAATACACATATTGGTGTGGCAAAAAGAAACAGACAAAATTTCGATCAATTCGATCTTTAGTAATTTTCTTAAGTTATCCTGTGATGGAAACCTGGAATTATATTGGAAATGGGAAATATTAAAAATATAATAAAATATACTAATTCCTTTTTACTTACATCACTTGCATTATCCTCACTGTCACTATCTCCCGAAATATTAAAAAGTGAACTTTTTTCCCAGTGTAAAGGCAGTTCATTGTGGTCTAAAAATTTATTGGCTTTCTGAATGGCTTCTGCTAATCCAGAGCTCTCAATTTTGTCGGCCTGGTCTCGGTTGTATTCGTTGACTTCTTTTTTAGGGACTGTATAACTAATAAAAATATATAAATATTAGAATTTATTAACTTGAGCAAATGTTATTTATTAATTTTTAAGTACTTGCTTTCTTTAAGTAACTTATATTAATGAGTACATTAACAGCGGGTTGCAGAAAGAAAATTTAATTCGTGATTAGCTAACACCGCGTTAAATTTTTATCCAGTTGCCCAAGATTTAAGTGGCCAAGGCCTGTCTTAAAAAGAATCGCTTAACTTCGGCGCTTACATTCGAAAGCGGTCGTGTTGCTGCCAAGCGTAAAAGGTTGTACCTAACCTGTCTTGTATTTATTTTGAAGTGTAATTGTGTATTTTTGGATGAATAATAATTATGGAAAAGAAACAAGGGGAAAGGTTCTGCAATTATACTAAAAAGGATAAATATTTACTGCTAAAAAAACTAAGTAAGAAAATTCTATTTTTATATGCAGTATGACCGCGGATGGGGTGTAGAAGTGGACAAATGGACCAAATTTTGCAAGATACGTAAAAATTGCACTCCCAATAAAAGTTTTTGCTTGTAAAATTAAAAAAAAATCACTTTATGAAAAATTTAATTTCTTATGCAGGTAGCATAAAAATACGAAAACGTTATTATACGTAAGAGTAAACATACCTTGTTTTTCATCTTTTACCAAAGAAACAAATACGAAATATGTTTTAGATTAAACCCTAAGCCAAAGTACAAGATTTCATTAAAAAATTTAAATATTAAAAGTAATGAGTTTTATCACATTATTTTTTTAAAGTCCCAACTATTCTCTCTCACACCTTTAACCAGAGTACTAGTTCCTACACATTAAACAATAATGACACCTATAGCAATTAATATTTAATTTAAAATACTTCCCATCAAAATGCTATTTACTGAACAAAGGGTTTTTATAGTCCAGTGTTATGGGGATGGCCAAGTATCATACCGCTACGTCATGGAACAATTTCTGTAGGAATCTCAATAACTGAAATGGCCATCTACAACACAATAAAAAAGTTCCAAAGAACTGGTTCGGTTTTGAATCTCAAGAAGACGAATGACCAAAACGATGTTGCCTCAGTTTTAGTTCTTCAGTCTGTTAGAGAAACTCCTGTGATGTCCCTTAGAAATCGTGCTAAACATCTTCTAGAAGTTGTGAAAAGAACTCGTACTGAGATGATCTTGAAAGAAATTATTTTCCTTTAAACCCCACTTTAACTAAA
Organism: Philopedon plagiatum; assembly: GCA_963971165.1. Taxonomy (NCBI): domain Eukaryota; kingdom Metazoa; phylum Arthropoda; class Insecta; order Coleoptera; family Curculionidae; genus Philopedon; species Philopedon plagiatum. The sequence goes on from OZ020195.1 coordinate 10,798,304, forward strand.
CATTACAAGAGGGAGATGAAACGAAAAGACTAGATATAGATACATATTTCGTTATTTGTTTTTTCGGTAGCAAATGATAAACAAAGTATATTTACTCTTAAGCAAAATACCGTTGTCATATTTTTATGCTCCCTGTGTAAAAAAATTAATTTTTCATAACGCGAATCTTATTTATTTTACAAGCAAAAACTTTTATTAGGAGTGATTCTAAACCCCATCCGCGGACATACTGTATATAAATATAGAATTTTCTTACTTAGATTTTTTAGCAGTAAATATTTATCCGTTTTAGTATAATTGCAGAACCTTTCCTCTTGTTTCTTTTCCATAATTATTATTCATCCAAAATTACACAATTACACTTCAAAATAAATACACGGCAGGTTAGGTACAACCTCTTATGGTTGGCAGCTACACGACACTTTATAACTTTACATACTTTATTGAAACTACATAGTTTTTAATTCTCAACTAATATTTTCCCGATGTTCCACACAAATATCCCGTATAATCCGCAATTAAAGCCTGATTTCATATTAGATTTTCCAGTATTAAACAGTTCTAATTATTCCATATCCTTTAATTTACTTTTTTCCATATTCAACTGTATAATTATAATTTTATACAAGAGTAGCAAAAAATGTTTAATTATTAATTTTGATGGACAATCATGTGTAGGGTTGCCATAAATCATCTGGCTCATATCGAAACACAAGGCCCGGGGGGTAAATTTTTACCCAGCTCTAAATACCAAACCCATAAACAACTATATTAGGAACGAAAATCTTTATTATAACTAATATTCCCTAAAACTAAATAAAAAAATTATTTAGGATTTGCAGTTTTATATTTCTCCGATGAGGTTTAGGGATTTTTAATTCTGAGTTAATAATAATAATAATAATAATAATAATAATAAAGAAGTTTATTTATGCCAATAAAAACAATTTAAAATATAAATATAAAATTGATAAAAATAAAAAGAAAACCAAAAAATGACAGTAGTATACTAGTTGGGCATAAATAGGTAGAATTTTGAGTTATAAAAAATCATTCTTCCAATCCTACCCCTACTAAATAATTTTTTATATTATTTTTAAAAGTTATGTAGCTTAAGCCCTTTAGACTAGAAGGAATATTATTAAAAATTACAGAAGATGTATATTTAAACGAAGACTTATATTTTTCAGTATGATGTTTAGGTATTTCTATTGCTTTCTGATTTCTAGTATTAACATTATGAATATTATTCCTGAATTCAATTTTTTCAAATAAATATCTAGGTTTCTGAGTTAAAATTATTTTATATATAAAACAGGATAAGTGGATTTCGCGTCTTTTTTCTAATTTAATTAAATTATGTTTGTCAAAGGTAGGTGATACGTGATCATATTTTTTTAGTCCTGTTGAAAAACGAACACAGTTATTTTGAAGAATTTGTAATTTCTGTTTATCTTCGTTACTGATATTTTTGTGATAAATTATATCACAGTAATCTAATCCACTTAGAATAATTGAATCAACCAGCCTAAGTTTAGTATCGGTATTTAAGTAGTCCTTAAATTTATATAAAATTCTTAGTTTGTAGTATGCTTTTTTAATTATATTTTTTATATGTTCATTAAAATTTAGATACTGATCAAAAATTACTCCAAGATTTTTACCATATTCGATTGAAGTTATCTTAAAATTATTGTTAAGAACAATTTTGAAATCAGAATTATTTTTTATTTTAGTGATTAGTGTTTTAGGACCAGTTAAAATTAAGTTAGTTTTATTTTCATTTATTTTTAATCCATGATCAGTTATAGTTTTTGAAATATTTAAAAGATCTTTATTGATTAAAGAAATACTATTTTTCAAATCTGTGTATTTGATTGAGTGGTATATTTGAGTATCATCTGCAAAAGCTAAAAGATTGCCGTGTTTAATTGATAAATGAAAATCAAAAGTGTATATAATAAACAATAAAGGGCCTAATACTGATCCTTGTGGAACACCTCTAGAAATGGGCAGTGAATTTGAAATGTCACAAATGTATTCGTTTGCAATTTTTGTCACTTGTTTTCTATCAGATAAATAATGTTTGAACCACTGACAAGATTTTTGACTAAAACCTATATAAACTGGTCAACAAAAAAATCGGCAAAAGCGAATTTTACTCGACTTTTCAAACTGCTATAATTTTTTAAAAACTTAACTTTTTTGAGATCGGTTTTCGGATATCGACAGCTCGTCTTTCCCAAATTAAGCAACAAGAAGTGATTTTGCAATGGAAGCGACATTTTCATGCTATACAGGGTAATTAATAAGTTAATGCAAAACTACTAAAAGTTTAGGTGTGTGCCATGTTGCCAATAAATTTTTTTGATCGTTTGGACATAGCACGCTAGTAAGCTGATATCAATATCTCCAGACGTGTTCGCCGGAATTTCGATTAATGGTCTCTGGCGAAAAATACAGGAGGAAACAGAAAAAGCACACAAATTTTGGTAGCATCATTTTTAAAACGCTGTAATTGGAAAACGGATTAATAGACTTTGTCGGGCTTTTTGGGAATTGAAAGCCCTTTTTGTGCAGAGTTTTACCTAATAAACTGTTTTTTGTTCAATGTCAAAATGTTTGCGTTGTATAGGGGTGAACTAAAAAGTAAATGAAAAGTATTGTTAAAAATAAATTTTCTTTTAATTTGTACAAATTGAGCAGTATGCGTGTTTTTTCTTTCAGAAATAGGGCGTTTTGTCTAACTTTGGATTAGTTATACAGCGTGTCCAGAAACCATCTTAACAAATGCGGAACTTTTTTATTTTTAACTTTACGAAAAAGGTAATCCTTCATAAAAAGTTCTGCATCGTGAGAAAATAGCATAGCCATTCAAAAATTTGATCTAAGACATACAGGGTGGCTCAAAAATGTAAAAGTCCTAATCCATTTGAAGCTAAAAAGACCCAAAATCGTTATTTAAAGGCAAACTGCCACTGTAAATGTACTAGTGTTAACTTCTTATGTTAGTAAATTAGGTTTGAAATATACAGGAGGTCCCAAAAATAAAAATGTTTTTATTATCGACTTTACAAAAAAGTACCTATATCTTTATAAAATGTTCTACATTGTGAAAAAAGAGCATGATGATTCAAAAATTTGATCTAGGACATATAGGGTGGCTAAAAAATTTAAAACTCTGAACTGGCCTTAAAACAAGGGTAAGCTAAATTTTAATTCAACCAGTATGGTATTTGTGCAAGGTTACTAATTAAGTGATAAGTAAGCACTTATACTTAAAATGAGACGTACAGGGTGATTGAAGGTTTACTTGTATTTAATACAATTTTAGTAACAAATGAAATATTAGGGTAAAAAACATATTAAATAACTAAACATGACTAAATAACTAAATAAATTTAAACCTCCACGTAACCTTCGTCCTTTTCCATACAGTTTATCTTTAAATAAAGATTTGGTGTCTCCTTAACTTTACGTAAATTGAGAATTTCAGCTTTTTAAGCCACTCTGTATTGTCCTACATAAAGTTTTTGATTAATCATGATCTTTTTCACAATGTAGACTTTTTATGACGATATTTTTTTTGTAAAGTCAATAATAAAAAATAAATTTTATTTTTGGGACCTCCTGTATGTTCCAAACCTAATTCGCTAACATAAAAGTTACCTCTAGTACATTTACAGTGGCAGTTTACTTTTAAATAACGATTTGTGTCTTTTTAGCTTCACGCGGATTAGGACTTTTAGATTTTTGGGATACCCTGTATGTCTTAAATCAAATTTTTGAGTGGCAATGCTATTTTCTCACACTGTAGAACTTTTTATGAAAAATAACTTTTCTCCCGTAAAGACAAAAATAAAATGTTTTCCATTTGTTAAGATGGTTTCTGGACACGCTGTATAACTAATCAAGAGTTGGACAGAACGCCCTAGTTTTGGAAGAAAACAAACACATACCGCTCAATTTTCACAAATTAAAAAAAATCATTTTTAACAATGATTTTCATTCACTTTTTGGTTCACCCCTATACAACGCCAACATTTTGACCTTGAAAAAGAAAACAGTTTATTAGGTAAAATGCTACACGAAAGGGCTTTTAATACCTAAAAAGCCCGACAAAGTCTATCAATCCGTTTTCGAGCTACAGCGTTTTAAAAATGAGGCTACCAAATTTTGTGTGCTTTTTATGTTTCCTCCTGTATTTTCCGTTAAAGACCATTAATCGAAATTTCGGCGAACACGTCTGGAGATATTAATATCAGCTTACTAACACGCTATGTCGGAACGACCAAAAAAATTTATTCGCAATATGGCACACACCGAAACTTTTAGTAGTTTTACATTACCTTATTAATCACCCTGTATAGCATGAAAATGCCGTTTCCATTGCCAAATCAGTTCTTGATACTTAATCTGGGAAAGACGAGCTATCGATATCCGAAAACCGCTCTCAAAAAAGTTAAGTTTTTAAAAAGTTATGGCAGTTTGAAAAGTCGAGTTAAAATAGCTTTTGCCGATTTTTTTGTTGACCAGTTTATTTAAGCTTTGCTAATAACATTTCATGATTTAGAGAATCGAAGGCTTTAGCCAAATCGAGAAAGACTATATTAGTAGCAAAACCTGAATCCCAATTTTCTAAAATATCATCTTTAAGTTTACAGAGTAAAGTAGAAGTACTAAAATTTTCTCTAAAACCTGATTGGTTGTCTGGTAAAATATCATATTTTTTTAAATACTCTATTACTTGGTCAAAAACTATACGTTCTAAAATTTTAGATATTATAGAAAGTAGAGAAATGGGTCTAAAATCATCTACATTTTCTGCGTTGTGAATTTTAGGAATTGTGCAACTGGCTGTAAAATGTTAATGTTAATACTTACTATCTGTCATCTCTGAAGGACCTTATCAAAAACTCATCTTTAACATTTATCTTAACTGTCGGCTGAGCTGACGGAATAACTATTAGACCGGGAAACCATTTTTCTTTCCCACGTTTATGTTCCCCTGTTTCTACACTGACCACTCTCCCAATATCTTGGGTATAACCTTCGAGATCTGGTTCATTTTCCTCTTCTATTTCTTCATCACTGCTTTCATCTCTAGATTAAAACATTTTATAAATAATATGTGAACGTCCACATGGGACGGGTCAAGATTTTGTGATAAATATTCACCATCTCTCAGAATATTTGAGGGATAATGTAGTGAGGGTGAGTAGGAGTGATAATTTGGCTCCCTTGCAGCCAACAGTATAGAAAGAAGAGTGGTAGTGGCAAAAAGTGCGAGCGAATTAAGAAGCTACAAGGCGAGATGCTTGAGGGATAGAAGAGGATAGGAATCGCGTCAAACTGGTTAACCAAGAAGCAAAAAAGGTAGTGGCCAGACGCAAAATGCAGGAGCTTGAAACCCTGAGAGAACGCGATCAAATAACTTGCTCAAATTAGACAGATTTGGAATGATCCAAAAAAAGTGTTAACTGATAAAAGTAAAATTAAGATTGGCGTAAGACGATTTTTCTATTACAATAAATGTAAAAAAATAAAAGATGTGTTTGTGTCTATGATGTGTACTTACTTGAGCGTTCTATTCCGCCTGCCCCTCCTCCCACCCATAACTGGAATGCCAAAATGCTCTGGATGAGTCAGTGGGAGTTGATCCAATGTTTCACTTTCATTGAAGTGCCTTCCACTCTTCAAACAGAGCGCTGTTCTTCTAAGAGTAGTGATATCACCATCATCGAAGACTGAAAAAAAATTATAGCACAATATGAAAGAAACTCTAATGTCTATTGCGGCGAAGTCATAGTGAACTCATAGTCATACTCTGCTATCTAAAGGAAATTATGTATCTGAGCGGATTCTCGACTTCCAGTTTGTAACATATTATTATTCTTACGTCTTAAGGTGTTCTAAAAGGGGTTTGACGATTTTCTGAGTGATGTACCTGTGTATCTATGCTCATATGTACTTACATGTTTGTGTGTTCGTAATTGCGCTAAGGCGGTTAAACCGACTGACGTAAATTCTTTCACAAGGGTTGGTGGTCACCTAAAGTTGAGCAAACCTGAGCAAACCGGCGAAAAAATAGTTAAAATCGGTCAACCAGAAGTTGGGTAGGCGCTATATTAAGTTTCTTGCAAAGACAAGCAGGTCGAGTAACACCTAATTGTAAAAATCTTTTAATTCTCTGTTTATTTCCCAAGTCTAGAGATCTTTACTTGACCTTATTCAAAAGGGGTTGCAGTTTTTTGTGGCGAAAATAATGTTGTTGCAAAACAACCAATCTGCAGGGTATTTCTAATGTTAAAAGTGAAGCGTGTTGAAAAACATTAACGTACAGATTCACCAAGAAAGTTTAAGATTTAGTACTGGTTTAAATTAAATCAGATCTTATAGTTGATCAGTTATGTTTTGACAGGTTTTTGTCCTGTCCTTGTCATTAAAAACTTAAGAATTATTGTGATATTTCAGCGATTTACTTGGTTTTCAAATGATTTTCATCTTGGAACGAGTTGCTGTAATGAATTTAGTTCTATTATTGTTCAAAGTACGTAATAAAATTGTCCATTTCCGGATAAATTTGCGAAAAAGCTAAGAAATAAGTTCATAGAATAAAACTTAGTTGTCTTATTCTTACACTTGTCAGTTTAGAACCTTTGATTGTCAAATTAGACCGGACTAGCATTGGAGAATCTGGCTGTAAATTTTCTTTAACCTACATAATATGTTTCAAATGGTACAATCTCCTTAACCAGCCATTATGACAAAGTATATATTCTTCAATGTGGATTTGCAGAATGGAATTTAACTTGTTATGTATTGCCAGTACCACATTATAGGCATCTTGATTACCTAGGTAATACAGCATGTGCGTGAATTTGCTTGCCAAATGAAAAACTTCTTTATTATTAATATTTGGGAAAAAGTTACTTTCCATAAAAAGTTTTGCTTCCAAAAATATTAAGATCGACATGGAACTTTCTTTGATAGTTTATACAGGGTCTCTCAAAAGAGAAAAAAAAAATTTAAATGTAACAAAAGTTTAATAATACAAATATTTTTGAGCAACCAAATTGAAGAAAGGCAAACAGATGTCAAATTAAAGTTGTTATAATTAATTTGTAGTATAGAGAGCAACAATAAATTATTTTTTTAGTAACTAAAACTTTTAACTTATAAAAATGTCCCACTAGACTGGGCATTCTTGTAAGCCTTATTTTTTAGAAGGAACTCTAAACCAGTGTAATTACTTTTGCATTATCAGTTACCATAGAATTGTGTTTCTAGTTTTTAAATCATTTTTTGATGGTAAATTTCTCTTGAGCCTTTATCACCCACTACACAGAAACAAATATAAGAATGAACTTACCAACAGTGTATTGGCTACAGTCCTGTATCTTAGTAATAATAGATTCGACCAATTCTTTATGGTCGGGATGTTTGACTTGAACTTGCTGGCCAACCCTTAAGGTCCCTTTTATTTCATTATCAGTAACTGTACCTGATCCTAAGCCACTCTTATATGTTACCTGTAAAATGTAATAAAATACTTATAGAAACACATCTCCATTTTTAGCTATTGCCAACAACTTACCTTGCATTTGACCATTCGGTCGACCTTGCTAACTTTTGCCTCACAAAAAGCCCCTTTATATTTTGCACTTACGGCAGTACCAACAGATAAGTACGGGGGATCATCAACTTGCTAAAAAATTATAATTTTTCATGCCAAAAAATGAATTTCTAAAACAACTGAAGTAACTTACCATCTTGGCGTTTTTTGAAAGGGAGCTATCTTAAACCATAGAAACCTTGGTGGAACAATGCTTAATTATTAAGCCACTAAACTGAGTATTTAGTTTTTAACAAATTTTGGCCAAAAGATACACAGATTCTTTGCTGAAAATGAGATCAAATATTTTATAGTTAAGTTTCCACTCAAATTGTCACAGTATTTGAAAATAAACGACGGAGTATGTATTTCGTTCACCACTACTTCACTAGAATTACATTTCAGCTAGTTTTAGAGTAGTAAATTGAATAAAAAACTAATAAAATGAAAAAAATTAGGCGGGTGTTTATACATTCTGGCTGTCGCTGTTGTTTAGGGAGAGATTAGAAAATCAAAGTACGATTGTCAAAATTCACTTTAGAGTTTTGCAACATTGTCGATTCGACTGCCATCTATGGGCTGTCTTTTTTCATGATGTCACATCTTTTATTCGTCGACGTTTTTATTGCACTTTTTCTGTCCCTTTCCGATGTACACATTATGACAATGAGAGGGAGCAACTCGATGCTGTCGATTAAGCGATCGGTGAATAAAGGAATATGGCTATACGATTGCCGTAAACATATGGCTATATCTATTTCTCCGTTCTAATTAGTCTTTTTATAAACAACCTAAGCAGCGCGAAAAACATTACAGCAGAAACGCGATGCGATTCAACTTTATAGTAGTATATAAATGAGGCCCGTTTGGTATGAGCTAGCCAAGGGCCACTTATTGAATTTCAACGAACCTCGAGGTCTGAGGAACGACCGAGCGACAATAGGTATCTTCCTTTCACCCCAAGGAGGAGCTCCCGTACAGCTCCTGAGCCGCACACAGTTGTTCCATTCAACTGGGACATCAAGCACCTGAACCGTTCGAGCCCTATCCCCCCTGCCCTCTCATGCATTACTTGAATTGAGCTTAATGTCAAACTTGTCAATTTGTTCCTTTCAGAACGGTGTCGAGTGACTCCGGGGCGAGTCGCTCCGGGGCGTCAGACACCTGAAAGGAATATTATGAATACAACACAGAACAACAGGTTTTATTGAATACAACTCTATTAACTCATTCGAGTTTAAAAGAAATAATGTTTTCTTATTTTTCGTCGATCGAGTAAACTACTCTGCACTGGGTTCTCCCGTTCGGACCTGAGTGAGACACTAGTGAGGAACCGCACATTTAAAATGGAAAGCGCTATGTAGCAATAGTACGGGACGCTGAGAGGTAAAGAAGAATTGATTTCTGCTTGCTCTTAACCCCTTTTATTTTCTTTGCTCTTAACCACAATTTTTCACGTTTACGTTTATGTGACTTTTGTGTTCAAGCAAGTTCTTCTGTTGATTTTTTACTCTTAAAAAGTAAAACCCAAAGACATTTTAGCAAAATCAAAGGAAATAATGGGGCGAAAGTTAAAATATAGAGATGTTGTAAAATCAGGCCCAAAAAATTTTGATAAAAAGCATAAGAAATTTAATAAAAACTCACTAAAGAGAAATGAAAATAAAATGAAGCATTCCAATTATAAAAAGGGTAATAATTTTAAAAGGAAATCAGGCTTTAACGATAACACAGCAACACAAAGTAAAAAGATGCGGGAGACTAAAGATAATGTCATTCCAGAAGAAAAAATTGTTCACGAATCCTCTGAAAGTGAAGATGATGATCCTAGGACATTACTATTAAAGTCATTTGGTGTCACTAGAACTGATGACCCTATAATTACTGAAAGTAGCAGCTCTGAAAGTGAAGATGACGGTGAGGCTAATGCTGGTGACCAAAGTACATATAAAGAGGATTCTGAGGAAGATTTGGGTAGTGGTAAGTAAAACTATATGTGTTTCATTATTTTCTGTAAATATAAATATTTATAAAATAATTTAAGCACAATTTGGACCTGGACCTGGAACCTAGATGAAATTTTTCAAAAGTATCCGGATCCCACTACAAATTACTTGCTGACCCCTGATCTAAGTAATAATGAGGTTCTTATAAGGTTTAACTTTTTTCAGAAACAGATGATGAAAGTGCTGACGATGTTGAAGATGGCGATATACTATCAAAAGAAATTGAGAATCAGTCAGACACACAAGCAGATGAGAAAGAAAATTTGGAAAATTTAAAAGATCCATATTTAAAGCATATATCTTATGAATTACATCCAAACCTGTTAGAAGCTTTTGAATCAAAACCTCAATCTGTGGAAGTACACAGGCAAGTGTGGACAAGATTAGGAGACCTTAAATTTGAAATACCTCAATGCACCATTAAGGAAAATTACACTGAAACTATGTTAGACAAGACTATATATGCAGTGCCTGGAGAAATTCCGAAAACGATTGATAGTAAAAGCACCCCTGAAGATCTTTTTATAAAATCACAAATATCTGAGAATATTTACCATGCAAATAATAGTCTTGTGAAAAAGGATACATTGTTTACTCCTCTACAACAAGAATTATTTTCCATAATAAATAATTATCAGGACCTTTATTTTCCAGAAAGGACTGTTGATAATGCTGAAGAAATTAGATTTGTTTATTGTTTGCATGCTATTAATCATCTTTTGAAAGCAAGAATTAAAATTTTGCATCACAATGCAAAATTATCCAAGAAAGATGATGTTCCAGAGGAATTTAGGGATCAAGGTTTAGTTAGACCCAAGGTAAGTAAATTTAAAAATTTTCCATTTAATTTTGAATGAATCAAAAAATCCTTTATTGTCTAAAGAAAAATTGTATTGACAAAGCATCCCACGTAACCTACAGTAAATTTACAAAATATTAATTAATTATTTAGTTTCTAAAATTATGAGCTTGGAAATCGCAGCAGAACAATATGGTACGTATATTAAGCTAGCTCACCATGGTCACGTCGCGCATTTCTAACCTAATGGATATTTAGTTGCTAATTAGTTACGCTAATCCCGATTTAGTTGCTATTCATCCCTCCAAGATACACGCGGTGAGCTAACTTAAATATTAATCTAGCAGACCAATTACTATAACTCGGGTTCTGATCAACTTATCGACTTTGTTCAGCCGCCATATTTAGTTGCTAATTAGTTGCTGGAAGATAGCATAGTTTATTTTACCCCTCCGTCAACCCTTAACTCCAGGATCGGCACCCCTAAAGGCATGTATTTCAATATGGCTCTGTAGGTAATTATAAATGGTTCTATATTTAGTTGCTAATTAGTTGCTGACGTTTTATGCTTTTTATTTTTTTTCCCTCCCCATTATACCCGATAACTGCGGTGGTGCCAGAATAATTGTTTGTCTATTCAACCCTTCCGCGCAACTTGATCAATGAGAGATATCGACTTCGTTCAACCGCCATATTTAGTTGCTAATTAGTTGCTGGAAGAGAGCGTAGTTTATTTTACCCCCCGTCAACCCCTAACTCCAGGATCGGCACCCCTAAAGGCATGTATTTCAATATGGCTCTGTAGGTAATTATAAATGGTTCTATATTTAGTTGCTAATTAGTTGCTGACGTTTTATGCTTTTAATTTTTTTTTCCCTCCCCATTATACCAGATAACTACGGTGGTGCTAGAATAATTGTTTGTCTATTCAACCCTTCCGCGCAACTTTTGATCAATGAGAGATATCGACTTCGTTCAACCGCCATATTTAGTTGCTAATTAGTTGCTGGAAGATAGCGTAGTTTATTTTACCCCCCGTCAACCCCTAACTCCAGGATCGGCACCCCCTCGGGCACCCCTAAAGGCATGAATTTCAATATGGCTCTGTAGGTAATTATAAATGGTTCTATATTTAGTTGCTAATTAGTTGCTGACGTTTTATGCTTTTTATTTTTTTTTCCCCTCCCCATTATACCCGATAACTACGGTGGTGCTAGAATAATTGTTTGTCTATTCAACCCTTCCGCGCAACTTTTGATCAATGAGAGATATCGACTTCGTTCAATCGCCATATTTAGTTGCTAATTAGTTGCTGGAAGATAGCGTAGTTTATTTTACCCCCCGTCAACCCCTAACTCCAGGATCGGCACCCCTAAAGGCATGAATTTCAATATGGCTCTGTAGGTAATTATAAATGGTTCTATATTTAGTTGCTGACGTTTTATGCTTTTTATTACAAACAATTATTCTAGCACCACCGTAGTTATCGGGTATAATGGGGAGGGAAAAAAAATAAAAAGCATAAAACGTCGGCAACTAATTAGCAACTAAATATAGAACCATTTATAATTACCTACAGAGCCATATTGAAATTCATGCCTTTAGGGGTGCCGATCCTGGAGTTAAGGGTTGACGGGGGGGGGGGGGGGGTAAAATAAACTGTGCTATCTTCCAGCAACTAATTAGCAACTAAATATAGCGGCTGAACAAAGTCGATAAGTTGATCAGAACCTGAGTTATAGTAATTGGTCTGCTAGATTAATATTTAAGTTAGCTCACCGCGTGTATCTTGGAGGGATGAATAGCAACTAAATCGGGATTAGCGTAGCTAATTAGCAACTAAATATCCATTAGGTTAGAAATGCGCGACGTGACCATGGTGAGCTAGCCTAATATACATCAATATGGTCACTTTTTTTAAAATTTAGATTACATCATTCTGTGTGTTAAAATGTTATAAAAATATATATACTTGTTTTTAAATATGTTTAACTGGTTTTAAGAGTTTTTAAGAAAGATTAATTTTCTTAGCCTTAAACCTATTTAAGGTAGAGGCACCAGTAGCTGACAGGTTAAGAAATTTTTTTTCCATTAATTAATTTATGTCTATGATTTACAGAAGTAAGTATGCATAACATTGGTAAATAAAACAATGCTACATTAGCAAATACATTTTTACTATTAGAATGTTCAAAAACGGCTCCGTGAATTTTTCAAATAATGTTTTGAAAAAAATTGCACCTGCACCTGAAGCTGAATTGTCAATATGAGGAGTTAACCTTTACCTGACACAAAGTGAACCTATGCCTGACAGGCATGTATTTTGGATTAAACAAGTTGTTTTTAGTATTTTTGAATTAGAAACATTTTCAAAAATCAACAAAAGGTACTGACACAAACAAAAAGATCTTTGGATTTTTGGATATTAAGTATTGTTCAACTTCTAGGAACCCGCTTCTAACCTGCCCTTCAGTAACATCTTTACGGCTTTTCGTGAGGTTTTGGCTAACTCTTTAACTAATATAGGGATGTCGTTTCATAAATCCCAAAAACCATTTTTTTCCTAGCTTAATGCGACCATTGTTAGTATCTTTTTTTAGCTCTATCGCTAGTCTTTTGGCACATAAGATCAAATTATTCTTTGTTATTGGAAACCTTTTACGAGCCATTAATTTGATCCAATTGACAAGAGTAGACTCTTCTTCTGGTGAAAAAAACGATGATGGACCCATTTTTCTTTGCTCTGGATATTTTCCATGAACTTACACCAGAGTTGTTTTGGGAACGGAGTATCGTCTTGCAGCTGTGGCAACTGCTAAACCATTTTGTACTTCAGTTAGTGCCTGAGTCATATTTTCTTCCTTATATTGAAGAATTTTTTTTGTTGGAGGTATCAGGAAAATAATATTTCCAATTTATTTTACCATCAAAAAAGGATTCAGGTTTAGGTTTCGTAATTTTTCGATAGAATCCTGTGCCTGACACCTAATGTCAGGTACTGGTTCACTGTCAAAAAAATGAAACCTAAAGCTGACATCCTTACAAATGTTGATTTTTCTACAAGGTCAATGAATCATAACCTAAAAAACAATTTAGACTAATCATCTATGAACCTACATATATGACAAAAAACTGATAAAATAATTAATGTAAAATATTTAATTTTCATCACTTTTTACTTGCCGTTATTGAAATCTTATTAGAAAACGCGTAAAATTTGAAAAACAAACGACCTCAACGCGTTTCAGCTGGAGTAGCCATCTTAAGTTGCTGAACTGAACACTGCATGCGCAAACAACCAATAGAGGGCGCATCTAGTTATAGATCTAGCACAACGGAATGGAATTTTACAAGTAGACATTAGGCATTTTTAATATTTAAAAAACTATGTGTCAGGTAAAGGTGCACTGTCTGCTACTGGTGCCTCTACCTTATGTGAAGTTGGCACTGCTTTTTTAAAAAATCAAACTTTCTTTGAGAGTTCCCGTTGGATTTCACATACTTGGTCGACTTAGTTCTAGAGTTCTAGATGGATAATTGCAAAAGTTCCGCAGAATTAGGCTCAGAAATTGCAAAAAACTTTGAAGGCGCTAGCTTCACGGGTCGCGGTTTTTTTTTTTTGAAAAGTACTGACCGGCTTAATTGATAGAAGAAAAAGAGTTCTAGAGTTCCTGAAGGTTTTTAGCAATAGTTTCGGCGATTTCTCGAAGTTCTGCAAAAAAATCTTTGTGTATGTCACCGAAAATTGATAAAAATCGATTTTCCAAAGTTCTAATTGGAGATCTGAGTAGCGCCGATAGAGTTCTATAAGACTACGGAGTCAGTCTCTGCTAAAAAAAATTATTGCAATTGTTATTAACAAATTTGAATCGTGTTTTTTTTAAAGGGCATAAGTCAAGAAAACAAACTTTTTCAAAAAAAACTAAATATTGTTCACTTGAATAAACTTCGACTTTCAATTATTTACACTATAGTATATGTTGATTCTAACATATCTATAAAATTTCATCTTATTATGGCCAAATATAAAATTTTTACGGACCATAGAAAAATGGAAAATATCGTCCTTTTACAAAAAAAAATTAATTACTCTGATGAAAAATTCTGCTAAAATTGTTGGAAATCAATATATGGATTGTTCAAAATGTTCTTAACCTTGCTCTTTTAGGCAAAAGTACATAGTAATAAATTTGCCATGAAATGAGCTTTCCTCATATCTTTTTTCCAAATGTAGTTCTGTAGCTAGAACGCGCAAATAGAAAATAGAAACCTGAGCAAAAACGCATACTAACTTTTTCATAGAAAACTGGGTGGGCTTGTTAAAAAAGGCTCTTAAATTTATAAATTAAAAAACTACCATCCAAGATGTTTCCCTACTTGAATTCCTTATATTTTGACCTAAAAACTGGCATATCTGACAAGTTACTTAAAATATTTTTGTATTTGCAGGTGTTAATAGTCTTACCATTCAAAGATTCTGCTTACAAAGTTATAAACACTATAATTGATATCATGTTTAAAGAAGATAAAGGTAATGTTATTAAGAAAACTAGGTTTGTCGGCGAATATACTGGGAACGAATTACACATGTCAAAGAAAAACCCAAAACCCGAGGATTATGAAAAAACCTTTTGTGGGAATATAAGTGAAGATTTTACAATGGGTATTTCAGTGACAAAAAAAAGCTTAAAGGTAATTATTAACCTTAATAAAAGTGTTCTAATTATTAATACACCGAGTGTTTTATCTAAATTTTCGAGCGCTGGTGTTTTGATTATATGCATATAATATTATTTTTAGCTTTACTCCGATTTTTACTCGTCTGACATTATAGTCGCTTCTCCACTTGGTTTAAGGACCATCATCGGCGCTGAAGGTGAACCAGATAGGGACTTTGATTTCCTAGCTTCCATCGAACTGTTAATAATTGATCAGACTGAAATATTTTTTGTGCAGAACTGGTTTCACTTGACACATATTTTTGAGCACTTACATCTTAAGCCAAAGAATTTTCACGGAACAGATTTATTCAGAGTCAGACAGTGGTGTCTGAACCTTTGGGCCAAATATTATCGACAAACGTTAATATTTTCCTCAGTAATTTTGCCGCATATCAACTCAACCTATGACAGATGGTGTTCGAACTTTGCCGGGAGAGTAATGGTATGCAACCCAGTTGAAAGGGGTTGCATAAGCCAAGTATATGTTCGATTGCCACACTATTTTCACAAATTCGACGCTAGTGATAATCTGGAAGCCGTAGATGTAAGATTTAAATACTTCGTGGATAAAGTCTTGGCACAGCACAGAGAACTTGGAAGGAAGCAGACTCTGATCTATATACCGAGTTATTTCGACTATGTGTATGTAAGGAATTATTTTATGAAGGAAAACATCAGCTTTGTTCAGATTTGTGAATACACTGAGGTAATTGTTTTTATATTTAATAATGTAATTTACCTATGTTTTGATTTTAAAATAAAAAAAATCCTTTTACAAATATTTAGGAAATTTTATACGGTTTTATTTTTCAGAAAAATAAAGTGGCGAGAGCTAGGGACATGTTCTTTCACGGTGATGCCGATTTTCTCTTATATACAGGACGATATCACTTTTACAATAGGATTAGAGTGAAAGGAATTAGAAATTTAATATTTTATCGGCCGCCAAATTTTCCACATTTCTATTATGAAATGTGTAATTTAATGCAGGTACGTACTTAAAGATTGCTTGATAATTTTTAATGTTTTAAAATAAAATATTTATACAGGGTCTCCGAAAAGTCTTAGTATGGGCAAATATCTTTGCTATTAGTAAAGATAAATACACCAAATTTTAGGTGTATCTTGCTTAGAAGGAATTGGCGCTTGGAGTTTTAAGAGAAACACCCCGTATACCAAATAATATTTAGTTTTTCTATAAAGGTGTGCCAGCCATTTTCTTATTGCACATTTTTGATTTTAGGACTCCAATATGAATAAAAAAATAGACCATAATCTAGGAAGTAAATCTGTGACTGTGATATATTCCAAATATGATTTGTTTCAATTATCTCCTATACTGGGAACAGACAGAACTGTCAAAATGTCTGAATCAAACAAGAATGTGCATTTGGTAGTGACAGAAGGTAGTTACTGATTTTTATTACATTGTTAAGGGAGATTGTTAATGTTGCTGTTTTAATGAGAGTGTTGCGTATATAAAAATATCTTTTATATAACTGTAAATAGTGTAAATTATTAAAGTTTTTGTATTTTTTTTATCTCTGTTTAGTCGGGTTTAATTTTTTACTTAATTACGTGCTTTACTAAATATCTAACCACCGGATCCGTAATTCCCAAATAATTAGAATTTTGCCCTCTAAAGCAGTAACAAGTTGGTACACGATCTTATCATTTTTATTGCAAAAATATAGAAAAACTATTCATATACAGGGTGTCCGAAAAGTCTTAGTATGGGCAAATATCTTTGCTATTAGTAAAGATAGAGACACCAAATTTTAGGTGTATCTCATTGGTTAATAAATCTGCTTTTTTATGCAATTTAACTTTTTCAACCCCTTTCAGGGGTGACACTAGGGAATTGAGGTCAAAAATTTTAAATGCAACCATGCCGTGTGATACCTCATTTTGAAGGTCTTCAAAAAAGAAACATTTTACCTCAAACCCGAGGTCCATATCTTAATCGTTTTGCAATGGCAAGCCTTTAAAAATTAAAAATCGTTAAAAAAAATTTAAATAGCTTTATTTTTCTTATTACTTTAAAAGTTGTTCAAAATGACCACCATGAACTTCTTGGCAGTAATAAAGTCGGTTTTCGAACTCACTTCTCACATTTTCGACAATGCCAGGTGTTACTTCTTGGCAGGGTTCCAAAATCGACAATTAGTACCAAGAAGCTCATGGTGGTCATTTTGAACAACTTTTAAAGTAATAAGAGAAATAAAGGTACTTAATTTTTTTCACGATTTTTAATTTTTATGGGCTTGCCATTTAAAAACAATCTAAGATACGAACCTCGGGTTTGCGGTAAAATGTTTCTTTCTTGGAGACCTTTAGAATAAGGTACCACACGACATAGGGTTGCATTTAAAATTTTTGACCTCAACTCCCTAGCGTCGCCCCTCAAGGGGGTTGAAAAAGTTAAATTACATAAAAAAGTAGATTTATTAACCAATAAGATGCACCTACAATTTGGTGTCTCTATCTTTACTAATAGCAAATATATTTGCCCATATTAAGACTTTTCGGACACCCTGTATAACGCCATATACCCCGCCCTTAAGCGCGAGCGAATAGTATGGGTATGCGAGCAAATACGCTCAGGATCGGACGTGTACGGGACGAAAACGTTCGCGCAGGGAGTAAAAGAAAGTTAAAACATAAAAAATGAGATATTTTATTGTAATAAATATGTTTTTTAACAATAATAAGGATGGTCTTACGAGTGTAAATAGGGAAGCCTAAGAAGTAACACTATTTCTTATTGACTAGCAATAAATAATTACATTACTAATCTAAATTTTCTAGTTAGTAATAACTAAATCACTAGTCTAATCAGTATCGTTGTAGGGATATTCATTCAATAACTTCTTAAAAAAGTAACTATTTTTTTGCAAATCTTCGAAATTGTTAAAATCTTCATCGTACCAAGTCGTGCTTTCTAGTGTTGTAGTTGGCGGCGGAGAAGTCTGAGTAGGTATAGTTGGTAGAACGGGTTGGATGCTCTGACTCTGTAGAAGTCTGATTTGGCGCTGCATTTCTGAAAAGAAGAGATCAGTATGAAAGGTGGTATAGTAGTTCACTAATCGTTTAAAAAATATTTTATTGTCAAAAACGAATTTGGAATACAACCTTTCAGTATATGTACATACATACTACATATGACAAGAAGCTGTTTTTCGGCTATACAAAAATATACGTTTTTAGTAGTGATGTAACAAGAGTGTTTTAACGGAAACAGAAATTTAAGTGACTATTAAAAAAATATAATTCATTGATTTTTCACAAAAAAACAACGTAATTGATGTAAGTAAATTCAAGCTCAGACTCAAAATGCTCAATCCATAATTCAGTGTTATTGATAATCGACTTTTTCAGTATATCAATGGGTAAGTAGTAAAGTTAAGTAAATTATAAAATAATATATTTTACATTACCTAAAAAATTCATAAATAGTTGTTATGATTATGCGCGAGTAAAGCCGCTGGTAACAGTATTTTACATTATAATTATGAGTTTTGGCAAATTAAATGATTTTTTCGCAATAAATTTAGATACAGTCACACTGACGTTTGTATATTTATTGTTCCTTACTCCAAATAAATTGGACGAAATGTACACGCAACGTTGTGTACTTTTACATCACGTGTGCTCTACTTTATCTGGTGTTTTGCGGTTTTTATTGTAATTAACAATGTCCAAACGCACCTATTTATCTAATATGCCCCAAAGGAAAAGAATTCATATGTTAAAGTAACATTGACACTATTTTGTTTTTTTACTGTCTTTATTAATGTAGTTTAGAAAAATATGACATACCAGTTTATCCAAAATTAATTAATTTAGATCTATCAACTTTGGACCATCCAACTACGAAATTTCCTTTTTTTATATTTTACGCTTTTTTATATTTTACCACACACTGAGGTGTAAAACTAAGACTGCTTGCAGTAAATCAACCAGATAGTTGATGTGTTATTTATTTGCAAAGAAAGTAAAAAAATATAAATGTCACAAGCTCTCGGCCTTCTACAACCTCACTACAACTTGCGGAAATTTCGACTTTGCCGTTTAATAACTCCAAATCGAAACCCCCTGTATAACTGAATTTTTTACCGAAGCTAGTCGCACTATATCTCTATTACCCAGAAAATTGTTTCAATTGCAACCATCTCGGAGAACAAAATTGAGATTGCCGAACAACAGAATTAACCAACATACGCATATTTTCCTCATCAAGCAGGGGGTATATAGACCGCATGGCAGGTGGTCTATATGACAGACGACAAAATCTGAAAGGGTAAGTGTTAATTTACTTGCTGCTGCGCTAGAGTGATTCCGATTGGCCGAACTCATGCGTCAGCTGTGTATGGATCCATATTGACCAGTTTAATAATACCGTTTACATCGTTTTTGCTATTTATTTCGTAATTTGTGAAAGAAAAAGTTAAAGCCGTTAAATATTAACAAAAGTTAAAGCCATTTAATATAACAAAATATCGTATCGTCGCTCAGTGAGGTGCATTTTAAATTAGTTCTGGGTATTTAGTTGAAGTTGGGGTATTTACTTTGGTTTAAACAGCTTTTCTCTAGAGAGTTTTATTAAATTTGTGTTAAAGGCAGTATTTTAACATTTTGAAATTGAGAATTTTGGAAGAGTTGTTAGGATTTCTTTCTTTAAAGGTAATGTTTTAAAAATATTCCTTCAAACTTGTTCCATAGAAATATTGTTAAAAGACCTGGCAACACAACAACCTAGCTCACTGTTCTTTTGTTCTCTATATAACCATGTGTTTTATTTCCAGTGGTGTGCAGTGATTAAAATTTTTTTTTGAGGGGCGATACTTAGCTTATTATCGCGAAGCGCCATTTATGACTATTTTTCCCCAATCTGAATTCAAATCATAACACCCTATATATATATATATATATATATATATATATATATATATATATATATATATATATATATATATATATTACTATATTACAATTATACAAGGTCGTGAATTAGAAGTCACTATATATATATATATATATATATATATATATATATATATATATATATATATATATATATACAGTCAACTTCGGATATAACGACCTCCGCATATAACGAACCACCGGTTATTACGAACAAAAATTATGGTCCGGCCAAAACGCCATAAGAATGTATGTATTTTTTGTTCGTTTATAACGAACCCGGCTATAACGAACTATCGGCTATAGCGAACCCTATTTTGATTAGTTTTTGCTTGTTAGTTCGGTTATAACGAACTGTCGAAATTTCACGTACGTATCACTTCCATATTCGTAAAGTAACGGCCGAGAATAGCAACCATAGAGAAGCGACAAAGACAATTCAAGATTTCACAGGGCATGTGCGACGATAATGTGGACTTCTGTCTATACCGCATCATTAGTGTGACGAAATATCTTTCTCCGTTCAATATTGTGGATACGTGTCTGCCCAAGGTCAGCAAAACTGGTTACCCTAACTATCAAAGGCACCGACACGTTTTGTCGCTTCTCTATGGTTGGTATTCTCGGATAACGGGTCGAGTAGCGACCTGTCAGGCGCCATTTCAATTTGTAGTTTAATTTCGGCAATAGGCGAGGGAATATTGTTCTAGCATGAAGCAGAGCGCGCCAAAATTCAGCAAGCGAAAGTTTATAAACACTTGCAGAAAAAGTTGACATAATTACAAAACTGCAAAATGGGGTTGTAAATGCCTAAATCTGTAGGGACTATCAGTTACAAAAGTCAAAGACTATTAATATTCGTAAATTTTAATAATAATAATTTTGACAAGAGTGTTGATTGAGTCTGGTGATTACTTACAAATTAAAATTGAAAAACATGTACTAGAAAAAGAAAAAATTTCAAATTACTGATTTTGTGTAAATTATACAAATATGTATGTTTAATAAGTACATAATTTAAAAATACTATTATGTATTGATTATAATAAACGACTCATAAAAAGTACCTATACATATGTATGTACATAGTACATATTTGTTTTATTCTCTGCACTTCGGATATAACGAACGCCCTGCTATAACGAACTGTTTAAAGATCCCCTTGGTGGTTCGTTATATCCGAAGTTGACTATATTGTATATATATATATATATATATATATATATATATATATATATATATATATATATATATATATATATATATATATATTTGTTTGCGTGGAGTTCGTTTCTTGATTATAGTGTAATTTGTGTGCAATTCTTTTTATTAAACAATGTGCCAAAACAATAAGCAGTCATCATAACGGCATCAACTGTCGCCAACAAAGAAAATAGAATGCGTTTGTTAGTCGGAAAATTATCCGATTGTCCTTGTGGTCATTGTTGAACGTCTTTTTAATCAAATGTAATGTTTCTTACCTACGAAATATGATCTTCAGGATATAATCAAGAAAATAAATGAACACTCGAATTTACAGTACACCAGCCATAATAGCACTTTTATTTACAAATCACGCGAGGGCCACGTTTTGCAAGTTTTGAAAACTTGTAATAGAAAAATCTTTATTTCTTAATAAAAACCAAAATAAATGGATAAAAGCTGACATGAATATCTCATTTATGTAAAGGATATACAAAAAATATTTCAGATTTATTGGAACTATGTATATGCATATTGCCTATTTGTGCCAATCGTTAAAAGTTAAATAAACCGGAACTAGTCAGGTTTGCCATTCATGATATATGGTTTATCACCGATTTTCCGAAATCTTTTACTAATTTATCCAGCAAAATGTTGGGATCGTGTTCGGTGCAAGCAGTCTTAAATATTTATGCAATATGTATGTGTATAACGCGCGTTTTAAAAAAATTGTTAAATTTGGAAACGAGTAGAGAATTTGAAGACCTTTAAAATGAGGTTTAACTTGATTGCATTTAAATTTCTAAGCCAGAAAGCAGTGATAACAAAGGGGTTACTCTTTGGTAGTAGTAGCATACGTTGTACAGAAAAAATCTGTAGGATAGAAAAATCTTCTATAATTAATATTATTTTCGTGTATACAGGTTCCAAAGTACCTTCAAGTATATTTTTGCACTGAGGTCCATACTGCTGCTGCCTGTTCATTAACCTGGCTGCGACCCTTTGATCTCCATTCCACAAAAACACGTAATACAGTGACAGCATTATAGCTGCTAGCGATACGAAAAACACATAGGCAACAACCGTCAAAACCCGAACGATTTTTTTCTTATGTTTGGGCTCGTATAAACGATCTTTCGCTTCTTCGCCCGCTAATTTAACGGATGGCGGCTCTAATATCGACGTTGTTTTCCACTGTTGTGAGTCACATTTTGTCAATTTGATCCCGTTGGATTTACACGACATAATAACCCTATTTTCGAAACAATGTGCTATTTAACGTAGATATTGCGGCTTTGTTTACACTCTCATAAATGAAAGATGTGTTTTTTTCGCGTTTCTGGAATCGATCATTTTGTAGAAATGTTAGTTAATTTTCATTGTACGGTTTGCGAAATTGGGGCGATGTTGTGATTTTATTTTAAGTTAGTTCGCTGACCGACGCCGGAAAATCGATATTTTAAGGGGTCAAACGTTTCGGGGATGAAATGCGCGCGACTGCACGAAAAATTTAAAATATGTTGGAAGTAAAGATGTTCTTTGTGGCTTAGAAAATACTTATAACAAAGCTGTTACTTGTATTTATTGAGAAAACATGGTTCAAAATTTGTTATTAAGAAATACACTCTTGGAAACTGACAACGAAAATTGTGATCAAGTTTGATGTTTTACAGATTTAACATATCCTTACAAATCTTAAAGAAGTCCACCGATTCTGTTCAGAAGAATAATATTCTGTCGTTAATTCATTGATTATTTCCAGGAGAACAACAAGAAACACGTGCACGTATGTATTGGTATATCTTTACTGGCCAGCTGCAGAAGCCCAAAGACATCCCATTTGTCTCCTCTACCGTACATCCATCATTCATGGAGCATTCGTACTCAGAACTGTTTGGCTTAATGATTATAATTCAATTTTTTTAATGATCTGATTACACGTTAATCTAATTACAATATACTCTCATTAAATTGCAAGAAAACTCCCTCTTGCTCACCAAGGTGTTGTGGTGTTGCACTCTTCTCTACAGATATTTTCACTGATTCTGCTTAGTAGAATTAGCTTCTATCGTTCCTCCATTGTCTATTCCCAAGAGAACAACAAGAAATTGTGGACGCATGTGCACAGCTGTGGCCAGCTGTAGAAGCCCGAGATATCATATATTTCCCTTTTTCATTTATTCCTTTCGTAGACCTATCATCCATGGTGCATTAATGATCAGAAGTGTTAGGCATAATTTGATTATAATGTACCTAATTTATTAATAATCTCCAATCTAGATATGGAGAAGGCTTTCGACAGAATAAAAAGAGAAGCTATCCGGAAATTTGTGGAAAATAGGGGAATTGAAAAATATCTAATACAGAACGTACAAAGTCTATATGAAAAAACTAAAAGTTATATGACTAAGAAATAAAAACCATTCTCTAGTAAAATCGGACTCAAACAGGGGTGCATTCTGAGCCCACTGCTTTTTAATTTAGTGTTGGATGAACTTGTTAAACAAAATAAAGGTAAATTAAATCCACAAGAATAAATACATAACCAGAAGGGTAACTCGTCTTGTTTCAGTGCGGTAGCAATCTTCGGAGTGTTAGGCACTGATGTAAATACACATAATATGATAATATATGTATCCAATATTTGGTTACATTATTTTTATGTCTTTTATACAATTGAACGAAACAAGGTTTTGTATTAAGTGCAAATTTTTTTAATTTATTAGCAAAGCGCTTTTGACCTTATAGGTCATCATCAGTGCTTCTTGTCAGGATGCCAGTCGGAAATCCATTTGAACAAACAACAATAGAACATATTAAAATATTTTTACATCACTATTAAAATCAAACAATTATTTTACAAAACCATTTCAAATTCAGCTTAAACGATCACATTTTTGATGGAAATAGAAAATAGTCCATATCCTAATGTACCTATCTTTGTTTATATAATACTACTTTAAATAAACGACCAGCAGCCATAAACGAAAGGTGATTTAATAAGTATTTAAATACTTCACACGTATCCGTCACTTCACAAATATACCAATTCTATTAAAAACAGTTTAATGCCTTTGCTAAAGCTGCTTTAATCTTAAGTCATGGTCGTTTTCGAGTTTTCCAATTAGATGAAAGCAACTTTTATGTTTTCACCGGATAAGTCTCATCGATAACGTATCAGAATCTAATAAAATTAATCAGAAATGTGATACATTACCCAGTTACGTAAGATCGAGGAAAGCAAACGTCCCAGTTAGTGTAGGTTATTGATTTTGACGATGTATATCCTGTTAATCTATTGGGAATTACGCATGGCAATATCGTTTAAAATTAGGTTAATAGAGTACACTGGTAAACATAATACACGTGGTATTTTCAAAAGTTTTTAGAGAATATAAGGTTCACTGATCCTGATGCAACGTTTTTTGAACGTTATTAAATACTGGGGATTCCACCATAATGCGTCAGTCACCTTAAATATATTGGCAGATTTGGTAATAAAAAGAAGGGCTAAAGATGCATAGGTAAATATTTTCAGTTATGCTAAAGGTACTATACAGACCCTTAAGTACAATAGGAGTGACATTTGTACGTATCTTGCAAAATTTGGTCCATTTGTCCTCTTCATCCGCGGACATACTGTAGGTATAGGAAAAAAATCTGAAATTTATGGTGGATGTTTTTCAGGCGGCGGTCAGTCAATAAGGTCCGCCCCCCACAATACTGATAAAAAGACATTTGGACTCTCCTGATAGCCCACATACCAAAGCTAGAGAATCCCATAGACTTGGTAATACTAGCAGCCATCACCCGTACACGATCAAGATCAAGACTAATGTCAATTAGTGTCAGTCGTACAAACTACTGTTAGGGTAATTGATGCCTCTTTAAGCTAAATTAGGCGTTCTATTTAGAATAAAAATGTTGACGATACTTGTGACCCGCCTTGTATAACTTCAGCAAGAAAAATGTGTATTCTGAATTCAAAGTGTATCCTTATTTCTATCCTTCAAAATTTATAAAACAAGCCGTTTTAAAATATTTACAATATTCCTAACTTTTTTGACACCCAGTATGTACGTTACATATTGCAGATTACGAGGAATTTTTGAAGAAAATAAGAATTGGAAAAAACTGTTCTTAAAGCTGTATATCAACAAACAGTTGTATTCCAAACACATTTTTAAGTTATATTTAGACAGTCATTATATTTATAACAAGGTTGGTGTTGTTAGAGTTGAAAAATAAATGATTGTATTTTGGCATTAGAGTGTGAAATCAGATGAGTGACAGATTGAAGTGATTTTCTGGCATAATGATTATTTGCTTTCTTTGTGGACGGACTATCTATTACCAACGTAAACAGGAAATAAAACAGAAAATGTTTTATTGTTAGATTTCTTATACTTCTCCTACTTCCGCCGTAATCTTTAACGGGCTTTCGGAAACCACAACGTTAGATTTGAATTTGGATAGATTACCTATCAGCGGATCACAGATCCCGTCTCAGCTGACAGTTGTTTCCCAACGCTTGGAATTAGCTGGATTTATTTCCAAAATGTCTTAAAATCTCTCTAAACTCTTTATCTCTTATGGTTACCAAGACGCTAATGGTAACGCATGGTAATAACACAGTGTTTAGAAATTTTATTAATATTTTTTGAGATATAATTTTGAACACACTGATCGCATCTGTATAAAGGTCCGTACCGTGGTCCGTACCGAAGTTTAAAACTTTTTATAGTAGCATTTGAAATGTTTAGCCGATTGCATATAGCTAAATTTACTGAAAAATAATCATATCAATTCTCATTTACACCATAAAATAATTATTTATTTTCATCAGTATGATGTGCTAATTAATTAATATTCAAAATCAATAGTTATTTTCACAGTTTATTGTAACATTTTCTAATGAGATTCTTGTAAATTATTCTAATAATGCGATGGTTTATTCTTGGATTTCGAGTTAGTAAAGTTTAAAAAGTAACTCACTCAGTTTATCTAATTTAAGTCACCATAATTTTTGAAGTTATGTTATTAACAGAAACAAATGTTTAAAGAAAATCGTTAGTTTGGGAAATTTCCCGTACTTGTAATTTAAAACTAACTCTATGATGTTATTTCAGAGATTAAATTTTTAAAATTTCTTAAGTGTTCTTCTATGCGGGTATGGGATAGTACTCCAACTTCCTTGCATAGCCTGCCCAATAGAATATTATTTAGAAAAGATACAAACAGGATTCTTTAAATTTCGTTTAAAATATGCAGATGAACCAAATGAAGACCACAGGGAAAAAACAAATATCACAAAATATCAGAAATTAAGTTATCATCGTCATCTGTTAGCGAAACCTCTATATTTTATCATAAACCCAATCCCAGGGAAAGAACGTAGTACACTCCGCCAATATTTGTGTTTAAAAGAACCATATATTAGGGAAAAACATCGAATGTCCACAGCGTACATGGTAAAAACAAGGAAGTGCGTAATTTGTCTGTAAGGGGTCGTCCATAAACCACGTAACGTTTTTTCCCCATTTTTTTTTACCCTCATCCCTCCATGTAGACATTATCTTTAATTTGAAAGAAGTGAGTCTCAAGTGTGTACTGCCACGTGACCAAATTGCTATATTTTAATTGGCTAAAAAGAGCAAAGAGTTAGTTTTTCGTTTTGTCACAAACCACTTTTCTTATTAATTTTCGTTATGAAAGAGTCACGTTTCCTTCAAACCGAGTGCATTGTTGCATCTTTTGTAAAATTTTCATTATAACCTTGTGTTATTCCAATGCCTTATCAAACTTCTAATATAGAGTTAAAGAAAAGTATACAAAGATATGCATACCATACATCAGTTGTAAAATAATTTTATAAATAATAATTATTAGTTTTCTACTTTAAAATGACTTCTTATCAGCATTTAATCAAACGTATAATTGAATAGCTTTGATGAAAAAGGGCCCATCCGTGTAGTTCGCCCAAACCACGTTTTTTAGATTTTACCTAAGATGAAATTATAATATTTTACATTCCTTATCGTAGTTGTATGTGTTTATAAATACATTATAAACACATATAGCCATTTTCTGTATTAAAGATTTCAACTGTGGACTTAAAAAACAGTTTTTGTCTATCCTGTAAAATTTACTTTTCATCCAAGCTATTCAATTATTGAAAAATTACCGCATAAACTTGTAATTAATGTAGCTACCTTATACGATTTGTTTGATTGACAATCTCATTGTTAATATCTACTGAGTTTGATTTTCCAGTAAATTCTCCATTAAGCAATATTTTTTCTGTTATTTGCGTATTCGGTTCTTCGGTGAAATTGATATAACTATTGGATAAGTGGCTAAAATAAAAAAGTTTTATTTTATTTTTGTCATTCTTTGCCTCTTTATTAGCACTACATACAACTTGTCTCACGGACTTCTTGCCATATGGGAAATTTTTTTACTGAAAGTTGAAAACAAATCACTTTGGTGTAAAAAAGTTCTGCATATTAAAAAGCTAAGAATCCCTATGGAAAAAATCTAAAAAGACCCATAGTATACAGGGTAGCGACAAAAACGTAAACTGTACCCAAGAATAAAGTACCCTTATTTAGCAAGTTAAAAAATATCATTAAGCCCTCCCACACCCCCACTATAATTGAAATAAAATTTAAATTGTGTTAAAAATTAGATCTGAAATTATTGAATTTCAATTAGTGGGGTTGGGGAAGGGCTTAATAATATTTTTTAGCCCCTTGCTCAGAAGCGTATTTTCAAATCGCCAATTAAAATACTTCAGCAATATTCATTAGGTACATTTTATTTTAAAAATATTTGTGCCGCCATTTTGTTCTCAGGATGAATAATGACGTAATATTCATAAAGTACTCAATGAGACCTTTAAAATGATGTGTCGCAAGATCCCTCTTTCCATTTAATTTTTTTCCAAGATGGCGTCCAGCAGCCATCTTGATTTTTCCGAGAGTCACTTGTGCACCAAAACATAGTATTTTTGTACTAATTACCGTATGCCAACTTTTAATTTTCTAAATGTAAAGGTTCAAAAATTAAGAGGAGGGCTTTAAAGAACCGCACTATACCTATAGTAATTAATTATAATAGTAGTATCCAATCTATACCTGACAAGAGGACTGTCATTTTGTAGAGGCCCGGTATGGGGTCGTGCATTCCACATAAATATATAATAAATAGACAATAAGATTGCTGCCATGGACACACTGAGGACATAGGCCATTACTGTCAAAACCCTAATAGCCTTAGGTTTTTTCTTTGGTTTAAATATGTCACCATTGGGGGGACAATCCCCTAGATCGCTGTTATCTTCTTGAGATGACATATTTGGATATTTGTGGGATCACATTTTCTGAAAAAAAAAAGAGTTTAAAAACTAATTACTAAACGGTATAGTATACCCAATTAAATAATATGACTGCAGATAAATGATTATATCTTATTAGAGTTTAAGCGGAATTATAAATACTATGGATATTTGTAACCCATTAGGGTAAATTTTGGCGTATTTGTTCCCAAATTTGCAACAATTGAAGTTTAATTCATTGTTCGGGTCTCAATCGTGATCGGTACTAGAAACGCCAAACTTTTGCTTTTGTATACGGTTTTCCTTATATATTATTATATTATCGACCATCTACTTATAGCAGACGTTAAAAAATAAATATAGCTACGGCTATTTTGCCGAAAATCTGAAAGCTGTAATAATTTCAGAATATGTTTAAATTACTTTTACTACTACATTTTTATATTTGTTTACACTTAAAAACTTTGATTTCGATTTTAATTTTTTGTTATAATACTTCGATTTTATGAAAGTATGCTTTTAGCTAGACTCAAATATTTAATGTAGGTGGGTTAATAAACGCGCATTTTTAGTCTCTACTATCATTTTTTTTTAATTTGATTGGGGTCTTACTAGTTTTATTACGTTCAGGAAATGTGTTTTTTCTTTAATGTAATGTTTCTGTTAGTACCCGAATTTCGATAATACCTAAAAGGACTCGTAGAGTTTGACCTTGTTTTAGAATTTTTTGGTAATTTTGGTATTTTTTAAAGATCACTCCCTGGTCGACATGATTTTTGTAACATTAATGCAGATGCTTTTTATATTTCATTTTACTAGTTATTAAACTATCTCTTTAAGTATTTACTTGGAATTGGTTCTATACCTGGCTTTACTCAATTTAGGACTAATTACCACTAGAGGTACCTTGGGGTGCCGGGGGTATTTCCAACGCATTCTACGAGCCTTCTAAGACACTTTTCTGTCTCTTTAAAGTTTAGTTTGATTCTGTCTTTTAGTGGTTTTGTTGTATTTTATGTAAAATGTGTTCTAGTCGTCGATGTTGCAAAAATCCGGCGAATAAGTTTTGTTATAACGTATGCTCCATAAGTTTTGAGAAAAATTTGCGTTGCTGAGTCTTACAAAAATCAAGCTTTTTGTCTTAGGTGGCTATTGAAGAACAAGGACCCTTATCCTTAGTTTAAACGTACGGTTTTAATAACAATAAATGAAGAAATAAATATCGACTTATAATTTAATTAAAAAAAAAATTAAAAGAATACAAACTATGAGTATTAATATATTTTCTCAAAACTTGTATTATCGGTACGTTATATATTATGTGGAAGATTATTTTAAAGTCACAAGCTGGATCTTTATCTCAGGAAGTGAAAAAGCCTATTTTTTTCTATTTTAAGTGGAGCTCAAGAGAAAAGTTGGGCTCCTCATGTGTGCTGTGCGAGTTGTCACGTAAATCTAGTGCAGTGGATGCACGGCAAGGGGCAGAGGATGTCGCATGTCCTTAAAAATTCATTTTTGCACTAGCGTTTGGGTTTTTTCCGGAAAATTTGAGGGCAGCAAGCAGCAAGTGACGAACAAGGTAAGAGATTTTACCAGGACATCAGGCAGGCCTGTAGCCAGGTTTTGATTTCAGAGGGGGCAACTAAAGTTTTAGGGGGGGGGGGACTTATGATGTAATATTTTTCTAGTAGACAAGATAATGATTTCAGTGATTTTCAAGAGTGGGCAACTGTTTCTTTCAGAGTGGGCATTGCCCACTCTGTCCCCCCTCCCTAGCCACGGGTCTGACATCAGGACAATGGAAACACGATAAACGGTGGGACCTACATATCTATGATGGGCGACTACTGTTGGTTTTTAAAAAGAGAAGATTTTACTGAATATAAGAGAAAAAGTGAAATATTTTGTCACTGTATGGTACCTTCATGTTACATTTTATATTGTTTACTGCGTAGGTCCTTAATTAAACGTCTTTACTTAGATTTAACATGTGGTCGATATAAATGTATTTTTTATTCAGTATACATTACATTACACAAATATGTCGCACTCTTTTTTTCGTTAAGTGAAACCCCCAACCTGCATAACAAAAAAACTACGTATTTTGCATATCATTTTCGAACTTAGGGCCACAAAATACTTTACATACAGCCATTTTTATCAATATTACTTAAAGAAAGTTTATTGTTGACCAGTGAATTAAGCTTAGGTCCAATAAGTTTAGTAAAACGCCACGTTCAATAGATTTTCACTTTAGGTTCATAATATCTGGCCATTTATGGCCTTGAAATGTATGTCCTCCTACGTATATTCAATGAATAATCCTTTGGATGCCTAGTTTTTTCTGTAAAGGTATTGCTGGACATGTACGGACAGTCTAAAGTGTAATATCCTTAAGATTTTCAGATATCTATTTGGTTAGCCTAGCTGCTATATTAATCTACTGCATTAATCTAGATAGATTCTGGTTTGATGGTAATGGTAATGGAGTAAAATTGTAATACCGTGGACGAAGTCGCGGGGGCAAGCTAGTATTACATAAATATTTTATAGAGTGCATTTTTTGAAAACAGATCATAGGGTTTTACATGCTAACTTTGCAACCCCATGTTAGGCCCTGTTCTAGCTATTAAATGTATAGAGATAAAACTTGTTATAGGTAAATTTCAGAGTCTTAAGGGGGCAGACCTAGTTAGAATTTTGAAAAAATCGATTTTTTTTTTGCATTTTCTAAAAATAGAATATTTCGAAAGTATTCTCTGAAAATTTCAGACAAAACGGACTATTATTTATAGAGATAAATAATTTTGAATGGAGCCGACTCTAATGCCTCATATGTCAAATTTGACAGCAGACGTATCGGTTGACCCTTGCTCGACGACAGCTAAAAATCACTGCTGATGCAGCTACTAAAGCATTGTATGGTCCTGGAATTGACGATTCAGTGTTCAAAATAAATTCAGTTCTACAATAAATTTTTTATCTGCATGCAAATCGTACTCAAAACTTTAAACGCGTATTTCTCGAAACCATGTTTTCGAAGTCGGTGATCACTGTAACTTGAGAACGGCTTTCACGATTAGTTTGAAATTTTTGTCACTTCTTCTATATATAATTGTCCTCCGGATGGACGAAGGATTTTTTTTGGACGATTATATTTTTTATAGCCGAAAATGTGAGTAAAATTTTGGTCGTATAAACAATTTTGAATTTCAACATCCGCCATTTTTCGACAACTCAAAATTTCTCAAATCCCTTCGTCATCCGGAGCACTATGTCATTAACTAATGATCCCTTTTTGTTTTTTTTGCTTTAAGATGATCCACTGACGAGCTGCAGTGATCACCGCAAAACCCTTTTCTTTTTTGGACCCCTCGCAAATTTGCTGTATCCCACGTATTTCTCCATATTTAGTCTTGACTAATTTATAATATTTTCTTCAAATGCATATCTTCCATGTGGAAAAACATTTGTCATTAATTATTTTAAGGTGCGGCCAAAAAAAAATCCTAAATAAAGAGCTTTTTTGGACGTCCCAACTAGGTCGGCCTCTTAAGATTATGTTAATTTGCCGAATATGCCAGAAAAGCTCCAAAAAATAGTAAAAATACCAAAAAAATGCATTTAAAATTGCGAAAAGACAGTTTTCAATGTCAGAAAATTTGTGTGTAGCCTTACTTGGGACGATAATGGAAAAACAATGATTCAAGGGTTGAAAAGTTAATGTTTTTCAAAAAATATGCATTTTGTAGGTATTTTTGGAGGGCCTAACGTGAAGTCAAAAAGTTTAAAATGCACTGTATTTTTAAATGGTATAACCATAACATAAACATAAAATAACATTTTACTATGTTTTTTTTACTACTGGACAAATTACAAATCTACTTACCAGACAAAATTAAAGTCTATCACCAAAAATGTTATTTTTCTTAATTATTTTCGTAACTGCCTCATGCACAATTTTTGAAAACATATTAGCATCATATCCATGCCAACTGAAATAAACAAGGAAATAAACTTTAGCCTAAACAAACTTTTCTACAAAGAGCACGACGACGTCACGTTATCTCTCAGCGGGGCGTCGCGACGCTGATGGCCGTGAACGTTGCACAAACAAACAGTTAAAGAGCGTTGTTTCGCTTTTTATGTCCACTTGTTACTCATGCGCTTTTTCCGATATAACATGCCGAAATTAAAGTTTCTGCTAGTAAATGTTTCATTTGCGATATTGCGGAATTTTATTAGATATTTCTGCGGGACGTGCTACACTGAAGTTTATTCGTATATATGTATGTACACGGTGGTCTTTCTGGGAAAATCCGATTGAAGGCTTTAAAAAACTTAAATAATTTGTTCTTTAATGAAGTTGAAAAATAGGAGACCACTTTTTATAAATACCCTCTATTTACATTACATGCAAATAAATGCTGTGCAATAAACTATTCCTTCCAGACATGCGCATTATAAACTTTCCAATCGGCTGGTGCAATTTTATTTGCATAAGACGAAATTACGGCATGGACTATTTTGATTGTACAAAGCGTGCAATTTCAGTAACATTTCTAGTCATATTGCGAAGTGTACCAAGCAGTATCACTTGAAGGTCCTGTTCCCTGTTCATCTTTACCTTAATACGGCAGTACATAAATATACTTACTTTTACTTTTAAAATCATTTATTTCAAATCCATGATTTCATAAGTATTTTCACATATCACATGGGTTACAAATATACAGGGTGTTTCAAAAAACATGTGCCATCGCTCAACGAGAGATTCCTTGTAAGAAACTAAGGCAAAAAGTTTATATAAACATGGGTCCGCAGATGCTTCGTTTCAAAGATACAGGGTGTTAAAATTTTTAAATTTTTTTCAGTTTTTCCAAAATATTTTCAAAATGGCTTCATCAATTTTGATGAAATTGACGCTGTGTAAAGTGCTTAAATTAAGAATAATTCTGACCATGAAAAGATTTTGACAGGTCCTCTAGGGGCGTACATATGAGAAGACGGTACAATATTTTTCCAAGAAAAACATGTACGCCACTGATTTTTTCACATTTTCTTATATCGGTCAAATAGTATGTTAAATTCTTAATAAAACTTATCTCTTCATATTTTTTCAATTTTCATTTCGTTTAGGAGATAAATGTAATTTTATTAACCGTCTTACTGGTTTAGTTTTCCCAACCAGCGAGCGGTTTTAACATGTAAAGACCATTTAAAAATTGAACGTCCTGTATCTTTGAAACAGCATCTGCGGACCCATGTTCATATAAACTTTTTGCCTTAATTTCTTTCAAAGAACCTTCCGTTACGCGATGGCACATGTTTTTTGAAACACCCTGTATACAAGGGCTTATTAAAGGAAATACAGGTCCTTCTTTGAATAATGTCCTAGAAAAAAAGGTTTCTTTTTAAAAGCCTTTTCATAAAAACCAATATTCATCTATTATTGGCTTAGAGCTTAGACTAACCGCAATTTTATTATCATTATAAACAACGCTGTTATCTAGTTCTATTCTGGAAAAGTAAAAAATAGAAACAAAGAAAAATCACAATTTTGCTTAAGGAAGGTGAATTTTCATATTTAAGTATGATGCAATAATACTTCCCAACATTTTTTTCTGGGATGAGAGGGATAGGTACTTTATTCTTGGCGTGATTTTAAAATTCTGACTCTTCGTGGTCCATTTAATGGCATTTTCCATTTAGACATCCAGTGCGCTCATAGATTTAGAAACATTTTAGATCAATCAGAGATTTCTCTTAATCTGGCCAACTATATGGGCCCCCACCTAATTTTTGAGAACGGCTGTTGCCAGGCTTTCAGTTACCCATGTGGCATATTTCCAGATTGATAAACTATACTAAAATAACGCTACTTCTGTAGGGTAATATCTGCAATCGTAAATACCACTGGCTAACGGCTAAAGCATTATAAGGATTAATAAAAAATACCAATATACCTAGGTACCATTGTTTTTCGTGATTAAATTTTAACTAATTTATTGCCATTGCATGATGACGAAATTCAGAGTGAGAGTGGCAACGTCGCTTTTTCTCCTTAGCACGTGCCATAGTCCTGTTCATTGAGGGTTTCCGGACGTCCGGATTTCCCCGGACATGTCCGGGTTTTAGGGGCGTCCAGGGACGTCCGGGCGGGTTTTGATAACTGATCCGAATTTTCGCTAGGTCCCATACCCACTGTGCAATAGGATATAATATTTACAATATACAACTACGTACGGAGAGAACATAATACACGGCGCTCAGATCAGCGCACAGAAAATCCTCATAAGTATATTCTGAATTAATAAAGATATGCCAGTTTTTTATGCGCCAACACCACACAATGCAAATGTCGAAAGGATATTCTCTCTAATCACTGCTCAGTGGACCAAAGAGCGAAATAGGCAGCGGTTCTGCGCCCTGTACTGTAATGCCGCTCATGGCCCATGAGCGGCATTACATTCCATGGGCCGCCGCGGCAAAGAGGACATGCCCGGTCCACAATCCGCTGGGTTTGCCGTGTTTCAGGCCGGACGCGGCTTTCGGCAATGCGGTTTCTGTCTATTATGTCCTGGAGCAGCCATCGTGTGTTTACTGGGTATTTTTGCCCGACACAAGATAGCAAAATAAAAACTTCAATAGCACAGACAACAGCACTATCAACACAAACTAGTCATCAACTACCAGACTAACCTGGCCGGTCGAACTTTTCCCAGTAATCAGGTCTTACCCCACACCCCACTCCATTTTTGCGGTAACGCGATTGTCGCTTCTCGTTGATGCTTCTTCTCTGGTAAAACTGTCAAATATACTATATTTTTCTTCCAAATATAATGTAAATAAAAATAAAAGCGTAACAAACAGAATGCGATAAATTAGAACTGGCGAAATGTCGGCCGTTTTTAAATTCGGGGAATTACCTTACACTTACCTATCTACTATCTGGCAGCGAACAATTCATTGTTCTATAGACATTTTTATTGTCTTATTGCTGCAAGCTCAGCCTTATAAAGTATTAAAATTTTGCTAAAAAACAACTAAAACTGTCGCATATTAATCAGAATAATTGTAAAAAAACCACAAGGAATTGATAATTTGTTTAATTTTCAGGAATTATGGAATTTTGGCGGGAGCCGTAACATTTGTTTTGTTGTCAACTTCTTTGCTAGAGTGTCAGAGTTAATGCGTTGATTAGCATAAGGCTGGCTGTCTGTCTCAAGGACAAGTGCCTTTAGTACTCTTGGGGCGCATTCAGAATCGACGCCGGGCATTCCCGGGTAAACACCCGACCGTTCAGCATCAGGCGACCAGCCGTTGTTTCTTATGGCCGTGACGTCATTGACAAGTTAATTTTTACCCACTGGGCGTCGATTCTGAGAAGTGCCACATATGACCGGTGCGACGAGTGCTGTTTATATAAAGACGAAACAGCGAATTTGCGAAGCTGATTTCAGTATGACTTCACAGGGCAGCAGCAGTATAACAATAATATTATTTTTTCTTATTCCACTTAATTTGTGTTAATTTTAATAACATGTATTTTGAAGTGATGATTTTGAATGTAATATTGTAGTAAATTATTAATGCTTTTCAAAATAAATGCTTAAACAAACATGTTGTTTTATATACTCCTTTGAAATAAGACAGGAAAATGAAATATATTCTGGTAACGTGACACCTCAAGCTCCTAATAAAAGATACTTGAAACTCTTGAAAGATAGGTGAGTTTGCAAAATTTGGCACATCTCGCGTTTCTGCTCTCCTTATGAAAATAGGAGAAATCCGAAATTTTGAATATCGGATCAGGATCACAGAAGACCGAGGAGGTACTTTCTGCGCTGATACGCGATGTTGCCTAATTATGTAAAAGTTCCCATCTTTTAATGATATTGTATGAGGAGCATAGAAACTAGAGGAGGTTTCACCTAAAAACTAGGAAATCTTGCACAATTTGGCAGTGTATCAGGAGCAGAAAATATCTATCTCCTCGCCCTTCTGCTCTCCTAATGAAAATATCAAAAATCGAAATTTTGATTTTGTATCAGGATTACAGAAACACGAGTTGTTATTTTCTGCTCATGAAATGCATTGTTGCCTGACTGCGCAAAACTTTTTAGGGAACTGTCTCGAATTTCTGTGCTCCTGATACAATATTTAAAATTTTTGGTATTTTTATTAGAATACCAGAGACACGAGGAGGTAGTTTCTGCCCTGATACGCGAGGTTACCAAATTATGTAAAATTTCCCATCTTTTAAGGATAGCACAGAATCTCTAGGAGGTTTTAACCTAAAAATAAGAAATCTTGCACAATTTGGCAATGTCTAGTATCAGGAGTAGAAAATACCTCCTCATCTTTCTGCTCTCTCAATGAAAATGTCAAAAATCCAAGATTTTGTATCAGAAACGCTACGAGGTATTTTCTGCCTGATACGCAACGGTGCCAAATTATGCAAAATTTCCCATCTTTTAAGAATATTTTATTAGGAGCACAGCAACTCGAGGAAGTTTTTACCTAAAAACCACGAAATGGTGCACAATTTGGCAACGTCTGGTATCAGGTTCAAAAAATACCTCCTCGTCTTTCTGCTCTCCTAATGAAATTATCGAGAATCCGAAATTTCGGAAATGCGGGGACCTTCGCCGCGTTTCTGATTTCCAAAATGTTGGTCAAAATCTCAATTTTCTGCACCGAAAGTGAAAAATAAAACGAAAAATTGTATTTTTGTATCAGGAGTGCAGAAGTGCGAGGAGGTAAACTACTCCTGATAATTTGTGCGAAAACTCCTCGAATTTTTGCTTCGAAAATTTTGGTAAAAATCAATATTTCCACCCAAAGTAAAAAATAAAACGAAAAATTTGATTTTTGCTGTCTAAATTTTGGTCAAAATCCTAATTTTCTGCACATACAGTGAACAATAAAACGCAAAATTTGATTTTTGTATCAGGAGTGCAGAAGTGCGAGGAGGTAAACTACTCCTGATAGCTTATGCGAAAGTCCCCGCGTTTCAGATTTCCAAAATGTTGGACAAAATCTCTATTTTCTGCACCTACAGTGAAAAATATAACGAAAAATTGTATTTGTGTATCAGGAGTGCAGAAGTGCGAGGAGGTAAACTACTCCTGATAGTTTTGCGAAAAATCCTCGAATCTTTGCTGTCCAAATTTTGGTAAAAATCTTAATTTTCAGCACCTACAGTGAAAAATAAAACGCAAAATTGTATTTGTGTATCAGGAGTGCAGAAGGGCGAGGAGGTAAACTACTCCTGATAGTTTTGCGAAAAATCCTCGAATCTTTGCTAAGTATCGCTCACTACTCACTATGATACACGCATCAATGGCGTGTCGTTGGCAAAGCGCTTGTTGAGAAGTCGCTGGCGATTCGCCAGGGTAACGACTGTAAATTATGAATATTGTATCAGGATTACAGAAACGTGAGAAGCTCCTGATTGGCGATGTTGCCAGATTGTGAAAAACTCCCAAGTTTTGGGGGAAAAACTCCTCGAATTTCTGTGCTCCTAATAAAAATATATTTAAAAATAGGAAATGTTGCACAATTTGGCAACACTGCGTATCAGGGCAGAAAATACCTCCTCGCGTTTCTGTGATCCTGATACAAAATTCAAAACTTTGAGCATTTGATATTTTCATTAGAATGACAGGAGAGTAGGTATTTTCAGCTCCTGATTGGCGATGTTGCCAGATTGTAAAAAACTCCCCAGTTTTTGGGAAAATTCTCGAATTTCTGTGCTCCTAATAAAAATATATTTAAAAATAGTGAATGTTGCACAATTTGGCAACACTGCGTATCAGGGCAGAAAATATCTCCTCGCGTTTCTGTGATTCTGATACAAAATTCAAAACTTTGAGTTTTCGATATTTTCACTAGAAGAACAGGAGAGTAGGTAACTAAGAGTTGAGAAAAGCAAGGACAAATAAAACAAATTAAATAGCTTTAATATTTCTTTAATAACAAGTATTGTTAAACAACACGTTACATTATGAATGTATAAATGTATTTAATTGACACTTAAGTTTTATGAATAGCAGAAATTATTTGTTTTTACATAGAAGTACTAACTAAGAAAATATGAGTATTTCTGAACTTCAGGACTTGTTGTTCTCAATTCTATTCCTTTGCATCCTTTGTTCCATAAACTGACTTGAAATAATCGGAATCTGAATTCACAGACTTTCCACACCACTCTATAAAAAATAAATATTAATTAATTTAAATATTATAACATATCAGGTAGAGCGGAACAAGATTTTTCTGAACTTATCAAGAGACTGGAAAAATTATTGTGACTGCAATTTTTTTCTTAATTATATTATTAAAATATATTTTATTATATTTTATTTGTTGACATTTTATGGCTATTATTTTTCGAGATATAAGAAGACAAGGATTATAACTTTTCTTTTAGTTAAGTGAAGTTTTTAGGCGACAAGCAATGAGCTTTCGTTTGAAACTTCTTTTGATGGGTTTGCAAAAATGTTTGGTATGGTAAGTATTGTATGCTGGAAGCCTGTATTGGCTTTCTAACTTAAACAGTTCAAAAGGTACTTGTACAGCTGTGGCGGATGAAGAGAACCCGGAGCTACAGAACCCTATTGATATTGGCGAGGATCGGAAAATGGAAAGTAATTGTTGTAAATTTTTTTCGGTTGAAAAATGCTATTTGCTACTTAATAATTCAAAAACGGTGGGTCGGTTCGAGAAAAATGGTTTGGCATGTGAAACTTTAGAAGATTACGTACATTGTAGATCAGAGAACTTAAGCACAGAACGAAAATGAACTAAAAATATATACGCACCTCTTCACTATACTTTTTACCATTTACAGAGAATCATGAATTCATGGTGACGATGTACATGTTTTGCTTTCATATTTTGGTACTTGAGGCAGACATCATCACAATCAATCTCGATGTCACATTAAAAGTGTTAGAGTAGTCAAAAGTGTTTAGTCTCATCTTGTCCACTATGTATGTACCTTCAGGGCAAGGCATAGTTGTCTATTGCTGTTCGGGATTAGTTAGTTTTGCTTTGCATGTTCAGACGCTTCTTCAAAGTCAATTCTTTATGCTCTTAGGAGTTCTTTGTGTAACTATAAGAACAAAAAAAGGTATTTTACTAAACCAGCACTTTCTAAAGTTTTCTTTAACGTGTTTATTAAAATAAATTTAAATAGAAAGTTTTCAATGTATATTTTAAAAATAATGAAAACAGTTAAAGCAAAAACAAAAAAGTTAGGTTATAAAGCAATAAAGTGAGGTTATGAAAAACGTCAATACTACATAACCTCAATATTATCGATATTTTTTATAACTCTATCCTAAATCCTGAAACTACGATTTGTCGAGTATTCAAAATTTGAATGGCCCGAGTTCAATATGACGTCACATTCTGCTAAAACCAGAGTAATGGGGTTAATCTTTGGTAAACCGTCTAGCCAGGAGTTCCGGCGCGCGTATTAAATTCAAATTTAAAAATATATGCACTTTTTTATAAACTTTTAGACCAGTAATTCCAGGCGATTTTACAACAAAATCTTGTGCCTGATCGATTTATTTTCTAAAGTGCACTATTTTTAATTTGGGAAATAAAACCAGTAAAACATTACATTAGTGCCATAACAAGAAAATTTTTAATTTTCTTATTGTATTAAATTTTGAAAAATAACGCATAAATGGGGCAAAAATAAATGCATTTGTAAATTTTTTCATTTGCATTGAATGGCCATGGTCATCTTACTCAGGGTTAAAATTTTTATGTTCATAATAATTATTGTATTTACACATATCGCCAATTAGGTATTTGATGTTTAATTTTAAAAAGTATTATACCGATAAGAAAATTTATATTCATTTTCAATTTGCTTTATTCTGCCCTAATTATATGTTTAGGCTTTATTGTTATTGTTATTAATCGCTTTTGGTGAAGAGTATTAAGGCAAAAAAAATTGGAATTTTTTTTAAATTGGCATCAACCTGCAGAATAAAGCCAACGAAAAAGTATTAAAAAACCTGAAAACAACGAAGTCAATTTCTTAAACTTAATAGTATATACATATGTAGACCATATACAATTGTAGTACTTAAATTTTGCGTGTGCAAGGAGTTGAAATCTTCACATGCAATAATAAAAATCGGGACCCTTATAAATAAAACCATTGCTCCAAAAACCAGGATTTTTCATTTCGACACTTTAGATTTTTAGTTAATTCTTCGACGTAGGAGATTTTTGTAATGTACGATAATGATCTTTTTGATTGTTAGTATATGGATATTACAAACCTCATGTAAGGGTTAGCGTGCAGTAAGTTTTAAAATTTAGTATAAGGATTTTATTAGGTTTTAGTATATGGATATTCAAAACCCCATGCAAGGGTTAGTGTGCTGTAAAAAAATTTGCGTAACCTAACCTTACAAAAATAGTTTAAATATAAAGAAAACCAAAGCGCATATTAAAACTCCTACACAGCGCAAAATTTCACATATTTTTAGGCCCAAAAACGCGATAATCACCTTAATACCATAGGTATATACTAATACAATACAAATTTTGAACATTTTCAGTTACATGCGCGGCTAAATTTCAAAGTAGTCTTTGCTAAAGCAAAGGTTGTAGCAAGGACGAGTATTCATTAACTTATTAAGTTTATAATAGAACACACAACTAGAATTGAAAAAATCAAGGAAAATGCCTGAACGATATTCGTAAGTAACTGAAAATACACAAGATTCGAATTTTACTAGCTTTTAGGGTATTAAGAATCCTATAACCTCAAAATTAACGCCACTTGCTAATTTTTAACATATTGTTAAGAAATGGGCCCTTATAAGGCTTGGATTAGCTCATCATTTCGACCCAGACCCACAATTGCTTACCTCCAAGGACAGGTGTTGCCCCCATGTGAGAGCCGGTAACCAGTTCAAGTTAGTTCGTTTGAAGTTCTAGAACCTTAGTATCTAAAAGGTAATAATTTCTTTTGCCTGTCTACTCTGGGCCCATTGGATTTCTCCCGTGGGCTATTTTTTCTTTGACCCACGGTCCAAGGTAAAAGGTGACCTCTAGTAGTGCTGCAAAAGGTCCATAGAATGGCGCCTTTGCAGCTTCTTTCATAAGTTGGTCAGCAATTTTAGTGCTTTCCACTCCTTCATGTCCTGACACCAAATTAATGTTACTATGGTATTTTTTGTAATTTGGTTAAGAGCTGGTCGGTGCCCCAGGCAAGCTTAGCCTGGAAGGCACACAGGAGGCCTATCAGATAGAATATAAATTTTGCTTCTTTAAGGCAATTATATTGACACATTATGAAGCACACAAATCTATAGCATGTATGCATGTACCTATTTCTGCTCGTAAAAAAAAAAAAAAAAAAAAAAAAAAAAAAAAAAACGAATTTTGCGTCTGCACCCGGGCCCTAAAGACCCTGGCTTAACAAATGTAGGTAATTTCGACGTTTTAGGACTCCCTTAAGGTGACGATTTTTGCACCAAGTAAATACGACATGCGAGTGGTTCTTTTTGGTGCCTAGGTTTGTTTCTAGTGCAGCAGTGGTTTCAAATCAACAAAAACAAAAAAAATCAACCAGCAAAAACATTTACCTTTAGAATAAAATCTATAGTGATTAGTTTAAAACGAGTGCAGAAACAGAATCTATTAGACATGTTGTATTTCCTGCCATTGTAGTAACTTACAACAATCAAACTCCTGCTGTAGATAGGTAATGGACACATGCAGAAATAAGATACGTTTATTATATAACCCAATAATATTATAGAACCCAAGCAAATTCCGTGTCAACAGACATTTCCCTTCTCTCCAGACGCCCACGGTACGTTAGTACTTAGGATTGAAGTCTACATGATGTCTTAGATAAACCATATAACGTAAAGAAGTATATGAACATATTATAGTTGTGTCCGGCTTATAGAAAGGCCAGGAATAAGGTGTGGCTGTCTGTCTGTGTGTAAGTAGGGGCGTCACAACCAAGCCTGTAGATGTAGCCTTTTTATGATAATTTTAAAATAATAAACTGACAAAATTTCTGCCTGCGGCATAATTTTTCTGCTTATGTAATGTCAATGGCAAAAATATTTGTAACAAAAAATGTCTTCGATGTGTACTTTCTTATTAAAAAACAGCAGCAAGTCATATGTACACACTGCAATTGCAGGAAAAGTACAAAATCTTTAGTGAGGAAACCTGGGCTATAGGATTCTGCTCTTGCAGGATTTTTCAACTTTATCGCAACTACTATACAGGGTGTCTAAAATAGGTGATACCACTAAGTATTGCTATTTCCGAAACGGTAAAAGATACGAGGTCGGTTAAATTAGAGAAAATGTGCCATTTTTAGTTTCTACTTATATTCCGTTTACAGAGTTGCCAAATTCTCTATAGTTTCTTAAGTGTTTTTTAAATAGTCAAAAATTTAATTCTTAAATATTTCGAAAACTATTACAGTTAGAAAAAAATTGTTATAACAAAAATCATACGATTGTTTACCTTCTCTAAAGTAACGTTATTGTTTTGTTTATTCCATTTATTTTTATTAAGTTACTGATACTAACTTGTTTTTTTCAAATACGGACCTGGACTTATTGCTGCATTTTTTGAAAGAATACTTCATACCCTTTACATCTGTGTATCATTTGATTATGTTTTTCGACGTTTTCGCGAAGAATAGCACCATCATCAGGTCTACCAGTACGGACCTGGCACTTTTCAAGTTAATGCGCCATTTCACAACCACAAAAACCACAAACCATAGCTATAGGTTGTGAATTGTGCCTTAACATGGAAGATCCTAGGTCCGTATTGAGAGAAAATCCTGATGATGTTGCTATTCTTGATCAAAACGTCGGAAAACATATTCAAGTTATACACAGTTGTAAAAGGTATGAAGTATTCTTTCAAAAAATGCAGCAAAAAGTCCAGGTCCGTATAAGAAAAAACAAGTTAGTATCAAACTCAATTAAAACAA
Source organism: Philopedon plagiatum (assembly GCA_963971165.1). Taxonomy (NCBI): domain Eukaryota; kingdom Metazoa; phylum Arthropoda; class Insecta; order Coleoptera; family Curculionidae; genus Philopedon; species Philopedon plagiatum. The sequence goes on from OZ020195.1 coordinate 10,841,911, forward strand.
ATGGTTTAAACAAAACAATAACGTTATTTTAGAGAATGTCAAAAATCGTGTGATTTTTGTTAAACAATTTTTTTCTGACTATAATAGTTTTCGAGATATTTAAATAATGAAATTTTTGACTAAAAAATCCCCTGTAGATAAAAAACTATTGAGAATTTGGCAACTCCGTAAACGGAATATGAATGACTAAAAATGGTGCATTTTCTCTAATTTAACCGACCTAAAATCTTTTACTGTTTCGTAGATAGCAGTAGTGGTATCGCCTGTTTTAGACACCCTGTAGTTTTGGACTGGATTGGAAAGTAGGGAAATGTAGCATAGGTTTGTACATCCTTTGTACCGCAGCCAGTAAGGCTTATTGTGACCCCTGTTGTGCTGGACCTAGTCAAAGAGGCTTGTCTACTAGGTTAAGCAATTCTTGTACTATAGAGGTCCCACCCTGGGCATTGAGTTCCCTTAGGCGGTTTGTTAATCTTCAATGAGCTAGTGGGGCGCATTATGAGAGGCTGTCTGTCTTCTCCTCTTCATTACATAACCTGTACAGGGATTCATTTTAATACAAGCCCATTAGACGTTTTCGTTTGGCTTTGATCCTGTTTCTACTTGGCAGTTAAACAAATTACACTTTAATTTAATATTAAACTGTCAACAAGAACCAGGACCGAAGCGAAAAAAATATTCTGTGCAGATGTTTCAAGATGCAGCGACCCATTATTAGTCTCTTCACAATAAGCCTTATAGGATATTTTCGCGAGATCCCGTCGATCCACCAGATATCACATGACCTACAGTGCACAGTGGATCAAGGGGAAATCGTGTAAATCCTCTTTTAGTTCAGCATTATCCTGCTTGCTTTGCAATGGGGCCTCAGTAAGAAAGTTTTACTTTGAAGATAAACGGTTTGTCGATTGACATTTATTGGCTCGGACTGATTTGAAACCACTGAAACAAACCTATGGCCATTAGTCAAAAGAGACAAACGTTTACTGAATCACATGTATAATAATTAATACAGTTAATAAATTCTGCTAGTACAATAATTATGTTACATTACTATACTCTTATAAAATATGAAGTTTACTGCTGGACTTTGAGGATCAGCAGCACAAAATATCCCACTTATTTGTGATTAGCAGGAGCTCCTTTACTGACGATTTCAAGCTGATTGTTCCATTGTTTAACTGGATAGTGTAGATCATCTTCCTCTTCTCCACTAATTCTTAGATTTTCCCAATTTGTTCTTAGTCTTCTTGCTTATCACACATATATTTCACACACAGCACCTCACTGTTTATAATCACTGTAAATATGAACCAAAAATATAACTAAAACTTAACTAAAAAGTTAAGTTAGCAGGCTCCCAACTCCCCTACACCTGCTCCAAAATGCAGTGTGTTTATAAATACAGTGGAATGAATGACACATGAATATGCAAAAAAATAATTTTACATAAAGAAGAAAACGTCACATTTAGGCCATATTAAAGCGGCACAACTGTAAATATATACACATTGAATTATTCCACACCTTTATCGCACACACTCACTTGAAATATCTATGCACAAAGCACATCACTACTTATAATCACTGTAAAACACAATATATTTATTCCAACCATTACTCACATAGCCACTTGCCTACTAGATTCGTTATTTTATCACTATTCACTTCACTGTAACTGTGTATAATCACTGTGAGACACAACACAAAATATCGATCACTATCACACAGCCACTGGCTTACTATTCACATTACTTCGTCACTATTCACATCGCTGTAAATATTCCACAGCTTTATTACCAACATTGTCTCATGTAATATACTTATATGCACGAAGCACATCACTGTTTCTAATCACTAAAATACACCTTCAGACTTTATCTACTTCATCACTATTCCAAAGCTTTATGAACATGGTTACCTGTAATATATACGGGCGAAGCACATCACTACTTATAATCACTGTAAGAAATACGCCAAGACACTATCACTACTCCACAGCTTTATTATTAATATGGTCACCTGTAATATGTGTGCATGAAGCACATTATCAAGACACAAAAAAATTTATTACACACTTGCTTATTTATTTACATCACTATTCACAAATATTTGGCAAGCAGAAAGATGTAATTTTCTGCATAGTATTTTTTCAACACTAAGAAAATAAAAGGACACTAAAAAGATTTATCACACACATCACTTGATCACTATTCAGAAATTAGTAAAAACTTGCGAAAGTCGAAATTTCGTTCGGCATCAGGGTGTAAGAGTAATCAAAAGAAGTCCCAAAATTAGGCATATGTACCTATTTACAAAATATTTTCTAACATTTTTCCGCCCTGTATATGAAATTAAAGGTGCCTTTATATCTATTAACGTCACAGTTATTTAAGCAAATATTATTTTAATGAAAAACTCTGTCTTAAGTTATAGTAAAAATGTACAAAATTTATTTTAAAATCATTAAACGGAATTTAATTTTTTCAAATAATTATTTTTGTAACAGTTTCCTTTTGGAGTTAAAAAAATTATAAAGAATGTATTTTTTTAAGTGGTTCACCATGTATTATGTATCCTCAACCGGTAACCAGAACTAGAACATAAGTAATTTCAGAGAAATATTTTCTTTGTGAAATAGTTTTTGAATTGTTGTACCAACAGACAGCAGACCAATAATGCAAATGATTTTTATTTATTTTTTCTTTTGAGGTTTGAGTTTTAGTAGAGTTAGATGTTTAAAGGATATTTTGAAGAGGGACTTTGCCGGCGCAGCGGGGCGCCAAATTACCCGGAGTTTCCCGTAATTTTAATAAAAATTTCCATAAAAAATATATCTTCCTACCTTGATACCCTGGTATATATTATATACCACCCTACCATATTCCTCCAGTATATACTCTTCTTGACCATCTTACTATTTCAGTTCGAAATATCCTGGCAATAAGCTTTTTTGAAATATCAATAATATACATAAAAAAGTAATAAGAACCTTGGCAGCCATGAGTGTACTGTAAAATACAAAATTTTAGCCATATTTGCCATTTCATAAACCTAAAACATAAAAGATTATATGAACTTTGTTTTGACAGAATTACTGGCGGAAACATGAACCGTTTTTCTTGGAGCCAAGTCTTGGTTTATATTCTTCTGTGATACAAGAATCATAGCTTCTTCTCTTTGTAGATAAATACGGAAATCTTTTCCTCTAATGATTGCTTAAAATTCTTCTAGTCTGTTGTTAACACCTCTTAACTTGGTGTGACGTCAATGATTTGAAGCAATTCTATCTTCTAGAAGTGTTTAAGAATATCCTGTATAGTATGGCTTATCATATATCTTCTAGTTGCATTTTTTTGAAGCCTTGCTTACTGGATTCCGCACGAGTACCCCCATATAGATAAAGTATATACATTTAAAGCATATCATATGTATATCAGTAGAACATAAACGCCAAATAATGCCATGTTTTACATTCCATAGACATACATGGGATATGTAATATACGTACGTAAAGTATGTACATTTATTACATATCCTATGTATATCAGCAGAATGACATTTTATGAAATTGGAAAGGAAGGACGGTGGGAAAAGAATATTTTGAATAGTTTAACAGGAATCTCGAATCCCGGTACTACCAGCGGGTAGCTATAGTATAAAACAAGTAATTAAGAACGAACGCCCTAGTATCAAAGGTTCATCGTCGAATCAGCGATATCTAGGCTCTATAAAAGAGGCCAAAATCTCCGAGTGCTCGGCACTCGTCAATATGTAGCTGAGCCACACAGACGGGTATGTACGATGCTCTCAAGAGATTCGAAGCGATAGTCGCCACCTAAAAACCGGTCACCTAACCGTAATATGGTAACGTGATAATTAGAATATTCCTTTGTGATTATGTGCATGATATAGGTATAAGAATATTCACGTATTATCGGACAGTAATTAAGGACGACGTCGCAATACCAGAGATTCTCTGAATCTGAGATAGCTTCTTTCATAAAACGTAGCCAATGTCTCCCAGGGCTTTGGCACCAGTCAGTGTAGCTACGGCCACGGGCCACAACAGATAGGTGTATGACCAGTGGCGGCTCGTGCGTGTTTCAGCAGGGTCGGCAAAATTTTAATCTGACAAACTCGAGGATTTACTGTGTTTTTGCCCCTCAGAAAGTATGAAAATATATATATTTTTTCATGTGTGTCATCATAGGAGCAATAGGCTTTTAAGGCTCGAGTTTTTTTTTGTATGAATTTTGTGTTTTATTTTATATTATTTTTTTGCTTTTTACCTTCCTAGGTATGATGCAAACAAAAAAAGTGATCTTAAATTAAGATTACGTTGACCTTAATAAAACAATGCCAAGTTTTGAGATAAAAGTTCATTAACAATATCTTTACTTTTGATAATACTTACAATTAGAGATGCATTCGAACCGTTTCCCTGCATTTTTAATTACTTAGGTACTCTGTTACTTTACCAAATTTTTCTGAGCCGGCAAGAAATCACTTAAAATGTTTAAAGTTAGAGGTACACAGTACGGCACAGCAGAAGAGAGTAAGACCCAATAACTAATTTACTTATAGTAGGCACTTAATCAAGTACTAAGGAAAATGCCGAAACTGGTAATGACAGGAGGCCTAAAATTTGCGAAAAACAGTAATCAATACTAATCAATTCACCCAGTCAGTACTGTCAGAGTTTCACTTTTCACCCTCATCCCCTTATCAAAACGAATTTCCGCAGTTGCCAATATCGCATCTTCGTGGTTCTTTCAACCGTTGAATATATAATTTTAAGAAAATAAAAATTAAAAATCTAGACCACATCACAATAAAACATTCAATAATATACACTACGTATTAAATTGTAATTAAATTAATATTTTGGATTATTCCACAAGTCCAAACAAGTTCTAATAACTTGATTGTATTGTATTAAGCCCCAAATGAATTTTCCATGGAGGAAAAAGAGCGCAAATCGGCAACATGCGGCAAAACCCAGTCTGCCGCAACGCACATTTGAAACCCCGTGTTGAATCTTTTAATTGTGTTATTATTGTATGTTTGGTTGCCTGTCTCGGTAGCTTTTGTCAGCGGCTTGCCGCAGTAGGTCCTAATCTGTGAGATTATTATTACTTTCGGCCGTAGTCACTGCCTAATATGGAGATGACCGACCGGTGAAAGAGTAAATAAGTTTGTAAATTGAAGTAAACGGTTAAATTAAAAGGTAAATAATTGAACCATTAGTTTTAAAAAATAGTCAAAATTAAAAATATAAAAATTTTAAATATTGAATAAGAGATTTATTGCTGCCTATTTTTTCTATTTTCTTGGGTCGGCACTGCCGACCTTGCCGCCCCTGGCGGGCCGCCACTGTGTATGACGTCCTATTGCTAGGAGACCCAGCTAGGGAGCTCGTCGTGCTTAAAAACTTATTTCTACTTGATTTGCAGGGGACGATAATAAGTATTAAATTCATTTATCATCGTCGAAGTAATAAAGGTCGAATGCCGTAATATCAGAGATTCCTCTGCGAATCAGAGATAGCCTAGTTTCATAAACTAATTAGTTCCGAAAAACTGAACTAGTTTCCTAAAACTACGCCACAATCCCACAGGGCTTTGGCACCACTCAGTGCAGCTTCGTCAGTGAGCCACAACAGATAGGTGTATGACGTCCTTACGCGACTGCGATACGGAATCCGTCCTTTAAAAACTTTTTAAATTTAATTTACTTTTTAGTTTTCATGTTGCAATCTAAACTTCCTTTCGAATAAAAAATTAGCGATTAAAGGCAAGTGAGGCAGCGATAAATATACATTAATAATCGCTTTGTGGTGGATAGTGAAAAAATAAAGTGTAGGTATTATAAATATCAATAATATTTTTTTACTCTGCGAGTAGTATTGTAGATGAACAAATGAATAAAGAATCCCCGTGGAAGTAGATACAGTGGAGCAAAACGTATAATAACGACGCGAACCTACATTTTTTGCACTTTCTGTGCGCTCATCGGATAACCTGTAAAAAGACAGAATGAGAACCGAACAACAAAACGAAATCACATCTAGGTGTGATCGCGACTGAGATAAAATAACCCTTCCCCTCTTTGTTACTCGGTAAACACCTACGCTATCTGCTAATGCCAGGTTACCCTGATGCCTAGGTGCAGGACTCTTCTTTGTCTGCCCTATGTTCCTGACTGCGCAAAAGTGATGAGAGATGAAGCCGCGCAGTTGCCGGACCTTTCGGCACTAATCAATGTACCTTATTATCAGCAATCACATCTGAAACCAAACAAAGGGTGGGGACCATCATTTGGCTACAGCTGTGGCTGACTGATTCATAGGGCACATATCAAGTTGAAGATCCGGATACGACATTCACCTCTAATGCACTTGTGCGGGTTTCTGTCACACGTCAACGCATGTCCCGAATGCGACCGAGTGACTAGAAAGAGAAGCGTTAATACCAGAGACCATTCCCACTATGATCGCTGATAGCTGGTAGATCTACCAGCAACGCTGTTAGCCCTACCAGCACCAGATCTTATAATTATGACTTATAAAACCCAGATACGACATTCACTTCTTAGTCACTGGTGCATTTATCACTGTATTTACTAACTTATGCAATTTATACCACAAATCAAACAATCAATCCCTACCCAAGATCTTGTAAGAAAGGGAAAACGGAAGCTTTTTCTTTGTTCAGACTGTTTGCTCCATTTTCTCCTTAATATGTCGTTCTCGAAGTAATATTCCTATTCTTAAAGTTACCATTGGTTCTGAGAACTTGCAATATCTTGCACATCACTGATGTAACTTGGTTCTGAGCAGTGCAATATATCCTGCACATTACTAATGTGCAATCACTGTAACTTGCAATATCTATACACATCACTGATCACAATCACTGTAAAACTTGATTCTGAACAGAGTCACTTGCAATATCTATACACATCACTGATCACAATCACTGCAATAAACCTGTGCAGAATTCTGCACAGGATTATCGCAAAAAAACAAGTATATAGTGTATGACGCGTGGGTGGGCACCCGTTGTGTCCTGCTTAGAAAAAGGAGGCCAGCAATAAGGTGCAAAGCGTAAAAGAGAGTAAAAACACTTTACACTTTCACTTCACTAGTCACTTTAAGGATTGCAAGTCAGCTATTTTGAAAATATGATTGAATGATTTGTGGGATAAATAGAAATTCGAAATCCTCATTTGCCTATTAACCACAGTATATAGATAATAATGATAATTATTAATTATACATAGATAATATAAAAGTAATATATGTAATGATGATAATATTTAATGGCGTAAGTCGCAGGGATAAGGAGATACTAAACCCAAAGACGATGAAAGGCGTAGTGCAGTATCTTCTTTGGATTCTATGATGTATTTTTCAAATTATTGTCAGTCAAATTCACTCAAAGTTGCACTTAATGGGTAACATTAAAATTGACATAAATTATGCTAAGATTAATGTATCCACGCTGCTTGACTCCGAGAGACAGACAGACAAACTATGGAAAAAGGAGACAAATTATACATCATAGCACAGGAATAACCTTCCGGTTAATAAACAACAACTTGCTTTTTACTTACTAGGTGCAGATATATTTTATTATTCAAAGGATATCGGGTGAGATGAACGCTGTCATGGAAGTGACTGGTATGCTCAGGTTTGCTGCCCAACTCCTCAGATGTCCAAAGGTATTAGAAATTTCTGAAACAGAGAAACAGGATTGGTTACTTTTTAAGATCTGAATTAAAACTTTTTCAGGAAAAAATGCTAGAATATTTTTCTTTCTAGTTCATTGTATGTTCAGTAGGTACTGTACCAAAAACACCTACCTGTTTATTCAAGTGTATCTAATGGAGTCCAGTCAAGTCCAATGTGCAGAAATCCATCTCCCTTCTCCGCTATCCAAGGGTCGAAAAAAGGGGCATCGACGTACGCCCGACATGCCGGCATGCCAGAGCCCTATATTGGACATCCGATGGTCCTCAAGGGCTTCACGGATCTAAACGACGACGACGTTCACGCAAGCCCTTGAATAGCAGATCGGCGGCACGTTCTCTATTTTAATTACTCACTGGACAGCGTGTTGCAACTTCCTTCGTGCGACGGTCGCAGCCAAGATTCGCAGTTAATACACACCGAAGTGAGATGAAAGAGGGCTTACTACGTGCAGTCGAAGTCCCCGAGATCTACGCGGATTAGTGTGATTTCAGCCTAAGCGTCCGCAATGCACCTGTGGTTAACCTATAGAGTAACCAGCAATTTGGTGCATCAGCCTTATTGTGTCGAACCGACGCCCAAATTCTGGGTCTGGTTGCAGCATGGCACCGCTCGCGTCATGCCAGGGGCGTCTGCTTCAAACAGCCTCGACACACCTCTCGTGGTAGATCTCACGGTACCGAAGTCACTATTAGTGCGCCCCTTTTCAAAGACAACTGCTCCAACGAGGACTGCAACGTAATGAGTTCAGACTTTTACATGCACGACGCGTACGCGAGCAAAGGACACCAGTAATAAGGAGGAACCCCGCTATATCAAAGATTCTCTTGCGAATCAGCGATAGCTCAGTCCCGCAAAAGTAATTAATTCCGTAAAATTAATTAGAATTCCGTAAAACTAAGCCAAGGTCTCACAGGGCTTTGGCACCAGTCAGTGTAGCTACGGCCACGGGCCACAACAGATAGGTGTATGACGTCCTTAAATGAGACCCCGAAACGGGACTCCTCGTTTAAAACTTGTATTGATAATATACATCAATTTCATCCACTGTAAAGTTAATAAGGAGGAATGCCGTAATATCAGAGATTCTCCTGTGAATCAGAGATAGCCTAGCTTCATAAACTAATTAGTTCCGAAAAACTGAACTAGTTTCCTAAAACTACGCCACAGTCCCACGGGCTTTGGTACCAGTCAATGCAGCTTCGCCTCAAGCCACAACAGATAGGTATATGACGTCCTTACGCAAATAAGTTTCACTAGGGACCCGATACGGCACTCATCGTTTAAAAACTTGGATTATCTGGGAAGTTTATTTCTAGTTAATGTTTAATATTTAGTTGCAACTAAGTTTTATGTATTGAATTTTATTAATTTCTAAATGGCTTTCTCTGTAAATGGAAAAATAAAATTTTATGTTGATAGAAAAATACTGTCAAAGAGAGCATGATGATTCTGCAGGTAGCTAAGCCTGAAACTACAATATATAAATACAATACACACACTTTTTTTTAATTTTTGACTCTTTGAATGATTCTGCAGGTAGCTAAGCCTAAAACTACAATACATAAATACAATACACACATTTTTTTTTTATTTCTGACTTTTTGAGAGTTAAAAAACCTGCCACGGAACAAAAGCCTAATAATAGATATGGTAAAAGTAATTCAAAAATTAAATACGGTAACAGGTGATTAAGAAACTAAGGTAAAAAAATAAGAATCATCATTTCCCTCTAAAACACTGGTGTCGATATAAATAAAATACCTCACAGTGCCCGAAAGAGGTGGAGAAGGGGAGGGGGGGGGGGGATTAATGAAAGTTGTCCATGCTTATTCCAGCAGTAACAATTAACGCACGCTCCGGGTATAGCAAAAATACCTGAAATAAAAAAATAAGCTTTAATTTCTGCAAAAAGCTTTAAACAATTAAACAACACCTTATAAAGATGTAAAAAAATCATTATAAGCAAAATATTTCTTCCCTTATTATCCCTATCAGATAAAAGAGCAGAAAATTTATTTAAAATACTTTATTTATTTAAAATCTTTGACTTGCAGGAAAAATATATCGCCTCTAACAATCAAAACAAAGATTTAGTCCTCCCGTTTAGATTTTTTTCCATAATAAATGTCAAAGTCAAAATATAGCGAGCGATATTAGCAACATTTTTTTTCTTTGTATTTTAATTTAACACTTTTATGATGACAAATATTTGACAAGAAATGCAAGGTTATGCAATACTGTCACTCGCTGTCATCTGGAAGTTTCATCGTCCTTATTTGTCATATTAAAACCATGTGGTAGCTATATACACATTGTTGCAGATCAAGTGATGCAACGAATTTAACTTAGTCAACTGAAGTGGTATACTAAACGAATAGAACCTAAACATTTTTTTGTATAAAAAATACTGTCAAAATAATGTTTTCTTCTATAAAACACGTCACAGTCCAAATATGGTAAATTACGCTATATATTTTTTATTGGTATTTCAATTATGTTGGTAACATTTTTATGTCAGACTAGCTTTCTCCGCGTGGTATAGGTGATAATAATGTTTTGATGATGATACAAGAAACATGAGTTAGGCAGGCGCGGCCCGTGAAATTTTAAAGTTGTATATCTCTGTTGCTACTTATGGGACCCATACCAACTTCAGGTTTTGTAATAGTGAGCCTACTAGGTATGTTTTGGTAAAGAAATAAAATATTTTGCAATTTGCGAAAAAGTTGCAATTTTGATTGACCCACCTGAGAAAAAAATTAACACGCTTAGGTATTCTATTTATTATTTTTTCTAAACAAATTTGACACTATTTTGTCGACAATCCTTAAATTTTAAGAGAAAAAAATGTGTTAATAGAAAGTTATAGTCATTTGAATTTTTTAAACCTAAAATATAATTAAAAAAAAATCAAATAATAAAATAACTTTCTACTAACACATTTTTTTCTGTTAAAATTTAAGAAATGGCGACAAATGATGTAAAATTTGTTTATAAAAAATAATAAAATCCCTAAGCATGTTAATTTTTTTTCCAGGCGGGTCAATTGAAAAATTCAATTTTTTTTCGCATATTACAAATTTTTTTTCTTTACCAAAACATTCCTATTAGGCTCACTATTAAAAAACCTTAACTTGGCATGGGTCCCATGAGGAGCAACAGAGATATACAACTTTAAAATTTCACGGGCCGGGCCTGGAGTAAGGTGTTCTATCTAGAGGGATTTCATGACGCAAAAATCGAGGTCGGACATCTGACTGACAGAAAAGGTAGGTAAATGAAATGAAATTAATATTAGATTTTGCCAGGTTGTGTTTATGAATTATTGCTCCTAAAAAATATTTCTTTTTTTTTTCAAAAAAAAAAAAAAAAATTAACCAACTTCACAAAAGGACAAGCACTGAAAAGTATGAAGTAATATTGTTAAGTATTTATTACTGGGGTTAATGGTCAACTTAATTTTGTTAATTTTTATAAAACATTTTTTTTCTTTTTAGTGCACTTATTCGTTCCCCCTCTCTTCATCTTATCTCCCCCTCGTCAGATTTGTAATAGCCATGTGTTACATTAGATTTTCTGACCTAACTAACCCCAAAAATGACATATTAGTTAACATTTCTGAAGAAATTCCGAGCCGCGCCTAACTAATTCTGCGTGAAAATTGTCTCTTGAACTTTTTTGTTCTGGCGCACCGTTTTCGAGATAAAAATTAATTTATTTCTTACAATAAAAACAAATAATAAAAGTGAATTTTTTAAAAATATTTTTTGATCAGGAAACAGTACTTTTTGATTTAAGTTTATAGTAGATGCTGGAAATGGCTTCTTCGTGCTTCAATACATGCTCTAAATCGTCTTCGCATATTTCTCCTAACTCTTCGGAATACTTGAGGTGTGAAAATATTAAACACCCAGTATCTCGAAAAAGAAGCGTTTAAAGATCCATGTTTATATAAACTTATTTTCATATTTTTAGATGTAGAATCTGCCTTAAAATTTCTTAACATCTTATGGTAACACTCTGTATAGAGAAGAAAGATATTTGACAAGAAATGCAAGGGTAACCCTGCCAGTATTTGTCACATCTGGAAGATTGCCCGTCTTTATTTGTAGTATATTGGAAACATGAGGTAGCTACATCATTATTGCAGACTAGGTTATCAAATAAATTTAGATCAATCAACTGACGTATGGCCAATGAGCAAAAATATACCAATGATGCCTAACAAATAATATCTAAGCATGTTTTTATAGAAGAAAACAAATTTTATATCAAAATAAGGAAAGATAATATATAAATAAACTTACATTATTTAGATGCAGCTTCTTTTCTTTCTTCCTTCCTCTTTCTATGGTAAAGCTCTGTTCCCATTCCAGAAATTTAAGGCCGACGAAAACGAATAAAAAAAATTTCTGGTTTATTGAGTGACGAATGAGAAAAATTTCGAACCCCGCCGGGTCAGCCCCCACAAGCACCGACCTTTATCGCCAACCACCCCGTAAGTACGACTCTACAAGCGACCACTCCGATTGAGATCGACGAGACAAGGCTCAGGTCCGATAGGCCCTATCGGCGACCCAAGCTAAGGAAGCCAGCTGCAATCCGGTGATTTCAAATAACACGATAATGAAGACAAAGACGAAACGAAAACATTTCCCGCTATAGTAGTTAGAAAATGGGCTGTCCTTAATTTGAGTTTCCAGTAGCATCCCTAAGGGGTTGATATTACTCACGTGGTGCCCTGGTTCGGAAAACTCCCACCACCCCCCAAAAAGACCCCAAATCATTACCCCAAATAAAATAAAAAATAAGACTGACTGCATGATGTCCAGACACCAAGCGACTTTATAAAGAAAATATGCGGATTTAAAAAAAAAATCCCTCCGCGATTGTCGCTGTTTCCCAGCCACTTCTGCATCCAGTCAACAAAACCGCGACAGGGAATGGAGACCACCCAAAGCACATCTGCACCGTGGACCCCGGGCTTACCAGGCGACGTATCCTATGCACAAGTGGGAGCCGACCGCGTTCGCGGTGCAAATTTGGATCCGACTGTAAAAAAGAAAAAGAAAATCATTAGTAATATCATAAATTTATATTTTTCCAAATTTTCGTACATTCTATTACATTATTAGTTTTAATTTTGGAAAACAATAGTCCGGTTACCGAAAAATCATCCTGTATATTTTTTCGAATGATAAAAATGAATATATTTCATAAACAGTATCTCTGCGAATGGGGTTTAGAAGACGACAAATGGACAGAATTTTGCAAGATATGTAAAAATGACACTCCCAATAAAAAATTTTGCTTGTAAAAATAAATTAAAATCATGTTATGGAAAAAAAAGAACGCGTTTAGGTATTTTATTTATTTTTTTTTCTAAACAAATTTTACATCATTTTGTCAAAAATTTTTAAATTTTAAGAGGAAAAAATATGTTAGTAGAAAATTATAGTCATTTGATTTTTTTTAAATTATATTTTATTTTATGTTAAAAAAATCAGATGATAACTTTCTACAGACTCATTTTGTTCTCTTAGAATTTAACGGCCAGATTCTCCAACGCTAAAGAATAAGACAACTAAGTGTTATGCTATAAATTTGTTTCTGAGCCTTCTTGCAAATTTACAAAGAAAAGGGCCATTTTAGTACGTACTTTCGACAATCATAGAAATAAATTCATTCTAACAACTCGTTCCAAGATGAAAATCATTTAGAAACCAAGCAAATCGCTGAAATATCAGAATAATGCATGTTTTTAACGACGACTTATCGACAATGGCAGGACAAAAACCTGTCAAAACATAACTGATCAAGTGATCAACTAGAAGATCTTAACTTAAACCAGTACTAAATCTTAAACCTTCTTAGTGAATCTGAAAGTAAAAATTCTCGACAAAATAATGTACAATTTGTTTAGAAAAAATAAAATACCTAACGCGTTAATTTTTTTCCCTTACTTACTCTTAGTTATGTGAGATTTTCTACAGTCCTAAGTCAAAACAAACTTCAGTATTTCTATATTAGAACAAATATTATAACTGTTTGCTTTTGTAAAGTATGTTTATGCCCCCTTGTATAATTTTTTAATAACTGAGAATAAAATTTCTCGAACATAGAAATATCCTGTTTTATTTGACCTTCCTTACTAGTTGCTGTAACCTGAAAATATGCGAATTTTGCTTTCGAAAACTAACTATTTACAGTTAACCAGTCGATTAAACTTTAATTGTAACAGCTGTTGTTCTATTGTTGACATATGCCATTTAACTCCTTGTTTAATTGTGATGCTAGAATTTGTTTTCGTCTTATTTTGCCTGGGACTACCGTATATTTGACAGTGAACCATTGTCGACTCGGGGTGTGCATCGAGTTGCCCTCATCTTGTTTTCGCACAGACCTATTGTCGACTCATTGTCTTCATTGGGCGACCGTCGTTCTAAATGACGGTAATCCCATGTCAAATAATTAGTCGACAGTACGCGCCTGTGCACCAATACCAAGAAGAGGGTCTGAATGGTCTGATCACAGCCCTCGTGATCTAGATCGTCTGATGCAGTTTACCGAGTCGACAATGTTTTCTGCTAAATTTACAACGGTATTCCGATGAGAAATCAGTGGACAATTATTGATAATTCTTAAATTCAATCTTTTTCAGCAAAAATTCAACTTTTTTTCGCAAATTACAAAATGTTTTTTTTCTATACCAAAACATTCCCAGTAGGCTTACTAATAAAACCCCTAATTTTAGTACGGGTCCTGTAAGTATTAACAGAGATATACAACTTTGGTTGGCCGCCACTGCCTATTACTTTATTTTTACAATACAGTAAGTATGGTAAAATTTATCATTTATGAATGAATAACACCATATAAAATACAAAGCAAAAAATATATCGTCCTGGAATAGTTAACAATCACCACTCTCAGTCCACCACGCACACAACTTTTTTATTGACACACATGTCACAAGGGAAACTGTGATGCGGGTGGTTGATAGATTTCGGTATAAAGCCTCCGGAAATCCGAATCATGATTACTAAAGGAATTATGATTACAATAAGGAATTGCGATTACAATAGTAATAATAATAAATAGTAATAAATTATCTGCTTGTGGTACCTCATTTTAAAGCTCTTCGAAAAAGAAACATTTTAATGCAAACCCAAGGTCCGTGAAAAAGTTAAAATTTAAATACCTTTATTTCTTTCATTACTTTAAAAGTTGTTCGTGTCGACCCAACAAGCTAGGTTTGCTGCTGCATGTACTGTGTTGTTATTAAAAAAGAAAACGAGAGAGAAAAAAAGAAAAATTTGGGTACGAGACTGGATACTGAGAAGATGTGAACTAGGATTACTTGAAAGGTTATTGTCAGAATTGAAAACTGAAGATATCTGCCACCTAAATAATTTTCTGGAATGAAATCAGAAAATTTCGATTACCTTTTAGAATTATTTGCATCGAAAATTACTATATTATTATTATTACTACTTATATCCTGTCTATTTGGACTGATAAGTAGGTATATGAAAATTTTTCGAAAACACATTTTTTCGAAAATATATATTCTCGAAAACAGAACTTTTTTTTAAAAGCGCTTTTCAAAAATACATTTTTTCAGAGAGTATCAGCTTTTTGAAAAAGTAATTTACGAGAAAGTAATGTACCAAACCTAAGGGAACCTGACAAACCCAAAAAAGGTTCGTTTGGGTTTGTTCAGGATCTCTTTTCGTTTTTTTTTTCATTAACATTTTCGAAGCTACTAGAGTTCATAATTTAATTTTCTAAATATTGTTTTAAAGAAAATATATTATATTTTCGAAAAATGTACCTGCTTTAAAAATTATTTGTTTGGGTTTGATAAAATGCCCACATTTATGTATAAGTAGGTATATTTATATAAATTTGCAAAAGGACTAAGAAATAAATTCATAGTGTACAAAATTTAATTATCATGTTCTAACACTTGTTAATTTGAAACGTTCGTTGCAAAGTTAGATCGGTCTGAGCGATAGTGAATTGTAGGGTACCTAAATTTTTAAATTTGAAAAAAATACAGACTTTTGCTTGAAGAATAAATACATTGTGATTGTTATTAAAAGTAAATAATTAATATTATAGTTAAGCTTGTCTTAAAATATGATAAACAAGCTCTTAAATACATACTATCCTACGTGTTGGAAGCGAGATAAAGGAAAAGCCTGAAGGGGATCGAATCGACATGTTTGAACAAATATACTTTCAAAATACGGGTTTTTGGAGAAAATATTTTCAAAATATTTCACAAATCCGTTTTCTAAAAAGCATCTTTGAAAAAATGTAGGTTCGAAATATGTTTTCGAAGAAATATTTTATTTTGGAAAAAAAATATTTAGAAGCCAAAATTATCCGGCGCAAATTTTGATAAGATCACAGTGAGATGTGTAAGGATTGTTTTCAGAAACAATCGAAGAGCATATAGGTAAATCAAAAATTCTAAAAAAGGGTTGCAGCTTTTATATTCCACATATTCGTATTGATCTATTATTCATATTTTTTTGGTATACTTAATTCTTTTCAAATAAGACCTCACATAGACGGCACAATCTTTGTTTTTGTCTATAATATTTTGTAGAATATGGAAATGGTTAATGTTTATGTTACAATATTTATTTTTATAAAATTCGCTAACGAAATCCTTTTTCTACAAGGCTCTAGGGGGGGGGGGCACCCCCTAAATCCGCCACTGAAGTTTACTGAGAGAAGTAGGATGATCCACGCACATCAACGAGCGTACATCAATGTGCTTTCATGTATTAATACATGTGCGTGTGTCTGTAGGCCCCTTTACACTTTGTTGCAAAAACACTTGCTGAGACTTGTTACCGAGACCAAAACACGGCTTGCCGATTTACTTTCGGAGATATTTACATGAACACAGACATCAACTCTCAGAAGAAATGTCGCAAGTTTATTGCTGGGGGACGTGGGCCTTAAGGAAGAATGAAATTAATTTATAAAATTGAAAAAAATACCATTTCAGACATCTCTTTATCAGTTATTTGCATACTTTTACTTTTTTAACATTAACGTCCAGTTGCACAAACAATTTAATCACGAATTAAACTAATTAAACACTTGTAATGTGACAGCACTCATGTTAACGTCATTGCCAAAGATGACTATAAGTCAATTAATTTTACTAGGTACTTGATTAAAAGTTTTGTGCAACCCGCTGTAAGTACAGTAGAAACAAAGTTTTATCTTTAACAATTCGTAGGTCAAAAACGAATTGAGATACAGATGAGATTTTTATTTTTGAAGACCTTTAAAATGAGATAGGTACCACACGGCATAAAATTTTTGACCTCAATTCCTTGATATCGCCTCTCAAGGGGATTGAAATTATATGAAAAAGTAGATTTACTAACCAATACAATATCCCTAAAATTTGGTGTACGTATCTATCGTTACATTCTTTACTAATAGCAAAGATATTTTCCCATACTAAGACTTTTCGGATACCCTGTATAATTATTTATTAGGTAACAGGTTGAGCGTCAAGCGAGGCCGCGGCTGGCCGCCGCCTATGTCTCGGCAAAGAGAAACAATTGCTTTTTGATCGAATTTTCTTTACGTACCCGAAAGAGTACTAAAAAGTGTAAAGTACCATATTCCAGAGGGGGGCCCCAAATGCCCTTTAGGCAGGGCACCGGTATTATGACCGATAGTCCGGCGGCCCAGTCTGTAAGGCTATTTAAACCTGACGATACCATAAAAGATATGAGCGATACTCATTAGTCATTACTAACTAGTACTAGCCGTAGATAAAAGGTATCAGGTACTTACCCGTTTTGGAAACAGAGCAGACTCTTGTGCGGGTGCTTCCAGCTACAGTCAAAACATGTAGGAGCCCACTACGGATATAAATTGCCGTTGGTGCACTGCAACAGGGCGAAAACGACGGGTTCCCCGTTCAGCACTTTGTTGCCCCGGGGCCGGGGCACACACCCACCTAGTAGCCTATGTATGCCCATCGAAGCTCCACGAAACCGGCACCCGGCCACCAGCCATATTCAATAATAATGATTCATATAAAGCAGAGTCTAAGAAATGAAAAAATCTTTCACGTAACTACCTGTGCGATTCGTGGAGCTGAGTTCGGTTATTCCTCCGCGACCGTTTAGATGACATTGATGACAGACTTGGGCGTTCGGTAATGGATTTGGAGGCTTCAGACGAAAACGATTGATCGTTCGGTTATTTAAATTCCGAGGTCTTGGAGGGCCATCTTTTTCCTCGGCGCATTTAGACGGACGAGACGGAGGGAAAGTTCGCACATGCGCAACATTCTTGTTTTGAAATGTTGTGTTCGCCTCCCTTGTTGTTTTTGTTTTCTTTAAACTACAATATACTACAATAAGTTTTATGTTTATTTTACAATGGATTGTAATATGATTGATTACACGTTGGGACCATAAACTTTGTTAGCCTATGACGATAAAGAATTTTTTGACAGATAGTAAGCAAATCCGTTCGGAAATTTCTTCATGCTCTATTCGCTCGAAAGTCACGTGACTACAAATCACATTCCTCTGTGTCGTCTACTCCGTTTCGTCTGCGAGGAATTACCGAACTTAGCTCACGTGGTATCAAGGAAAATAAAAAGGTTTGATTGGGTGGTGTTGCTATTTGAATTTGAAATCAACCAATACGGATTAAGTTTGAAATACTGGAATCAAATTTTAAAAACCTCAACTTGCATATTGTTTTGAAATAAGGTTTCTAATTTATTTAGTACTTTCGAAGACCGGTATAATAATATGAAAAAGCATAACTTGCTGGTTTCTTTTTCAGCTTGTTCTTTTGCATGTCGAGGGACCATGAGACCCAATCAAACCCTTTTATCAAAAAATATATGAGGCCTTTTATTTTCCTTGCATGAGATGTTCAAATAGCCCGCGTTGGCATTCGTCACCGTCACAACGTCAACACGGGTGAAGTAAACATGGGCTAACAGTAAAAACCAAAAACTAATAAAAATAAACTCCCAAAAAAAAACAGACGTTTGGGGCTGTCGCCAACCCGACTCCACGGCACAGCACATTCCATGGAATACAAATTTTCTTTTATCCCTGGTAGTTGGTGGTTCTATAAACCGAAATATAAACGAAGACGTTATACGTTCATAACCAAACAAAACGGTTTTTGTAAACTCATTCACTCTCTCGTTAGCTGTTTATGATTTGCAGAAAGTTAATAAGGAATTTATAACGATGAGTTTGGCCGAATTATGTGGTTTAGAAGATTTTGGTTCTTTTAGAACTGATCGAGGATTGGGCGAGGATATTTCGCAATTTTGCAAGAATTTCTCTAGTAACATACAACTCGGCGTACCTCCTTTTGAAAATGTAAGTATTTAGAAAAATATGAAGCACCCTTAATAGTAATAAATATTTAAAAATAAACCTATTTATTTACGTTGGGTAATCATTCTATTGAATATATTAATTGTAGCCTAGTGTAAACCTTGCTCGTTTCGCTAAAGATGAAGCTGGTCGAGACATTAATATCAAATTTGATCATGGTACCACTACTCTTGGCTTTATGTACAAAGGAGGTGTTATTCTTGCTGTAGACTCCCGTGCTACTGGAGGTCAATTCATTGGATCGCAAACTATGAAAAAAATTGTAGAAATTAATGACTTTCTGCTAGGTAAGATGTGGTTTTGGTAGGAAATCTTTTAGATTGATTATTTTGAGAATTCTAATCTCAGTGACAGAAAATGCAAACATTTGCTGTATGGATGTAACCTCAGATGTAACCATGGATAAGAGACAACTATTAATATATTTTTTAGGAACTTTGGCTGGTGGTGCAGCTGACTGTGTTTATTGGGATAGAGTCTTAGCAAAGCAATGCAGAATGTATGAACTAAGAAATAGAGAACGTATATCTGTAGCTGCAGCATCTAAACTAATGTCAAACATGGTTTACAACTATAAAGGAATGGGCCTTAGCATGGGCATGATGCTTGCTGGATGGGATAAAAGAGTAAGTGTAAAAATTATAGCTTTATTTTTATTTAACAGTGCAAAGAAGTAAGTCAGTAACCTAAGATTAGTAAAATATTTACCCTTTGATTTGCTGTCATTAACATCCAGTTACACAGACAATTTAATCATTGAATTGGCAACCCCGCTTGGAGTTGGTTTGGCCGCTATTATTAGACGAACGTAAATCTATATATTCTTATGGAAGCCTCCCATCTCTGAGGTCACTACATTTCCACATGTCCCCTGACAGCTGCCACACATGACTATTTTTAAATTTTAGTTGTTATTATGTATCTTCAATTTTTGGCTAACATATTTTTAGAACTAATTATAGGATAATTTTGAAGGGAAATTGCTTTTTATATTTATTCTATATGATTTTTGATTAAATTTTCATTTCAAAAAAAACTCAATCATAAATTTTAAAATGTTCTTTTTTGCCATTGTAAGGTTATCTTTTGAGGATTTGTTACAAGTAATGAAAAAATCAAAAATTCTTTATTTAGTGGTTTTAATAAAAGGAAACATACTCTTTTATTAAAACAATTTTAATACTTACATATTTCTATATATGTAATAAAATAAACAAATTTCTTAAACTACAGACATCCCAAAGCCGGTATTGTAGCTACCACTTTAAACAGTGGCGGATATTAAAGGGGGCACGTGCCCCCCGCCCCTGTCCCTACTAAATTTGGCGCCCCTAAAATGCCGTCGGGTCGCGTCGTCGGCAGCTGTTTGGTCCTAGGCATTTATTGCAGAAGAAATTTAGCAACACTGTTTGAAATTCGTTGCTGTGCTAGCCTTTTGATCACGCAACTTGTAACCGCCAATTTAAAATATTATATTTTTCGACTGATTGTATATAAGCTGCGCCCTCCTTAGACCTCGTTTGGTAACTAGATGAAAATAGGCTATTGGTTGTTCTTCACCTATCCAAATGTAATGATTTAATCAAGAATTAAACTAATTGAACACTTGTAATGTGACAGCACTCATGTTTAAGTTATTGAGAAAGGCGACTCTAAACGTCAACCAAATGTATTTTTAAACTTCTGATTCTACTTAATAATAAGTTAGATAAATAGTTTATTATTTATTAAAGAACATTATTTGGTCAAAAGTAACTCTTATTACAGATGTTTTTCAAAGTTGTTTTTATGCCAATGTTTTTGTTTTAAAGATAATGTCTTGCTTTAGTAAACTTTTTCAGTCTTGATCAATTTAATGTAATTTTTTGGGTTGCCCGCTGGGCAGCCAACTCTGCCTAAATTGCATATGAGTAGTCTTAATACTTTAGAAAGGAGTTAACAACCTTTTAGTGGGCCAATAAATAATGGCCAAAGTGAGAATAATTAACAGTATTTATTTGGTAAATGGTAAACATTTTCAAATGCAATGAAGTTACTTTGACATTCTAAACATGTTAGTTACCATTTGAACGTACATTATGTTTTTGTTTTAGGGTCCTCAGTTATATTATATCGACTCTGAAGGTACCCGCACTCCAGGAAAAATTTTCAGTGTTGGTTCTGGTTCCATTTATGCTTTTGGTGTCTTGGATTCTGGTTATAAATGGGACTTGACCGATGAAGAAGCATATGATGTAGCTCGCAGATCAATTTACCACGCTACCCATAGAGATGCTTATTCTGGTGAGTAAGGGAAGTGTTTGTCAGTAGGCTAGGCATAGGAAGCATTATTTATTTACTTGTATAATTCACTGCACTATTATTATTATTATTATTATTATTATATATCTATCACTTGGATACTTTCTTTAAGGTGGTATTGTTAGAGTGTATCACATGAAACAGACTGGATGGGTACACATTGACAACAATGACTGCATGGAATTGCATTATAAATACGCAGCCGAAAAAGAAGATTTGGAAAACGAAGTTTGAGTAATGGGATGCTGGGGGTATGTCTAACCTAAATAAATATAATTGTATTTTTAATTTTCTTTTAATAATAAAATCTAAAAAACGTGTAAAACAAATTTATTTTCTTTATATTAGTATTTACTTAAATATTAAAATTCTAGATTTTGTAAAAGAAAAATATATAGAAAGTGTTAAATGATTTTGGTACGCAGGCGCGGCCCGTGAGTTTTTTTATAGGTGGGTCAAAATTCTGTGGGCAACTAGTGATATCAACGCAACAAGCTAAATACACTTTTTTAATTAAGAAAGGTTGTTTAATAATGTGCCAAGAAATTATTTACCTACAAACACTGCAAAAATCATAAAATAGGTACTGCAGAATATTGAACATTACTACTCTAGATGTTTATGGCCTTGTTCTATGTGTTTTAATACTCTAGATTAGTAGATTTTAGCGGCTTCCGTTTTGATAAGTTTAGCATCTCCTCAATAGATGTCGCGCCTTGTACTAAAAGCACTCAAGTTTCATATAACATTTTTTGTGAAAACTATGCTACGCCACTAACTTATTTTATTTTAACTACCATTTTGTGAGTCCTTGCTTTATTTGCAACAAAAAAAGTCTCTTGCGATTTTTCATACGGGGAACGGTTTAAAGGTAAATCATTTTATTCGGCTATACAAATGTATTAAAAAATGTAAAAAATGTAGCATAGTTTTCACAAAAAATGTTATATGAAAGTTTCGTACCGACACCACTGGTTAAATTTAAGAACGCGATATACTTTTAAAATGAGTGTCCTTAGGTGCCTATCTCATCCACCGAAATTTCATAACACAAGCTCAAAACGTTTAGAAGCTACTTAAAAATTCTTATTTTTTTTTTTAATTTTTCAACACCGTGTATCTCCGTAACGAAGCCGCCAAGGACCATTGTTTATATGAACTTTTCGCCTTAAAATAATGCCAGCAATCACCTCCTGAAGTTTGTCAAAGTACTTTTGAATCACCCTGTATAAGCGGGATGACTCGTGCTAGAAGACAGTTGAAAGATACTTATCGATGTAAGGTTTTACGCTGCCCGGTCGCGAACCGAGATTATGTCTACGGGAAAGTTCAAAAGTCTAAATTCAATATATTTTCCGACTATACAGTGTGCAGTCGGAAGTTTTAGAAGTTTGGAAATCGTCTAGAATGGAAAAATTTGTAAAAATTAAGGAATTGTGAAAAGTGTATTTTGGATGGCTCCCATACTCTGTGGAAATAAAGTGTAGTTGATTCATAATTTTAGTTTTTTTCTGTTAGGGAGCAGGGAAGCATAGAAACTTAATTTGAATATATAATTATTAGTCAACATTTCATAGAAAATATGCTCCGGCACTAACCGTTTTCGAGAAAAAAAATTGAAAAGGAGAACATGTGACACGTGAACAGGACATGTGAACACGACAACCTACGAACATTTTTCTGGTCAAGGGCTCGGTATATAGACCGCTTCGCGGTCTATAAAGATTGGATAGACCGCCTAATGGCCCCCCGAGGGGCTCTATAAAGTCGGTAATATCATCATTATCATGCCCTGAAAATTTTGTGTTGCTAGGCCATGTATTAAGGAAGATATCACACTCCTTCGGACTGATGATGCAGAATAGACCGCCCTTCGTAACCGTATCGCTACATACATATAAACACCTACACATAGAAACATTTTTCAAGGTCGTCTGCTCCTCAGGCACGTATTTTTCCGAAGGTCGTCCGCTCCCCAAGCGCGAAATTTTTTCAAGGTCTTCCGCTCCCCAGGTGGATATTTGCCAACACAAAGACTTTTCGGACACCCTGTATACCATACATAGAAATAACCACCCATATAAATACAAATATAGACGATTTTCTTGAAATCCGACTTAATTAAGCTTATTTTGGTACGAATAAAAGGATTTGCAAATACTAAGACTTTTCGGACACCCTGTATACAAACGTACAAACATAAACACATAATACAAATATATTCGATTTGCTTGAAATCTGACTTAATTAAGTTTATCTAAGTACTAATAGGAGTATTTGCCCACACCCAGACTTTTTGGACACCCTGTATACATACACACTAACTCCCACACATTTAAATAGGAATATAGTCGATTTACTTAAAATCCCACTTAATTAAGTTTATCTTGGTACTATTAGAAGTATTTGCCCATACTAAGACTTTTCAGACGCCCTGTATACACATGTACAAGCATAAACACATATTAACACATATATGCAATATGTATCATGCTGTTGGGAAGTCAATTGCATGGTGTAAGGTAAAGTGGTGGTTCAATCGCATTTGATACAAGGAGTCTACCGGCCCCACGCGAAAATTTATCTTGTGACCGCCAGCTGTATTCCTAGGTTACCGTGACGGCCAACTAGAAAAGGTAAAGAAAGAGAGGGATCAGTGGTGGGTGTTACAATAAGATGAGCCAGATGAATGAAGTGGTGGACTTGGTCTTACTCAGGTTTAATATGGTGGCTTGGGGACATGGCGGATATAAAAAAACGCAATAATATAAAATGCAATGAAAAAAATGCTGCTTAGTACGAAAACGTTTTTGTATTTTATTCGAATAAAGGCCATTTGACACTACAAATCCTAGGTTTTGTGAGGTTTATGAAGTTTATGTTTTTGATTCCTATTTGCTTTAATTTCATTTAATTTATCACCCTGAGTGGGCGCAAGGGGTTTCATTGGCTTTGCGTAAGTTTGCTTTTCGGCCTTTTCCAATCCTTTTTTTGAACATTTCTTGATCACTCTCTTCTGGACATGTTCCATATTTATACAGTGAATACATTTTTCTGATTTCGTCTGTTTTTTTTCTTTTACCTCTGCAATCAATCCCCTATTCTCGGTTTTACAGAAACCGTGGACCGATGACAGCAGTTTCGTGATGTTTTTGAATGAGTCCCCTGAGGATGGTAAAATTTTGGAATCAGTTCCGAATAGCTTTTCGATACTGGATAATTTTTTCTTCCTCTGGGCCTAAAGAATATGTAGTTTTGATATATTTGCTTTGTTCGAAGCCTGGTACATTAAAAAATAAATACAGGGTGTTTTCTAAGTAAAAGATTCGAGAGGTAATAGTTTCAGGTAAGAAATTCATTATAAACATCATAAAATTCTTAGTTTGTGAAGAAGTTTAATGTTTTTTTAGTTTTTATCTGAAATAATCCACAAAGTGTTGTAATACTCACGTGGTTCAGGTTTATCAGTTAATTTCTTTCTTTATTCAATAGTTTTTTTTTTTGACATTTTAACGCCTTGCAAACTGTTGAATATTGTGCGTGAGCTTTTTTGGCTCGCCAGGGCTTTTCTTCAGTAAATCGTGTAACAGTGCAATATTTAAAAAATACAAGAAACAAAAATATTTTAATCAAAGTTTGGAATATGCCCGAGTTATAGCGTCCTCCCAAAAAACCATTTCGGTTAAACAAACAACACAGCATGACCCCGAAAAAATCACTTTAGGTAGATTATTTCGAATTGTAACTACTTTATTTTATGGGCACTACTTAGATTGTAATAAGTACCAAATTTCAAATAATTTTATTATGTTTAAAGGTAAATAGGAAAAAAAAACTGGCAACAATTAAAACAAATTTCAAAAGCAAAGCATTATTGGCCACATATTTTACCGTTTTTTTCTACCTAAAACTAACTCTTGAATCACCTACAGTTTATGTAATTCTATAAAGTTAAGTTGGCAGCATTGCCTTTATATTATTATATTAATTATGTTAGCAACATTTGTATATCAAATATTTGACAAGAAATTCAAGGTTGTAAAGTACCATAGGCGTAACTAACTTTAGTTTTTAGGGGGGCTACTACGGGGCTACTGGGTTGGCAAGTTTTTCTAAGAAAAACAAAAATCAAAATGGCATATAATTTTACCGCCCACGACAAAAACATATATATATATATATATATATATATATATATATATATATATATATATATATATATATATATAGGGTGTCTAAAATAGGTGATACCACTATTGCTATCTGCGAAACGGTAAAAGATACGAGGTCGGTTAAATTAGAGAAAATGTGCCATTTTTAGTCCCTACTCATATTCCGTTTACGGAGTTGCCAAATTCTCTATAGTTCCTTATCCACAGGGGATTTTTTTAAAAATAGTCAAACATGTAATCCCTTAATATCTCGAAAACTATAATAGTTAGAAAAAAATTGTTTTAACACAAATAACATTATTTTTTACCTTATCTAAAGTAACGTTATTGGTTTGTTTATACCATTTGTTTTTATTGAGTTACTGATACTAACTTGTTTTTTTCAAATACGGACCTGGACTTTATGCTGCATTTTTTGAAAGAATACTTGATACCCTTTACAACTGTGTATAACTTGAATATATTTTCCAACGTTTTGATCAAGAATAACAACATCATCAGGATTTTCTATCAATACGGACCTGGGATCTTCCATGTTAAGGCACAATTAATAACCTATCGCTATGGTTGGTGGTTTTGTGGTTGAAAAATGGCACACTAACTCGAAAAATGCCAGATCCGCACTGGTAGAATATCCTGATGATGCTATTATTCACCAAAACGTCGAAAAATATAATCACGTGATACACAGATATAAAGGGTATCAAGTATTCTTTCAAAAAATGCGGCATAAAGTCCAGGTCTGTATTTGAAAAAAACAAGTGAGTATATATATATATGTATATATATACAGTGACCGGCAAAAAGTTGGACACATATGGGAAAATTTTTTATTATTGGAATATTGAAAAAACTTTTTATGCCGATTGTCTCTGCATGATGGGTAACCTAAAAATTCATTTTCACATTTGTTACGTGATTACTCGTTTGCCGGCAAAATTGAAAAAAATATATATTGTCATGGAAAACTGGTATTAGGTGCCAAGATATTGAAAAAAGTTATTAGAAAAAAGTGTTTAGATTTTAATTTTATACTCCTAGGCAAAGTCTGGAGCCAAAATTAAAAAAAAAATATTTTACATTTTTTGCAAAAAAAATGTACAATATTAGTTTCATATTCCCATGAATTTAACAAAAATGTGTTAAATGATCGAAAACCAAGGTAATAACCTATTATCTCAACATTTTTGTTATTACTTAAAAGTTTTATTTGATAAAATTTAAATTTTAGCTGTTTTCCATGTACTTGGGTGTGGCCAGGCCCTGTATCTGGCAACCATTTTGGTAGACACGTTAAAATTTCTTCAAAATTAGAGCAAACGGTCTTTCGTAAGCATATTGTTCCAGAAGTAACTATAAATGGTAAATATGGTTGCCAGATACAGGGCCTGGCCACACCCAAGTACATGGAAAAAAGCTAAATTTTAAATTTTATCAAATAAAACTTTTAATTAATAACAAAAATATTGAGATAATAGGTTATTACCTTGGTTTTCGATCATTTAACACATTTTTATTAAATTCATGGGAATATGAAACTAATATTGTACATTTTTTTTCAAAAAATGTAAAATATTTTTTTTTTTAAATTTTGGCTCCAGACTTTGCCAAGGAGTATAAAATTAAAATCTAAACACTTTTTTCTAATAACTTTTTTCAATATCTTGTCACCTAATACCAGTTTTCCATGACAATATATATTTTTTTCAATTTTGCCGGCAAACGAGTAATCACGTAACAAATGTCAAAATGAATTTTTAGGTTACCCATCATGCAGAGACAATCGGCATAAAAAGTTTTTTCAATATTCCAATAATAAAAAATTTTCCCATATGTGTCCAACTTTTTGCCGGTCACTGTATATATATATATATATATATATATATATATATATATATATATATATATATATATATATATATATATATATAAAACTATTCTAATTAATGATCTCTCTAACTTCAATAACAACCAAGATCCCAATGGTGAGCATCGAATTTGGGACACACTGTATACTAGAGTAATTTTTTTAAACTGATTTATGGATAAAAGTTCTTTACTTATAAGGAGTTTAGGACATTTGTACATTCACGTTCACAGTGACATAATATGCCACGATTTATAATATGAGCAGAGTAGAGAACATGTTGCCGAAAATTCAGTAACATCAATTTGTCGTCAATGGCGAACGCTACCGTGTCAGGCTAACAGACTTTTTGTGGCCCCAATTGAAGGATTTGGATCAAATGTTCTTTCAGCAAGATGATATTTATAGTTATATCACCGAACATATAACACAAAGTGGATGTTCGGTGGTTATATTGCTTGTGGTATTTACATATATATATATATATATATATATATATATATATATATATATATATATATATATATATATATATATATATATATATATATATATATATATAGTTATATACAATTATCGACCGTACTATTTTATAAGAGAAGGAATAAGCGGGAATGCGGTCTGTTAAATAAATTAGTTACTCATTTCATTCTTAATCCTCTATATTTCGACTTGATTTAAGTCTTCATCAGGAGGTCACAGCTAAAAACACAACAGTGTTCTAATTACCAAGTATTATGCTAATTTATTATTTTGTTATTCTTTATGTGAGGAATTATCAATTATATATAATACTAATTAACTAAGTTTTACTTACAATTACGAGTTAAAAGAAGTCACAAACACTCACAAAACGAAACATTTAAAATTCCTTAAAAATATGCATCAAAACAACTGCACACTACATATTAAAATCTGTTTCTGCATCCTATTTATGGTGGGTAAAAACAATATTTCACACAGCTCAAAAAAAAATTAACAATCCAATTTATTCTTTTTTTCCTTTTTTTCTTGCGTTCTATCTGTATACCAGGACATCTTCACAAGTTTAATTAAAACATTTGTCGATACATCATACATACCAGGTCATTTGTAAAAATTGATGGCGAATTTCTTATTATTATAATTTTTAAGGAACTTAACTTAATTATTTTATAACATTTGTTATTTTTATTTTAAAATATTACAGTAAATGACACTCAGCCCTTCTATATCGGATCTAGAATTCATTGTGTTTTTATTTTTATTTATATGTGTCATCTCCAAGAAAAGTCTTTTTTTATAATTCGACTCATGGTCCAAGATTTTTGTGTTAGAATAATCAAATTGATGATCATAATCTTGGAAATGACATGCCAGAGCGCACGATCTCTTTCCAATTCGACTGTCACTTTTGTGTTGTGTTAGCCTCTGTTGGAGGCTTTGTGACGTCTGACCAATGTAACAAAGGTTACATCCAAGACATTCCACCTTGTAGACTACGTTCGTGTTGTGTAGTAGTGGAACTTTATCTTTCGTCTTCGTAAAAACCTGACCTACAGTGGTAGCGTTATATTTGGCAATTTTCACATTATCAACATCCGCAAGATTTTTTATTACATTATCAGTTAGTCCCGGAATGTAGGGTAGCTTTTTATACTTTACGGTCTGATGAGATTGATCTTCTGTAGGGCCATCGTAGAAATTTGTGTTATAAATAAGAGATTTAAGTAGCTTATTTGGATAACCGTTGTTTGAAAACATTTTAAATAATTTGCCCAGGTTTTCTTTAAGATAGCGATTATCAGAAATATGTGTCACTCTGTTTTTCATAGCTGTCACCGTGTTATGTTTCTGATTCATCGGATGATTAGAAAAATAATTGATATAACGCCCTGACGATGTCGGTTTTTGATACCAATTCAAAATAACTTCATTATTTTCACATCGAATCAATAAAGTATCCAAAAATGGTACGCTATTATTATTTTCTGTTTCTATAGTAAATTGGATATGATTGTTTATTGAATTAAATATCTTTAAAGTATCATCAATTTCATTCTCCGGTATCGCGGTCACCAAATCATCAACATACTTGTATAAAAAAGGTAGCGTACGAAGACGAAAGATAAAGTTCCACTACTACACAACACGAACGTAGTCTACAAGGTGGAATGTCTTGGATGTAACCTTTGTTACATTGGTCAGACGTCACAAAGCCTCCAACAGAGGCTAACACAACACAAAAGTGACAGTCGAATTGGAAAGAGATCGTGCGCTCTGGCATGTCATTTCCAAGATTATGATCATCAATTTGATTATTCTAACACAAAAATCTTGGACCATGAGTCGAATTATAAAAAAAGACTTTTCTTGGAGATGACACATATAAATAAAAATAAAAACACAATGAATTCTAGATCCGATATAGAAGGGCTGAGTGTCATTTACTGTAATATTTTAAAATAAAAATAACAAATGTTATAAAATAATTAAGTTAAGTTCCTTAAAAATTATAATAATAAGAAATTCGCCATCAATTTTTACAAATGACCTGGTATGTATGATGTATCGACAAATGTTTTAATTAAACTTGTGAAGATGTCCTGGTATACAGATAGAACGCAAGAAAAAAAGGAAAAAAGAATAAATTGGATTGTTAATTTTTTTTGAGCTGTGTGAAATATTGTTTTTACCCACCATAAATAGGATGCAGAAACAGATTTTAATATGTAGTGTGCAGTTGTTTTGATGCATATTTTTAAGGAATTTTAAATGTTTCGTTTTGTGAGTGTTTGTGACTTCTTTTAACTCGTAATTGTAAGTAAAACTTAGTTAATTAGTATTATATATAATTGATAATTCCTCACATAAAGAATAACAAAATAATAAATTAGCATAATACTTGGTAATTAGAACACTGTTGTGTTTTTAGCTGTGACCTCCTGATGAAGACTTAAATCAAGTCGAAATATAGAGGATTAAGAATGAAATGAGTAACTAATTTATTTAACAGACCGCATTCCCGCTTATTCCTTCTCTTATATATATATATATATATATATATATATATATATATATATATATATATATATATATATATATATATATATATTGCATTATTGTTTTTTTTATCTAGATAGAAGCATTAATACAAATTTAATTAAGAAATCTTAACATAAACCAATGCTAAAAGATCTTGAAATGTTGACTAAAAATTATTTACCTGGACAAGATGTTCCAATTGTGAATTTGTAAAGGAAGTTTGAAGGTTTTTTCGAGCCTCTCTTATAAGTTTTTCTCTTTCCGTGGGCCATATTTTACTGTATATGCCATATTTGTGGCGTGGTATTTTGTCTCCTTCACCATAATGTTGTAGCCTAAAATTCATATTAAACTGAATTTTGTATTAAGAGTATTTGGTTCGTTTACATTGATTACATGTTTCGACATTTTTAAGTTAAAAACAAGCGCGTTGTAGATCTTGTTTATTAGCATGGTTGTTTTATAGTCCATGTTAGGGTTCAGTCAATAGGAATCCCTACTAGCAAAACGCTAGATTTATTTTTATGATTACTGAAATGAAATTTATACTTTCAGTATTAAGCCAAGTCGCGGATAAGGGTTTAGTATGTAGTTAATATAGTATAAAAAGTCTCGAAAAAAGTACAAAGGAAAAGTAGTGGTCACCCTGAATACGTCCTTCGGTCTGTCTGTCCGTCCCAAGCTTAACTAAAACGATTAACTGAAATTTTAAACAAAAATATATCTGAAACTGTTACCTTATTCCGAGGAAATACAGAAATATTGATAAAAATCTGATCAAGAAAAACATGACAGACTTGGAGAATGAATGTAATTGACACAAAAAAATTTACCTGTACTGACTCCCTATCCTCCATAACCAACTTTGAATTTTCTCTAACCATATCTGTTGCTGGCCAATAACAGATCCTGGTCGGCAAATTCGTAACCACGCTATGACTTCTCTGGCCGACATGCGATAGTGCTTCATCATATAGGCACCGACTAGCGAGCCGGTTCTACCTAAACCTGCCTTAAATATTAGAAACACAAAATATATATTGTTAGAAAGGTTTCAGGCGCGGCCCGTGAAATTTCAAAGTTGTATATCTCTGTTGGTACTAATGGGACCCATGCCAAGTTCAGGTTTTTTTTAGTAGTGAGCCTACTAGGAATATTTTGGTAAAGAAAAAAATATTTTGCAATTTGCGAAAAAAAGTTGAATTTTTGAATTGACCCACCTGGGTAAAAAATTAACACGCTTAGGTATTTTATTTATTATTTTTTCTAAGCTAATTTTACATCATTTTGTCGACAATTCTTAAATTTTAAGAGAAAGAAATGTGTTAGTAGAAAGTTAAAGTCATTTGAATTATTTAAAAATTATATCTTAGGTTTAAAAAAATTCAAATGGCTATAACTTTCAACTAACACATTTTTTTCTCTTAAAATTTAAGAATTGTCGACAAAATGATGTAAAATTTGTTTGTAAAAAATAATAAATAAAATATCTAAGCGTGCTAATTTTTTACCCAGGTGGGTCAATTCAAAAATTCAACTTTTTTTCGCAAATTACAAAATATTCTTTTTCTTCGCCAAAACATTCCTAGTAGGCCCACTATTAAAAACCTGACCTTGGCATGGGTCCCATAAGTAGCAGCGGAGATACACAACTTTAAAATTTCAGGGGCCGCGCCTGAAAGGTTTACATATTACATAACAAAAGTGGAGTAAAAAAATATTTTTTTGAAAATTATTGACTGACCTTTTTGTTAATGTGTTTTTTTACATTATAGTCAGACCTGGTCAAAACACTAATCTTTGTACAAAAGTCGAATAATTTTTTACATCTTTCAGTGCAACATGATGGATAGAAGAAATGGATGATTCCGCTTTAGACAAGCCTTTATTGAAAAGTTGTAAGTTTGTTACATTTTTCTTTTTGTTTTTTTTTAGTTGTGTATACATTGAAATATTACCTTACAATGAACTGCAATAGCTGCTGGAGCGGTCTCAGCGATATATAAGAATTTTAATAGTATATCCTTCGGGGGAGTTGTTCCATCGGGAAATATTAGGTCGTAGTGCTGTATGCCAACTTGCATAAACCTAAAAACAAACTGATAATGGGGAATAATAAAAAAAATCTGGCATGATAACGCGATTTTCCTAACACCCAGCCAAATTGTTGATTAAGAACAACAGCGAAACATGATTCAATCAATACTCTGCATACCATATGGTCACAGCACATAAAATAACCAGCAGTATTACTCCCTCATTATTAACCAACTGCGCATATTTTCGCGCAAGACAGTGTTTGGTGTAGATGCCTTCAAATGCCGCCAGTAAGTAACAGGGTCAGTTTAGATATTTTAGTTGGTGTTGCGTCTTTGTCTGTATACGGTGGTGTTGCTTGAGTTTTAAGTCATAGACACTCGTACCCAATTTATTTGACAAGTAAACGTGATTTTTCTTTTATCTATTGTTTAGACCGTTATATAATTTTTTTTATTCATAATGGATAAACCAGAACAGGGTTGTGTATGTGCTGTAGAAATTGTTCAAATAAGAGCTACTCTTCTTGCAACAAGAGTTTCTTTAGATTTCCTGCTGATTCAAGAAGGTAAGTACGGTATATTACAAATGTTTTTAAAAAATGTGCTTTATTTTTGCTATATATTTAAATTATTCCAAATCCGGCACCGACTTCTACACCCAACTGATGTTAGCGAGGTCAAATTATGATTTTCAAGGTCAGCGTCGAGTAATACTGCTGGTTATTTTATGTGCTGTGATATGGTGATAGCGAAAAGTTGTGTTGAGTATTCATGCGTTTTGTCTTAGTATGGAAAATCTGCTTTATATATATATATATATATATATATATATATATATATATATATATATATATATATATATATATATATATATATATACATACAGGGTGTTTTCAAATTGAATGTCAATATTTAAGCAGGCGATTTCTGGGTCCATTTTAAAAAGAAAACTTCATATGAACGTATGTCCTAAACGTCTTAACTTTTGAGATACAGGGTGGTAAAGTTTTCAAAAATAAATAGTTTTTTATTAATATCTGTAATACCACTTTAGATATTTTAATTAAATTTGGCATACATGTACTATGTATCAAGAGGCATTATTCAGTGTACCACAATTTTTTTTATTTCCACTAGTGGCGTTCGTACGGAATTTCACCTGCCTATTTTGACAGACATTGATGGTACGCCACTGATCTCGCGTAAAATTAAAATTATTCCTGAAATCCCCAATCATTTCTAAGCAAATTTGATCTCTTGAATTTTTTCAATCCGATGCACGGTTTTCGCTTAAAAAAATAAAAACCTTTTCTCTGCATGATCATAACAATATCGTTAATATGACAATATCACAATGCAGTGAAATAGATGTTATTTTTTAGATCAAATTTGCTTAGAAATGAATGAGGATCTCAAAAATTAACTTCCTTATTCATTTCTAAGCAAATTTGATCTAAAAAATAAAATCTATTTCTCTGCATGGTGATATTGTCATATTAACGATATTGTTATGAGTTATGATCATGCAGAGAAAAGGTTTTTATTTTTTTAAGCGAAAACCATGCATCGGATTGAAAAAATTCAAGAGATCAAATTTGCTTAGAAATAATTGGGGATTTCAGGAATAATTTTAATTTTACGCGAAATCAGTGGCGTACCATCAATGTTTGCCAAAATAGGCAGGTGAAATTCCGTACGAACGCCACTGGTGGAAATAGAAAAAAATGTGGTACACTAAATAATGCCTCTTGATACATAGTACATGTATGCCAAATTTAATTACAATATCTGAAGTGGTATTACAGATATTCATAAAAAAACAATTAATTTTTGAAAACTTTGCCACCCTGTATCTCAAAAATTAAGACGTTTAGGACATACCTTCATATGAATTTTTCTTTTTAACATGGACCCAAAAATCGCCCCCTTAAATATTGACATTCAATTAGAAAACACCCTGTATATATATATATATTTATATATATATATATATATATATATATATATATATATATATATATATATATATATATATATATATATATATATATATATATAGTGTGTACAGCGTGTCCACAAACCATCTTAACAAATAGAAAACTTTTTATTTTTGACTTAACGGAAAAAGTTATTTCTCATTAAAAGTCATGTAGCGAAATAATCGATTATGATACAAAGGTAATTAAAAATGTGCCTTTTTTAATAACTATAATATATAAGCGCACTTGCCAATTCAAGAATCGGTAAATACCTAACCTTTTCAGTTCTGGACGACATTTCCTTACGTTATTGTACTTTTCAAATTTAAATTAAAGGTAGTTTCTTCTACGGCATTTATCGTTTTTTACTTTTTTTGACGCCCCGTATATGCCGAGTCAAAATTTTTGATTTAAGTGTTATTTCTTTAACAAGCAGAACTTTTTATGAAGAAAAAAGTTTCCAATCTGTTAAGATGGTTTCTGGATACGCTCTATAAGAAAAGTTAACTTACGTATAAGAGTCGTACAAAATATTATTTAGTCTTATTACAGTCTTCACGTCATTCTTTAAGAAATACTTAATATAAAATTCTGGAGGATGAGCTGTCCTGTTATCGGCGGGTCCAATAAAAGCGAGGAACTTTCTCGGAACCAGCCAGTTTATGTCTCCAAATTCTAGTCTGTTGTATAGATCGTATTCGGATGAATTAAAATCATCGAAGTTGAAAAAGTTAAAGGTTAAAGCTCTTGCTATAGCATGATAACAGTCAACCATTCTTAACGTAAATTGACAATTAAATTGGGAGGCATCAAGAAAGGGTCTGAAATAGGAAAAACATCTGATTTGTATAGTTATATTTATGGTATATTTGTTATATTTGTATAGTTATATTTGGTAGTTAACTTATTATTAATAGGCCAGATAATAATTTTTTTTTTCAATACGTATTTGCATGCTTAAAGGAAAATATCCCGCATACCCAGTTCGCAGGTGGACAGTATTAGTATTGCCTGGACAAAAGGTGCAATTCTGTACAGGGCCCTTATTTTGTAACTTCGAAACTGTCAGCACTTTAAGAAGCTTAATGAGTTACGCGCTCGATATTTTAAGAAAAGCCTTCAGGGGTTTGAAAGCGCCTACCACTGGTCATTTTCCTTTATATTTTATGGATTTGATACAAATTTCACAAAGAGTGCGCGTTTATTGTAGAGCCAATATTTTCTTATTGAGGAATAAATAATGGCCAATTTCAACGACTTAATTATTCTAAATTTAATTAATATAGAAAATACAGAGAATATAAGAAGGCGAGTTGTAAATTTATTTACTTTACAAAAGGATCACCACGTAGGTAATACGTACATAGTCGTTTCCAAAACGCCGAGCGCCTTTTTCCAAAACGTTAAAACTTTTCAACCAGCACGAAATTGCAATAAAAAAACTCATGACTTTCTGTAGACACGTAAACAAGACTAATTATTGATCACAGAAAGTAAAATTTTATTTTGTAAGTGTTACCGCCAAAATTTACATTTAAAGTTTGAAATTTAAAAATATCTCGCAGAAAGCTAACTTTTATTTTGTTAGTGTTATCGCCAAAATTTATATTTAAAGTTCTTCACATTTAAAAATATCTCGCAGAAAGCAAACCTTTATTTTGTTAGTGTTACCGCCAAAATCTATATTTAAAGTTCTTCAAATCTAAAAATATCTCGCAGGAAGCAAACTTTTATTTTGTTAGTGTTCCCGCCAAAATTTATATTTAAAGTTCTTCAAATTTAAAAGTATCTCGCAGAAAGCAGACCTTTATTTTGTTAGTGTTACCGCCAAAATTTATATTTAAAGTTCTTCAAATTTAAAAATATCTCGCAGGAAGCCAACTTTTATTTTGTTAGTGTTACTGCCAAAATTTATATTTAAAGTTCTTCAAATGTAAAAACATATTTAGTATTTAAACGATACTTACTTGAACGGCCCCACTGCAGTCATTATTTTGATAACATCTCTTGGTTGCATTTTACAATAAATAACACAGTACGATCCCATTAAGAAGGCAGCATTTGCTTTTTTGTCCGCATTGTTACACGTATAATGGACTATACCTTTGAGTCCTTTCGCATATTGAAGGTATTTGTTTAACTTCATACAATACTTGTGCAAACAAGAAATATTTAATGGTCCAAAATCCAAATAGTAATTTTGGTAAACAAGTTCTTCATCTATTGTAAAGTAAAAGAGATCACTATTGCTTCTTAGTTTCCTAGTGGGGTTGGAACCTTTAAGTACTGCAAAGTATAACGTATTACTTACAATTTCGATGAAATTTTCTATTTCTGTTGCCGGATTAGACAGAAATCGATCCATTTTAGGGAAATAAGTAGCAATACTTGGCAGGTTCTCTACAGAAGATGATGTATATGGCGAACTGTAAGCTATAATTTATTAGGGCGGCCAAAAAAAGATTAATAATTTGATATGAAAGTCTGTTCATCTTTGGAATTTTGATTATTTAAATGACATTTTGACTGTAAAAATGAAGCTTCTAACACTTACCTGCCATTAGCAGTGCAGGTAATCAAAGTATGTATTTTGATGAGAATTTCATTCACCAGTCACAATCAAGATTTTAACAATAAGACACGGGGTATATTATTGTTTGTTATCGTTGTCAAAAAATTACCCGAATATTCAGAAAATACCAGAGTAAACAATTTTTTTTATTTTGCTATAGAAAAAATAAAAACATTTAATATACGAAACAATATTACTTATTATTGAAGTTCTGATAGTTAAACACGCCGTTATTGTATTTAATATAAATAGGGTTGCCTTTTGGAAGCAAATCCGAAAATGTCAAGGGTTGATGGGGTATCGCAAATTTGGTTCATGAAATTCTCCCACGAATATGACGCGTGCATTGAAAATTATGGGCAATTTTTAGAAATATGCATTTATGCGGTTTAGAGCAAGCAAAAGCCTTGTGCACTCATGCTTTTTCGGGCTCAAACCGCATTCGTGCGGATTTTCCCAAAAATTACCAATAATTTTAAATGCACTTGATATATACATATATGATAATAATTTTACTAGGGATCTGGCCATTGCGAGGTGGTTCCGTCGATGGATCATAATTTAAAATATTTATTGTCAGGGATCTGTCAGGTAGGCATTGCTTTTGGTTTAAAAATATCGACATTTACTTAAACCAATAAAACTTTGGCACTTATATATGGACTAATTTCAGTCGACTTGTGACCGGCAAAGATTGTGCATTTTAGGATTTGTAATGATGCACACAGAAAAACATTGTAATAATAAAAAGTTGTATCATGAAACAATACATTTTCAGTTATTAATTTTTCAAAAATATGAATTGAAAAAATTATAACCGCACTTTCCATATAGTCGGAACCACCGTGGGGTGGGGCAAAAGAAGGTACCCCATTTTAAATTTTAAAAAAATATAAGAGAACTAAACTTAAGAGTTATTTTCAAACTTGTAAATTAAAGTACAGTTTTTGGTGTTTCTAATGAACTTATGCCGAAAAATAATGTGTGTTAAATGGTGACCATTTTCGCGTTCACAAATTGATGGCTCTTTTTACTTCATACATCATATTAATTAGTGTTTCTCCAGATATTCCTTCCATTTCTCGCCAAATATTGTCTCCGAGTTGATCTAGTCCTTGACGCTTATTTATGCAAACTCTTTCTTTAAGGTAACCCCAAAGAAAGAAGTCAGGAGCGGTGAGATCCGGAGATCTTGGGGGCCATCTGAAATCCCATTTTTGGATATTAATAGATTATAAAAATGTTGCCTCAAAAGCGCTATTGCAGCTCTTGCAGTATGGGCTGTAGCACCATCTTGCTGAAACGAATAGCCCTCGATGTCTCCTAATTGAGACAAGAAAAACTTTTCTGGACTTTGTCTGATACGTTGGATATTTTCAGTTGATCCTTCAGTTCGTGGCCTTCCTGATTTTCTAGCGACACCATCAGATCCAGTCTCAATATTTAAATTTAACATGGGATACCTTCTTCTGCGCCACCCTTGCTTTTGTAGTGTCTTAAAAAATTATGAAACATATTATGGGAAACTTTTTTATTATTGATTTCCCAAAAATTTTATTGTTGATAAAAGTTAGTGCATATTGTCAAATTAAGCACTAACATCAAATATTATGTAAAGTTGTTAGTAAGAGTGTAAATGGCGTTTTTTTTCAAAACTGATCAAAAATAAAGGACCCTGATTTCTAAAAATATCCAAACACGTTTTAAATTAAAACTTAAACCAAATATGTAATCCGAGGCAGATAAATTAAATTTTGATGTTTCTTGGGACTTTTTTTCCAAAATGCCTACACCACCTAATTATATTTTCCATCATAAATCTACGTAAAAGTTAATTTAACATTGTTATAGCGTTTTAAACGCTAATAATAATAGTTTGCACAATACTTAATATTTTTTATATTAGTTTCTGGAGATATACGCTTGTTGCAAACAGTTAAATGACTTCAGGAAACAATTTAACCTGATATTTAGAAAAATTAAGAATAACTCTTGCGAATAGAATTTATATAAAATCGCCTATAACTAACGTAACCTCATATTGCGCGTTATAAATTTCAAAAATAGGACACAGCGTGACGTCATGCGCGAACCCTGACGAATTTGACACGGTTGGGTATCATACCTTCTTTTATTTGTATCATGGAAAACAACTTTGATCAGGTTACCGCTGAAACTGGGTGACATTGACACTTTTTTTTATCAAGAACCCGGTATTAAGGAAGAACGTAACGCATTTTCTTTTTAATTGTTCACTCCGCTAAGGATAAAAATCAGTTTGGAATGTCTACTATCCCGCTGGTGACATAATCCTACAAGAAATTCAATAGTGTGCCGCTAAGAACGCTTCCGAACCCGCAATACAGTCCCACTTTCGAAGAACGTAGTTGGTAAGTGCATTTTCAACTTACGTTTCTTTATCGATTAGTATCGATTTTCGGAGAATTAAAAAAATAATTAGTCTAAATTAGTGTGACTTAATTTCTGGATTTTTCATATACTAGGAACCTAAAATTAATTTGTTCATGCGCATTTAGCGACTACCTGTTATTTTTCAGTGGCAATCAATTTTTGGGTATATAATATTATATAAAAGACATTTTTTGATTGCAGTATAATTTAATAAAATACAATTTTTATAGACTAATAAACTAAATTTATCACATAATTTTTAATACATAACTAATATCACAGCAATATTACAATTATTACATTTGACATAAAACTTCTGTATAGGTATTTAAAAATATTATAATTTAATAAAATATAAATGTAGAAAAACTTAAAAAATAATTAATATAAAGTTAAGAGTGGTGATGCATTAAATAGAAAAACCTTGCAAAATTTGGCCCAATTGTCCTCTTCTAAACCCCATCATTATATCAATTTTTCTGTTAATGCAAAATATGTAGTGCTTTGTATTATGTAGCACAGTTAAATTATTTATGCATTAGATGTTTTAATTGTTGGTGCAAACCATGGTGCTTTTGTCATTTATAAAACTACTTAGGCACTATTTTCTTATAAGTTTTAGCTTTAGATTTTAAATCAACACCAATAGGTTGTGTTAATATAGGGGTTGATGGCATAATTATACGTTGAGATGGCCCATATCCTGGGCATAATACTACCATAGTTTTACCAGAGCTCTTTTGAATATTTTGCACTGGCAGTGCTATGGTATTTGGTGCAGCTACAACAACTGTTTTAACATTTGGTACAATTAGTGGCAGCTTATTGGGTTGCTGAGGACTGTTAACTTTTATTAGTTTACCTACTGCTACTGGTTCAAATTTTTTATTCTCAACTGATTGAGTATGAGTACCATCTGGTGAAGTTTTAGAAGGTCTTGCTGATTTTGGTAAAGTATTAGGTTCCACAGAGTCTGGTGACTTAGTTGCTAAAATTAATAATTGTTTAAATATAACTGATTTTCTTATGATTTTAAATATAATAAATCTTAAGATAACACGTCCATATTTCAAAAGCCAAATTTTTTTCCAGAGTAAAAAGTATTTACTCACCCCTAAGTTCAGACTCCAAATTTTTAATTGTTTCCTGAAGGTACAAATTCATGCCTGTTAACCTCAAATTTTCTTTTCTTAATTTTTGAATTTCAGCACTCATTTGCTCAAACTCTCTTTGCTTTCTTTTTCTACACCTGCTCTGTGCTGCCTTGTTTGCTTCTCGCTGTCGTAGAACTACAGCGACATCCTTTCCATCAATTTCTTGTTTCGAATGTTGTTTCTCCTGGTCAATCAATTTATCTATGGGAACTGGAGTTACCCCAGTAGATGTCTTTTGTATAATGGCAGCTATTACTTGTTGTTTCATTTTGTCTGTAGTAGATGCTCCTGATGATGCTTCTATGGAAGTGATTGTATCTTGTGGTATATTGAATTTATTTTTTGTACATTCTTTTTCTTTTTTATCATCACTTTCAGGTTCAAGAACAATAATTAAAGGATTATCGCAATCATCGCCTTCATGTTCAGTACTTGAAATAACACTATTCAGCGAATAATTATTAGATGTTGCTGTTGTAGCTGTGCTAGAAAATTTTAAGCTTTCTTCTAAATGAGGGTAAATTTGTGGAGTATGTAAAGTATCATCTGAAGAACTTACAGGCACTTTGAGACTTACTGATGAGGGGTTTTCTACAGCCTTTTTAAAGACCTCATCAAATGGATTTACATTTTGAAGATCTTGAAATAAACCTACTTCTTCACAGTTCCGAATAAATCTAGTAGGTGTTGGTGTTTGATCTTAAAGTATAATGACAAAGAGAAAATTAAATTTGTGCTTAAATGAAGAAAACTTTTAATTTCAATTGCAGAAATTTGCTTACCCGCTTCCGAATTATGATTTGTTAGTCCCAAATTTAGCATCATATCATGTTTCTTTTGATTCCATTCTAAATGATCTGTACTAGAAAAAATTACTTCATTATC
The DNA here is from genome assembly GCA_963971165.1 of Philopedon plagiatum. Taxonomy (NCBI): domain Eukaryota; kingdom Metazoa; phylum Arthropoda; class Insecta; order Coleoptera; family Curculionidae; genus Philopedon; species Philopedon plagiatum. Next base: position 10,883,483 of record OZ020195.1, read on the forward strand.
TGTTAAGGTACAAGATGAAGAATTCTCAGACATTACACCAACTTATATGTTTCTGTGTCTCTAAATTTCGAAGATTAGTGTTTTTACACAAATACGAAATGGGGAGTATAACCTTACTTTCTAAAATAAATATTTTAAATTTGGTAAAGATCCGCCAGCCGGATATATATTTCTAAAATTTGCGTGGTCCATAGAACAACGAATATGCGAATCGAAAGTCTTTAATCAGTCAGCGTTTTCGGATGGTCCTTGGTCATGGTCATGTTTGCTGTTGTCAACAACAAGCATGACCATGGAACAAAGAACAAATAAACTTGATCTGTCGTAAACTAATTGTTTGGCAAATGTTTAAATCCATTGTATTGGCCGCAATCCAGCAGAAATGTCTTATGATTAGCTCAACGAAAGTAATATTTCTTTCACAGCGAAGAGGATGAACTTCGGGTCCGTCACAGATATTTCTATGGGCCTAATACGTACCCTTTTATTTTCTTTGAACACGCATGCTAGGTTTTTTCGTTTGTATTGTACGAAACGGCACTAATTTTTTTCCATAGATCCTTCTACAAATAAAAAATAGTATAGGTTAGTGCAGTTTCGTGCAACACAAACGAAGAAACTCTTAATGTCTGTTAGTCTGTTGCATTTGTGTTAAGCCGGCCACAGAGAGGGAGAGATATTTGTGTGCATCAACGCACGTGCTAAGACGCGCATTTATCAGCGCCGGTGTATGGGTAAATCTTCCGGTACTTTTACCGAAAAATTTGTCAAGACACTGGCAAATATCAACGCGCGTACATCATCTAAAGAAAATAAAAGGGTGTGCTCATGATAAAAATTAAAATAGGTTTGATAACAAATCGTGTCAAATTCGTCCGGTTCGCGCATGACGTCACGTTGTCTCCTATTTTTGAAATTTATAACGCGCAATATAGAGGTTACGTTAGTTATAGGCGATTTTGGATAAATTCTATTGGCAATATACTTTGACTGCTGCTTATAATACAAATTTTATAGTTTATGATTTAAAATAATCATATAAATAAAGGGATAAATACATACATTGATTACATTGATTGATTGATTGACCAAATCACAACCATACACAGCACATCTCATTTTTACTTTTAACATCTCATTTTTACTTTTAAACTCCTAAAAGTAATTTAAAAACACCAAAAAATAGTTGTAAACACAACGCGACCTTAAAAAAGATGCGTTTCGTTTACAAAATATCGCGGAATTGGTCACGGCGTGACGTAAATGGCCACGCCTAACTGCGCGGTATCATATCTTCTTTTATTTGTATCATGGGGTGTGCTCCGCGTGCTTATATCAACGTGCGCTCATGTATTAATAAATACATGCGCGTATGTCTGTAGGCCTCTTTACTCGAGCCCGATCTCCCCTGCCCTCTTCTCTTATGCCCCAACGAGTAAGGAGTAAGTATATGTCAAAAACTTCATTTTCCCTTGTATAAAATGGCAACAAAACCAAGATTCAGTCCCAGTTATTCTAACATTTCAGCGATTTTATTGACTTCCAAATGATTATCTTGGAAGGTGTCGCTAGAGAATAAATTTAGGTCTATTACTGTGAAAAGTATGTACTAAAATTTCCATTTTCTTCATAAATAAGTGAAACAATTTCATCTTATAAAATTTAGTGTCTTTTTCTTAAGTCAGTTTAAAACAACGAATACTAATACAGTTTAAAACTTCAGCTGTCTAGCGCTGGAGAATCTGGCCTTTGTATTTTAGCCATTTTTAAATCAGTGACCAAGTCATGACCTAGTCAGACCATTAGGCAACACTGTCTCATTTAATCTTAATACCTTGACTTTTTAGGTTAAACATTGAGTATATGGAGCAACGTTGCCAAATAAGGTGACGTAGTCATGACTAGATCACTGATTTAAAATTGCCTTTTTTTTATTATAAGTGAAATTCTCAGTACTGCGTTCCATAATCAGCACAAAGTGTACACATCTCCACGGAAGATGATGAAGGTGAGTATTCGCAAACTTTTTCTAGCGCAGGTCACGTGATCAATTGTGATGGGACTCTTGTCGTCGCAGCAAGTGCTTGCTGGTAATTACGGAACGCAAGGTAGCAATTCTAGTTCGGACATACGTGAAATTTATGTGCTGGTTTACTGTTAGTGTCCGTTTTGTTTCCATATAATAATAAAAACAAAAATCTGCTTCTCATAATTTTTTATGATATTTGTATATTTTAAATATGTAATTATTTGTTTTCTGAAACAATATTTTAAAGACTAATTTCATTATTCAACATAACATTAACCTAACTTCTTTATGCAAGAAGCATTTTTGTTTTAATGCCCAAATAATTGCTCATAATGGCATATACAAGTGCTCAAAAAACAAAGATTTTGTATAAGCTTATTTTAAAACTTCATAGGGGGTTGCCAGAGGAATTACAAGTGATTGGAACAAACTATGCTCGAGATGAGTTTAAAAGACATAAAAATTGTACCCCACACGAAGCAGCCATTTTTATGAATGAATGGACGGTAAGAGAAATCAAGTACTTAGCTTGTTACATAATGCTTACAATATCAGCGTATTGATTTGATGTAGGGTAGAGTTAATAATAAAACTTGTAAATATATAATTTTGAAAGCATCGTCTGTAAAAAAGTTCACGTTTATATTAGATGGTGAGGCAGAAAATATGTGATATGATATGTAAAAAACGACTAGTTATATAGATTTTGAATTGTTACAGAATTATGCAATATCATTAGCAAAACAGCTTGGTGCTAAAGATGCTCAGAACCAAAGTAAATTTGGTTCTGCATTACCACAACATTTATTAGATAACTTGCGACAAGAACAAATTGTACAGTTATATGAACTCATGGAAGCTGCACAGGCACCTAAACTTGAAAGTCAAGAAAGATGATAATATTTTTATGTAGGTGAGTGATTTTTAGGTATATCACTGGTGTGTGCAAGGATCAGTATGTGGAGAAAGCAAAGTTCCTTACCAGTCTTAAGGAGTTGAGCAAGCTTTTAAATATGCATTCATAGCGATTGAAACTTTTTACAAAGCTTACTGTCATTGTTCCACTTTCTGTTTACTCACTTTTGTAAGATAAGTAAAAACAGGGTAAAATTTTAATAACAGCCACCTTCAGTTGAAAATTAATTTTTTTTAAATTTCGGCTTTATTAGGCCAAAATTGTTTAAGATTTAAATAATAATTTTTCTTTATTTTACAGCCATGGAAAGTCTATGCATATAGAGGTATTTAAGGTAGCACCATCCTGAGGTTTATTGTAACAATTCTATAAATTCCAAAGTGTATTTTAGGAAAACTAATGTTTAATTTATTTAATGTTTTTATTTGAACTTTCTTTGAATCTAATTAGTAAATCAATATTGCATCACATCTCTAGTCAATATAACTAATTCTTAACATTATTATTATATCGTAAAAAGTCTTACATATAAAAGTAAACTATATCACTAAGCCTTTTTATGCTAAAGTTACATAGGTTGGGGTGGTCATCACACCACAGTTGTTACCCTTTGAAGCCATTAGGGCATATCCATCATTTCCCCAGTAGTTAGACCAACTGTTCTTAATGAGCCAGTAGTTATTCCCGTTGAGGGTACCATAACCAACAGCTAGTACTGCGTGGTCGAGATCTTTTTCTTGGTTACCACTGAAAATAAAGCAAGCATTTAGTAACAGCAAAAACCAGATTTTTTACAATTTTGTTCTACCTAGGGTCAATATACAGAATTGGGATAATGGATTAAAATTTTATCACCGGGGTTCACCAAAAAGGTTTAAGATTTAGTACTAGTTGAAATTAAGATCTAGTTCATGAGGTTTTGACAAGTTTTTGTCCTGTCACTGTTAATTAAATTAAAAATTTATGAGGTATTCTGATTTCCAAATGATTTTTATCTTTGATCTTATTGTTAAAATGAATTTAGCCCTATTATTGTGGAACTAAGTATATAAATTTCCCATTGCAAGATTGGCATCAAGTTCTGTTTTCTGATGAGTCCAGATTTTGTTTAAGGTCTCCAGATAGAATAGAGAGAGAGAGAGTGTAGAGGTGATCGGGAGAAAGATTCGCGCAATGTAATTTTAGCGACAGAGTTAGTTTTGGTGGTGGGTACATTATGGTGCGGTGTGGTATTTGACGCTCGAAAGGAGCTCGCGTTTGTTGACAACGGAAATCTCACTGCCCGTAGGAACATCGGCGAGATTCTGGAAGAACGGCTTATTGTTTTTGCGCAGTTTATTGGCAATCAGTTCGTTCTTATGCACGATAATGCCCGCCCGCAAGTAGCAAGAATCGGGTCTGAGCATTTAGAAGAGGTGGGGATAAATGTTAAATCCTATAGAGCACGTGTAGGATATGTTGGAGAGACGAGTATAGCTTTTCACCCTTCAACAGCTCCGAGAGGCTCTGCTATAGGATTGGAATAATATTAAACAAGAGGCCATCCAGAACCTCATTAGAGGAATGAATGGACGTTTACAACATGTTTTAAGGGCAAGAGGGAGTAACAAAAGCTACTAAAGTTAATAAATTATTTTTTCTAGACGAGGATTTTATTTTACGGATCTTTGCTAATTTTGTACATTTTCGCTTCACACGCGAAAATATTGTTTTTGGCCAGTTTATTGGCAATCAGTTCGTTGTTATTAATGTCCGTCCGCACGTAGCAAATAATCGTGATTGAATATTTGGAAGAGGTCGGGATAAATGTTATGGACTGGCCTGCTCATAGTCCTGATTTAAATCCTATAGAGCACGTGTGGGACATTTGGAGAGACGAATCAGGAGCCGTCGAGGACCGCTATTCATCCACAACAGCTTCGAGACGCCCTGCTAGAAGATTGAAATAATATTCCACAAGAGGCCATCCAGAACCTCATTAGAGGAATAAATCGACTTTTACAACATGTTATAAGGAGGGGGTAACACAAGATACAAAAGTTAATAAATTATTTTTTCTACGCGAGGCTTTTATTTTTTGTTTTACGGATTTTTTCCAATTTTTTACATTTTCGCTTCACACGCGAAAAGATTTAAGTTGAAGTTAAAATTATTTTTTAATACACGTTGGAACTACAAGCTAGTGTATTGGCCCCGGGACCTACAGGTTAACGTGGGCTCCGAACCACTGTCCTCAGTAACATAACAGCCAGAGCATGCACCCTATCCCAAGGGCTATCGCGAAGGTTTGTGGTCAAATTTGCGCCGAGACATTTGATCCGATTGCCGTGAATTTTAGCACCAGGGTTTTTAGTAACCAGAGGATAAACCGACAAAAAATTTGGTAAAATAAGCCAACCGGAAGTTGGGTAGGCGCCATATTGGAATTTTTGCAGCAATCCCGTGTTTCATAAAATTAACTTGACCCTGTTCAAAATAGCGGAGCTTTAAAGTTGCCACTAGGCTATGTGGTAAAATCAAATTTAAAGCAAAATTTTCGTTATTTAGTAAAACAAAATACATAAATACATCGTAAAGTCGTGTGGTGCCCGCACCAAATCTTTATATTAAGTCTTACCAAGCTTCATCATAATATACACCATTGGAGTAGAAACTGAAGGTCTTGTGACTAGCGTCAATTGCTACACTGATCGGACCATGTTTAAATAGAGCCAACCTGAGCGCATTTTCATCGTTGGTAGTAACATTGACCCAGCCACTAAGTTTGGCAACTACCGTTGTTTTGTCAGCGTGACAGTAACCATCCTAGAAAACGAACAGCACATATAGAGAAAAAAATTAAAATGTATGTAAAATATGTACAAAAGAAGTTAAAAAACTAAGTTGTTTCTAATAGTCTAGGTACAAAAACAATTAATTACAAGAGACTTGAGTACATTTGTTTACATAATGTGAAGACAGATTATTAATACATTAAAAGTGTTTTATTTTTATCTAGCATTAATTGTTTATATTACTATCTTATGTTACTCACCTGTCCTAGATATGGACCATAATCCTCTTCAGTGGGAATACCACCATGTTTCAGCATCCATCTGTATGCTCTGAAGTCTTCTCCACCATCACAGCCGTTGTTACCAAATCTAAAATAATTTTTTATGACAACCACTTTGCCGATACTTAAAACACTAAAACTATTCTTAGAATGTTAAAAGTAATTTATTATTTTTGATTTTAATGTATTTTGAACCATTGCTAAATGTCTCGCGAAATTACGTACGGAAACACTTGCTGTAGGCCCGTCAATCGAGTTTTGACTTATAGAATAATATGTATTATGTAATTCTTACCCCCACGAGCAGTCAATTAAAGCTTGTTGGGATAGGCGAACTAGATGACCTCCATTTTTCAAGAAATAAGCTCCCTCGATAGTACCAACTGTACCAAATGACCAACATGAACCACAGACAGATTGATCTAAAAAAATGTTCTGTTAAGGGGTTATATACAGTCAGCAGGCCTAAAAAAAGCGATTTTTCAAGAATTTTTCCCGAGAAGACTTTTAAATTTATTAATGTAAAAAATTTGTGCACATATTACGGTAACTTTTAGCTGTATTTTACGATTTTTGTATTTGTAAAAATAATAATTTTGAAAGCTGATATAGCTGATCTCCAGAAGTTCCTCTCAAAAAAGGCATCTTGCGGTGACAACGATATCTCTGGACTGGATCATCTAATATGAAAAAACCAAACGGATTTCGTTAAAGTAATGTATGATCTTCTAATTAATCGAAGGAATAAGCAAAATAATTTTTTTTGACAAAATGGCGGCTTCTAAAAAAAAAAAACAATTTTTGACCAAAATTTTGGCCTTAAATTGTTTATAAAAAAATATTTATCGGTGAGAAAAAACCTTCGATTAATTACTAAAAAATATACTTAGGAAGCTTGTGTTAAAATTTGAGACTGATCGGTTCAGCCGTTTCCGAGAAATCTGCGTCACCGACTTTACAAACACAGTTTTGAGAAAAACGCGTTTAAAGTTTCAAAAGCACTTTACATAGCGTACAATCGCTCTGACACGTCTTTACAAATATACGTGTAACTTCGAAAATAATCGTCGGATTGCCTTGAAATTTTCTGTGTGTTTACTTGAATATATGTACATTACGAAAATGAAATTAAAAACAAATCGATTTTTTGAAAATTCTAACTGTATATAACCCCTTAAAGCATTACAGTAATGTTTCAAAAAACATGTAGATCGTTCTATGTATTTTAAAATTTTTGGAAATATTGGTATGGGTAACTGTAGAAATAATAACTCGGATTAAGACATTTTCATTGGGCAAAAAGTACTGTTTGAGCTGTCAGGGTTCGGATTCTTGAGCTTGAGAGAATGGTTCCCAAAAAATTTTTTGCTAGGCTTAACAACCTCTCTAGGTTTAAGAATCCAATCCCACAATAGACATACAATATAAAATAGATAAAACTTAGAAAAAATGTAATAAAATAACAAAATTACACTATTTTTCGTATGCTAAACTTATGTTAATATTTTGCTTGCTAAAGCCAGTAGGAAAGTCTGTTTTTTAATGGTATTGTTTTCTGAGTTACCTTTAACTGGGGTTACTGCACCGTACAATCTCCAGTCCCATTGGTCAGGTAGATCCTTGTAATCCCTTTTTGTGTATGGAAAGGCATTACCGCCATTGTATTCACCTGAATAAATTTTTCCGCGAAAAGCTTTCAGTTCCTTGTCGGTTTTATCAGCAAGGTGGTTAACAGCCAAATAATAACCTAAGTAGTAAAGTATAAACTCAGCGACCAGTAGGTAACACATTCTAGAATTATTTTAGTACACAATACACAACTATGTTGTTTGAATTGGAGCACTTTTATATATTTTTATTAGACTTTAAGAAATCAACTGTTGAATCCTCGAAGTGCATAAACAGAATTTTGGTCTAGCTTTTTTGGTCTTAAAACATGTGGAATTCACGCTTGCAAAACTCCACCGACAAAATTTGACAGGTGAATAAAAAATAAAAATGAAATTAACATTACCAACTATTACTTACCTATGTTCTTTCTGTTGTGAGAATGAATGTATCTGATGTTTTGCCTAAATACTTCTTTACGAAGCATGGCTTCTTTTTCTCCTTCATAATTCTTCCTATGTTTGTGAGTAAATTTGTCAAATTCAAAGTCAACATGTCCTTGTTTCTCGGGTTTGATGAACTCGGCCATGGGATTGAAAGTGTAGATATGTTTGTCCCCAGGGCCAGGGAATGCACCACATGTCAAATCTGATAATAAAATATTTGTATTAGGTCCGTTGCAATTAGTTAACATTATTAATGGTACTTATTGCAAAAAGGTACAAAACTTTAAGAAAGATCAGTTGTTGAAAATGCTAAAATAGTAGTCCATGTATTAAAAAAAGATAAACAACATTTGGTTTTGTTACAAATAACGATAGCGTCGATGCAAAAATCGCTTTAATTTATGAATATTGGTATTCATACATTCCACAGACATGCTTAGCCATAAGAGCAAACTTTATTTTCTCTGTCCAGTCCAGTATCGCCATGCAATTAAATAAGTGCATAAAGCTAAAGACTTACTTGAGCTGATTTGGAAAATGTCGTCGTCAATAGGGTTCACGTCAAATTCGTTGTATTCAAGGTAGTAATGATCATAATGACTTCCTAAAATTACGTTAAATCCCCTCATTTCAAACCTAAAAAAAGTTTAGAAAGGTATTAATTTTGCCACAACTTGTCAAAATAACTTTTTTACCTGACTGGAATATAAACTTTTGCAGATGCGTCATTTTCATCATTCTTAATGCGGACCCATAGAGTATATTTGTTTTTCTTTTCTCCAATAACGGTGATTAAGTGCCATTTTTCGGTTTTGACTCCTTCAATGACTTCATCGCCTGCAATAATATAATTTTTGAAAATTACTAAAAGCAATGCTTCTTCTTTTATCTATCTTTATTCTAATAGTTATATTTACTCTTAATTTAAAATTATAAGCTCCTGCGGCATACCCTTATTAAGTTTTTTCTAAGTAAGTATCCATAAAATGTCACAGCTTTCGTCACAGCGTACGGGGACAGGGTCGTATTAAGAGATACACGCAAATTATTTAATAAATTCAGAAAGTATTAAAAGAGATATTCTGCAATGATATTAAAACAGTTAAAACATATAACCGAAATATATAACCATGGCAGATGTACTCTACTCAACAGTGCATTCACTATTCTATACATATTTTATGGATATTATCTTGCATATGCTTTCCTCTACCATAATCTACCCTGGCCTGCTATCGGCCAACTTCCGATCCCTCTACATCTACATATCCGGATTACAAAACCTTTTTTTTTACCTAAATATTCAAATCCTGTTAAATCAGGCAACACAGTTTGTGGAGTAATAGGGTTCTCCTCTGTACCATTTACTTGAAGGCAGGTTTTTGAATTTAGTTCTTCTTCTGTAGTTACTGGAGCGATTTTAATACTGGTACCATAGCCGTTTTTCCCCAGCTGGAGGGTTTCTACCATGTCTCCATAGTAGTCAATTCTTGATTGCTTGTTGGGTCCGTCATACCTAAAATACGATAAAATAATTTGCAAATAGCGCTAGTAAAAAAAATGACTCTACATACATTTAATACATTGGTTTATATTAAAACTATATTTTTAAAAATCGAAAACGTGACGAAAACCTCCTTCCCCCTTAAATAAGGCAAAATATTACACCCAAATAGACCATTTTAAATAAAAATTAAAATATTGCCGTAAGAAAATATTTTAAGTATTTTTTCTTTGACCGACATAATAACGAATGGATATTTATTACCAATGGATTTACATAAGATATGGGATGCATAATATATATGTAATATAATACATTTAATAAACATGCCACGTATGTATATCACCAGAATACCTATAAAGTCATTGATGCTTTGTGGGGATTATCTTTAGAACGATGTTTCTAAAAATTATTTTCTTTTTTGTTTTCGTTATTAAGACAATCCTTTGGGTTTTTAAATTTGTTTCTTACGTTTACGATTTCCTGTGTAAAACTTAAGTTAATCTTAGTATGGGCAAATATCTTTGCTATTGGTAAACACCAAATTTTAGGGGTATCATATTGGATAATAAATCTACTTTTTGATGTAATTTAACTTTTTCAACCCCCTTGAGGAGCGGCGCTAGGGAGTTGAGGTCAAAAATTTGAAATGCAAGCCTATGCCGTGTGGTACCTCATTTTAAAGGTCTTCAAAAAAGAAACATTTTAAGGTCCGTAGTTTAATTCGTTTTAAATGGTAAGCCTTTAAATGTAATTGACTAATTCACAAACATTGATGTGACATTTCTTTTAGGTTTTAAATACTCTTTGTGTAAATCATAGAACCATAAGATTGTTAAATACTTCTGATTTGATTATAGTGCAGTGTATCAACAAAGCATTTACTTAATCTAAAAAAACAAATATATGTATGTATGTACATTGTCATAACAAGATAAGAGCAATGAATAATACTTCACATTTGATAAACTGTTAATAAATATTTGTAATACAAAATTAGTTCTATACACAGAAGATAGAGCCCCGTTTTCTAAATGGAGAAAATAAGAACAATTTTATATTATATAAGATAACGTACAACTTAGATGTTTTTGAACGCTCCGTTCTTGTATTGAGCCTCTTGCTGCGCATTTACAATAGAGTACAATAATAAATCCCCCTGTTGTAACTTTTTAAATTTACCCTTTATCCTATTGTATAGTTTTTACTTTAAACAGAATATCACTTTTTTTTAACAAGGTTGATGTACTTCTAACGAAATCGATATTAACGAATCATGTTTGTACAACTATTTTACTTTTTTAAAGCTCTTTATAACAGAATTAAAAAAAAATATACGGTATACAAACCTTTGCAGCGAGTCCCAGCTAAAAAAAAAACACCCCAAAATGCAAAAAATAGTTTATTTTATAAAAAGGTCCCAAATACGCAAGAAGATGTGCACAGGGGGATATACCCAGTGTGGTGACTTACAGTGATCACACTGCACTGGTACTACTGGTACTGGTGCTCAGGAGGTCGCAAACCTATTTCCTGAGTATATAACGTTAGCCAAAACTAAAATAAAACTCTTTAGTTTTGTTTTTTTTTATTAATCATCTTTCAACAATAATTTATAGAAAAAGTGTTTTATTTCAATCGCAGGTCTGTGCTATTTCTAAAAAAAATATAACTGAGTTTCGCCGACAATTGCAATTTTCGACAAATATCATACCTACACCGATTAGTAAATTATTCTGTTGGTAAATCTTTTCACATGCTTTTGTGTTTTTTGCAAAAAAAATAATATGTTCACGTTATTTGAGGTGGATAGTTTGTGCTCACAATCAGATACTGGGAGCTAAAGTTTTGCGGAAATCAAAATTAATATTTCCTAGGCGTCAACAATCTGTGCTTCTCATGGTATAAATAAATATAAGTATTTGGAGGACATTAAATGATGATAAGGATTTTTCTGTATGTTGATTTATAATTATTATGACACATTTAACTACAATGTTTGAGATGTCTTGGTGATTTGCCAGCTAAATTTAAACATTTAATCTAAGCTTTCCATTAACATAAGTTATAAGTTGAGACTTATTGGTAAATAGTAGGTTATGGTTCAAAGGTTACTCTCGTACACACTTCTTTGTTTTAAAAAAAATCAACATAAATTTGCGAAATATACATAAAAATCTGTTTTTTGTTGTTGAAAATGTTGGCACTCTATTTCAAAATGGAAGCGTAATAGGCCATACTAGGATATATTCACTATCGAGTTTTATCTGTAAAAATAGATCAACTAAGTTTTCTTTAAAATTTGTAAATAATGTATATTTCTTATTATTACAAAACTAAATTTATTTTCACAACTGGTTAAAATACAAAAATGTATTTAAAAAACAAACAGATTGAATAAATAAAACGCAAATCATGAGCAACCAAAGTTATCAAAACTTAACTAGTCCACTAGAGGGACTAAATTTTAAACGTTTTAAGCGTTGCGAATTTTTTTTTCTTGAAATGACACACATGACAGGTGTTTCTACATGCACTTTGACATACCGGAACGTTTTTAAAAATCACCCTGCATAGGCATTAAAAAATGTTGCACCAATGAAAAATATACATAAATAATATAGGTCCGTTTTAATGAGGAGTCCGGGACTGTTTTTGATAAGGCAATTGCCCTATTGCCCAGATGAATAATATTACAAATTGCACACCAACAGATTTTTAAACGTAAATGACTGATTGTTTCTGATAGAAACTGTTGCGAACTATTTGTTGCGTTACTGTCTTGTTATAGATCCTTGTCGTTTTTTCTTAATTTAATGGATCTATGGGTTATCTCGTTTTTACAGATGATTTAAACGTGGGTACAACAAAAATGGAATAAAAGTTAGACATACATACCATGCGGAAAATGGTTCTAAAATTTCAGCATATGGAATAATAAGCATGCCCTTTACTGAATATACGTCACTCCATTTTGGCGTATCAACAGCGGTGCCTAAAAAGGTAGAATATTTAATTAAATTATCCTTAAAAATGGTAGTGCGTTTTAGACCTAAATATTGCCCGTTCGCTCTATAGCATGATACAATAAAAGGAAGATATGATACCAAACCGTGCTAAATTCGTCCGGGTTCGTGCATGACGTCATGCTGTGAGTTATTTTTGAAATTTATAACGCGCAATATAGAGTTTACGTTAGTTATAGGCGATTTTATATAAATTCTGTTGGCAATATACTTTGCCTCCTGCTTATAATACAAATTTTAAAGTATATCTATGATTTAAAATAATCATGTAAATAAAGGGATAAATTAATTTAAAATAATAGATATTGGAAAATTGCCTGCCAATTGCGTTATATGTATTTATTTACGTGAAAAGAGAAGGTAAACAGTTTTATAAAATAAAACTATGTCTAATAATTAAGATAATAATTTTTATTTAGAGGCATATTCTTATTAAAATATATACCTACAGTCTTCCAAAAATATGTTATAAATAAGAATTGTTGGCTATTCTTAAAATTAGTTATGCTTGTGAATTTAAAAACATCCTACTAAATTAGAATTTAGGAAAAAAATAGGTACTTATGTCACATATCTGCGGAGTGATCGAGAAACGTTTGTTTAAATTCACAGATATCAGAAACGCATCTGGGGAGAGGACAAGTATGGATTTTAAGAAGAAAGCAGAAAGCAATACGATCCAATTAACTAGACATTTTCCCAATGTCGACCAAAACAAAATAAAGGTCACCGGGGCATAGTTCTCTAAATCGGAACCTTTATTGCACTTGAATTTTCTGGTTTAGATACAAAAAATAATTCAAATTATAGGTAGTATATACATTTATGGCAAATATCTGTTATTCTGATCTAAATAAATTATTAAATACCTACCAGCTACAAAGACCGCAGACAACACTAACCCAAGAACCCACATCCCCACTTACAATTAGCGCTAGTGCGTTTTCTACTAATACACAACTTAAAATGAGGACTAATCGACCGATAATAAAATATAAATTAAATATTTCTGCTTATTTATTTGCGTTTTGCTGAGGTTTTGTTTATTTTCACCAAACCCTCGACGATTATCGAATGACCCGAGACAGCTGATTGCGGATCTATAAAGGAAACAAGTTTCGATAACGTGGCGTTCAGGCTACCGTTCGTCTCACTTCAAAGATATTCTTTTGGTTTTAAGCGTAGAGGAACAAAACCAAGACATGTATTTAATCATTGACATTTAGCAAGCGGAGACGCAGCCGGTTCCTTCATAACAGCCTTTTGTTTTGTTTTTTATGCATTGTGCGTGTGCAGGACAAAGAACAACCGCTATAAATGTACCTCCGCGCGCCACCGTAATGGCTTTCCGGGCCGTTTGTATACACCGAGTAAACGAGCTGAAAAAAACAGCCTCGGATGAAAATAATCCATTTTTACACACAGTTGGCACTGACGCACCATTTCTCAAAGTTTATGGATAAAGATTTTCCAGGAAAAACCAAGAATCACACATACACATATATTCTGCCTGAAACGTTAGACATACAAAATTTATGCCTTGACAGATCTTTACAATGAATAAGGAGAAGGCACGTATTATGATGGGAAAGCGACTCTGCCATTCTCACTCTAAATTTCGTCACCATTCAACGAAAATAAATTACTAATAAAATCTTGTCGCAGTCAAATGCCTTTGACAAATCACAGAACACTGCTGCAGCCGCCTCCCTTGAGTATAAGAAAACATTCAGGCGCTCCAGAAACCCGAAGATATATAGCATCGTTCGTACACTTCGATGCCTGAAACCTTGACGTGGTATCTCAAGGTAGGGTACTACCCGTCCTCTTGTAACTGAACATGACTCTTTTTAAAGGTCTTATTTTTGTCCTCTACACTGTTTCCTGTTTTCGAACGAAGGTCCTCTTGTTCCTCTACATGTGCCCTATTAATGTCCACTATTCTCTGGACTTTGTACAAAAAAAAACATTTTAGTTCCGGGAAAATTTTCTAAAGTATCGGTAGTTAATCATGGTGAGTATTTCCAAAGGAGAGGTCTACAGTTGGACGATACGAGAGTTAGCGCCGCCCTGTGTCATTTTTTTTGTAAGTTAAATATGGCAACCATAGTCTGAAGGGGCAAGGTCCAGTAGAAAGTCCTACAACAAGTCAGTTCTACTATAGGTTAAGATGCTCCTTGTGTTTTTGAAGCAAAAGATCCCTTTGCTTGTCTTTGAGAATGTTTCTCAAGCGTAAACTTATTCAAAGGAGTAATGGGAATATTTGGGTATTACTTCCACCCCACTGAGCAAAACACAATTAACAACATAAGGGCATAAGGTTGGCTTCGGTGTGTTGGAAAACTAGCATTTTTGGTGCTAGCCATTCTCAGTTCAAAAACTTTTTGGACTAATATATACTACTCTTCCCTACATTTTACTCCCTAGTATGGATTATGTGTCTAAAATGCTCAAGCCTTTTTAGAAGGATTGGTTAACAAGCAAACTAATTTTTACACAAGTGAGGTTATTAATAATAATATAAATAATTAAAACATTAATTATATTATCCATCATCATCACAGTATAAAGCCGCACGACCATGGCCACAAAATCTAAAATCCCTTCGTTTGTTTCAACATTGTTTTTTGCCTATGCTCGAACACCATTTTTTTGTCCACATTTCTTATCGATTTTAGGTACGTTTTAAACAAGTTGCGAGTACTTGAGTCCTGGTGGTCGGGCGGTGAGGAGCTTTCGCGCGCGTTCCTGATGGACGTTGTCCCGGGACAGCTTACATCGCCATCAGTGGCTCCCCACTGGGATAGAGTAGTCCGCGGAAGCCTTCCCTATTTTAATAGTTTTATAGTTCCGGTAAAGGTCTTTAAAACTGACGTTTTTATGACTAAATCCTGCCAGGTATGGCGAATATGTAGTCGGCTTCATAATTAGTAGAAGCGTAGGGGGGATCGGGGCACTTTCGTTCGCCCTAAGATAAAGTGACGCTTTGCTCCTGAAGATGGTAAGTACTTTTTATTATTTTTTTATGTATGATATATATATATATATATATATATATATATATATATATATATATATATATATATATATATATATATATATGTTTTTTATGTATGATATATGTGTTTTTATGTAAGATATACACGGTCCAAGATAAGGAGGGCTAGTATTGGAATATCGTTAATACAAAATTTGTTAAATTGGAAAAAAGTTGAGTAATTAAAGAACTAATAAAATAATGTTCCGAAATTTTTCAGATGATTTTTTATTTTCGAGTTATTTTGAAAAAATAAGGATTTCGAATTTTCAATTAAATTTTTTTCTGGCGTTAATATGAAAGGTATGGCAAAACTAATACAATTTCTTTATAGCAACTTTAAATGAACTCAAAGATTACGATATCAATTTTTTTAATTGACCTTTTTTCGTCTTTGGGCAGCGATCATCAACTTCATTTTTTTAAATACGCTCCTGATTTTTTGATGTTAAGTCTAAGAAACCCTTTTTACTCTGAATTCAATAGTGTACCACACATTTTGGTTAAATTATGTTTTGAGTCTTTTTTATTATTAAGAAATTTTTGAGACACGGACCTGTCTCCTAGGACATTTCATACATTATTCCAGTTTTTGAAATTTAATGAAGATAATAATGAAGCATACTCAATCTTTTCAATTTCTTATTTTAATTTGGCTTGTAAATAAGAAAAATAATCAATTAATTACTGTTGAAAAATATTCCAAGACCAGTGTACCACACAATTATATGGTTTAATTAGGTTTTGAGCATATTTTGACCATTATTAACAAATTTATAATATATAAATGAATAAAATATAAAATACATGCATGGATGGTAGGTACTTATCACTAGTATTACCTAACATATTTGTAAAATTATTCCTGTGGTGCTGTTTTAGAAATGTTTTTATAATTAAAAATTTTAATCCTTACTATAATCATCTGGAAAACAAATGTTTTTCAACAGTAATTAATTGATTATTTTTCTTATTTACAAGCCACAATTAAAATAAAAAATTAAAAGGATTAAGTATTCTTCATTATTTTTTTCATTAAATTGCAAAAGCTGGATTAATGTATGAAATGTTCTAGAAGACAGGTCCGTATCGCAAATATTTCTTAATAATGGTCAAAATAAGATTCAAAACATAATTTAACCATAATGTGCGGTACACTGTTGAATTCAGAATAAAAAGGGCTTTTAAAATTTGACATCAAAAAATCACGACCGTTTAAAAAAAATGAAGTCGACGACCGCTGCCAAAAGACGAAACGCCGAATAAAAAAATTGATAAGGTAATCTTTAAGCTCATTTAAAGTTGCTACAAAGACGTTTTATTAGTTTTGCGTTACCTTTCATATTAACGCCAGAAAAAATTGAATTAAAAATTCGAAAACTAGTTTTTTTCAAAATAAAACTATTAACGAGATCCCCATACTGACCCCTTAGCTTGGACACCGTGTATATGTTTTTTATGTATGTTACATAATATATCATAACTGGACAACAGAGTTACGTAACGTGTTAGGTAACTATTGTCGAGTTAAAGTGCCTATAAAGGGTAAGGTTACGTAAGGGGCTATGTAAAAGGAGGAATTGCATATATGTAAGTGCAGGTGGCGCCATCTTTCTAAGTGCCACTTGCGTCGCGTAATTTTGGGTTCAGTCCAAAATTATGTCGGGTGGTTTTTAAATTTATTGTTGCCGTTATGTTCATGCTTTAGTAAAAAAGAAACTTTTTTACGACTTCGTCTTCTCTGAAAGTATTTTTTTTCTAGGTCACATTTTTTATTTAGACAAAAATTTTAATGCTAAAATTCGATTTTGACAAACTGAATTTATTTTTGAAATCGTTTTATTGTAAAATAGATCCCTTACGCGTATTCTTAGTTTATAGACGATATTTTAAGAATACCGGAAATATCCGCAATAAATTAATAAAAATAAACTAATAACCGTCTTTTAAAATTAACGATACTTTTCGACATGAATATGATAGATTGGGCCTCTCCGTGACGCTTGGTATATTTTTTATTTCAACAAAAGCCACATGGCAAACAAATTATTAAAAATACACTAAAAACATTTTCTCAAAAACTACTTTCGAAATATTTTTCTTAATTTAAAATAGGAGCCTTTTTTGCCGCTTTGCATATCTTTCTTTATTTTTCAAATTTATATCAAATGGGTCATATTGGCAAGAAATTTTTAAAAATACATAGGAGCCATCTTTTGCTGTGTTTTATTTTTTTAATTTTCTACGTATCAAATGTATCAAAAGGGAGTTTAAAATTAATATCCAACTAAAAGTTTTGAAAAAAATATTGACTTTTAGATCTCTCATATTAATAGTGATTCGTAAATCCTACGTTTTCGATAAATAGGGTGTCAAAAATATATTTAATTATTTTTATAAATCTATCTCATAAACTTGCTAAGCCCCCCAAATCTCGAATTAGCCCTCCGAAATCCAACTGAGTGGCCTAGCCGCTGATATATAAACCAGGGCCATAAGCCCCCCCCCAAAAATAGAGGTCTAGAACCGCCTATGATGCTACGTCTTTATCTTGAATTGAAGGAATGCAATGTTCCGAATTACTTTTTGGTGGCGAGTTTTGTGTTTTGCTTTTGTTATGCGAAATAAAAAACCTGATTAACAATCATATAAATTAGTTTCTTTATTTGATATATTACATTTATTTATCCAATTAACACTATATATTACATTCGTTAAGTTTATACATCCGTTGCAGCTTTTCTGTTAGATTTTTTATTCCTAATAGGCTCTATAACAGTCCTTGGATAATATACGATGACAATTCATCAGGAAGTATAAAAGTTAACTTAATATTATTAATTACAGAAATTACATTATGTTTATTTAAACACACAACTGACAAACAAATATACTAACAAAAATGTCTTTGTTAGTTTGCCTCTGTGTGATAAGAGATATTCTCACATGATTCTAGTTACAACGTTGCCTTTGTAGGCTGATAATTATGTAATTTGTTTTTTAAAGGTAATATAATTTTTGTCCGGGAGCATCAAACAATAAACTGCCATATCCTAGGACATAAATTTAAAACACCATTATAACGTAACGTGATAAATTGTTAAAAATAAAATGACTTGAAACTTTAGGACTTTTATATTGCTTCTCATTCATTCTGCATAACAATAAAATACGCTTCATCAATTTTAATACTTCTGTTCAATGGGGAAAGGGAATCACTTAATTACCCCGCAACAAACTTTTAAATATAAAATCCTGATTTAAATTCGTTGATAAGTTTTCTTAACCATAAGTATTTAAAAATCATTCTAAAAAATGCTGTTACCGATTTTTTGATGAGCAGTGTATTTTGCAATTCATATATGGCGAAAAGGAAATGTTACTGCTTTTGTCATAATTTTCGGATCGTATTTTGCAAAATAATATTTCTTTGTTACTAATATTCGTTATGCATAAAACTGGGTTTTCGTCCGTAGCTCTTTTCCCTTGCACTGTAGGTAAAAGTGGTCAACGGGAGTAGGTATTGTAAAAACCTTTCATTTGAGTCTTTAATCGTCCAAATCGGTTCAATAGTTAACGAGATAATTGCAAAAAGCCTTTAAAAATGGCATTTTTTTAACAATTACTTTTGCAAAAAAGAGTTTTGGGCTTCTCAAAGTACCTACACCAAGAGATGACTTTCTATATGCTTAATATGTACCCTATTCGTTTCACCCCGATCATTAGTTGAAACAATTCTTTGAGACTCATATTATCCTGTGGTGTAATGGGCAAACCGATTTTTATGTTATTTTGCATTGTTACTGTGGCGAAAACAAAACCCCAAAAATCGGCCTGTGTTTTTTATAAACATTTAAGAATATCTCAAGAATGACCCATCGGATCTTCGTCGGACTTGATGCTCTGGTTAACTGGTATTCTTATGCAGCTTTTAAGACAGAGTTCATCGTTCTAAATTCTTTAGAAACGGAGATAGGATTTTTTTTTAATTGCTGCGACGTAAATTATATTATTAGATTTGAAATTTACACCGAAGGAAAATGAAGACTTATAGTGTATGAAAATATATTCGTTGGTCCAAAGCATTCACTTTGCACACTATTATCAATTTATAAGTAACATTGGAGCACTTTTTGTCAAAACGAATATATTTTCATAAACTATAACTCTGCTTTCTTCGGTGTAGATTTCAAATCTTAATCTTAATAATTAACGTTTTTAGATTTAATAACAATAACTTTGAAATCAGAACAGAAATAATTTGAGAATTCGTTTTTTTTCTATTATGCAATAGTGTTACGTTAACAGTTGTTATTTGATTTTTAGCGTTATTTACAAAAGCCTATTTATAGGAGATTAACGTGTTTCATTTTAAAACTATAATCTTTTATAAAACAATTTATACACAGTTTGCCTACAAAATGTTTTCCATTGGAAAGTTTTGTGTAAGGTAAAGCGTGATGAACGCTAATATCGTGATACGTACTCGTATAAAACAATGACAAAAGGCTAAGGATAGAGGCTTTATTGCTTATCGGGTTATGTCGTTTGTTCTTGTTGCTCGTTTCGTCAAAATATCTTTGCTCTCTTTCAGGCACAGGATTTGACGATGTAAAAAATTTTATGGGCAAACTCTGTCGACTTCGCGCAAATCTTTAACAATTCATGCTTGTGACAATAGGCTCACTTCAGACGAGGCCACTTTGGTAGCGCTACTAACCCAGGAGTGTAGAGCTCAGGCGCGGCTTGTTCACAGGGTCATTTGGTGAATGACCCACCCAATAATTTATTTTCAATGATCTACCCAATAACTAATTTTTTTAAAACCAAAAAATGATTATCTTTTCTTTCAAAAAAGTGCAAGTTCCATGCAAAATCTTCCCAATAAAGAATCGAGTCAAGTTTGCTCCGGGCTCGGCCGTATTTTAAATAAAATTGACCTCATAGGTTTATACCTATAGAAATAGAAAACTATTAAAATGCATTGAAACAAAGAGGGAAACAAACATACGCTCTTTAGAAAGGTAAAAAGAGAGAAATATATGACGAAATTGGCGACAGCCTACCAATAATATCGCTTTTGTTTACATTTCATTACGTCGCGCTGGCACTTATTAGTTTAAGAAGTGTTTCGGCTTTCCTAATTTTGTTGTGTAATATGTTTTTGGATATTATTTGATATTTGTGTTGTGTCCTTTGTGTAGTAGTGGAGTACTAGTACTTGAGTACTTGTGTTAACAATGGCTTTAACAGTGGCAGTAACTGTTTGCCTGTAATTAAAAAAAATCACAGCAAAATCCAATTTTAGTATTTTATGTTTTTTTTTGCGGTGTTGATTTGTAGGTAACTAATTTCTTGACAGAAATAGGCACATTATTAAAAAACCTTCCTTAATTAAAAAAGTGTATTTTGCTTGTTAGGTTGATATCACTAGTTGCCCACAAAATTTTCCCCACCAAAAACTCTCGGGCCGCACCTGGCAGAGCTACTAACGCGTTAGGGTCTATTATTAAGTTACTTTTGCAGTCTATTTTGTATGAAATGTGGACTAACGCGCGTTAATAAGTGGCCACGTCTAAAAGACCTCTTATTCTCAAAAACTCTTCACAGTATACCGATGCAATAACGAAAAAAATGTTGGACTGCGAGACCCATATTTTCATTTTTTATAACGATTTCTATTGGACATAAATATAGACATAAACAATCTTGAACACCTTTTATTTATTTTTTTTCATTAAAAAATTAATAAATCCTTATTATTATTACCAACATTTATATACATCATCTGCATTCCCTAGTGGATCATACCAAATCCAGTTAAGTAGTATAGGTTTGATTTCTGAAGCCAAAAACATAATGAAAGTTTATTTTAACAGACAACTTCTTGAATGCCATTAGATTTCGAAATGAAAACGAGAAAAGAGTTAAACAATATAAAAGCATTTACTATGCTAATGTCCAGTAGTTTTGTAGCTGGATAGTAAAGCGATGCATACGTAACGCAACTCTTGTTGTTTTGCTAGGAACAGCCAAGGGGGGACTTATAGCGGCCAGTTCTTCAGAGCAAAATCCATGGAAGTATCGGTAGAAAAGGGATAAATCCCCAACAGCGTGGCGATCAGCGAGAAAAGGGAGTTTTCTTGTAAGGACTGGGTCATTGACGAGTCTACTGGGAGTGGGAGGGAGATATGTATTCCCCCAACTCTTCCTGTAAGGTCGTCCTTGGGCTGGGTATAGATTAAAAAATATAAAGCAACACATACTTAGCCTGCTAGTCAAACTATAAATTTAGTAGAATATAGGTACTGGATTTCTTTTCAAAATAAACTTTCAAAATGTTCTTGATTTTTACATTAGCACACCCCATAACGAAATACAAATAGTTTTAGAAGTTTATATACACTGCATTTTTGTCACTTTAAAATGTTTTTAATAATTTAGCAAAGTCTATTTAGCCTATTTTTCACGTTTTATTTTAGACACAACTTTCAGGGCCTGGTATAGTATCAGTTATGATGTGTTCTCTCCTCATTGTGGCAAATGATCCATATGAAACATCCCTAGGACGGGTCCTTGTTCGTCCTAAGGTGCTGCTTATATCACAGTTCGATGCTGACTAAAAAAGAAAGAAAAGGCTATCTTATTAAATTTCCGGTTGTAATACACTGCAATGTTTGACAGACAAAAAATTTCCTAGTCATTCTTTGGTCAAAAATTTAGCACAGATACAGAGTAGAGATTTAATGGTTCGGAAAAAAAACTGGAAAAATTGGGAAAAAAACGAGTTTTTCCGTTTTTTTCTCGAGCATTGAAAAAATTAGAAAAAAAGAAAAATTTAAATAAATCGGAATTAAAAGCGGAAACCTAAAATTATACTTGTTAGAATGAGTTTAAGATATATTTTGATGAAATAACTACCAATAGAACTGAAAATTACATATACATTCTTTTAACTATTTTCCTTTAAACTGGGAATCAAGATTTGCAGCAAAATGAATAGGTTTTCAACAAAATTCAAAGCGCTCTTCTTCATACTTTAACAAGTGTTCTCTAAGAAAACCTTGACTCGGGTCAACTTCTGGGATATCTAAAATTACTATATACTTTTAGACACTTCTGATAATAAAGATCTATCTGACATTACTAGATTTATTGATTTCTCTATAGGGTGCAGGATTTATTTGGCATATTGTATCTTTTTTTCCCAGAATGTATCGTCTAATATAATTTTTTAAATATTTTAATCAACACCCAGATGTTCCACTAATACAGTACACTGCAGGGCTTCCTTATTTTTTAAAAGAGAATTTACAGTCATAAATAGAAAACTTATTTTATTTTTTGGGTATTTTTCGACCTGTGCATTCTTAAATGCAGCATGAATGTGTGGCCATTTAAAATATTTACATATTATTCTAGAATAGGTACTTTTTTTTACCTTCTGACAGCCCACGAAGACCGAAGTCTAAGTATTATGTACCGTACTGGGGTGGTTTTAAGCTCTATAAAATGGCAGTATCTAAAAATTCGATGTTTCATGTTTTGAATCATCAGGTTAAATTTTTAAACACAAACCTTTATTTATTTCATTTTGTAAAACCCTGTGGATCTTAAATACAACCAGATATCACCCTTAATATTTTACAAGTTTCAACCCGTCAAAATTTGACGGAAATAATTACTATTTTACACCTACGTTTGTTATATCAGATTAATGGTTTGAATCACATTACAGGATCTCTATCAAAACAACATTACAGGTTTGTTCGCCATAGTGTCAAGAACTATATAACATATATTACGTCAAAATTAATTGAACTTTTTTGCAAGGTACTTTATGCATTCTTTAGACGCAAAATTCCTAGTGATGGCTCAATGGGAAGAAGAGTCCTTTCTTTCAAAAAAAAAATCGTCAAGCTATGTATGTTCTGTAGAAGCTTTAAAATAAGGGAGACAAAAAAATAACTTTTTGTTTTAAATATACAGTAAAGATCACATAATTGCGACATACCAATCTTCAGGACGAATTTATCTATGTTCGTATTAACTGCGGTGACGGCCAAAAACTATCAAGCTCTGCCCGATCGCTGCAGTAATACCTGTGTGCCGCTCCCCGCTGCCGCAGATTTCGTCGAGCCGCCAGCCTGATGTATTGACAAACTGACGGCGGCTGGCGGTTCGACGAAATCTGCGTTAGCGGAGAGCGGAAACGCCAGTATTACTGCAGCGATCGGGTAGAGCTCGATAGTTTTCGGCCGCCAATGCAGTTAATACGACCATCGATAAATTCGTCCTAAAGATTTCTATGTTCGCAGTTAGGTGATCTTTACTGTATATATTACTTTCCGTAGGACATAAAATGAGTAAAAGAAAGATAGAATAAATATATTTATCCTTTGAAGTTTATTACAATAATGAAGTGTGGTGCGTGGTTTTATGAAGGACACAAAGGGCTTTCAACAAATAAATTAAAAAATACCGGTTTAGATGGATTAAAAAAAAACGCAATACTTACTTGCAAATTAGGAAACGTATTTGGAGATCCTATGCTTACTTGGGTTCTACAATCTCCTGTTGGAGTGAAGAGGTCGTTAGGCCTTGGAAGCTCAGGAGGTGTCGTACTCGTATCACCACCTGTTTCAACTTTTGTTACTATTGGGAAAACCATATTACTAAATTATTTTTATGGCGTCTTGTTAAAAACTAATCCATTTCTAAATGCATTGCATTCAGTATCTTGTATTATAGACTAAGAGATGGCGATGTCAAAACTTACAAAATGTTTTCGTAGAAATTTCGCACCCGGTCTTTCTAACCAATCACAAGATTTTATTTTGGATCGTTTCCATGGCAAACTGGAAATTTGTCTGTCATTTTAAATGTCAAAATATGGACCCGGGAATCGGAGTGTCTAAAATTAAAGTCATTTGTGGACTCAAAAAAGAATTTTTGGCACAGAAATACTTATTTTATAAGATTGTTGAAAATTTTCCTCCCAAATATTTTAAGAAAATTTATATATTTAATTTATATATATATATATATATATATATATATATATATATATATATATATATATATATATATATATATATATATATATATATATATATAGTATTCTTGAGCATACCTCTTAATCCTAAACAACATGCTATAATTTAAAAAATAGTTGTTGATTTTGCAAATCATTGTTTTTTTTAATGCTGTAGGAGTTCTCATAATTCTAATAACGGTTATTTTGTTTTTAGACATGCACCAACTTTTCTTACTACTAACAGTTAGTTAAACTTATTAATAAAATAATTTCTAATGTATAGCACACTTCCTGGACCAATCTGTAGACGTGCAACAGGACCTGAGTGACAAAATTCTGTAAGTGTTGACGTTGCAATCTCTTGAGCTGGATTTTATAAGTGTAATTTAAATCCCAATCTTTAGTTTAACTGTTAGACTGACCAGTGGCGCACCCAGGATTTTGTCCTGGCTGGGATACTTTGTCTGGTTGGGGGGGGGGGGGGGGGTGGTCTGACGGTCTGCAGTGTGCGGTGAGGTATCACAATTCGATGAATTTTTTCAATTTATAATGAACTTTTAATATTTTTGTGTCTAGGATGTTGGCCCCAAGCCCCCGACACCCCCCCCCCCCCCCCCCCCGGGTGCGCCACTCAGACTGACAAATGAGAGGCACGCATTCTGTAGTTTAAACTTAAGATTGAGGTTTACCATAACTTCTAAAAGTGCCCCTTAGTCTATAAGATGTACCAAAACAAAACTAGGATAATAAAAAGAAAAATAATGGAAGATAATATACTTGATGGAATTAAAAATATAAATAAATGAACAAAATTAACAAAACTATTTTACCTTACCTACTTTGTGGCATAAACTGAGGATGGTATGAAACAAAACACGAAAATAATAAAATAATTATTTATTTAAAATAAAACCAAATGATAACACTATAAAATGATAACGAAGACAATAACAAAATTAAAACTTACCTATATGTATGACAATACAGGGTTACTCAAAATTTAGGAACTTGTGTAAATTAGGATTGGTTTGATTCATAAAATATAAGTTACAGACAAAATATCTTATAGGTTCATAATTCATATGCATGTATGTCATGTAGTAATTTAAGAAATTATAGTAAGTGTTTGACTAACCCTGTATTTAATAAAAAAACTTATGAATAAGGTGCGTATCCATTTATGTGCGTAGTTGTAAACTGTTATGATGTATTTTGGGTTTTACCAAGCTTACCAATCCATTCTGTAACTCCTAACAGTCACCTGATTGAAATATCATCAGTTATGTCAAAAATATTAGGCAAATTTATAAGAATGACTTATGATATATTTATGAGTTATAGAAGAGACCGGTAATGGTAATGGTTTTTAAATTTTTAATTTAGTTTTTGATTTTTTTTCCAATCCCAGTTCTTTGCAAAAATATTCAAATTTTTAAAACCTAAGGAGATGCGTAAATTTGGCGATTACCACTTTTGACATGCAAATTATACGTAGTTCGTATTCGATTATTGTACAAATAAAAAGTTACACAGTGTTTCTGAAAATGTTCCCTACAAATGTAATTATTTTTATTATTAATTTTACAAGAAAAGTTATTCTTTATAAAAAATTCTGCTCTCAAGGAAAATAATATTATCATATACATATAATAATATATTATAATAGCAGTCAAAAAATGGAAAAATCCAAAATTGCCCTAAGAGAGAAGTACACTTACTTTTAATAGGCAAATTAAAATAACAAAATGTCCTTTAGGACTAAAAACTATATAAATGTTTAGACTTATGGTCAGGAGGCCGTGTGTTTAAACATAAATACTATGTAATAGGAATTAAAAAAAAATACTAAAACCACTCAACTCTTGTTACTTATTTTTATTAAGAATATAATAATATTTCTGTTTTTATGTCTTGTTTGCAAATATTTTGTAAAAATGTTAGGAAACCTTTTTTTAACTTTATTACATTTTGTCCTAAAATAAAAATTAAGGGTACTTATGCTTTCCGCCAATTTTGGATCTATCTGTCTTAAGTTTCAAAATTTTAATATAATATGCTCAGAAAGCAAAACTTTCGATAAAGAGTAACTTTTTGTCGTAAAATTAATAATACAAAATTTTTATTCGTGTAGAACATTGCTAGACACTATATTTATTCATATTATTCTTACATCTTTTGTTGTGACTCGAATTTAAGAGAATAATAGTTTAAACGGTCATTAAATCAGCAGTTTTAGTTTAACAGTTGAGTAATAGGTACTATGCATTTAAATGTTTTTTTAAAATATGGAGTCACTGAGATCATACTCAAGGCCTTTTTTTATGAAAGAGCTGCTTGCCACTGTAACAACTTTTACAATAACCTTAAGTAGAAATTTGTATACAACCCAAATTTTGTTGTTGTTTACAGCATTTGTTACCGTACACGCGTACACCATAACACTATTTTCACACTAGACGATCGCCTCGCGCATAGTAAAATCATAGAAGAAAGAAGAACTGGAAATGTCGTCCAAATTTCGCGGTATCATTTTGATATACAATAGGCCCTTGTATTTGCATATTAAGTATCCTAATCAAATTAACGTAAACGGTAATAAGTTATATTAAAGGAATTAGGCCTTACGTATATCGTTACCTTCAATTATTGGACCTCCCTATTGAAGCTATGTTTTACTTTCCAAATATTTAGAGGAAATGCAATGATCACGTGACCTTGGGACATTCGTTTTTGTTTGGTTTTTAATACCTTTGGTATAAGATGTTTTTTGCCCTTGTCATAATAATAGATATGTATGTTAGAAAGGGACAGAACACACGATAGAATGGGTCTGTTTCACTCAATCCAATTTAAATAATATTTATAACTAAAACAGTATAGTGGTTAAGGTGCAGTTTATCAAAATAAAATAAGATTTTTCTTAAAACAAGTCTATGGCAATATATTGGACGTGAAAATTTAAAAGGAATTAAAAACCCGCCATATTTCACACAAATAAAATAATATATCAATTTGCGCTGCTGTCATAATGTTTGACTTAAATACAAAGTCGATATCAGTCATACCAGGTACAAAGGGTCGATAAAAAACTGTTTCATAGCTCTCATTAATCAACATACAGTTCCGAGGTAATCAAAGATTTATGTCCGACTCCTTCAATATTACTCAATGGAAAAGGATAGCTTAACACCGTTATCGGCTTTGAATCAGGGACGTATTTATAAATTTTGCGCCCTGGGCGAATATGATCGGCCGCCCCAGTACCCGACCCGAGCGATCGCCCCCTACTCCCTTAGGAAAATACGTTGTTCATGGTCCTTGTTGAATATTCACCAAGTATTGTTTGGATATAAATGTGATAGGCGGAGTATCAGTATTTCCCCTTGCCTTTCAAAGGGGTTTGTTATCATAAACGAAGGCGAATACTGCTTAGGCTTGTTCACTTGTGTTGCACGAAACTACACTATTGATGATTTCTTTCTACTCGGTGCCTTCTACAAATAAAAAGAAGGTGTAGGTTTTTTTTTATCTAAGACATCCCACGTAGACTTCAAGTCTAAGTACTAACCTACCGTGGGCGTCTGAAGGGAAGGGAAATTGAGTCTATTGACACGGGATTTGAAGGATTGGAGGTTGGGACGGGAAGGGAAAACATCCGCAGGCAATTTGTTCCATAATCTGGAGACCCTAGGTATAGGTTAGTGCAGTTTCATGCAACACAGAAGAACAAACCTTTTATCTCAATATCACTAAATAGCGCGGACGCACCATGACATTCCCATTCTTTCTTTCTTCCATGATGAGGATGATTAAATCTAGTTTACCGAAATGCGCATCAAGTGCAAATATCTTGTTTTGGTGTGGTAAAAAACAACGTAAACAGTGTTAATATGCAAAAGGTTCCAGAATCTTAACAGGTGCAGCTATGTATCTACACACATTACGGTCAAAGCATTTTCTTTACATTCTCCTCGTTAGGTTTTAAAATATTTCATTGATAGCAAAATACCATTAGTAAGGGAAGCTGTGTTAGTAGATATGTATGTATATAATATTTCGTATCTTAATAGAAATTTTAACATTACTGATCTAAATCAACTCTGAATCACAAATAAGTTACCTTAACCTTATATAAAAACATCTGCGTTTTATAGGACGGAAGCAAATAGTTTTTTTATATAAATAAACTGGCTAACAAAAAAAATCGGCTAAAGCGATTTTTACTCGACTTTTCAAACTGCCATAACTTTTTAAAAACTTAACTTTTTTGAGAACGGATTTCGGATGTCGATAGTCCGTCTTTCCCAAATTAAGCATCAGAAAGTGATTTTGCAATGGAAGCGACATTTTCATGCTATACAGGGTAATTAATAAGGTAATGTAAAACTACTAAAAGTTTAGGTGTGCGCCATATTGGCAATAAATTTTTTTGGTCGTTCCGATATAGCACGTTAGTAAGCTGATATCAATATCTCCAGACGTGTTCGCCGGAATTTTGATTAATGGTCTTTGGCGGAAAATACAAGATACAATATTTAAAAAAAATAAATTTTATAACTTCAAACAATCCCTTCTGTAAGTTGCCAATGAATTAGTATCTAAGTTTTAAGTACGCGTAAGGTTAGTTAAGCATAAAGCGATGAGATTTTACGAAATTAAGAAAAAGGACTGACATTTTTAATTTGCAACCTGTCAAACCTTTAGATAATGCCATTTACCAGTAAGTGTCAATAACACCTTAATACATGGATATATACAGGGATAGACAAAACTTTGTTTCATTATAAAATAAACTCATGTTTTTTAAATATTTTGCTCAGTTTCATCAACACAAACGATATTGTAGCTTGTACACAATGCCCTGAACTATCTTTGTTTAAAGTTTTAGCTTAAAATCTTTAATAAAACAAGGCGTAACACGGATGTAAAATCCTATTATCAAACCCGCGGTAAAAAAAATTGCTTTATAGATTTATCTCCTTTTTAAACTTAATGCATATTTTTTTTTAAATTAAGACCCATTGCAAGAAGGATATTGAAATCAATCAATTTCAAATATATAAAACTTAAAATATATTTTTTATCTGTAGTTGTAGTTTAAAAAAGTTCTGATTGCATAAACGTAACTAGCTTCGGTTTTTTGGGGGTCTACTCGGGGGCTTTTAGGTCGAATTGCTACTGACAGAGATAAAACTACATACATATGGTACATATTTTTTGAGGTTAATTAGTATTTCTGGGGGCTTAGCCCCCCCGAGACCCCCCTAGTTACGTCCATGGCTGATTGCACTTTTACAGTCTGAAACTACCTTCAGGAAGATGATTAAACATGTCAGAAACTTATCACCACTATTGAGATAAAGCTTGAAATATATTTTTTTTTGATTTATAAATAATCTAAAGTTATTTTTTTACCTACACTATACATTGTCAAAATGTTTAAATGTTGTGAAGTGATTGTCGTGAGTGTGGCAGTGACCGCTATGTCGTTGATGACAACGACACACACACTCACCTCGTGGCGTATTTAAAATGTCCGGTTGCCTTCTTGAATCGGAACAAATGGTAATATTATCTTGTGACGGGTAAGAAGGCGAACAATCGGCTGCTGGTTTAAGAGTATAGGCTACCACATAACGATTGTCACCTAAAAAAAGACATAAAGCATTAACATACAGTAAAAAACATTAATTTGATGGCGTAAGGAGTAAGTAGCTAGGCCAAAATACCCAAAAAACAACCATCCAAACGCTCGTAGAAAAAACATTGTACCCAACACATGCGGAAAGTGTCTTTTCCGCACTCGACTGCTGACCGTCGTCGTCGTGTCGTCGGTCAACTGCAGTCGCGTGCGGACAAGCATCACTTTCCGCACTTGTTAGGTATATAGCTAATAAATAAATTGGAGAAAAACTTCCTACCGGTATTAATTTCTAACATAGACCCTTGGCGAGACTTAGAATTAGGTTTCGATGCATCCAGGGTAATATGGTGTGGACAGTGGTTACTTCCATCACAGTGACGCTTTCTTCTAACTGCTATCACAACTATAACTAAAACGGCAATTCCCAATGTTAGTAGGGCTCCCGTTAGTAGACCAGCTAACGGAATTATACTGATGTTTGTACTGCCATCTGAAATTAAAATTAAATTAATAACAATAAAATGAAAAAAGTTTGGCTTTAAAAGGGTATCCAAATAAAAATGAACATGCCTTATAATTTTTTTGTTTTAAAAGATGGGAAAAATGTTAAATATTAAAGTTTTGGGGATTTTTATGGATCATTAATATATCAGCAAAACAATTGAGCATCGAATAAAAGAAAATAGTATAAAACATCGATTTTCTCGCTAATTTTAAATTGGATCGTATGATTTTTATCATATTTTTGGATTCTAGGAGAAATTCTAGACATATTTTGTATAACATACCCTATGCGGTTTTTCAATCGTTTTTGAAGTATTTCAAATTAAAAAGTATTTCACATAAATATACTTTAAACGTAACTGTCCAGATTGCGAACGAAATACCTGCTACCTTTTTAAATTTTCTTCGTGGGTAAGTCAAAGTTAATGTCAAGGTTGACAATAATACTTTAGTCACCGTGAATTTATAATTTTATTTTTATGCAAAATGAGTTATTCCACTAAACAATAAATGTTGAGTTTTATTACTTATTATTATTTGAAAGCAATAACCAGTGATTATAAACAATGCCAAATGAATTAAAACATAAACAGATAAATGTTAACATTGACGAATAAATATCAAAAGAAATTTTCAACATGTCCGCCATTTAATTATTCGTACTTTTCATACATTCTTCTCTGCCTCTGAAGTGTGTTTATAGTACTTTCAGGATCATTTTCGTTCAGATTTCTTACTTCATTTCTCACCTTCCTTTGAACTTCTTCAATATTTTCATTATGACTGCTGTATACGATATTTTTCAAATGACCCCAAGGACATGTATCTAACGGTGTGAGGTCTAAGCTATTTGCAGGGGAATGTAACATTCCATATCTATCGATCCATTCGTTATACTGATGGTTTAAAAAATTGCGAACCTCAATTATATTATGGGAAGGCGCGTCCTGTTGGTATATATTACGTCGACGTTCTTCAAGTAGCAATTCGTCAAGAATATCTTCGATTTCATTTTCTAAAAAATTAAGATAGCGCTGGTCAGTTAATGCCCCCTGAAAAAATAATGGTCCTAGAATTTTACTTTGTAATATCCCACACCAAACGTTGATTGAATTACACCCCTGAGAAGCAATATCTTCGACGGTAAAGGGATTTTCATCCGACCAAACATGAACATTTCGTCTGTTAAGCATTCCCGCAGTTGAGAAAGTTGCTTCGTCTGTCGAAACGATAGTTTGAAATAAATTAGAATCTTGCCGCATTCTTTCGTTAATATTTGTGACAAATGTTCTTTGAACTGTTCCGTGTCAACATTTTATCTCTTCTTCCATATCTGAGATACCACACACAATCGGGAATTGATTTTCCTGGATTCTCTTGAAAAAATAAAAAAATCGGGGGTCCCTTTCTTCATTTCGTTCTGTTCTTCTTTGTCCATTGCCCAGAATTCCTCTTTCTTCTAATCTTTTATTTGTTTTTATTATGGTGTTTAATGATGGAGTTCTTTATATCTCTTCAATACTTTCTTCATATGGTCTTTGAGCCGATCTAACATTATTGATACTTTTTAAATATAATTTTAACATTTTGTATCTCTCATTAATAGAATAACTCGTTTTGCATAAAAATAAAATCATAAATTCACGGTGACTAAAGTATTATTGTCAACCTTGACATTAACTTTGACTTATCTACGAAGAAAATTTAAAAAGGTAGCAGGTATTTCGTTCGCAACCTGGATAGTTACATTTAAAGTATATTTATGCGAAATAATTTTTAATTTGAAATATTTCAAAAACGATTGAAAAACCGCATAGGGTATATAATACAAAATAGGTCCAGAACTTCTCCTAGAATCCAAAAATATGATCAAAATCATACCATCCAATTTAAAATAAGCGAGAAAATAGAAGTTTTATACTATATTTTTTTTATTTGATGCTCAGTTGTTTTGCTGATACGATCATAAAAATTCCCAAAACTTTTATATTTAACATTTTTTCCCATCTTTAAAAATAAAAAAGTTATAAAGCCTGTTCACTTTTATTTGGATATCCCTGTACATTTCAATACTTCTCGTCTATAGGTAAAAAATATTATTATAAACCTGTTCGTTTTTCCGCATCATTTAACATAATGTCATCAAGGACCAGTTTTTCACTATTTCCTTTTGCGTTTACTGCATAAACTATGATCCTTAATGACGGAGGTGAAGGCAGTAGTTCGCCCAAATCCAGATGAAAAATTGGCGTGTCAGTATCAGCAGCTAAAGAATAAAGATATTATCAAAATTGGTTTTTACTATAAAATGCATTGAGTAATTTTATTGCAGATGTAATAAGATACTTCGCATTCAGTAAATATTACATATTTTGGGATTTCTTTGATTAGAATACACGATTAAAAATATAACTTCACGACTAGTAAACAAGTGAAAAATTGAGTTCAGTGACTCAAAAGACCCAAAATAAAACATAAATGACTTATATTACTAAAAACACTTAAAATAGTCGTTGGTAAATACTTTACCAGTTTGATTTATCCTCATTTTCATATTATGTGCATCGAACGCTTCCAGTATAAATTTTTGTGGTAATCCCCCATCATAGCCTGCTTTACATTCCACATCTACAATTTCTATCGTTTGATTATTGACACTCTTTAGAGTGCAGTTTGCTAAGGGCGACGGTTTTGAGGCAGAAACAACCTGTAAAATGAAATAATTCGTTGGATTCCTGAAAACATAGCTGAGGTTATTTGTAAAGGGTTAATGGAAATATGCGTGTATACTGATAGTGGTAAATTTAACTATACTGTATAAGAGGGGTTGTACTATTTGAAAATTCCAACTGAATATTCAAGTTTAAATATTTCAAAAGTAATTATTTTTCGTTAAGACAAAAAATTAAATTTTAGGAAAAATTTCACTATTACATGTAATTGAAGATTCCAAAAAATCACAGATTGCATTGACAATTTCGTGAAAATTTTACGTGCTGCCACTCGTAGCATTGTAATAAATGCGGTCAGCTAGAGGAATTAAAAGAGGACAAAAAGCAGGATGTCTATGGTACATGTTAGCCTTGAAACCCAACCTGAAAAACACACGGCTCGGCCTGGCGTCCAATAGAGTTAGCACCCCAGCAGGTCAGCGTGCCGTAATCCTTCTGAGATTTGGGAGTGTATGTCAGCTCGCTTATGTTTCCGCTGGAAGTGGCGAAGCGTGGTGGTTGAGCGTCAAAGCTTTCACCGCTGTGATTAAATTGCCAGAGAAAGGTCACGTCCGACGGGTCGGCCGAAACTTGGCAACGGACCTTCAGGACCTCGTCCAGAGAGGCTCCTATAACGGCTATTTCGGAGTCTTTGCTGCAGACTGGCGCATCTGAAAAAAAAAGTACCTATTTAGTAAAAATAATACGATAAGCACATACGTAAGAAAATCTGGGTTGTCACCTGTTAATAATTTGTTGACGCATTCAGGCACCAGGGTAAATGTACAGTGTAATTTTTAACGAGATTTTGTTCAAAAATCTAATAAATATAATAATGTACCTATCCTCATAAGCTTTGAATTTTGTCGCGTCGCCATTTCTATTTTGTTTGCCCTTTTGATTTATCTAACATATCTTTTAATATAGACTAGGACCATGATTTATTCCTGTTAAGCAAAAATTCTACCAACATTATTTTGAACTGGGAAAATATATGCATTTTTTAAAACTCAAACTGAAACGCATTACAACCTGTGTACCAAATTAAACTGCCTACGGTTAGAAAATGTAAACTCCGATAAGGATTTTTTCATTTTCCTGCATCTAGCATGTTCGAAATATTATGCAAATATTTTCTCATATCCCAGTTTACGCGAATATGCGGAAATCGTATTTAATAGGGAAGAAAATGAAATTCGGCGAAATAGCGATTCTTGATATGCATCGATTTATTAATGTATAACTGCAATAAATATGTAGGAAAAAGCAGGTACTGAAATATTAAAAGTAGATGGATCGTGAAGATAAATGGTAGCTGTAGAAAACTTAGTTTACACGAGACGTTTAAAATCAGAAATACAAGCATATAAATAGTTAAAATATTGGTTTGAAACTTAAATGTCAGTTCAGTTCAGTTTTTTGAATGTAAATTTATTTTTCTAAAAAATGTTTCTTAACAGAATGACGGTAGCCTTCCCGATTTTCTTTTGGGACGCAGGATGGACAGGAAAAAGTTAGAAGGCTTTGTGAAAAACGGATGGTAGTTGTCATAGTGCAGAGCAGTATGTCCTGGTAGGAGGTTCTTACAATCTAGTGTTAAGTTAACTACGGAGTCTTGTAAAGTGAGACAGATTTATTTTTATTCTTGAACAAGATTTAAAAAAAAATAGTTTTTCTATATGAACTTTTGTTGATTCTACAGGCTAATTTACACGGCATAATACTTTACAGTGGCCTGCAGTATACAGGGTGTCCGATAGGTCTTAGTATAGGAAAATATATTCGCTATTATATTAAAGATAGACACCAAATTTGAGGTGTATCTTATTGGTTAATAAATCTTAATTTTCTTACGTAATTTAACTTTTTCAACCCCCTTGAGGGGTAACGCTAGTGAATTGAGGTCAAAAATCTGAAATATAACCATATGCCTTACGGTACCTTATTTTACCAATGAAAATGCTATTGTTAAGCCTATTTTAGTTTTAAGAAAAGAGGGGTTGAGGCTGGGTGCACGTGTCAAAATAAAGGAACAGAGGAAAGGAATTTTCTTCCTCTATTTTTGTTATACCTGGCACCGACCTAAATGTCAAAAAGGGCAATTAATTATTAGATATCCTAGGTAAAGTTAGAAAATATAATCAATAATGTTATTTTACCCAATACAATTTTCATTAGGTTTATTATCCGCAAAACCCTTTATTTGTTTCAAGTACGAAATCCCCATATTAGTTATTTAAATCGAGGCAGTAATACATTAATTTATTACTCCCGGGCAACAGACCCAAATATAACAAAGTGTTATCGGGGGATTTATCTAAAATTTTGTTTGGTCCCTTGGAGTTAACTCTTTGTTTTTGGGCAGATATTTTAAATGATTATTATTCGCAACCCTGTTTCTCTTTTGTGTATATAAAATAATAGTTGAGCAGATAGTGCTTGATTAAAAGTCAGAAGTTTTTGCCTTAATTATGATTTGGGGCATTAAAAGGTGAAACGTCGACGAATGGAACCAAGACTCGTACTCTAAAATATACGACTAATAGTATATTATACAGGGTGTTTTCTAATTGAATGTCAATATTTAAGGGAGCGATTTTTGGGTCCATTTTAACAAGAAAACTTCATATGAACGTATGTCCTAAACGTCTTAACTTTTGAGATACAGGGTGGTAAAGTTTTCAAAAATAAATAGTTTTTTTTTATATCTGTAATACCACTTTAGATATTTTAATTAAATTTGGCATACATGTACTATGTATCAAGAGGCATTATTTAGTGTACACAATTTTGTTTATTTCCACTAGTGTCGTTCGTACGCAATTTCACCTGCATATTTTGGCAGACATTGATGGCACGCCACTGATTTCTCGTAAAATTAAAATTATTCCTGAAATCCCCAGTTATTTCTAAGCAAATTTGATCTCTTGAATTTTTTCAATCCAATGCACGGTTTTCGCTTAAAAAAATAAACCTTTTCTCTGCATGACCATAACAATATCGTTAATATGACAATATCACCATGCAGAGAAATAGATTTTACTGTTTAGATCAAATTTGCTTAGAAATGAATAAGGAAGTTAATTTTTGAGATCCTTATTCATTTCTAAGCAAATTTGATCTAAAAAATAAAAGCTATTTTTCTGCATGGTGATATTGTCATATTAACGATATTGTTATGATCATGCAGAGAAAAGGTTTTTATTTTTTAAGCGAAAACCGTGCATCGGATTGAAAAAATTCAAGAGATCAAATTTGCTTAGAAATGATTGGGAATTTCAGGAATAATTTAATTTTACGAGAAATCAGTGGCGTACGATCAATGTCTGCCAAAATAGGCAGGTGAAATTCCGTACGAACGCCACTGGTGGAAATAAAAAAAATTGTGGTACACTAAATAATGCCTCTTGATACATATACATGTATGCCAAATTTAATTAAAATATCTAAAGTGGTATTACAGATATTAATAAAAAACTATTTATTTTTGAAAACTTTACCGCCCTGTATCTCAAAAGTTAAGACGTTTAGGACATACGTTCATATGAAGTTTTCTTTTTAAAATAGACCCAAAAATCGCTCCCTTAAATATTGACATTCAATTAGAAAACACCCTGTATACTAAGGCACTAAATCTTATAATTCCGGGGTTGAAGTTTTCTCATTACACGAGAGATTAAAAAATGCTATAGTTACGTGGTATAAGCTGTTTTTGCATCCCGTATTATTTTCAGTAGTCACTAAGTTAATGACTTTTTATATAAAAAGTACGGACACAATTTATAATGAGGAAGAACCCTACTTTTGCTAGAACAAGGCCAGCAGACCATAACTATGATCTATCCAATTTGAATGGAGAATGATGAAAAACCCTATTTTACAACGGAGAAATAAATAATTTTTTCTATCTCTATCGTATTTTCTTTCTCGCCTTATTTTTCTCCCATATTCTGAAAATTCTCCGGTCCGGTAAAAATTAGACCGGTCTAGTTTTGGAGAATATCGCCAATCATTTTTTAATTTACATTTTGTACATCCATGCTACCTAACTTTAGAAACTATGGTATACCCTTTTGTTATTGATTCTGTTACCCTGAAAAACCCCAGTATAGATATTAGATTTTAATAGTTTAGGAAATGTTGATAATATATTCTCTTTTCGAAAAAATGTTTTTTCCAAATTTTTCGAGTCGTATTTACTCATCACAATCTGTAAGCAGATGACCAACATTTCTTTTCGACTAGGCTACATAATTATATAAACAATGACGGTCCATTCTTTCATTGCTGAGCTTGAACTGAAAAATAAATATACGGAGCGACTAGAATTCACCATAAAATTACATTCATTATAGAATGCTATAATAGAAGACAAGGGGGATTCCTGCAGCGTACGTGACATGTGCAATTAAATGCATATTTGGTCACGGATGCATTTAAATACGTGAAACTGCATTATATTACACGGAAACACCTGCTCGAGGTTCGTGAGCGGCATTGTACTCGAAATATTTGGTCTATTCCGCAGTTTGTCTCCTGGAGCGTTCTTGTTCTTACAATCGAGGTGTGACAATTTGTTGGAATCCGTAATATATTCAAAAGTGGAGGGGCTTTAACCACGAAAACGTGTTCGTATTAAAGCAGATTAACCTAGTTGAATTTTAAATTATTCATTACCCTTTCAAGAGAACGCTTTTATATACCGGATGTCAAAGTAGTAGCCCCACTCTTATAATTTTTTCCATTCCAATTTTCTTTTATTGACTAAAACAGTATTGCCAATTCTTGGTAATGCCCAGGTTTTCGGTAATAAGTTTTAATATTATTACATTATATCCGATTTATTTTAAGAAATTTTTGGAGAAATATACAGGGTGAGTTTTTTAAAGTGTTACAAGGCGATATCTCAAAAATAGTTTAAAATGTTTTCATAAAATTTTCGTGAGTTAATAGAGAGATCCCGGGGACATATTTAAACATATTTTTGACACTTACCGCTCTCTATTTTAAGGGGTGGGGAGTAGCTTTGGAATTTTAAATGGGATGATGCATTTTTTTATAAAATTCTAATCTACGTAAAAAC
Organism: Philopedon plagiatum; assembly: GCA_963971165.1. Taxonomy (NCBI): domain Eukaryota; kingdom Metazoa; phylum Arthropoda; class Insecta; order Coleoptera; family Curculionidae; genus Philopedon; species Philopedon plagiatum. The sequence continues at coordinate 10,922,083 of OZ020195.1, forward strand.
TACGTATGTCTACAAAAAATTATTATTTGTTTCCATGGAAATGTGTTATTTTTACTTAAGTCAGTTGAAAATTTTGACGTTTTCACGATTATTTCTCAGTTTATTGCTCAATTAAACATGGTAGCGAATTTTAAGGTGCGCATTGATATGTTGTCAATTTTGAGAGAGTGCTGCACTAGTGTGGGCGGAGAGGTTTCCTAACAAAGTGGCCTGCTAGGTCACCGCATTTGACCACCTTGACTTTTCCTTGTGGGGTTTTATAAAGGACGAAGTGGTGGTGACATTATTATGTGTGCTGATACTTTTCAAGTGTCCAATAAGCTAATTCTTGATTAAACTGCTTTGTGCAACCGACCGTAAGACTATTAAAAATTACTTACATCGAACTCTTAGTTGTACTGGCTTACTCATCGTTTCGCCTCTTGGATTTGCCGCTAAACAAGTGTAAGCTCCACTCTGCCATCTTGTCACACTTTGAAGAACCAAACTATGCGTACTAATGATTACTCCTGAAGACATATTTTGACTAACCGCCACACCCTGAAACAAATAATACATTTATATTTTTTGAAAAAGTAAAATATTTCGGCGATCCAATTTATCAAGCAACAATAGAGACAGTCCTTAGTTCCTGCTATATCCCAGTCTTAAGGATTTACAAAAATTCGTTCCTTTCCTTGTATAGTTATAGAAAGAACTTCCGGGAAAAATCTTGTACCTGCGTTGGTGACCAGTAGGCAATCTCTCGAGTAGTTGATAATAGTACATTGAAGTTCATATATATGTTTTTCCTGCGGGTTTCCTTGAAGGAAATATTGTCCTCCAAAAGGAGCAGTTCAAAATAGTTTTTTTTTCGTAATTACTTTTAAACAACCTTGTACATCTAGAAGAAAATTTCGAATATTGGGTATCCCGTAATTGGACCTCATAAAATATAAAAAGAACTATTATAATACATGATGAATTTTGACTAGCCTAGACAGAACCCCAAAAATTTCAGTGGTAAATTTTAAATACTATATTTTTGAGTTATTTTGATCTTTAATAACACACAGTTATTTATTTATTTAGATAAAAAGAACCCTAGAGATTCACATTTTACCGGGGCACTCTGTATATATACAAATGTCTGGACCAGACCTGAAATATTGGGATTGCTAGGGTTTGAAAGCGAATATAGTTATTGTAGGTATACACTACAGGGTGTTCGAAAAGTCTTAGTATGGGCAAATATCTTTGTTATTAGTAAAGATAGAGACCCCCAATTTTAGGCGTATCTTATTGGTTATTAAGTCTACATTTTTATGAAATTTAATTTTTTCAACTCCCTTGAGGGGTGGCCCTAGGGAGTTGGGGTAAAATTTTTTAAATACAACCCTATGCCTTATGCCCTATGCCTATATGCCTTTGAATATCGAATAATTCTAAAAAAAGTACTGCGCCTTCAAGGGTTAAACCCTGTATTATTAAAAGAATCTAAATTCTCTGTTATGAATTAATCAAAATTTTACAGGTAATAAGAATTTATGGTAACGGGTTAAGTGGTAGTTTTATGAAATGATTAACCAACGACACGCGGAAAAATTTTACAGCTTTCTGCGAGGTGATTTTGTGTCTATGTATTGCGACTGGAAATATTAACGTTAAATTAAATTTAAAAGTTAATTCATCTTTAACACAAAATAAAATAACTACCTAAAAATTATGAAATTGAAAAAAACAGAAGAAAAGAAAACCCATCCACAAAAGAATACTCTAAATATACTCGATCAAGTTGAAAGTACCTAACATAACAAATATAACGTTCATTTAAAATTTTTTTAATTATTATCACCGTTTTGTTTTTGGGGTATTCTATTTTGAACACGCAGAATACTATTATTTTATTCACAAGCCGTTCTTTATAGTGCATCGAGAACTTTTGTTAACACCCTTTTAATGTCTAAAATATGGTTTCGGTAAACTACCGAATTTACAACCGAAAGCTTTTAGGTACACACTTAATATTGTTAAATTAGGGTACTAGAGCGACAGGGACAAGCTATAAATTAGTGTTTAATATACTAGTTTCTTTCTAAAGCCCCTATCAACAGAAAATATAGGTCTATTTATTTAAAGCCCATAAGAAGGCTTACCGTTTTCGTCCCTTATACTTTCACCAGGTTTCGGGAAAAGCTGCAAGGATTTTTAAAATGTTTTTAAACCGATTATAAAATTTATAAAATTCGTAAGACGCTTTTACCGCATAAAGTTTTGAAACTTTCTCGTCAAGGTGAGACAATTTACTCAGGGTTACAAATTTATATTTTAAAATGATTTGTGGCGGAATTTTAATTTGATACAATTCATCTACAAGATTAAAATAAATTGATTAAGTAGCTTTTCCCACGACCACCAATGAAAGTGAGTGTGAGTGTTAACTTGGCTAGAAAGTGCCTTATATCACACGCGTGTTGAAAAGTACTTGTCAACATGACATTTGAACAGATGATGCCAATTTCATAGCAAAAATATTTATTTAAATATCTTACGTAGAAAATACTTTTGAAAAACAAGCCTTTATTATTTAGATGTACTAAAACGAAAAAAATAAGGATAGTTTTTTCATTGGGGCAATGCTGAATGCTATTTATAAGTGGACGTAGTTCGCGTGGGTGGTGTCAAAGTTATAACTAAAACAGATATAGTATATTATTTTAAATTTATTGTTCACTACTACTACTATAATAATATGTATACGCGATTTCTACAATTTTATTATAAATACTGGAAGGCCTTCGTTTACAGTGAGCCATAATTGTTTTTTTACACTTTATTTGCTAATTTTCGACTATATTGAGGAAGGTGGTAGAGGAATTCTTCCTCGACCGAGGAGGTACCAACCCACCCACCCTCTTAAAGAGCTGGTGAGATCCTTAGGGATGTTTCCAGCACTGGGTGTGTGAGTCGGTTGAGTGATATACAATCCAAGGTACCATAGTACTTAGGGTTGTAAGAAAATAAAAAAAAGTTTTTTGAAAAACTGTTCTTTCTAAAGATTCTTTTCAGAATAAATTTTCGAAGAATTGGTTTTCAGAAACATTTTCGAAAAATATTCATAGTTTTCGAGAAATCCGTTTTTGAAAATTTTCGTATATTCCTTATTCCTGTATAATTTTAATATTAATAGGAATAAGCTAAACCGAAAAATGGAATATTTTTATTAATTTAAATACTCCAAATATACAGCCATTAGTCTCATTACATTACTTTCCAATAAATGTGCATTTATTCACAGTTCAATTTAACGAAATTCCAAATAATGAATATAATGGCATTATCGTTATTATTATAATTCGAAATTTCATACAACTGTTATGTCCTAATATGTGTAAGTAATTAACTACAGAGTATTATCGTGTGCGTTATTATAAAATATTTTTTGACATAAACACTTAATGGGAAAAAGTGTTTTATAAAAGCCCCTCTTTCTGCAGGTAAACCATGCAAATTAATTATTATGATGTTTTAAAAAGTCTTTTCCAGATTTAGTAAGACTCCTGGAACTTATTTTGAAGGGATTTAATTTACGTAAAGTTATGTAAATAAATTTACTTTTCTTTAGGAAAAAAATAGATTATTTACAAACCCCGTATTACGATTCACAGTTACCTGACATTATTTTAAAGGTCTGTCTTACGCCAAATTTATAAATCAATAAAATGTTGAATTTTCTCGATACATATTTTACATATCGATGGCTTAGTTCTAACAGGTCGTATCCCACTTACGTAAGTTTTTTCAGGAAACGTAAAAAACTAGTTTGTGAAAAAATTACCGGTAATATTGCAAACAAATTAAAAACGAAGTAACATAAGACGATAATAAATGATTGAATTGAACTATTTTTAAAATTTAGACTACCGAGAGATATATTTGTGGGATAAGACTTTTTGGAATTTCTATTATGTGGTTTACGTCTTTTAGCCTCATGTTTCTGTCACTCAGAGTGAGTTTTAAAAATAACATTTTTTGAAACAGGTTCTAAAATTTTTTAAGGGCAAATTAATATACAGGGTGTCTCACTAAAGCAGGGTAACAATACGTGTGCAGAAAGGCCTCAGGGATATTTTGTTAGGAGAATCTTGTGATATTATGTATATGACAAAAACTAAGATTTAAAAAAAACTAAGAAAAATATGGTACAGGTAAAAGAAAACCCAACTATCTTTATTAATTAAAATCAGTACAAAATATATTTATTTAAAAATCATTTCTGTTTTTTTTTTCTTAAATTTTCGTTGAATGAATGAGGAAGATCGTCATCAAAATTATGAACTTCTTTGCCCAGGACAGGCTTAAGATCTTGTAGATGTTTCCATTTAGTGGATTTGACTGGTAATCGCTCTTTGAATAATGGTTGAATATTTACGTCGTCTAGTGTAATCATTTTGGTTCTTTGCGGTAAGTCCTTGTATACATTGTACTGTATTTTTCCACTAGGTAAGTATTTTAAAACTCTAAGGTCTGACACAGTAGGATCATTTTTCATTTTTCCTGGACTGATTGACTCATAGCGGATTATTGATTTGTCATCATAATTTTTAAAAAAATCGTGTGTTAGGTATTCTACATCAAACGGAAACGGCTTTTTTCTAGACTCCTTTATTACACTTACATACTGAGAGGGAAGTATTATTTCGCGTCCTTTTAGTTTTCTTTCGATTAGGGCGTGTGTGGAGTCGCACTCCATTTGTGTGTGACCCTTTTCTAAAAATTTTTGTTGTACACAAACCTCATGTTTTACAGAAAAATAACTTAATGCATTGGCTAAAATAGAGTTGCGGTTCTGGTATCCGCAGCCATCAGAAAACGACATGATCTCTCTCTTTTCATTCAAGTAATGTGTCTCAAGATGTTTTAAGATACATCACACAAATATAGACGCTTGTAGGTCTCCTTCTGTTTCGTTCCACACATAGTTGGTGCACTGATGGGTGGCAAGATTATTGACAGTAAAAATATGGACTTGTAATCTTGTTTTATAATACAAGCTACTTGCTTGAATGACAGGGCACAATTTTACTGCCTGGACGTCCATAGTAAAAGTATAATTCTTACCTTGAATTGCTGCTTCTTTGTCATCGTTTTTTTCTTTATGAGCAAAGTTCTTTGTCTCTATGTGTTGCTGATATTCCTCTTCAGGTAACTGTTTGACTTTATATTGGCAACAAATATCGCATTGGTCCTTTCGGGGATGATAAATTGATAAGTTCTGGTTTTCAAATATTTTGTTAAAAGTAAAAATCGAAAGTGGCGTTTTCTGTTCAGTTTTACAGTGACTACTGTAAAGCTCATAAACATCTTTTTTTGTTTGAAATGGGAACTGTAAATATTTTTTATTGCTATCTTTTCTACAATAGTGAGATTCCATTTTTGCCAGACTATCGAAAAAAGTTTTTAAAAAGTCAATTTGGGCTTTGTTACTTTGTGCAAAAGTTGACTCTCTGCGTTATTCCATTTTTGTTTTGTTGTTAAACTGAGAAGTATCAGCTGTTCCATGATTTTGATTTTTCATAACCCACAAGCGAACCATTTTTTCTTTTAGATCTACAGTTGACAAAAACATCTTTTTACATACTTGCAGTAGGGCATTGTCCAATCTTAAGTGGTAAAGAAAAGAACCTTGTCGTCTCGAAATTCCTGTTACGTAACATCTTTTTTTCGGCTGGTAAATAACTAAACTGAGTACATAAACTTTTTTTTGTTCCCAAGTCATTTTCCAAAAATGTTTAAAGATTTCTTGACGCTTTTCAGGGATAAAAAGAGAGCAGTTTCGTTTAGCACTTTTTTTGCAAAATTCGCTATTGTTGCAGTAAGATTTTAGACTTCGAGCAGCACGTTCCACGTTTTGTTTGATGGTTCCAGTGGTAGATCTTGAGTATCCCAAATAGTTCTCCCCCATCATTCTTAGCTTTTTATTTTTGTTTTTTCTCCACTCATCGGGTATAGGTACTATTCTTCGTTTTCTCTTTTCAGCTATTCCATTTATCACTTCCTCATTTTCATTTTCTATTTCATTTGCTTCATCACTTTCTTCACTCTGTACCTCATTTGCTTCCATTTCATTGTCATTTCGGTTTGCGTTTTGGTGTCTGGAAAGTAATGAGGGTAGCCATTCTGGATCATCAGCATCATCTTCCCGAAAAGTTATTTCATTTCGAAAACTTTCGGCCTGATCTTCATCTACTAAATTTTCAGAGGAATCAGGACCTGGAATGTTTTGTACTGCAGTTTTTACTTCCTCAGTGTCCTCAAGGATATTTGTATCATCTAAATCAATGCTTTCCTTTGGCAAATCATTATAGCCTAGTTCTTTAGGGCCTTCAGGAGGCAAAAAGAGAATGTCATTTGACTCATCAATTATTGTAACAGTTTTAGCCGTTTCGCTTTCATTTTTGACTGTGTTTACAAAACTAGGTTCAGGTGCTTTGTTAGTTACATCTGACAGTGGAACTAAATTGTTATTTATTATTTCACATTCGTAAACTACATTATCTTGAACATTGTTTAAATTAATTATTTTTGTTGGCGCTTGAGTACATAGCTCTATCATTCTTTTGCTTCTTGAACTCATCTGAAAAGAAGTAGTTTTTTTATTTTGGTTTTTAATTCAAAATGGGGTAAAAAATAAAATTAAACAAGAAAAGGTCTTATTCCAACGTTTCGAATTTGAAAGTTTTTTTTCTTTATTTTAAACATTTACTTGTAAAAAATATATTATTGCAATTTCTTTAAAAATAACAAAAATTTAGGTACACATAGTTAAATGTAAAAATAAAAAAGCAAAAAGAAATTAATTATTATATTTTGTAAATAAAACACTTTTGCTTTTTAATGTTTCACGTTTTAAAAACTCGAAAAATGGACGTGTTCTGTCGAGTACTATTTCACCCTGAGGATGATTCATAAAATAAAGTCTAAACACTGAAATAAGCCGCTTGTTTTTATTTTACATTTTACCTCATTTTAAATTACAAAGTCACAATGAGAAACAGCAACGAGAAGGTAGCAATTATTAATATTTTCCTCTACAAACATGTAAAAACTAATGAAAATTCGTGAAGAAAATAGATATAATCTACCCAAGAGTTAATGCCAAAATGTCGTATCCAACACTGTTTATGACATAACAGGTTAGTTCCAATAAGTCGTATAAACACAAAAATTGTATTTGAATTAAATTTTATATTTTACTAATACCTGAGGTAAAGATTATACAAATATTTAAAAACAAACAAACTGCACTATAAAATAAATACAGATTTTATTCATTATCTTACCTTAATAATAGTTTTTGGTGAAAACTAAGGGCCGCTGTTATAAACACAACACTAACCTATCTGTCACAAACGTATTTTTGCGGGTTACGACTTGTTGCTCTTACAACAAACGCCAACAACTATGATACGTCATAATTGAAATGATTATTTTAAAATACCTCCGAGCGCTTTTTGGGTTAAGACGTATTGGAATTAGATTTAAGAGACCTCTTTCATCTCAAAAACGTAATAAACACAATTTCGTAAATATTGTGGGTTACGACCTGTTAGAACTAAGCCATCGATATTTAAAATTTAGTATTGTTGCCTATTATTTTATTTATTAAATTAATAATTAAACTTTACTTCCAATGACAAAATATATATATATTATGCATTATGGACATAATAAATTTTATACAGAGCAGTTGGCAGGTTAAGCCAATGGGTCAAACAAATTAGAAAACAACTGTCGATATAGAGGTATATGCTTTAATCTTTAATATACTACATCGATTAACCGTATTATAATTTATTTACACTCCATTTATTTTATGATTAATGTTTTCAAATAATGTCTTGTTATACAGTTTTGGTGGGGTCTTGTATCATCGTCCAGAAAATGGAAATTTGGACCGATAGCGGCATGAAAATTTGGTAGTACCTGATCAATATCATGACGCCTATATTAGTCACCATTCATTTTTCCCTCGCATATGTGCAAGTCAGTACGGCCATTATAACATATGCCTCCTCTAACCCTAATTAATCCCTCACTATCGGGTAAACTCGTTGAACGGAGCGTCGATGTTGGGGTATTCCGAGAAGTGTCCAACTCTTACCCTTCGACTATCTGAGAATCGGGCATACCGGGACTCATCAGTAAAAAGGAGAGATCTCTATTCTCCCTCCCAGTGATGATAATCCCTTGCCCCCTGTAATCTTTGCTGCATATGAACCTGGGTAAGTGGAACCCGCCTCAGCAGGCGCCGCGTGACGTCAAATTTATCTCGTTTAATCTTCTTATCGTTTCGATTGAAAACTGGATACCCGTGGCATTTAAAAACCGGCAAGACAAACCAGCAATTTGACAACGCCTCTCTTCTGGCATTTAACGTTATGAACCGGTCTTGTGCTGGAGTAGTTTTTCGTGGAACACCAATTCTTGGTCTTTCTGATACTTAACCAGTCTCATTAAATCGAGCGTTAAGTTTGCTAATGACACTTTGCGACACATTAAACACTTGAGCCACATCTTGTTGTCGGCAGCCACTTTGCAACATGCCAATCACCTGATTGGCTTTTTCGAATGTTAACTTACGTCTAACCATTATTTTTACGATATCAAATTGCGAGGAACGCCGAATAAACACGAATTTATAATTCTGTGTTACTTGCTTTATTCCAAAAATAACAGAAGGGGCTTGGTCAAGCAAAAAATGCTTGAGAAGAAAAAACGGATATGTCAGCATATGAATAAAGGGATGTTTTTTTTGTCGAATAGTGAATGAAAATAAATAAATAAATTGAAACTTTTTGGATTCTTCCCAATATCCCTAACTCATGTGAAGCAGTTTATTAGTACCGTTTATAGAACATTCAATTCCACAGCACGAATTTTCAACAGTGTAGAGTTCTGCACTGAAACATTTTTCCCTAACTTGTCTAGTTTTTAAAATAATCAACCGCTCCGGGACTTTTTAAACGCAGTGTATGTGGAAGAGTACGAGTATAGGTTTATAAGAGAAACGACAGGATAATTCACCACCGACCACGTATAAATCCAATTGTATTTGGCGTTAAAATGAAGGTACCCAACAGAAACCGCGGATAATACAGGGATAAGATTTATTGCTACCTATTTAGGGTTTATTATTGGAGTGTAGTTATATGAATCGATAGGAAACAAACCTTGGGTAGTAAAAGGCGAACACAGGTGGATTAAACTTTATGAGAAAAGAATTAAAAGAAATCGTCGTCAGAGCACTGAGGTGTCTGGCTTCTCTTCGCGTGAGGTTCTTGTAACATCAGGCGTCCCCCAGGGTTTACACATTGCACCAGTGCTATTTATTTTATTTATCAACGACGTTATGTCCTGCTTTGGGTCTTTCCACGTTCTATTATATGCGGACGACCTTAAAATTTTCAGTGTTGTTGATGCCGTCTCGATCGGTTTACAATCCGACTTGGACAATTTTGTTTCCTGGCGCTGCTCAAACTATCTAAATATTAGGTAACGTAACCAAATGCAAAGCGGTCAGTTTCTACAGATGCAAAAATCCCATTATTCCTCATTTCCCTATTTATGAACATCCTGTATCTGTCCTCACCTTTCGGCCCTTTCAGTTTTATTACTTTTTCCATAAACCCACTATAATCTGACTTTTATGGATCATAAAGTTCAATCGTTGTATGCGAAACGGATCCTAAGAGTAATACAGGGCTCATAAAAATAGTGTATCTGTAAGAATGAACATTAAAACGCTTAGAAAAACATACTTTTAACTATAATATCCCTTTACTACAATAAAACTATACACTGAGACAACACTTTCGCGTTTAGTACTATATTTCATATCCAGAATATTATGCTGGAGTTACTTTTGTCAGACAAGTTAGAAGAATTAATTGTCTCATTAATATCGCCGAAATATGTACCCTCAGCACGATGGGTGTCCTGCACATTATGCTGCAGAAGCAAGGGATTGGCTCAATCGCAAATTTGGAAATCAATTGATGGGCCGAAATGGTCCAATTTTGCGGCCTTCTAGAAGTCCCGATTTGACAATGTATGATATGTTTCTCTGGGGGCGCAGTAAACAACTAACATATGAAAATGATTAAGAAGTTTTAAAGCAGAGAATTTTAAGAGCGATAGAATCGACTCCACTGGAAGAAATAAGAATAAACTTTAGCCATTTTCGACAACAGTTAACAAATTACAGTTAAGTTAGACAAAAAACAGTTAACAAAAAAACAAATTTTTGGCATCGTAGATCTTATTTCAAAAGCTGGCAAAATATTTTATAAAAATGTCTTTTTTCCATATCTATCTCCCTTTGGTCCATTTGTCCACTTGTTAACCCCATTCGTGGACATACTGTATAGTGAAAACTTCACTAAAACGTTATGTAAACTGTTTACAAAAACGATATAAAAGAATAAATTGCTGTCAGATATAGTATAATATAGTATCGGTTATACTTTTTATATATATATATATATATATATATATATATATATATATATATATATATATATATATATATATATATATATATATATATATATATATATATATATAATATGTTTTCCGTGTAACAATCGTAAAAATTTATTGTAAGGATCTAGTAGGTACTGGATGAGCCGTATGAGCCTAGAATTACGATTATTTACTGCTTACTTTCGAACTACTACAGGCAAGTACAACACTGCAAACAAGATTACGATATCACAGATGTTCACCACATCCTTATTACATCTATTACACAGCAGCACTACTCTCTTATTTGATATAAGTTTCTTATATTAGTTTCCAAGCTTCATTAAATTTTAATGAATCTCAACTTGTAAGTTGTTGGCGGATAATGTAATAACCAGTACATTAGCTTAAAATATTAATAAAATAAAAATAGAACTATCACACGTAAAGATGCTTGATGCTTGTTGCGTTTAAAACACATTTTGACAAAACGAAACATATTACAATGAAAATGAGCTATTCTTTATTCGCAAGTCACTCACCTACTTAAATCTAAAGTGCTACTCCTGTAGTGTAAATTTCTAGTTCCTTTTTCATACAGTGTCTGATATGCGACTTGAAAAACGAAACATGATGCTGTTGGCGAGGAAGGACCAACGTTTAAGTGCTGGAGGAAAGCTTTATAATCTGGGCGCCGCTCTAGGTATTTAGAGACAGGAAATTGGAATTGTGTATAGCTTATTCTTCTTCTTGGAATTCATCTTTTTCCAACTTACCGTTTTTGGTTAATCGCCAACGTCTGTTCATCTTCTGTTAAACCTCTTCCCTTCGACCTGAGTACACGAAGTTAGATGGAGAAGAAAGGACAGGACTAAGGATGCAAGACGAAAAGCTACACTAAGTAAAGGATTTTAACTATCTAGGTTCCACCATCACAGTAGTACTTCTGGTTTAAAAATAACACACGTACATGTTTGTTAATGTCTTTATTAAATTAATGTAGCAATTATTTAGGTCAAAATACTTCTTATTCAAGAATTTTTAAACAACCTTTACGAACATTTAACTAAACTTAAAAGAAAATAATATAAATTAAGCAATACAATAAAGATATCAAAATTCAAAAGCTCCACCCCCATATTCAACATATTGTTCTAATTGCTTCCTTAGAAAGCTGAAGGAATTTCTGATTTATTTCTGTGATATTAAACAAACAGCCTGGGTAGTACTGTCTTTTAGCACGTCAATATTATTTGGTATTGGAGTGGCATAAACAAATTGGTTTTAAACGGCCCCATAGGAACATATAACGGCCAACGTTAAGTCGGGGCTCCTTGGGGGCCACAAAATTGGGTTGTTTCTACAAATCTACCTTGAACCAAATCTGTGGTGAAGCCATTCTGTTACCTCGCGAGCGCAATGTGCTCGACAACCACCTTGTTGAAAATACATGTTTTGACGAAAATTTAATGACAAATTTTCGAGTTCATCGCTAAAAAATGTATCCAGCATTTCTAAATAAGATATTCTATTGCAGGTTATTAAAAAAATATAGGCCCATCATGTCATGAACACATATCGCGCACCACACGTCCAGTTTTGCAAAATATTGTCTTCATCTTATTATTCTGAATTCGGGGTTTTCTCGAGACCAGTACCTGACATGCTGGGATGCTACAGTTCCATTAGTAGAAAATACATTCATCAGAAAACATAATAAATTTATAAAAATGAATATTTCCACTTAAAATTTGGTCTTCCGCCCATAAACAAAAATCTAGTCTTTTCGCTTCATCTCCCTCTACCAATATTTGATTAAACTGGGGTTTGAACGGAATTTTTTTTTTTATCATCTGATTATGAGTTTTTTTCACAACTTTTAGAAGATGCTTAGCAGGAGTTTCTCTAACAGACTGAAGAACTAAAACTGTGGCAGCATCGTTTAGGTCATATTTCTGCTTCTTCTTGAGATTCAAAACTGAACCTGTTTTTTTTATTGTGTTGTAGATTGTCATTTCAGTTATTGGGATGCCTAGAAATTTCTAGCTAAATTATTCCATGATGTAGCGGTATGATACTTGGCCATCTCCATAACACTGGACTATAAAAATCCTTTGTAGCATCATTTAATAAAGACATTGACAATCATGTTCATATATGTCACTATTATTTAATATGTAAAAACTAGTACTCTGGTTAAAGGTGCGAGAAAGAATAGTTGGGAAAAAAATAATATGATAAAACTCGTTACTTTTTTATTTAAATTATTTAATGAAATCTTGTAGTTTTGTAGGGTTTAATTTAAAACATATTTAATATTTGTTCTTTTGGTTGAAAATGATAAACAAGGTATGTTTACTCTTACGCAAAATAACGTTTTCGTATTTTTTGTATAAAAAAATAAATTTTTCATAACGCGAATCTTATTTATTTTACAGGCAAAAACTTTGATTAGGAGCGACATTTTTACGAATCTTGCAAAATTTGGTTCATTTGTCCTGTTCTAAAAGCCACCCGCGAACATACTGTATATAGCAATTAAATATTTTTTGCAAAATTCTAGTTCAGTGTTAATAAAGTTCACGATACTCAATACTGTTTTCAATACGAATAATAGTTTAACTTGACTACGTTACACCTCGCCGAGCTAGCTGAATTCCTCCGAACGGCCACTAGTCTACTCTTTAAACTTGACCTCTTTATATTATTATCCTTGGCATTATTCTAGAATTTTCTTAGGCCGAGAACTAGTCCTGTTTATAATATATAATCAGCTTTTGAAAATTCGAAGTAAAGCTTAACGATATCTTTGTATAATAGAACCGGTGTTGTAATGGGGGGTATAATACCTGCTTATTTTAATCTAGCAGGAAACAGCTAATTACCAATTCTATGAAGCTATGACCTATTTGCCGCAGGAAAATCCATTTCTAAGAGTTCATCTAATCAACATCAATGAAATATTAATTGGCGCTATAAGGATTTGAAACGGAAATACCGTACATTATTCATTTTGGTTTCGAATAGCGAACGTAAATAAATAAATAGTGTTACGGAAGTGAACTCGTCTAGTAAGGATTTAGTAGTTGGACAAAGGTAATTTATTTCGACAGAGCGCGGTCCCTCGGGAGGCATTATACTAGCAAGTTACTTTTTCTGAACGTTTAAGGACTCTAACTCGTATTTAACGTTATACCCCGCAGATATACGATTTTTATGAGCATTATATTACCCCCAGGATCTGTTTCGCGCACAATAATTGAACTTTCTTTATGATCCATAAAAGTCAGATTACATTTAAGTAATCTTTATGGAAGAAGTAATAAAATTGAACGACCGAAAGGTGAGGAAAGATTTATATGTACAAATATATAATACTATACAAAACTTTACGTATGTTAGACAGCGATACTGTTAAATAATATGATTTAATTAATTAGTAGGTATGCTATTCAAATCTGACCGTGCGTTGTGAATTATACAGCTTACGGTGCCTTTATCCTTTTTCGTAAAAGTGCGGTAATGAAATGGAGCAATTTTAGAATGATAATGTGTGAACAAACTCATTGTGTGGTGTGAATTATACAGCTTACGGTGCTTTTCGTAAAAGTGCGGCAATAAAATGGGGGCATTTTAGAATGATGAGTGAACAAATCGGTGCATGATGCGTTGTGAATTATACAGCTTACGGTGCTTTTCGTAAAAGTGCGGAAAAGAAAATGGGGGCATTTTAGAATGATGAGTGAACAAATCGGTGCATGGTGCGTTGTGAATTATACAGCTTACGGTGCTTTTCGTAAAAGTGCGGCAATAAAATGGGGGCATTTTAGAATGATGAATGAACAAATCGGTGCATGGTGCGTTGTGAATTATACAGCTTACGGTGCTTTTCGTAAAAGTGCGGCAATAAAATGGGGGCATTTTAGAATGATGAGTGAACAAATCGGTGCGTGGTGCGTTGTGAATTATACAGCTTACGGTGCTTTTCGTAAAAGTGCGGCAATAAAATGGGGGCATTTTAGAATGATGAGTGAACAAATCGGTGTATGGTGCTTTGTGAATTATACAGCTTACGGTGCTTTTCGTAAAAGTGCGGCAATAAAATGGGGGCATTTTAGAATGATGAGTGAACAAATCGGTGCATGGTGCGTTGTGAATTATACAGCTTACGGTGCTTTTCGTAAAAGTGCGGCAATAAAATGGGGGCATTTTAGAATGATGAGTGAACAAATCGGTGCATGGTGCTTTGTGAATTATACAGCTTACGGTGCTTTTCGTAAAAGTGCGGCAATAAAATGGGGGCATTTTAGAATGATGAGTGAACAAATCGGTGCATGGTGCGTTGTGAATTATACAGCTTACGGTGCTTTTAAACCTTTTCGTAAAAGTTACTCAATAAAATGGAGCCATTTTAGAATGGCAACGTGTGAATCGACCGTGCGTTGTGAATTATACAGCTTATGGTGCTTTTACAGTATTTCGTAAAAGTGGCGCAATGAAATGGAGCCATTTTAGAATGACAATGTGTGACAAACCCATTGTGCGGTGTGACTTTACAGCTCACGGTGCTTTCACACTTTATTGTAAAAGTGCGGCCTTGAAATGGAGCCATTTTAGAATGATGAGTAACAAATCGTTGAATGGTGCGTTGTGAATTATGAGTATAACATTTTTTTCTTATAAGTATTTGGACGACATTTACTCCGAAATTTTCCTAATGTTATTTTCAAACACTGGATAATTTTGCTGCTTGTCCACACTCTTCCGGTCGTAAGCAGGGTCCTGTATGATTCACGACCAGAGACAACAAATGCTCCCATTTTTATAATGTCAAACAAGTAAATGTTGCTAGAAGCATTGGTCACGTAGAATTTTTCACATTACTTGAAATTTAATACGCTCTAACCAAAAATTCGTTATAAACGGGTTCATTAGAGCCGGCCTTTACTGTATTATAAAAAATACTTATTCAAACTTTAAATAACTTTAAATTCACTATAAAACAATTCAAATCAGGATAAAAAATTTACGCTGGGTTAAATTAAATACATCGACCACTGCAGGAACACAAGAAAATCATTTACAAAGAAAGCCCGATAACAATGGGACCAAATTGCTCCAGTATCGGCTCTAAGGCACAATGTGTCCAATATTCTCCTAAGCTGCGATATTTACTCGAAAGCCGTGAAGTTTATAATCGGAAGAGGCTGATTTGTTCAGACATTTCCCTAACAAACCCACTCTATCTTTCCCCCGGGTCGTGTTCATCACGTTTGGACCTTTCATGTTTATTTGTCAGTTTGTAAACTGTCTCGTGATTATTGTTAAACAGTATTTTTGAGGCTATTAGGCTTTTAGACTAACAAGGGGTCTACTAAACATGCTATTAGCAGGTTTTAATATTTTTATACATCTATAGTACGACCTGAAATATAATATAAAAAAAGTAAAATAGATCGATGAATGTTTATTTTGTTCATTCTTATAAAAAAAGTGATATAATGGCATCATGATCAGGTTACGTCACTTGACGTTTTGCTACACTATAGCTTAATCGGATGTTTGTTATAGTCTGTAACAAACATCCGATGAAACTATAGTGTAGCGAAACGCGCTATGTTATAAAGTACGAAATAAAAGAGGAAATTTGGCTAAAATTGTCTATCATTATGTATATTGATTTCCATCAAGTAAAGGCCGACACAATTCAAAGTTCAGTACATAAATGTTTGCCAGTCAACTTTATGCTTATGTTACTATAGTACTAAAAATGAAAATGATCTCGACATCTCGCTTTAGTTTATTGAGACATCTACACTGTGTGGGATTAAAACTGCTCAATAAGTAAATCTCGACAAGGGGTATTTTGGGTATATAGGTCTCTAAAAAAGAGGTATATTAGAAATCTTTCTACAAAAAGGGGTATTGTACCCTCTAAAGGGGTATGTCTGGCAAGCCTAGGTAGAGCTGAGCGGCGCTTTTTTTTAACATAGTATCCTCCGTAAGCCTAATTCACACTCCACACTTACATACGCCTTTTCTGTCGTTTTGCACTACGCGATGTTCCTGGTTCACTATGTTCACTATCTTTAGAATCTTCTTCGTCTCCCGTCTCCTCCAACACCCACTCCAACGAATCAAAAATGTCAGCAGCCTCTTATGGGTCTTGGACGTCGGAATCTACTACCAAATCGGGATTGTTTTCACATGCTGTCCCGTTACAATAGAGACACAACACCGAGCACTTTAGGTCCGTTTCCCGACATCCGCACGCTCCTATACAGCCTTTTTTAAATTTACACGACACCGATGTTAGAATAGTGTCAGGATCGGCTTCTGACGTAGCGCGAATATGATCGATCCCATGCCTCGGTTTCTGCCAGCCATATTGCTCAGGATCTTTTTTTGTGCCACACCATATTGCGACTTGATGGTACGCTCGCGGACAATGCTGCCTAGCCGCATCTATGGTGGGTGGCTGGGACGCGAGATTAAATTTGTTCTTGGACACAGAGTTCGCAAAATTTTGGTAGCGGAGGAAATCCAATGTATCCTTTGCAGACGATCCGCCATACAAGTGCCACTAAGAATACTTCACCTGCTGCAGCGAGAGCATCCACATCTGCTTCGAGATCCTGGAAAATTGCTATAGTGTCAAGCAACGAGTCTTTTTTATCCAGGAGACTGAGGAACTGTAATTTCCCTTGGATAGATTTGTTGGTTCTTTTAACTACAAAATCATGCAAATATTTTTGCTGAAACCGGCGAGGGGAAAAGTTGCGGAAACGCTTTATTCGACGCGAAGCCTGAAATATAACGAAGCTGTCGCGAAGATAATTTTGTTTTACATTCCATCAGTGCTTGTGACATCACCTCTGCGCTTTTTAACCAAATGCTGAATGCAATAAATTGGTCCCAAAATTTTTAGTTATACGATGGCATTTTAGATTTAGGTGGGTGTGTATTCATTGTTAAAATTAAAATGGTTTGTTATTAAATACAGGGTGTTACAAAAAGATGTTAAGAAATCTTAAGGGCAGATTCTGCATCTAAAAATATGAAAATACGTTTATAGAAACATGGATCCCAAACGCTTCTTTTTCGAGATACAGAGTGTTTAACATTTTCTTTTTAAACTTTTTGTTTAATTTCTCGAACATGCGCTAAGATATTGACATGAATTTCGGTATACGTCAAATGTATGTAATCAGGGGGTACAGTAACGTGCAAAAATTGATTTTCTAATGTTGTACTTACATCAGTGGCGTGAGATAAAAATTAATATATATCTTACAATAAAAAGAAATAATGAAAATGATTTTTTTTACATATTTCTTGCTCAGGAAACAGTGCTTTTTGTTTTAAGCTTATAGTAGATGCTTAAAATGGCTTTATCATGCTTTAATACGTGTTCTAAATTTAAATATAAATTTAAAAATCATTAAAAAAATAAAATATTAAACACCTTGTATCTCGAAAGTGTTTGAGAATCCATGTTTATATAAACTTATTTGCATATTTTTAGATATAGAGATTTCCCTTAAAATTTCTTATCATATTTTTGTAACACCCTGTATATCAAATCAATTTTAAAATTACAAACTTTTTAACACTAATTCTAATAACATATTTCTTTAAACTTACGTTGCTGTACTGGTTTTAATTTATCTTTCAACTTGACTAATTACATATAAACTAATTTCCAGAGTTCGTAGCCACAACGTGAATAAAAAGGCGTTGTAACGACGGTCACAAGACAAATTGAGAAATAAACGTGAAAGGTCCAAACGTGATGAACATGACCCGAGGGAAAGATGGAGTGGGTTTATTAGGGAAATGTCGGAACAAATCAGCCTCTTCCTATTATAAACTTCACGGTTTCCGGATAAGCGGCGCAACTTACGAGAATAGTGGACACGTTTGTGCCTTGCAGCGGATATCGAGACCATTTCGTTCTATTGTTATCGTCTTTTTTTGTAAATGATATTCTCTGGTTTGTTAAACGGCACCATTAAGCGAGGTGTAGGTTTAATGCCTTATTCTTTGTGTCAGTAATCTTGTCCATTAGAAACTGTACAAATTGAAACTGTCAGTTTATTAAACTGACTATTGATGGTTGTAAGCTATAATAACCATATACGTATTACTAGTATATTGTTAGCATTCAATCTACCCGTTGTTAAAATTTGAAGCAAAGATAAAATCTTCTTTTCTTTGGTTTTGTACCACGTGATGTATCAGCACTTCCTCACTTTTGACGGAACTGTCACTGTCAGGTCAGACTAACTTTACAAAGTTGTGATCCACTCCACAAATAAAGCAAGAAGGTCCAAGAAAAATTGCCGTTACAAAAGTCGGGTACATAGTTTTTCACAATTGGGCCGACTTATCCTATAAGTAGATCTAATCCAAGAGCAAAATCATTTAGGTTCTGGCCTATCTTTTGTCAGTGTGATTTTAGTCCTGTAAAGTTACAACTCATATTTATTCAAAAGTACTAATAGTTATGATAGTTTTTTCCTATGAAACATTGGCAAATTAAACAAAAGATTCATACCATAAACAGTTAGTACCTCTTTCATGTGACAGTGTCATAACATTTATCTACGCAGGCCGTTCACATGCTTTTCACCATAATAAAATTTATTACATTTTCTAAATTATAAAACCATTAATAATGAATCATTCAAAAACTCTTTATCCGTATTAAAGCAATTAAGCGTAGGATGATTTAGTTTGGATTGAAAATATTTTCCAAATTAAAGCGGATGAAAGAAAACAGAATAAAACTTTTTATGATTGAAACAGGGGAATTTGTGGAGCTTATAATTTAAAAATTACGTTTCGAAGATAACAATGGACAAAAGTGATAACCTACTCAAATTGTTTTACGCTTTTGTCGTTTTTCAGTATATCCACGAATGTGGACAAGGGGATCGAAGGACCAAATTTTAAACAAAAGGGAAAGAAAGTCGTCCTTACTAAAAGTTTGTGTTTGCCAAAAAATAATATTTATAATGAGAAAATCTGGATTCTTTGTATGGGGTGTATAAAAAATAAAGCAGTCGTGATTTTATGTCATGCTATTTATGCTTTTAACGAAAATGGTAAATAAAAAGTTGTTTTAAATTTCTCAATTAGTCAAAACTCAAAATTGTAATGGAAAATCTAAACTTATTAAATTATGAATTTACAACGTAAAATGGGAGCCACAATTAATTATTTGTTTTATATCATAACTTACAAAGTTTAAATTTTTATCACAATTTTTTATTTTTATTAGACGTAAAATTTAAATAACTTTCCTATTTAATACTTTCTGGATGACATTTATTTTTTCTTTGTAATCTTTAGCTTTCCTTATAAAAATCAAAATATTTTTATTGCGAATCTTACCTTAATCTCTCTTCATCTTTCTTCTCTCTGTTGTCTGCACAGTTATGTTGAAAGTCATCAACTTGTAAATTCAAAACATCTAGAAAGACACAAAATCATCCATGACAGATAGTACGGATTTCGTCACCAAAGATCCACAGCTGATCTCCTTACCTTTGTCACACATAACTGGAACAAGTTTTTCGAATTTCATGGCGGATCCCAGATTGTTGCTTTTGATATTTCCAAGGTCTTTGATCAAGTATGGCATGCCGCACCCCTCAACAAACAACCTTCTTACGGTCTTCCTCCCAAACTATGGACCTGGATCGATAGATTCCTCTCTATATATTCTGGCGTACCACAAGATCTAGTCCTAGCATCAACCCTATTTTTTCTTCACATTAATGACCTGATCTCTTCAACTACCAATCTCAGCCTTAGTTACGCTAACGCTAGTATTCTTCACTCCAACGTTCATTTTTCCAGAGAGGTCTTGAATCAAGAACTGGATAATAGACGCAGATCTATGCACCTATCCCTTTACCAAGATCTTCAGTTCAAAAGCCTTGGTCAGTGCAACGCCTCCAAAACGCAGTCTTGCTCCTTGTCACGAAAAAAATCCGGTACACTTACCCCATCCACATGAATGGCCAAGCCCTACAGAACAATGAAATGTTCGATCTTGTTGGCATTGCTTTCGAACATGATTTCAGCTGGCACAAACACGATACTTTAATATCCACATCAGCAGCTAAAAAGCTTGGTTTTCTCTTTCGAGTCAGGAAATACGTCTCTCCTTCCAACTTACACACTCTCTAGTTTCCTAAATAAGACCTAACCTAGAAGACTGTTTCCACATCTGGGGAATCACCTTCGACCCTTAACATTCTTGATTCTATCCAAAAGAAAGCCATTCGTTGTTGGGGATTTATCCCTTTTTCACCGATACTTCCACGGATTTTGCTCTGAAGAGCTAGCCGCTATAATTTCCCCTTTGACGTTTCCTAATAGAAAATCAAGAGGCGCTTTACGTAGGCATCCCAGTCCCATTCCATGTCCAGCTACAAAAGCCTAGAACATCTCACCTCATATGCTCATTCATACCTCCAGATTGTGGAACAAATTGCCTTCAGATGTTTTTCCTTCCCCTCCCAACTTCCAGTCCTTTAAATCCCGTGTCAACAGATTACATTTTCCTTCTCTCGAGACGCCCACGGCACGTTAGTACTTAGGATTAAATTCTACTTGGGCTGCCCTAAATAAATAAAATTGATCCATTTGTCTTCGTGTCAATCCCATCCGTGGGCGTATTGTGTACAGAGTGATGCTGTATAGATAAAATACTGTTGCATTCATTTAAAAGACTTAAAACAGGCATGGCATTGCATATTTCGGTTTTGATGTTTGGTGGTGTAGGGTGGTTGGAGGGAATGCGTGCTTAGCCTTAGAGTGCCCTTACTTTTTCCAGGTGAGTTGGGAACCCGAAAGTTTTTAAAATTTAACCATGTACAAATAAACTCTAAAAGATGACCACATTTTTTCGAATAACCCTTTTATTTTTTTACTATCGTTCTAGTATATTTATAGGAAATATTTACGTACTTATACGTTCTCACAAAATAAAGCCAAAATGAACAGTGTTGAATTGCATTATTGTTCAGGAAGATTCAAAAGAAGGAGTATTTTTAACTGACTCGCAAAAATTCAATTTTCCCTTTTAACGAGATTTAGTACCCACATCCTAACATTACCTTATATTTCATTTGGTTTAGTTTTTATGACCAGTTTTACGACCCAATGCCTCTATGCAGACTCCAAGTAAATATAAGTGTTTCTTACTATTAACTCCTGCTCTATGCTACAAAGACGACATTTTTAACACCAGCCTGCCTGGAATGTACACATTCAAAATTACGCCTTGATTTCTCAGTGAACTAGACGACGCGACGCCCCGTGAAACGACGTGGCCACTCTCACTCTAAATTTCGTCACCATGTAATGCAAATAAATTACTAAAAATGTATTATCACGAAAAATAGTATATTGGTATATTTAATTAACCCTTACACCCGTATTCATAGTCATTCTTCGGAGATTCGCCAGCTTTTATCCCGCCGGATATTCCAGTTATGCATTTCATAGACGGAGCATCGCCCCATTAAAATACACGCATCAACGGCGCGTCGCTGGCGAAGCGCTTGTGGGGAAGTCGCTGGCGATTCGCCTGGATAACGACTATGAATACGACTGATAGTAATATGCTCTAGCCTGTGGTATTTAGGATTGTAGATAAGTATTAACCCAACCCACAGTAATTGCGTTATTTTAGTAGAGTCCGTTAATTTGCAACTATTTTACATAACTGAAAGCCTGGACAACAGCCATTCTCAAAAGGTAGATGGAGGACCATATCGTTTGGCGAGTTATAACTAACTTGGGAATCCCTGATGGCTCTAAAATGAAAATATGAGTATCTATACTTGATTTGAAATCAATGTTAAGAACTCTTAACGCCTCTGGTCGACTCTCACGTTCCGACGTTATTAACTTCTATTCGTGTCACGTGTTCAGATGTCGAACTAAATTAAAATTAAATTTATTGCGCCATTCCGACACGTGTCGAGTCCACAATTATACATATTTTTAATTTAAAATATAAACTTTTCAATGATTCAACAGTAAAAGGACCCTTAAAAGCCTAAAGATTTTGTAGGTTTATAAACATTTTTCAAATTTCTTATACGTTCCATTGTATTCAGATGTCAGATTAAGAATTCAGATGAAAATAAATTTGCCCTAATTAAGTTTGAATAAAAATTTTTTCATAATAATAAAGGGCACGAGGCTTCTAAAAGTTTAAAATTTTTAAACCTGAGATGAAAAGTGATTTATTAACCTGTTATGGATTAAATACTTCAAGTTTTTTTCTTAGGGTAATTAAAAAGCTGTGAAAAGATTTAAATATTTACGCTTGTGTAAAAAATAACTGTCAATTTAAAAAATTGTGGGTGTAAAATAAAGTAAATTTTGACTTATTGGTCGTTAATTTGAAGGTAGAAGGATAATTTACTTAGATAAAAAAAATAATGATATATAAATACGTAAAAGATCTGACTTAAGTTAATAAAGGATTAATCTTTTTCTCTTTTCTATTTTTTGGTATTATGCATCAGTCATCTAAGGATGCTATATTTCATTTACAAAAAAACGAGATCATTTTGAAAACTTGAAGAGCTCCAGAACTCTACAGCTTCATTCCAAAAATGCCGATTTGTGTTTAAAGAGAATCATAACTAGTAAACAGTTTACAATGTACTAAACTAGGTCAGCTACACTGAACCGAACTACCGCATATGATATGGATTAACCTTGTTTGTTGTTGTGCCTCCTTCCTTGCTAGATGGCGTGAAAAACTCTAATTAAATTATTTAAATGTTAGTAATATGCTTAATGCTTATATCATTTATGAATGAAAAAAATTGCTTAACTTAATTAAAAATAAAAAATATAATGAAGTAAAAGGAAAACTGCAAAAATCGGCAACAACGCGATGCGCTCTTCGCAGCAGTAAAAATTAAAAGTAAAAATAACATGCCGATGTGAATAATGAGTGACAAAGGAACATCGGTTTTTGTCATCGGCATACATCGCTTATATGAACTATATGTGGCAGCGTGGTATAGGTGACATAATTTGAATGATAATTTAATTTTGAAAATAATTTATAACCTAATAATCCGATTT
This sequence comes from Philopedon plagiatum, assembly GCA_963971165.1. NCBI lineage: Eukaryota > Metazoa > Arthropoda > Insecta > Coleoptera > Curculionidae > Philopedon > Philopedon plagiatum. The sequence goes on from OZ020195.1 coordinate 10,945,708, forward strand.
TTAAAATAATACGATTTATTTGGTCCCTAGTCCTACCTTAGCAGTATAACATTTAACGCGTCAGTAAGCAATATAACAACAAAAAACAATTTACGAGAGCGAAACAAATTATTTCTATTAACCTAATGTTCACGCTACTGACGAAAGACATCATCGTTAAGTATAAATACATAAAATACATCAAGAACATAAAATAGCTGGTCACATTTGGTCTTTCAACACAAAATGCGAAAACAGACGATACTTACGTCGTGATACCAGGTAATTTTGTGCTGTTTGGGGTTGGCCTTAATGTTGCACTCGAAATAAACGTCGTCGCCTTCTTTTATGTCCTCCGGGTTGAGGGTGCTGCCTAAATGGAGAACCACTTGCGGCGGATCTAAAACAGAAACAAGGCGGCCAATAAATAATAGCCCGTGGAAAAGGGAGCGGAACGTTCAAAGAGATGATTTATGATACTTTTTATTGGGTATAAAAGGAACGGGGAAGAGTTAAATGGTTTAAATTTTCTTAAATTTCCAATAATGGTTGTACGAGATAGGTAATTTGTTTTCCCTTGCTTTTCTTTTATATATAAGGTTTTTTAATAAAATACAAAGAGATTTTTACTTAAAATCCGAGGAAAATGATGCTATAAACGTCTCTTGTAAAATAAAATGGGAAATTTTTAAAATCATTTATTATAAGCCTTATTTTCCTGCGAAACAATTTTCTTTTAACCTTTTATATTATAAAGCTTGGCGGTAATATACCTTATAATATAACATTTATTTACAGGTTTAAACGGCTTTTAAATATACAGCCATATTTCATTTAATCTGCGTTTGACATTAAACAAATAAAGTGTGACAATAGCGTGATTACTTCTTGATCAAGGCAACCAACATCATTATATTGCTGCCCAGTTACTAATTATATAAAATCAGTTACTTTCCAGTCACATAACGCATAAAAAGAATGTTAGGGAATCCCAACTGTTTATTCAATCTCTATAATTCTATTTTTTAATTTCAGTAAATATTAATAACCAAGCAGGTATAAAATCCTTTTTAAATAAAATAAGCTCAAACTTGTCTCATATGTAAATTTAACTGCATAAAAATACGCGGTCATCGGCAAAACACAAAGATTATTTCAGCTAAAATAACAAAAGAAAATCTTTCCTTTAATTTAGTTCTTCTAAAGCACCGGCATGTTGTCGGCGACCGTCAAAGGCTTAGTTCCCGGTGACTACGACTACAAATATCAACCCCTTCACCAATAAGGCAACATCTGCCTAAATATGATTCGTCAACGTCATCGCGAAGACGAAGTTGCTAGTCGGGCGGAGCGCAAAAACAGGCGGTCCATATCACTTCGACTTGCTTCCCGTCGAAGAGACATGATCACATCACCTATTACCACAAAGAAAAACTGTTGCGTCCCTTGACGCAACAGAATTGCGAAGGTCTCGTAGACCAAAGGTCTAGCAGACTAAAACTAATTCAGTGCGGGAAAATTCTCCCTTTTTCTTCAAGGCATAGTCCTGTAAAAGTGATTCAGTGCGGGAAAATTCTCCTTTTTTCTTCAAGGCATAGTCCTACACTTTATGTTATAAATCAAAGGAAAGTCATAATAACTATAAATCAGTAATATCTCGTAACACCAGAATATGACTAATATATATATCAGTTATTAGTGTCAGAACCAATAGTGCCAGAGATCGCGCATTTGGATGACAACTGAACCAGTTACCTATAGAAATATATTACAGTAAGTGGAGGTAGGGTTTAAACTAGAGCCTTATCCTTACAAAGGATATATAGGGTGTTATGAAATTCACTGCATATATTGAAACCGGTTTTTAACTGTTTCGCGACTGAAATACCGCTGCTGTTAAAGCAAGAAATTGTTTGAAAAAGGTAAGACAGATAAACCATTGAATATTTGGAATAAGGCATAAACGTAAGTGAAACAACTGTTCGGATACGATTAAAAGAGGTGGGTTTACGTGCTAGACAACTGGCCCAGAGTTGACTAGAAATCATAGGACAGGACGTCTCCGATTTGCTCGGGAACATCCAAATCGTTGATGTTTTTAACGCTTAATTACATTTTGTTCTTTACCTTATGACATAACTATTGCTGAATTTTTCCAAAAATTAAAAAATGTTTCAAAATGTGTAGTGTTTTCTTTAAAAATTCATATCTCTTGAACGGAGAAAAATATCGAGATGATTAAAAAAGCAAAATGTTAAGAACAAATCAGATTCGGCAGAAAAGCATATTCAGTGTAGTAAAGATTGCAAAATTACTCTACAGGGTGTTATAAACTTAAGTAAAAAAAATATATTTTTATTTTCTTGTATATTTCAACATGTACACTCTTTTTTAGAAAATTGAAAGAAATTAATTAAAATTAATACATTTATCTTCAAGTTAGAAAAAATCATTTAAAAAGGACTACGGAATAAAAAGTTATCATACATTAAATTGGATCGAATTTTAAGTCGGTGAGTGTCTTGACATGATATATGACGTTACACTTAATAGTGCCACGTTTTGCAGAAATCGAATTTTATATGAAAATTTGTAGTAAAAACTATTTTTTTGTCAATAAAGAACAAAATAAATGGATAAGAACACATAGATATTTAATTTACATAGAGAATAGAAAAAAATAGTTCAGTTTTATTTCGATTATATGCACATGTCCTATTGCTCACCTTTTTCCTTCTCCATTATTGAACATGGAGGGAAAGAGAGAGAGAGGAAATTTTCCTTTAATTTTTATTACGATTTATCTTTAAGCTATGTTTTTGGCAATTCTTCATAAAAACATATTATCACGTTACATAACATTGTATTTAACCAAACCTAAATTACTTAACCCACTTAAGAAAATTACAGAGTGAAATATGTGCTATTAGAAGGAAACCCCTCATTGTCCTTAATAGTTTCTGTTAAAAACGGTTAATAGCAGGACGCCCTAGAAAGGGGAGATTTTCCAGAAGATTTATTGGGCTTTTATGAAGTTAAGGCAGGGAAAGATATAATTATTTAAATTTTTAATAATGGTATGGGAACAGAATCTAATCGTTTGAATAATGTAGCGTTATTGAATATTGAATATTCAAATTGGATCCTAAATGATAAGATCGATATTTGTTTAATATTTGTGAAGTAAGCATACATTTGATAATACAACTTATTTCTCAGTTAGAAACTTTTAGTGATAAAATATCTTTTATAATTGTATTCAATACATGGTTCACTTTTCCAATGAAAATATGGAGAACCGTTTTGCCAAGTATGATTTAAAACAATACCAAAAATTAAAAAAAAAATTAACTATGTAAGCACAGATTACTCCTACCAGATGCGAATCTCTTAATAAATTTCCTATATCAAGATTCCGCAGTCTTGGCGATACGGACAGAGCGGCCGGTCGCTTCGAGCGTCGATGTCGTGAATGGAATTTTCCACGCGTTTGGTAGGTTTTAATTCAGAGAAATTATGGATTATATTTTAAAATATTAAATCATGATATTGTGTGGCATTTTATATAAAATTATATCATTAACAAATACAAAAACGTATATCGTTTATTAAAATTACACTACAACCTAGTACACCCACAATTTAAACCATAAAATCAACGCAACAAAACTGATGTAATATCATTAGCCTGCTATCTATTCCACCGAGACGCTCGCACACGCTAACAGCGAGGAATTCACCGTTCGGCGACAGACTAAATATGGTGCATCGCCACCTTATAATTTCTCTAAATTGGGTCACCGTCGAAAGCGTAAGATTCGCATCTGGTAGGAGTAATCTGTGATGTAAGTTTTACAGATGAATTGAATTAATAATTATAATTAGTGTGGATTAAAACTAATTTATAAAGTTATGCTAGAAAAAAAGACTAGCTGCAAGTATACTTAATCCCACGTACGATTTTAATGGCGGCCGTTTAGACATGTCATTTCTAGTAACATTCTGTTTATACATCTTGAACTTTAGTCAGGGCCGGACTTCACATTTTTTATCAAGATTTATGTCCGTTTAAGTTGTGGAACAGAATCTTGCTGAAATTAATTCACTAACAATGTGTAGAAATATGAAAAAACAATTGATCAAAGTTTAAACTTATTTTTATTAGATCGATTCGCAGAACCTTGGTACACTTTATGGGTATGTCGTTTGGAGTGAAAAGGGTAGAAAAATGTAAACGAATACTTCCAATTATTGGCTTTTGGTTCATGCTTCACAGAATCATCTTAGAGGTGATCTTCATCTGACGAACCGTCGTCACCGCCTGAAACATGAATAAGTATGGGCTCTTGAGTGACCGTAATTTCTTTTTCCCGAGCCTCCTTAATAAAATAACCTTATGGGTGTGCTGCACGTAACTAGACCACTGGTCGGCCCCCACTTTATTTAATGCCACCCTCCAGCACTTTATTATGTAATTTGAGGCGTACATTACAATGCTGAATATGCTGAATGGACGACTTAAATTAAGAAGGTGACGTCCTCTTCCGCTGATTTGCTACCTCCTATAAAGGGGAATGTTTTCGTGTCGTCTTTATCTTCATTATCGTGTTATTTGGCATTTTTGTCGTCAAGTGAGCCCTTCTTCCCCGTTAAAAATCAGCTCATTGCAGCTGGCTCTCTTAAATTGAGTCGCCACTGTTAAAAATAACAGAACAAGACGCGTCATTTTTAAGCGCGTCGGAGGTGCGAAATTGTCTACAATTATATTTTCGTCGTGATTAACGTAACATCTAAAAAATATGGTAATTTAAAAAAATATTTTAAAAAAGTATAAGCTTTTCCACTAAACTATTCATTTAGATTCGTAATTTACGCCGCAAAACATAATTCCTATAACATTAATTAATTTTGGGGTAAAGTTTGTCTAAATAATTGCCAAACAAATGAAATATGTTTATCTACTAACTTTTCAATAAAAAGAAACACTTTGCCGATACACAAGGTTCAACAATATACTACCAAAATGTCTAATAAGCACAAAATAATCAAAATAATGGCAAAATGCTTTCTGATAAAACCGAAAAACAAACTTTGATTTCCCTATCACACCTTATAAATCAAAATCGGAATGACGGGGCAGCCCTGTAAATAACGAAGGAACGCGGAATAGACAAGACGGGTTGAAGACTGCCGGAAAGAGGTATGCCGGTGCAAAGGCGTAAGAAAAGGATGCCCATTTACACGGCATTCGATGTGAGGTGCAGCACATATTCCACCTGTTGACGCTTTCCCGGCTGCAAGGATTAGATGCGGAATATGTATCTTTGTCGCGTACATGTAAAAGTATGGCCATTTATATATCCATCTCTCATCAATTCAGCGATTGTCTGTGCCCGCGAGGTGTTTTCTGAATTAGGGAACTTTTAAATTATAAGTTGGCAAATATGTTTGACATGTGTCAACGGTCGCCATTAAAATCTTCCGTGGGAATGATGATACCTCCACTGAATAACAGATTACACTACTTTATGCTGTGACGTCATTTTAATCTGAGGTAGAAAGTACTATTTCAATCTACTTATGTGTGTCATGTACCATCAAATTATGAAAGTTACATTAATGTGTTAAATAAAAACGATCTGTATGTCGTATAACATCAAATTATGAAAACCATCCACGAACGATTAATTTCATTCAGTTTAAATTTTATTGACTCTTTTATCTGATTTTAAAAATACAATCCCTCAGGTCATACGTCTAAATAATACCATTTTAAAAGGAATTTCAATTAAGCCACGGCACCGTCACAAAAAGCTAAAAATACAGTTTGATATATATTGTTGTGGTTAAATAAACAAATTCATTTTGAACACTGTGGTTTCCGACAGGTTGACATTTGACAATTTCAATCGTTTAATACACTGCGAAATATGATGAAAACAGTTTAAGAATATTAAAAATAAAATAATGTTGCAACATAGAGACGGAATTTTCTAAACGAAACCAAAAGGAAATATATCATTTCATTAGCTGGAAAAATAACATAAGTATAATAAAATGATCAATATATATTTTTTTAATGACTGTTCAAATCAAAAATCAAAAGTACAAGCCTGTAAAAATATTTTTTCCCAAGGGGCTCTTTTTTTAACAATTTTTCTAACATCTTTTTTTCATAAAATAAATAACAATAAGTTTTAAATGAGAGATTTTAATAGTGCTTTAAATATATTTTGTCAAGGCTTAACTATAGTGCATTTTTTAAAGCGAACTACAGGGCTTTACATGTTAAAGTTTTAACCCCACCCCATCTTATTTGAGTTGAGAATAAGAATGATGAATACCTTCTTCGCTTGTGGAAGTATTGCTGGTTCTCGACTTTTAAAAATTAGTCATCGAAATTTTCTTTCCTAGTAAAATTCTTAATGGAATCCGATTTCCTTCTATCTTTGTTGGTAAAAGGTGCATTATTAGTAAAATACAAATAGAAACGTTGTGTTGCCAATGAAAAAGAGCTATCAAGCTAGGTACATTAGTTAAAAGTGTTGCAATTTTTTAGACAAGTAGTATATACTCGTATATATATATATATATATATATATATATATATATATATATATATATATATATATATATATATATATATATATATATTACTTTCTTGAACATGATGTGTAAGTTTTTGTTTTTGACTTTTCCTGTGACGTCATTTCATTTTATGTATTGCTTACTATGTATGTAATTGTCATTTGAAATAAAGAAGTGTTATTATTATATATATATATATATATATATATATATATATATATATATATATATATATATATATATATATATATATATATATATATACATACATATATATGTATTGCGTTATTTAGTTAATTTCTTAAGGTGTTATTTTCATATTCCATCTTTTCCTAAGATATATTTTATTTTTATGGGAGACACATGTAATTTTTCCCAGCAAAATAAATATTGTGGCTTTTTCCTCTTATAAACATTTTCGTAGATGCCGGGTAAAGGTTAACAAGAGGAAACTAGATTATGTAGAGTTAAAACGCTTTTATACGAATGCGTTAGTTTAAATGCAAATGGCTGAAACATTTCGTATTTATAAATATACAAGAATGTGTCTCAAAGGGAATGTTACTGTATTTAAAAATAGGTGTGGTACAATGTATAACCATATGAAAGTCCTGTGGATTGGAATAACTTCCTGCACTAATAGAAAAACTTAAATTTTAATATGTACTCCAATTTTAATATAAAAAACACAAACGCATTACGAAGGCATTTTGACCTACATATGTATTTGATGTAGAGGTGAGTAAGTTTGGGTATGTATTAATTAAGGAACTTATTTTAATTTTCGTTACCAACTATAATTTGCTTTGCTTCAAAAGTGACTTACTTAGTACCAAACTGTTAACATCAAACTATTTCAATAGAAACATCTGTTTATACATTTCTGGTCACCAGTAAGAGATTGAAAACATTAAAATAGATACATTTTGGTAGAGAGCCAACACAACAAACATGATATGAAAATTAAATAAATTACCAATTTAACTACTATACAGTGGGACTGCTAGCTCCTCACAGCATCAGAAATTTAAAATGATGCATAACATACATGGATACAAATGAGTGACGAAAACGCCGCTGGAATACGCCACCTAATATAAATTATATGTCGCAGCGCAGTATATGTAGGTAATATAATTTCGAAAATATAAGGTATGACTCTGTCAACTACTAATACCGGGTCGTTCAGTATGTATTGACCCATATCCTATTTTATTTATACTTAAAGATACCAAAAAGTTCTAATCGGGAAAGTTTTAGATTTTCAACTGAACTTTTGAAAAATCTTATCAGATAAAACAACAAGACAATCGGAAGTTTAAAATTTTTGTTCAAATTGTATTCTTGTAAATGGAACAACCTGTATATTATTGTAAATTCAGAGAGATTTTTTTCTGATTTCAAAAATATACATAATTATACAGAATGACACCGTACATACCTTAAGCAGTCTATTACTGAATGACTGAGGTCAAAATATTATTCTTTTGTAAGACATAATGTCGCGCTTTCTTAAAATATGGTACATACATTATTTATTTTAAAGGTATACAGTAAAAATTTCTATCGGTTACCCTCGAAAGATACCGGATGTTCTTCTGTTTTTATTAAGTTTTTTCAGCTCTATAAATTCTCACTGTTATATATAAAATAGGTACTCGTTTTAATCGATACTGATCAAGTATACAAAATATGTAAATACACACTATTTGTTAAAATTATAAACCAGCGATTACCAAAATTACCACACTTTATTAAAGTAGACTACTTCATATAATGCACTATTTCGAATTGTAAAAATAAATAAACAAATAAAAAATGTGCGAAATAAGGAAATCATTATAGAGCAAAAGCTTCTAAATAAAAAGAAGATACAAAACGAATAAGATCCAGGTAAATCCCTCCATGCAGACATACTGTTTTGCTCTCGCCGTTTCTCTGGAAATGTGTCTGCGTAACCTGGATATTTTCGTAATTGCGTCAATGTTTAAGTTTACACAGAACGAGGGCTGTTATTAGATTATAAGGGTTATGGAGGTGCCGAAATGTTATTTTCTTTCCCAGGGCGTGTGAGCATACTGAAAAGGACTATGAATAATTATGACAAGATTTTAATTTTTGAGATCAAATATTTGCTGATATGTATAAACGTTTTTAATATTGCTGGTCTAATTTATGAATATTGTACGTTTGGTCCATAGATGAATATTGCAAAAAATATATTTTTTTACAAATATGGCTTGTGTTTGACTGAATAAAAGTTAGGATCCTGTATTATAAACTAGTCAAAATGAACCACGGACTACTTATTAACATGCTCATAACTTTTAAACAAAACTATATCTTTTAATGTTATAACCTGTGCTGAGTAATGAATCATAAAGTTTTAAAATGATGAAAATTTCTTTAAAATCTACTAGAAAATTTAAAAGGCCAAAAGGACAAAAGACCTAAATAATGTAATTTTTAATAAATTACAAAAACATGGAGAAAATAAAATTAGAGTTAAGAATTAATAATGTGTCTGTCCCCATCTGGCCAAACGGACTTCGTGACACCGTCTGGGCATGCACCAAGTTCCTAACAATTTCTTTTTGAATGCTGTTCCATTCTTCTTGGAGTATCTCGAAAGCTTCCCAGGGCCGGGCGATTTCTTAATCCTCTCTGAAGAATATCCCAAAGATGCTCAATTGGATTGAGATCTGGGGAGTTTTCTGGTCATTTCAAAATCTCAATAATTTGCTCTTGCAGGCTAAACCCCACACTCGGGCGGTGTGGGGTTTAGCTTTATCATGGTGAAAACAAAATCTGGCCCTTTTTCTACAGCAAATGGAATGATAGGGAGTTCCACAATATCTTCTAAATACCGGTGAGCATTCATCATGTGATCCAGAAAGACATGGTAATTCGTACGCCCGCTTGAAGAAATGCCTTCCCAGACCATAACAGAGTCTCCTCTAAAATGAACAGTTTCTCTTACAGTTGAATCTAAATATCGCTCACCTCTTCGTCTCCATGCTCGTACACGTGCATCGTGACATCATTCTTGATCTCATTCATCTATGTCTGCGTTGGTCATTCTCCACTTCTTATTTTATATACTTCCATTGCCACTGATATTTGTACAACCCCGGTTGTTTCTCTGATTTTCCGCTTCTACCTCGTCTCCCCTTGTTACCCAATCTTAACCTTATCTTAAAACTCTCATTTCTCTCATATCACTTCGATATTAACCGAAAATTTTTAATAAAGGAAATCCATCAAAACAGTGTGAAAGTATTCGACTTGCTAGCTAACGTGCTGAATTCTCGGCAAATTCCATTTAAATACATAAAGCAAGTTGTCCTTTTTAATTAAATAAGGCACACATTTTTGTAAATATGCTTAAACTTTCACAAATTTTCCCTTTTCCGACCGAAATTTCGCTTCCATCGCAGCAAATCCCGGAAGGCGGCGAACCATATGCTCAGAATTTTACTTTATATTCTCAGAAAGTCGTTATAACTAAAATATAGCTAAATCATTATTCTCATTTAATTTTCCCCCTTTTCATGCGGGCGCGAAATGGCAGCGATCGTAACAAATATCTGTCAGAAGCGAGTTATCACTGAGGTAAATTATATTATCTTACATCCTAAGTCAAACACCATTTTCAAGATATGTACGGGTAGAAAACTGCCTCCATTTAAATATAATTTGTCGGAATTTCCCCTTGCAACGTCAACAGCTGTTGCTATATTTGGTTTTTAGTCTGTTTGCTTCTATGATCGACCTTGTGTTATAACAATATATGTTTGAAGGTTAAAGAGAGCTATGTGCGTTGTCCTATTTGTTTTGTTTTTCTTTTTCCATATTAAAAATTGCGTTACGTTTAAATATATCGCTTTTGTTTTGATACCAGCGATATAATTTGAAATATCCTCATATCCCTAAGTTCTGTGCACATTGTAGTTTTTAATGAGAAAGATCCAGTTTTTAGAAAGATATATGCGTAATAATTTACTTCGGCAAATGGGCGTCGAATGCAAAGATAAAAAATGGCGTCACTAAACTAAAGATGGTCGGCTTTATTCTTACTTCGTAGACTTTTTACTTGGTAAACTAGATTACACTAGTTTACAAATTTTACCTTCATTCGAGGTACCTCGTGAATAAAGTGTTTTTTAACCTAATTCGAGGTCGCTGAAAACGAAAATGACAATTATTTATTTTTCCTAAGAAGCGTTTGCGAAATATTCGCAAAAAACGTGTTTTTCGGCTCTTTTTCCAGCTTTGGTCCAACATCTCGAGAACGGTAGACGTAATCGACCTAAAATGTACACATATTTCGAGGTTCGCTTCTGTTTTCACATAAATATTAATTTCGAGTCAATTGGAAGAGTATTTTTTCAGTTAGAGCTACTAAAAGTTGAAAAAAACTGCATTTTTTGAGCTTTTTTGAAAATAGCACATTTTTGTTTGTTTTATTTAGGATTTTTTTTCGTGTTTTTTTGAATTGCATATGAAACATTATTTCGTTCCGAAAATATATTGCCCAAGTTTGTTCAAATCGATTGTAAAATGTGGAAGATATTACTGATTAAGTGAAGGCAGACGATTTCAGCTTTTGCCATGAACGCCCAGAAGTCCGAAGAAATTAGTTTAAAATGAGTACGTTAGGCTTTACTACCTTAATTACATGAGCAAAGTTCAGGTTGGGTTGGGTTGGGTTTCTACGGACTTCTGGGCGTTCATGGCAAAAGCTGCAATGGTCTGCCTTCACTTAATCAGTAATATCTTTCACATTTTACAACCAATTTGAATAAACTTGGGCAATATATTTTCGTGACGAAATAATCTTTCATAATCAATTCAAAAAACATGAATAAAAATTCCTAATAATTAAATAAGACAAACAAAAATGAGCAATTTTCAAAAAAACTTTAAAAAATGCAGTTTTTTTCAACTTTCAGTAGCTGTAACTCAAACAATACTCTTCCAATTGACTCAAAATTAATATTTATATGAAAAAAGAAGCGTACCTCGAAGTGTGTACATTTTAGGTCGATTACGTCTGCCGTTCTCGAGATGTTGGACCATAACTGGAAAAAGAGCCGAAAAACACTTTTTTTGCGAATATTTCGCAAACGCTTCTTTGGAAAAATAAATGATTGTCATTTTCGTTTTCAGCGACCTCGAATTAGGTTTGAAAACACTTTTTTCACGAGGTACATTTTTCTTGTAAACCAGTGTTGGTGGTGACACAAGCACTTTAACAATACATTTTTTAAAATATTAGATTTAATCCTTTATGATGGTGGCCATCTATTGTGTATCATTCCAATAAAAATATAATTAATGTTTTATTTTATACAACAGTCTGGTTAAATTTTTATTAAATGAAAAGTAAAGAACATGGCAATGCTTTTTAATCTTAGAACGCCGGTTGTGCCGCGTAAACTTAAACATATTGACGCAATTACGAAAATATCCAGGTTGCGCGGATACATTTCCAGAAAGCGACAACTAAGCCCCAACTCCGGCGTGTTGGGATTTACACAAATCGTATTGTATTCTTTTTATTAGCGCTCACATTTACGCCATTACCGAACTTGGTGATGATTTTCTTATTAAAAATGCGAGAAAATATGAATTTTTTTCGACTATATTTTGATGCTGACAGATATTTGTTAGGATTTCAGCCGTTTCGTTTTTGCAAGAAAGGCGAAAATTAAAAAAAAGTTAAATGTATTTTCGGCGTAACAACTCGCATATAATAAAAAAATGCATATTTAATATGTGTCTGAATGGGCTTTTCGCTGCATCTGCATTTCATAATTTTAGTATGCGTATTTTAAAAAGGGGTTATTATAGTATAATAAAAGTAGTAGAATGTTCAAGGAGATCTGATACAGAAAAAATCATGCAAAAGCTCATAATATGTCGTACAAACCTCACAGATACTTATTTCGTGTGTCGATTGTATTACTCTGCTGGATCTTATAATAAAGATTTTGGCCGCATATTTTATAACAAATAATTTTTAATAGAGTTATTACAATTACGTTTAATTTAAAATTAGAAGAATAGGTGGGAAACATGACATCATCAAAGCAACTCTAACGAACTGTAAATTAGGATTTATCATGAGGCTTATTTTCTTTTCGAAATGAAACTTAGAAATAACAAAAAGTCAGAACATGGAAAATTCGACCTTTACTTACTCTATGCAGAGCCTCCAAAATCAAAATTTAGTGGAGGAGCCCATAATACGAAGAAGGAAATAGTGTACTAAAGATGCGTATAAATATAGCGCCACGAAGGGAACAACTACTAATGAACGAATTCGTTTGTTTAATGTATACGCCCTAAAAAACACCTTCAGACGAATTTGCTAGAAAACCGTTGACAATGTTTACCGAATTCTAGGATCGCTATCAAACGATTGTCTGTGTGTGATCATGAAATGAAAAAGCTTTCAACTGCGACGATTATGGTTCTTTTCTATGCCTTTCCCCAAAAGTTCAAAACACCTGCGAAAATAAGCGAATGTCAATATAAATATTCGGTCCGTTCGGTTTGGAAAAAATTCGGCCAAATTTGTTCATCAAACTTCGGTTGCCTTTGTTCGCTGAATGTATGCGCGCCCTAATAATATCACAAAAATCTCGAGTGTCTGAAACGGTGATATTTTGTTGGTTCATGTATCCTTTGCCATGGCACGACACTAACTTAATTCTATTATATTCATTTAAAAACTTTTTGGTCTCTAAATGTGGTACTGTTGACAAATTATTATTTAATAAAATGCTTTTTACTAGATGCATAGAGTGTTATTTTTAGCAAATCAGAAAAATCTACGAAACGTTTCGGATATTTTGCTTTGTTAATAGCGCACGATTCAAAAGAGACATATAAGACAAAAAATTCCGGATTGAAGAAACAACTAGTTAAAGTTCAGTTTAGTTAGGTAAGTGTCGTTCCAAAAGATCTTAGAAGTGTAAGTGAAAGAAAGCTTTCACGGGGAAGAGGTAGTTGTTCAAGCAAGTTAGAAGGATTAGGAAGTGTTTCCTTAAAACATACATGTGGAGCGTTGCCTTAAGCGGATGTGAAGCTTGGACAGTAGGAAGAAAAGAAAAATGGCACATTCGAGATGATGGTGATGATGAGAAGAATGATAAAGGTAATTTGGGTAGACAAGGTCACAAATGAGGCAGTACTAAATCGGAACATGAAAGAAAGGACCATTTGGACAACATTATAGACAAGAGACAGTATAATCGGAGATATATTGAGACATGGCGGTCTACCCCAGTTGATTGTGGAGGCGGGAACACAAGGCAAAAGAAAGCGTAGGCTAACTTGTTTAGATCAAATAGTAAATAACAAAGGTAAGGTTAGCTACAGGGAAATTAACTACCAGATTCTCCAACGCTACACCGATCTAATTTGACAACTAAAAGTTTTAAAATAAGAGTATAAGAATAAGACAACTAAGTTCTATACTATGAATTTGTTGCCGAGTTTCTTCCGCAAATTTATAAAGAAAATGTCAATTTTAGTATGTATTTTCCACACTTCCCAAAAAAACTAAATTCATCTAAATAACAGGTTCCAAGATAAAAATCATTTGGCAACCTAGTACATTACTTAAAATATTAGAATAACTCATAACTTTTTAATAACGACCCATTAACAGTGTTAACCTGTTAAAACTTAATTGATTAACGGAAGAATTTAGAAGAGAATCGCCAAAGATGGAGAGTTTCGTCCAATCAATCCCAGGATTGAAGATTCCAAAAAGGACACTACAAGATTGCTATGCGCGCCAAAATTAAATTAGCTATTAACAAATCAGATAAACTAAAATTAATTAAACTTATAATCTTTATGTAATTCAAAAACTAACAGTTATTACACTTGCTTTACCGCTATGTCTAAAATTGAAGATCTAGGGAACGCCTCACATAATTCTCTGAAATAATGCTGCCGTTTTGTGCAATACACGTTAAAGTTATTCTGAAACTACTAAAGTTTTAGAAAAAAACAAGTTTCAGGAAACTTTCGAAAAAATACATTCATACTGACCTAAATAAGTCCAAGTTTTCACTAACTTATGCACCGTATTTCCTAAATTTTAATTATAACGTCAGACGACGGCCCATACGTTTAAAATTTTACCTTGTATCGTAAGAAAGTCGTTATAACTAAAATATAGTACAGCTTGCGCATTATTCTCGTTAAATTTTCTCCCTTTTCTTGCGGGTGCGGTACGGCAGCAATCGTAACAAATTTCCATCAGCCGGGAGTTATGGCGAAGGAAAATTGTATTTTCTCGCATAATATTACAATGAAAATCATTGTTAACTTTTGTAGCAGTATAATGCCATGCTTTAAATAAAATAAAGGCGAATAAGTGATAGTCAGGCTTCGTACTAATTATGATATGATTATGGCTGAGATACATCTTTTGTCCTAAGCTAATATGACACCATGTTTTTACCACCATTATTTTTAAGAATACGATACACACATTCCACATGGTACTCACAATTTTAAACAATATGATAGGCCTTTTTCAATTCTTAATTGGTGTTGGTATGACGCAGTTTTTATTACTCAGTATGTATCTAAGTAAGCTATTATTTCGCATATTGCCACATTCAAGTAAATACTTGAATACCCCTTGAAAGCACAATGACAAAAAAATTGCAATATTACAACGAAAATCATTGTTAACTTTTGTAGAAGTATAATGCCATGCTTTAAATAAAATAAAGGCGAATAAGTGACAGTCGGGCTTCGTACTAATTATTATATGATTACGACAGATTTACATCCTTTGTCCTAAGCTAATATGACTCGCCATGTTTTTACCACCATTATTTTTAAGAATACGATACACACATTACAAATGGTACTCACAATTTTAAATAACATGATAGGCCTTTTGCAATTCTTAATTGGTGTTGGTATGATGCAGCTTTTATTACTCAGTATGTATCTAAGAAGTTATTATTTCGCATATTGCCACATTCAAGTAAATACTCGAATACCCCTTGAAAGCACAATGAGAAAAAAATTTTGCAAAGTCAAAACTTTCTTCGTGAAATGAAGTTAAGTAAAAAAAAATAATAAAAGTACATACGCCAGGGGTCAGAATGGTTAAACGAACGAATTTAATTAAAAATCTGGTAACAAATTTTATCGAATGTAATAATAATTATTGTTTTATTGGTAATAATAAATTCCTCGGTTCTCCCCTTTGAACGAGGCAGGCGACGGGCAGTAAAAATCAGTTTCTGGCCATTTTCTCAGATTTCTTTCACTTGTCTAAATTAGCTATATGCAGAATTCAAGATAATTATCTCTTAATAGTATATTATGCAATGATCATTTAATGATAGCTATTAAGACATGGGTATTAGAATCACGATACAAGCCGTAGGTGAGTATCGTAATGAATACGAGTGTCTTAATAGTCATTAAGTGAATTGCGTACACTATTTTTTCTAACTAAAGTAAAACTAAACTAAACTAAACTAAACTAAACTTATTTTTTCTAAGACCAGTAACGATAATGAAAAATAAAAATTTCAATTTTCAAAATTTATTAAACTTATAATAATAACTCATCAAAATAAACAATTAAGACGTTTTCTGAAAGGCTGTTAACCTTATTTTTATCTCTCCTATTCATATACTGAGAATACAAGTTTTCGTATGTTTTTGCTGATTTTACGGGTAATAAACTGTTTGCGGCTCTTGTGGACTGTTCCACAATAATCTTTGGTGGACTTAAATTCTCAGCTGCACTCCCACTATCGCACATTTGCACCGGTTTTATTTGCAAAAAGCACAAAATTATTATGAATTTACTAAGTAAATAGTAAAATAAACAAATAAAATTTGGGTTTCAGGTAAAGTGCTCTCTGATGGCACAGTAGAGAAACATTTTTATAACAGAATGATATAAATCACTAAGCTGAGTCTCTGTGCCAAATATTAATTTGATTAGTTAAGGAATAATCGAAATATGGAAAAAAATTGGACTTTGATAGGTAAATAATAATTAATTAGGTCATTGGCTGGGTTAAAAAAGAACAATATGATCAGATTCCAACGTGTGAAATTATAGGTTAGAATTCACGTCCATTCAAAACATATAATAAAAATAAGAAAAATCAACACTACCCACCCTTTTACAGTCCCTAACAAAGATTCATCTGTAAAACATGAGGGATGAAACTAGATGTAAATTTCCTCTAAAGAAGGGGACTTTTGTTCACTCAGCCTTTCAGAATGACATCGGACAAGTGACAACTCAAAAGTCATAAACGTCAACCAAGATGGTATGACCGATACTTCTACCTTGAGTTTATGCCTTCGCGAATTCACGCGTTTTATTCGCTCATGATTGAAAATACCAAAAGCCCAAACAGCAACTGAACTACTTGAAAATACAACAGTAACGAACGTTGCAGTGCATTTGGGCGTTTTCCTCTCTAAAAATATTTATTTGTTAAAAAACACAAGAACTATAGTATCCTGTCTATCGTAAAACAAATTTAAAAATATTAAAAACTCGCTTTTCCCTATCTAATCTGATGCTTGTTTTCGCGCTGCTTACTTTTATCTAAGAGTCCTTAATAAATTATTGTCCTATAAATTCCGAACCAAAGCAAAGGAGCACTTTTCTTCTCGTTGCTTTTCGGGCTTTATCTCTCCCCGATATTGTATTATGGAGAATCGTTAAAATTACCTGGGGAAGGCGAACAAACGGTTCATTTCGATTCCTGAGAGTAGTATTTTTTACGGTTGTAATATACCGTCCCTTATGTCAGCAGTTCCTAAATAAAGTTTTTATCGATTGTCAATCGGAACAAAGTGGCTATTATCTCTCTAAGGATTTGTTACATTTATTTATTTTTTTATTGAATATTTGTGCCACTTTTGTTACGATAGGATCTAATTAGATAATTTGATGTTCAGTTTTGTTATATAGTCTTAATAACCCACGGCCAGATTCACTATAGCTAGGGCCGCGGTCTAAGTTAACAATCAATGTTTTACACTGAAAAGAATAAGAGAAATAAATCTCGTAATAAATAAGTTTGTACTATAATTTTTGTTTCGCATATTTAAACATAAATGAGTACTTAATCTAAATATGCATTTTCAACAATAAAAGAATTAAATTCATTTTAACAACAAACTCCAAGATACAAATCTTTCGGAAACCAATTAACCAAAGTTTGTTTTTAGGAATGTTGTTGTGGGTTTTCGGTGTTGTCAGAAAGCATTTTGCCATTATTTTGTGTTTATTAGACATTTTGGTAGTCCGGTCTCCGGTGGCCGAGTTGATACGGCGCGGTGGTAGAGGAATTCTTCCTCGACCGAGGTGGTACCACTCCACACATCCTCTTAAAGGGCTGGTGAAATCCCTACGGATGTTTCCAGCTCTGGGTGTGTGAGTCGATTCCCCAGTACACCCACGGTACATAGTACTTAGACTTCGGTCTTCGTGGGCTGCAAGAAGAAAAAAAAATGGCAGAGATAATAGGATAACTTATAAATATAATGACGACAACTGACACAACAAAAACTTGTCGACACCTTACTGATCAACTAGAAGATCTATATCAGTAAGTACTAAGTTTTAAACATTTTTAGTAAAATTAGGGATTTGAAGAGATTAGGAAAAATTGTTTATATGTGAAATCAGTACTAAATTAAGGCATGTTTCTCAGGGGGCGGAAACTTATAATTCCAGGGGGCATATCAGGAAATAATAGTGTAGTGCAGGGGCCGGCAAGCAATTTTTAGTGGGGTTCGGATATTTCTGAAAAATTTTATCGAGGTCCAGTGAAAATAACTTCAAATGGACAACTGGTAATTTTTGTTTCTGAAAAAGGAACCTGGCTTATAAAAACTCATTATTAGTTTTTAATTTTTATTTTTACTATTAAAAAAATAATATTTTGGTGGTCCAGTTTTCTACCTTCCGCGGTCCGAATCCGGCGGTCTGCCAGTTGCCGACCAATGGTGTAGAGCAGTGGTTCCCACAGAGATGAGAGAGAAAGAACATGAGAGAGAGAGAGAGAGAGAGAGAGAGAGAGACATAATTGATCTCTCCGTTGTAAAATGGGTTTCTGTCATCATTCTCAAAATAAATTGGATACGGTATAATAGCAAATATATTTGTCCATACAAAGACTTTTCGGACACCCTGTATGTACAATTGAATCATTCATATAATTGATGTCGTCTTCTTTTACTGCAGGCCAACGTATAGGTAATATTTTCGCCGTAACCAGAACAGAACGTTACATTAGGTTTGTTGCTTACTTCGAATTCATTTAAAGTGCTCCTCTCACATTAAATATTTATTTTTAACAAAAGCTACGAAAGAATCCTTGTAGAGGGTCCTTAATACATTACTGTCCTATAAATTTCCTCAACCAAAGGAGCACTGTGTTGTTCCCTTTACTTTTCAGGCCTTATCTTTCCCTAATATTGTATTATGTAGAGTCGTTAAAATTACCTAGGGAACGGTTCATTCCGATTTCTACGAGCATTATTTTTTACGGTCGTAATACAGTCTTTTATGCCAGTATCACCTAAATAAAATCCGTATCGATTGTAAAACGAAGGAAAGTGGCCATTATCTTTAAGGATTTTATATATTTCCTAAAATTAGGTAACTTTAATTTTGGGTGTAATAAATATTTATAGCGCTGCTGACGTATCTAATAAAATTTAGAGGTCTAACAAGGCGTCTAATTTTAGGTGTTTGTGAGAAAAGGGCATGAACTAAGAAATAAAAAGTAAAAACCTAAAGTAAGTTCGTGTAATTTGGTTACATAAACTGATCAAAATAAGGTAAGGAGAAGCAAAAGGTCAGGGAAAAAGTTGAGATACGTCCATGTTCCCTCATCATTTCTAGAATAAATCACATTTTTTCAACGTAAAAATGTGTAGAATCAGAATTTAACAATGTGTTTCTGTGAACCATTCAATAATTTGATGGGACATACATTCATTCTTTTCACAGGCATGAAAAATCTTGGAGTGATAACAGTAACGAAGGACACCGAAGGCCTGTGTCAAAAGGACAAAGACTAGTAATAGTTCATGCAGGCAGTGGAAATAAGATTACCCCATACCATCCGGATCCAAATCCCATTGAACATGTTTGGGCCCAACATATCAATGGATATTAAGTTATCTTACTATGTATATACGATACAGACAATAAAATACAATACGGATATATTTTTTACGTCAACGTAGTCCCTCAGGTTCGTTCATGTTAGTTAAATCAATTTTTTTAAATGCAGGCTGTATAAATTCTGGCTAAAAAGTTTAAGATTTAGTACTGGTTTAAATTAGAATCTCCTAGTTGATCAGGTTAGTTTTAACATGTTTTTTTTCCCGTCATTGCTATTCAGTCGTCATGGTATTCTTATATTTCAGCAATATGCTTAGTTTCCAAATGATTTTGGTCTTAGAACGTGTTGCTAGAATGGGTTTAGTTCTATGTTTGTTGAAAGTACGTACTAGAATTGTCCTTTTCGTTATAAGTTTGGTAAAAACCTCCGAAACAAATTCATAGCATGAAACTGAGTTGTCTTATTCTTACACTTATCAGTTTAAAACTTCTGATTGTCAAATTATACCGGTCTAGCGTTGGAAAATCTGGCCGTATGAGTTTAAATTTCAGTTTGCAGCAAGCAATTATCATGATAATTAGAATAACGAAAAGGAAAATCAGTAGCTACCAATTTTAGTCCATTTGTCACGTGATTAACTCACCAAAAAAGTCATTAACATAAATTTAATGGAATTAAATTAAATAAACGGACCAAATAATGATCTACTATAGTAAAATAATCCAATTTGTTCTGACAATGAAATAAAATATTTTCCAGGGATAATTGTTGATGAGGCCCGAACCAGCCGCCGCGCCGCGTTAATGAACTGTAACATAAACCAAGTTATTTATTGAGGTGTTTATTTAACGTTTATACAAGCCAAGCAAATTTATTCGTCCCACGTGAAAAGGAAAACGCAGAAGCTGAATTTCGCTCATTCTGTTCCCGAGTTCTCCAGTTAAGTGTCCAATTAGTACGTGGTCGAATTGTGTGAAATTAATTTAATTTTTAATTTGATGCATTTCAAAGTAGAAGATGATATTACTATTGATATAGAAAGCAAATTTCACGACTTGTTTATATTTACATTAGATGACTGAACCACTTTTGATGATATTGTTTATGGTGTAATCATAGGCGTCGGCTTTCAATCTCGCTTTGGGTGCTTAGGATAACTAGGGAAAAAATTTCGAAGCGCATCCGCCATTTGTTCAAGACAACCCAAAACTCTGCTGTTTTTATAAAATTATACATTGTTACTATGATGAACATCGGGGGCTTATTGAAATTTAATCTTCTATTTATTCGTGTTGGTATTTACTGTGTAATTACTCGTAATTGGAAAGATTTTTGTGTAAATGTGTTTTTAGAATTGTTTGATAAATTTTCAATTAGGTTGTTGATGATCTAAATATTTTAATCACTCTGTATAGTAAATTAACCTGCAAACATTACATCTACGGTTTAATAATAAGTAATACTGCGATGGTATTCATCCATATTTTATTTCAAAAATTTTAAGTAACTCTACAAGTAGTTGAGATCTGAAATCGATTCCTTTTTTGTTGTAATCGTTCCAGCTCTGCCTATGACTGTTGATTGTGTATCGCTAATATAAATTTGCCCACGACTGTACATCTACCTTCCAAAGAAGGAAACCCATTATTATCATGAGACTTTCGCTGTTGATCAGCTTTCTACGTATCTAAGTAATCAAGGATGTAAATACTTCATAACCCCACATGAACTAGTGGCTTATAACGTACACAAAAGCTGACATTTATTGAGGTGTTTATTCAACGTCTAAACAAGCCAAGAAAATTTATTCGTCCCACGTGAAGAGCACTTAGAAGCTGAATTTCTGTCATTCTGTTCCCGAATTTTCTAATTAAGTGTCTAATTAGTACGTGGTCGAATTATTGAAAATTGATTACATTTTTAAGAATGCATAAGAACAATAACACTTTGATGGTCTTGACAGGAGCAGGCGCTACGCCTATTCCGAGAGAAGAACACATCAGAATGACATGTTACCGTCCACTATTATAGTCCGACTGCTCTATGACGAGAGACGGTAACATAATTTTTCACTGTGTTACCGTCAAAAATCGGACCCCTGATGAGAAAAACTTGATTTTTATGAGAATTTTATTGCTATTATAAACATATCAAAATACTACGTGATATGGGCATGAATTAGTAGTTTATAATACCCATAAAGCTAATATATTGAGGTGTTGATGTAAGGTTTATATAAGCCAAGCAAATTTATACGTCCCACATGAAAACGCAGAAGCAGAGTTTCTCCCATTCGGTTCTCGAATTATCTACTTAAGTGACTAATATTAGTATGCGATTGAATTCTATATATGTGGTTAATTTTTACAAGTGCCACTTAACCGGACAAAACCTGAATATTTCGTTTATTTTTTACCCATCACCACCTATTTTATTAACACCCTTTTTAACATAAATTTTAACATTTAAAGTTACACAATTTATTTCAAACTGTTTAATGAAAGTCTAGCATAACATTGCTGTAGCAGCCGATTATCCTAACATGATCATTACCAACTCATTAACAAAAAGCAAACAGAACTTTATAATAATACTGAACAAAATAATAGTTTGTTATTGAAACACTCCAATTTAATCTGAACATAAAATAAAATAATTTTAAACATTAATCCCTAATGAACCCCATATTTTATTTCGTACCGTATTACGGGTATTATTTAACTTTAACTAACTGTAGCATAAATAAAGTTCATCATTAGGGTATTTTTTAACGTTTTAAAGACATGAAAATTAAATAATCTCGTTGCAGATCTTTCCGGTGAAGACACTAACATAAAGCTGTCGTCATTGTCGTTGGACGTTAGATAGTTATATTACGATACTATAATCGACATACAGAAGTATTGTTGGGAATAATCGGATGATTTCAATAATCGGAAACTCGGCCTCCGAGGATTTTAATAATCGGATGATCATCCGAATAATAATCGCATCTAACATGGCGAAAATATTGTTCTTTACAAAGTGGTTACTAGAGCTCGGCGAAATTTTGTGAATGCAGTGGCTGGACGCATTTTTCCGTTTCCTATAGTGCTAGCGCAACCAAGTGCGCTAATCCTGTAGGAAACGGATACGCGAGACCTGTATTCCGTTCCCTAAGTGGTTAACGCACCTTATGCAAGTATTAGTCGCGCGCGCTAAGGCCGGGGTTCAGAAACGGAGGGCACCCTAAGGTCGGAACAGGGTTAGCACCTGGTTAGGGGCCCTGACAAGTCTCTTTCCTCGCAGGCGAAGAGACTTGTCAGGGCCCCTAACCAGGTGCTAACCCTGTTCCGACCGCATTTTTCCGTTGGTTAGGGGCCGTGACAAGTCTCTTCGCCTGCGAGGAAAGAGACTTGTCAGGGCCCCTAACCAGGTGCTAACCCTGTTCCGACCTTAGGGTGCCCTCCGATTCGCTTGGCCCCAATTTACCTGTACGATATTTCTTTTTCAGGTACGCAAAGGCATGCTTAAAAAAACCGTGAGGTGCGTAAACCACTTAGGGAACGGAATTACAGGTCTCGCATCCGTTTAGCGCACCCGGTTGCGCTAGCCCAATAGGAAACGGAAAAATGCTGGCGGGACACTGTGTTGCCACGAGTGCTCTTACACTTTGATTACAAATAGCGTAAAATTCGTAAGACCCCTGAAAATAGCTGTCAATCAGTTTAAAAAGTATCAAGCGTTCCGTCAATCATACGGCTTTGTAATCTGCATTTAACAATGTCAAGTAATTTCGCACTTTCATGTCAGCGCCTGGGCGGTTTCCTCCGTAACAGTTCTCTCAATTTTTAGGTAATGCTCCTTACAGGCGTTAAAAAGCTCCTGTTAAAAAGTCTGTGACGGATTCTAGTTCTTACAATTAGATTAACTCATTGGAGCTCAAGATGTTATTTAGTAAAATTTGGCTAGGACCAGATAAATCGTCTAGCACATGTTTTCCTAGAGTATTTGACGCAATAATATATTATTTTCGTTGTGATTAAATTTCTGAAATTCAAAAGTATTTTATTCTTTTCGTTTATATCAACCAAAAAGCAATAACTCAAGAAGCAAAAAAATCATATATCTTTACAATGAATAACAACTCAAACATTTCAATTTTTAGAGGAAATATTTATTTACATATTGTGCAATGATATCTCATTTTACATTTTGCAAAAGGAAATTCGAGGATGTTGTTATCCAAATAGCGTTTTGTTTCAGGGCAAATATTAGCTCCGAAAATGTACTATTTAAATAAATATTGAAATTATTTTAGGAAAATTTCCTCAAGTTTGTTTGATAGAAGGGGATTTCCAACAAATGTGTATTTAGCATAATCGAAAATGCGAAGGGTAAAACCCTTACAAACCAAATTTAATTTAAAGTATTCAATTAGTTATTAGCACTGGAACTATATTAACTTTTTGTTTTACTGTAGTTGGGGTAAAACAGTAAACGGAAGGTTTTACAGCATTAATTAATTAGAAATTACGTTTGTCGGATTGGGATTGAGCTAAATTGCCTAGCGTTTTACCTTCTTATGTACGACATGTCTTTATCAAATTTAGGCGGTGGAAAAACACAATCTTAAGGGATATTTGTAAACATAATAATTAAAAGTGTTATTTTAATTTGGCTAGTTGGCAATATTGACATCATCGCTGTTGTAGTCAGCCATTTGTATTTAATATTAAAGGCCATTTACATTAAATTAATTAATTAATTAATTAAATATAATTAATTAATTAAAAAACTAATTAGGAAGCTAATATGCGCATGTATTTGCATTGTATTAATGTATTATTAATTAGCGGTTTAACATAAAAATTTATAAATACCATCACAGCCACGCCAGCGCTAGTCGGCAAATATAACGGCGTCGGACCGGTTTTCTTACATTGTTGACGAGTTGACCGAGAGGTAGAGGGTTCGAGGCTGTGCTGGGGTAAACTTTTTTTTAAATTTTTGTTATTTAAAAAATTAATTTGACTTTAACAGATGTATACAAGTTAGCACTTGTTACTCGATAAAATATTTTTAAAATTATTGGCAATCTCATATTTACTAAAGCTGGCAGCCTGCACGTGCGTAGACAAAAGATGCCCATGGACGTGGCTGGATACCTCAAACTGACAAATCCCAAGCTCTACACTGGGCATTATTTTAGGCGGTCTTCAGCCACTTTACTAGTATACTGTGGAGTAGACATCACGAATCTCAAGCGCCATGGTGGATGGAAGTACACAAAAGTTGCTGGAGGATATGTAGACGAGGTTTACAAAACAAAAAGCAGAATGCACATAGGATCCTTTAAAACGAGGCTACCACTTTCAAATCGCAGCAATCAGCAGCAATTGACTTTCAGCCACCTCACGTTGAACATACACAAGGCATAAATAATTCCGGAATGCCAAGAAATCTTTCTATATTAAAAACCAATTAGTTTCGGCCATAAATTTTAAAAAATGCATTTAACTGTTATTTTACCATTGATAACAACTGAAAATAACATAGGTTGGAATTTTGAATAGGATTTTCACTTTGTGCGTTAATACTGAAATAAAATATTTAAAAAAATACCAAAGCTAGATAATTTTCCTCACGATTGCGCGCGAAAAAACATTGTACCCAGCACGTGCGGTAAGTGTTTTTTCCACATGCGACTGCAGTTGACCGAACGGAAGCGGAAAAGTATCACTTTCCGCACTTCCGGTAAATAGCTATTGTGTGTTTGATATATGGGAAAATTGACGGTCGGCTCTCGGACTATGGAGCTTCAGGTGACACAAGAGCTAGAGCTGTTGTTAATGGAGAAATGGTGCAAATTGTCAGTACGACGTATTATATATCATTTTGTAATTATTTTTATACCTATTTAGTTTTTTTTATCTTTTATTATTTAGGTTAGGGCCCGGCAACCTTTTTATAATTAAAGGTCACTGGCAAATTACGAGCAAAACTTTCCTCGCAGGGTTTATTTTGTTTTTGCTATGTTCAAATCCAGTGGCTTTTATTAGTTCTAAAAATATTTTAATCATTTCTTTATAGAGTGGCCCAATCGTAATAGCCAATTAATAGATCTTTTCAGTCTAAAGGTTGTCGCCTTTTCTAAAGAAAGCCCTAAATTACGACTTCCCGTGCAGGTCTAAATTTTCTAAGGTTATTAAAAATCTATCAATTTAAGAAATAGATTATACTAGAATTAAAACCAGAGGTTTCAATAAACTTTTTGACCTTTCACATGTAATAAAAATTAACATCGAAAAAAGAGATTCAGTTACCATGGGTGACGTTGTGTAAGGTTTACTTTACATAAATATATGATTGTGTAAAGATTCAGTCTTTATACAGGGTCTTTGGTAACGAATGGGCTATTCCTTAGCAGCGGCTTCCCTGGCTCAATTTAATAAGAAATACAAATTTTTAGTATCAGCAAAAAATAAACATTTTTATTAAGGAAATGCAAACATCAAATAAAAGTAATAAGGCACGAATGAATAATAAAAAAATAAGCTGTTAAACATGAACTCGTGGCATTTTGAAGACTTGCTTAAAAAGTTGTATTTCCAATTTATTCTGTGCAGCACCGAATTTAAATGTATTTTTCTCAAAAACAGTTGCTTCTAGCGACATTAATAAGGTATAACTTTTTTAAGTAGAAAACGTAGGAAAATAGGAATTTATATTAAGAAATTGTGTAAAAAATCACAAATTTGTGAAATTATTTGGTATATTCAAAACATATCGATAAAATGTAACATAAAATTCTAACTTTAACACAACTCTTATTATCAACTTTTGTACTGAAGCCGGGTTCTCATTAGTCGACTTTATTGATCAACATAATTGAATTTATGCCACTGGATATATAATTGAATGTAAAATTTGTTCACATGATTCAAGAGCATTAAGTATTCAGTCTAAAATGTGCCAGTTGTTAAAATGGCTGCAAGAAAAAAAACTGGCGTGCTTGCATTCGAATTGTGTGTGAACAACAGAAAACCTCGACGTTGGTTGGTCAGAACTTGAATCTTAAGATATAAAGGTGCTTCAGTAAAACTGTTATCGGAATTAGCTGGAGGCTGGAGATGAGTTGGATGCGTATAAAAACCATTTAAGAATGAGAAAAGAGAAATTTAAAGAACTTCTACAGAAAGTGCCACCTTTTATGCAGAAACAAGATACTTTATTAAGGGAGGCCCTCCCAGTAAGACTAAAATTACAAGTACTTAGTTTTAGGATATTTAGCTACAGAAGATTCTTTTTATCTCTGACTTTGGTTGCCACTGTACCAGGCTCCCCAAAAACAGTATTTCACAATGTCTGCCAGACATGTGGTCATCTCTCCATTTAAAATTTGCCATTTTTCACGAAAACAAAATTTAATTAAAAATGACACAGAACACAACTGACACAACACAAACCCTGTTCAATGTCATTGAATCAGTCTCATCGATCAACCAAAGTAGAAATTAGTTATTTTCAAGTAGTTCAAATGAATCGCGTTGATTCGCGAGAGTATGAATTCAAGATGTTTTTTTTTTGAGAAACCAGTAGATCATACCGTCTTGGCTGACGTTGATGACTTTTGAGTAGGTCATTTATCTAATGTCATTCTGAAGGCTGGTGTAAATAAAAAGAAAGCCCCTTTTTCGGAGGAAATCGAAATTTTTCATCAGATTTTTTTACAGATGAATCTTTGGTAGGGAATCTAAAGAGTGAGTAGGAACGATTTTTATAATTTTTATTATATATTTTGAATGGGCGTGGTTCTAACCACATCATATTAGCCTAATTAATTAACCGGCCTAATTACCTCATTAATTATTTATATGATTAATTATTTTAATGCATCATTGCATGTACTTTTGAAAGCAAGCTACGATGCTTCGTAGACTACCCCTTTGATGCGCGCTCCACAAAGAACATCATCAAGATAAGTATGTACCTACCTTTATAATCGCCTCGAAAAGCCAAATGCTCAGAATACCCACTTCTATTAGAAAAACTGATTTAACGTAGAGTTCTAGCAATGTAAAGGCGTTGCAACCTCCTAGAGCTAGCTATAAAATTATCATTTTCTTTTCTGGTACGTGCAATTTATAATCCACGATACCTTTGCTTTTTTTTTAATTAGGCATTTAGTTTACTTTTAGCGTTGTTTCATTATGTGCCCTTTTTGAAATTACTTACAGGAGCTTTAATTATTGGTCCGTGGGTTATTTAATACGTTTTTGTACAACTGTCAAAAAAAGTTGACATTTTTTCATCGCTATCGATACGTAAACCTTTTGTTTTTTTAACAGTGAAAAAAAGACTTTTTTTCACGGTGAAAAAAAGACTTTTTTTAACTGGAAAAATGATTTACAAAAAAAACGATAAAACATTACTTTTTAAAAAATGTATTGAATTTTTTTGTACAAATTTACTAATTAATTACCAACTACCAAAAAATCTCATTTGTTACAATAATAATTGATGGTGAAGTTCGAACAATTGCTTCCAATATTAATTCCCGAAGCTAGTCCACCTTGCTGCTGATCAGAAACGCTAGATATTCCTTGAAAAGTTCTCTTCTTTATATCAATATTTTCTTTAACATTCAACATACTCTTCAACATTGAGTAGACACTCCATAAAGTAGAAGGTTTTACAGTTTTTGATTTCTCCTCAAAATAGCATATAAGTACCTTTTCAGACACTTTTTGTATATTTTTCTTGCCGCACCATTCACGGAATTGGTTATAATTTTTCTCGTATATAAATTTTGATTTCGCCGGTAACATGTTAGCTATAGCCGAATTTGCTATATCGGCTATATCTGAAGGAATCTCGCTATCACTATCGTAATCTACATCCATTTTAAGTACTTATACTATTTATTTAAAAAATTGCAATAAATATGAACAGCTATCAACGTATGACAACAAAACAAGCAACGTGCCAACAAACCATTTCTATAGTAACGACAGGGCTGTTAACTTGATTATGTGAAATTATATGGTAAAATTTTTATTATAATATACAATTTTACCGATTAATTCAAACTTTCAGTTGTACAAAAAATGTTGTTTGTATTTCGTTTGTGAAATTCGTGTTTTAATGGCACATTCGAGAGAATTTTTCGCCTCGACCTGCGGTCTCGGCAAAAAATTGACACTCTCATATGCCATTAAAAAAACACTCACTTCACGCACTTAATACAAAAATAACTATTATAATACTGCAAGTGGCGTCAAATTAGATCTGTTCTCTTGCCCACACTAATGACGTTAAGGAGTGCACATATATTTTTGGTAAGTAGGTACATTAATTGGTCATTAGCATGTGGCGTTAATGATTTAAATTAGTAAACCTCCCATCAAGTAAACTGCCCCCTACTAAAGCTAGTCGATGGCTTATTGTCGTACATCTTTTCCTTTACTATAGCAAGTAATTAATTGATGGCAGCAATAATTTTATTGTTATAAGACTATAAAGTCTATTATGGCACATTTGCTTTCCAGAGTAATTATGAACACTGAAGTTTTTGCAGTAGTACACTACTAGAAAATACTTCCAAGTATGTCAGCATTACATTCACAAAACTTGCAATATTATGTCACCAACTTACGCCCTATTTATTTATTTATGTACGAAAAATTTCCGAATGTATATTTTTAAATTGGAAAGTTTCTCTATATACTTACACACAACGTTCAGCTTAAAGGAGTCCTCCTGGCCCATGCCTGGCAACTTGGGATTTTCCCCGATGCATTTTAAAATTGTCCCGTCATCCTCTGGGACAGGTGCGAATGTCACGGAATTCAAAACCAGCGAGTCGTTCGTGCCCTCTTCGAGAAACTGCAAAAAATCGTTTGTGTCACGAAATAGAAAAACATGATATATGTTGGATTACCTTTTATAATATATGTCTTGACACACATCAATAAATAAGAATTGGAACGTCAGGGTTAAGGAGGAATTTGAAGATTTAAAGAATAAGTTAGCATTAAATTCGTTTTTAATTTTTTTTAATACTACGTTTTTATATTATGGGGCCGTATAACAAACCGAAAAATTCCTATTTCTTTTATTAAAATGGAATAAATAAATATGTTTTTTCTGATTAAAAAATGGGTTCTAGAGTGTGTGGCGATCAAACAATAATAATACACAATAATGAAAAGCAGAGGGTACATCATGCAATTAATATCCACGGCTATACAGTATGTCTGCGGACGGGGTTTAGAAGAGGGCAAATGGATCGAATTTTGCATTATAGCTAAAAATGTCACTCCTAATAAAAGCTTTTGCTTGTAAAATAAATAAGATTCACCTAATGAAATATTTTAAATTAAATAATTGCTTCGTTTAATAAAGACATTGACAAACATACCCACTGATGTCAGTATTGGTTAATGTAAAAACTAGTAGTTTGGTTAAACGTGTGAGAGAGAATAGTTGGGACTATGATACCCTTTTTCTTATAATAATATATCACTTGGCTTTTCTGACGGAATTGCACGGCTTCCAGTGGAATTGTATGTGCGACCCCTAGTGAGTATCGTAAAACTGTGCAGATCTGCAGTGATGCCTAAAAATCGGTTCCGGTGCCGGGTGTCATGCTTTCGCTACGTTATTGTTTTACTGGCTGCCTATATAACAGTAGCAGCTTTACTTTAGTGAGATCTGTTCTTCCATTACAGTGGCTTCCTATAGATGGCGCTCCCGCGTATTCTCTACCATCTTTGGTCACAAAGATTGATTGAATATGCGAGTTTGCTATGGGGAAGCTGCCTTAATGGTTCTACCATGCCCGGGGCTGTCCATTAGATCTTGAACTCCCCGTACTTTAATGCAAGAGCATATCTCACTGTCTGTCTTGTCCGCTTTGCCATTAACATTTTCTTTTGATACCATATAATGTCTCTTGACACAAAAGTTCGTGAAGTTTGCCCCCACGGAAGTGGAGCCTCCACTTCCGTACCTTTACCTGACTGGCCGCCAGAGGTCCGCACAGGTGCTGCTTTCCAAGCAGCTGTCCAGACAAAGTGACAGACAAGTTTGAAGTTAGTAACCGTACAAAGACAAATGCAAATGAGTGTTGAGATAAATAATGCAGCGTGAATTTTAGCTTTCTGTTTATTAATTAGTGAAAGAAAATAATTTTCAGTCCTTTATTAGTATGAATTAACAAAATATCGTACGTGCTTAGTATTTTGCATTATAGTTAGTAAAAGTTCTGAATGTTTAGTTTGGTGTTAGTTCTGGTTTGAACAGCTGCTTTCTGGATTGTTTTATTTGTGTTATACTATTTAAACTCTTTGAAATTGAAAATTTTGGAAGAGTTAGAAGAATGTCTTGCTTTAAAGGTAACAAAAATATTATTTCTTCAAACTTCTTACATAGAATTATTGTTGAGAGACTTGGCAACACAACAACCAAGCTCACTTTTTTATATGGCCATGTGATTATTACCAGTGGTGCACAGTGGGTATTTTTTTTTGAGGGCGATATCTGGCTTATTATCGCGAAGCGCCATTTATGATTATTTTTCCCCTTCTAAATTCATACCAGGATTTACCGGTTTCAATATATACAATGAATTTCATAACACCCTGTATATGACAAAATTAGCTGTAGCATAGAGAAATTATTACCTTTCCTCTTCGAAATGGCCGGTTGTCTCTAGTCCATGATATCTTAGCTTTAGGCCTGGATCCAGACACCTCACAATGTACGGTGATTTCTTCATTTGCTACTAGTTGCCTTGGTTTCATGGGAATAATCACACTTAATGGTCTTACTGAAAATAGATAAAAATATTGTTACGAGAAAATATAATATTTTGGTATATGCAAAGTAAAACCATTCGACACAATCATGTGTCATTTTTGCTTTGTCTAGGTATTTAATACATATGGACCGAATCGCCTCAGATGTCCCGTGCGAGTCTGAAAACATGCAATTTTAAACTCATGATCTGGCAATGAAAACGCCATTAAAAAAATAACTCAAACGTAATTTTCGATGTATTTTTCCTCAGCTTCCAGATGGTGTAATTTGTAACCTAAAAAACACTAAACGTGCTGTGGAATTTCAAGGCAAGCCTCTTGGATGGATAAGGCTCTATTTAAACCCTACCTCCACCTTACTGTAAAATATTTCCTCCATCCGAATGTGCAATCTCTGGCAGCTGCGACTTGTTGGAAGTAAAAGACACCTATTTCATTAAACAATGTGGGTTTATTTTATTTCTTGGTTAAAAGTATGCACAAATATTAATCTTTACACTAGTAAAGAAATGACGTGTGTTGTTGACATTCTGTTATTACGAGATGTTATTGTTATGCATCTATACTGATTTTCCGTGTTTTATAAAATAAAATATAGGACTATGCCTAAGAGAAAAGGGGGGTTTTTCCCGCACTGAATTGTAGGACTATGCCTAAGAGAAAAAGGGGGAGCTTTCCCGCACTGAATTATAGGATTATGCCTAAGAAAAAGGGGACTTTTTCCCGCACTGATTACACCTAATTTGTGTACGATATTGGTCACGCACTTGACAGACTTTTATTTTTGTGCCCGGGGCACAACAGGGTTTCCTTGAGTTGTCTAGTCAACTGCTCTCCGTTCCCGACGGGGGCCAAGTTGAAATGAAATGTAACATCCTTTGGAGACTATCCTCCACGAGTCCGGCCAATTAACGTCGCTTTCGCGATGACGTAAATCTTTTCTGACCATTAAACATTAGGAAGAGGCCGAACTAGATACGCGGTACGGCTAAGAGACGTAAAGGGGTTGATACTTGTTGCCATGGTTACTGGCCTTCTTTTGCATTTACCAGAAATATATTTTTAGAACGTTACAGTAATAAAACTAAGAGATAAGAAATCTTCAAAGGAAACTAAGCCTTTGAAGTTCGCCGTGTTAGAAGAACTAAATTAAAAGAAAGATTTTCTTTAGATATTTTAGCCGAAATAGTCTTTATGTTTTGCCGATAACTGCGTATTTTTATGTAAGTTAAATTTAAAAAGGAGACAAGTTTGAGCTTGTTTTATTTGACGGGGATTTTATATCTGCTCGGTTATTGATATTTATTTAGAAATAAAATAGAGTTATAGAAATTAAACGAACGGTTGGGTTTCCCCAACACCTCTCCTATAGTATTTTCCAAGTGATCCACGTTTTGTAGCACAGTTTTTGTTTGAGGTAACCCCAAAAAAAGAAATTCACGATAGTTAGGTCAGGTTTGCTAGGAATTAAACTGTTCCGGTTCGTTTGAATTTGTCCAGAATAGGCCCAACTGTGGAATGCGAAACAAACTTTTGTGGGTGTCTTTGATTAAAAATATTCCCCTTTAATATTTGTCCTATTTATTACCGTGAATTAAAACTGTCTCTATTTTTTTTTCTATATATACTATTTTTGAATCGATTTTTAAAAAACTTTTATACCAGTAGTGATTTAGTGACAATCAATTACCCTCCTATGTCAACTTGTCATATTTACATTTGTTTCAAAGCCATTGAATTAAATTACAATAAAAATGGTATTTTTTAGTTTGAAAAATTTTAACGGTGCTTTTAATAAAAAATAAAAGTGTTTTTTAGTTAGCTTTTAAAATCCTATGGATGATATTCTTTTCTAACTGTTGTGTTTGATCCTATAGATCTTAAAAAAAATCAAGTAATAGTCCAATAGCGCTCAGGGAATTTTATAAAATATTTATTTTTGTACTATAAAACCTCTGCAGACTTTGAGAAATGTATATCTTATCTTTAAAAATGTTGCAATATGGCGTTTAAACTTAATAATAATGAAATAAACGTTAAAAATTGTAACAAATTTATTATACTAAGAAAATATGTGACAAATTAAAAGTTAACATTTTATTTATATTACACATAGAATCTCGATGAGAAACCAAACAACTTTTTCCTATGACATTTTTCGAAATTTTAGCAAATAATATCATTTTCAGGACATTTTCTTTAAAAATGTAACTTTTGACAGCTAACATATATCATGCGACTATCTTTATATATGTCATTTAACATTCTTGGTCAAGCAAAAATTGATGCCAAAGTCAAATTTGACCTGAATTAAATTTTAAAAAGTTTCCTATATGGTGCAGACTTTTTGGCGGACACTGTATCTACATACTATTATCTTACTTCGTCACTGATGTTATCCATTTATTACAGGCTGTTAAAACTGAAAGTTCAGATGATCTCAGGTTATTCTGGTCCATGGACACAGGATGATTAATTTTTTCAGTTCAGTTCAGTTTTCAGCCAAAAACAATGTAAGAATATTTTTTTTCTACTGATTTTGAGTACCTATCTAGTGTTCGAGAACGTACAACTTGTTAATTTATTGAAAATATTTTTAAAAAATAATAATATTGGAAGTGATGTTTTAATTAAGTTATAAATGTCAAATTGCAAAATGAGTGACGTCATAACAGTCCACACGAATGTGATTTCTTGAGACAAGGACGCGGGGGGGGGGGGGTCAAAAAACGATGAAATTTGGGTGACGTAATTTGTGGATGACCCCTAATTGTCATTTTACAAAATAATATGCGAATTAATTAATGGATTTTCTCCATCAAGAATTTAAAAACTCGCTCATACAACATATTATAAAACCTGAAATTTAAAATCAATATCGCAATATTTTTTAAATTCAAAGTCCTCATTAAAAGTTCTTTTTATATGTCATTTAAGCCTTAATGCGACCTTACCCTTTTTATATTCTGTGACATGAGAGATGTGTCGTAAATTTTCCATAAAGTTTTAATGGAAAACCAACGTCGCACAGCTATAAATACTAGTATTTTATTTTAGTGTATTGGAGTATTAATAGCTTTAAGGTAAAGTATTACTGTCAGCGTAAAATAAGTAGTATTAAAGAAAAGGTTGTTTTTCTAGTTTATAACAAATAATTGAACGGTCTTAAGTTTTCCCTACTAAAAAGTCAAACTTCAGTCACGAACGGGTAAAAATGGTTTTCTTGCGCTATCAAAACTTGGTGCATTTCTTGCGAATTGACCTTTTCTTTATAAATTTGTAGAGAAACTTGGAAACAAATTCATAGTATTAAACTTATTTGTCTTATTCTTACAGTTATCAGTTTAAAATTTTTGGTTGTCAAATTAGACCGGACTAGCTGATAAATTTTATTTTCGCTTGCTTGCTTTTTGTCATGTTAAATTAATGCATGCCGCATGCGACATCATCAAAGTTCTCATTTACAGTTTTTTCTAAAATACCTCCATGTTCCTAAGCAAACCTGAGAAACAATAACAATTTTTAGATATATTCCGAAGAAGATACAAAACTTCCTAGTATTTTTTAAGTATATGAGTCAGAAAAAAAACTGAACAAACATTAATAACAAAAACAATACTAATTGTGAAACTACTACATTGTCTGTTACCAGTTATTCAGTTAAAAAGGCCGTTTTGATTCCATGGCATCACAAGATCCGTATTTTTTGCTAGTAAAAAAATTCCTATCTTCTTGAATTAAAATTGATTAAATTTTCAAGTTTATTCCAGCACAGCAAAACCTTTTTCCATAACAGTAATGTCTGTTGATTCAAGTAGGAATAATTCCTTTCTCAGAAAATATATTGTTTTTACCAAATCCCTTGCAGGACTTAGTCTTGGTTATTATTAAATAAGCCTTTTTCATACTTAAAGGAATTTTTAT
Source organism: Philopedon plagiatum (assembly GCA_963971165.1). Classification (NCBI taxonomy): domain Eukaryota; kingdom Metazoa; phylum Arthropoda; class Insecta; order Coleoptera; family Curculionidae; genus Philopedon; species Philopedon plagiatum. Next base: position 10,981,151 of record OZ020195.1, read on the forward strand.
TAAATCTTGTTTATATCAACCTGCTTCTGTACTTTTCTTTGTCTGATAATCCACAATATGAAAACATTTTTAAAGAGATGTGGATATTAAAAAGAATATAATATATTGAATAAAATGGAAAAAGAAAATCTTCTAATGCATTTGCATAAATACACTTAACGCCGATTAAAAGTGATGTAGTTAAATTTTAAAGCGTAAGTAATACGTAAGTGTAGTAAGTAATAAGTAAGTGCGTGTATGTTATATAACTGATGTACTATACGCATCTACAAAACAAAACAAAAATTATCAAAATCGGTTAATCCGTTCAAGAATTATCTGTGAACATACATAAAAAAAGGAAGTGACTTCGCTGCGGGCGCCGCGCCGGCGCCGGTTCCCAAAATATTGATGCCGGCGCCGGGCCCGAGTTCAAAATTTCTCGAGTGCCGGCAGTTCTAACCTAAAATAAAAATAGGTAGGCCTTTTAAATGATATGTAAACATTGTGTGGTTTTAATTTTGCGTAAAAACTATAAAACATGAAAATAGGTGATCAATTTTCTATATGAAAATTTTAATTGCGTTTTGATTGACTACAAGAAAGAAACAAACAATTAGTTTTGGTTGCGTATAATAGCAGAACAATTGACAATCAAAGACAACAACATCCTAATACTGTGGTGGATATTAATCCGGCTCTGAAATACTATTTTTGCGGTTAGCCTATGTTAAAGGTGGAATACCATTCAAGACAAAAAATGAAAAGTGAACAAGGAAGTGTTCCACGTATAAGCAAGGCTGCCAGGCTAGCATTTTCTTGAAAGTAAGCGAACATAAACAATTTCTATGCATCATGGAGCCGGAACAAAATCACGATCATACTTCATCCAAAGCTTATTTCAATTTTCTAGCAAAACAAAGACTAAATTTGCCAGAAAATGTCAAACTTTACTACTCAAGAAGCCTTGAAGGCTGGGGCAAATAAAAAAATCATTCTAGATAACTTAATTAGAGAAACAGGTTGTAAAATGATATTGAAGGACCTCACTAATCTTAGAAATCGTAGCAAGACTGAGGCAAATATTTTTGAAGAATGCATGCATATTTTTAGAAATTCATACCATTGTATTGATATTTTACTTGATTAACATAGGCTTTTCAAGGGTTTATTTTTTCAAGATGACGGAATCAAAAAATAAATGGAATGTTTTCCAAAGATTATTTTTGTTGATGGTACTATCCTTTATAGTCTCTGATGGTACCTATTGCCTGGTAAATCTAAGATTTGCGACTTACATAATAATGGTAGAAGATGGAAGCGGCCTGAGTGAGATTGTAGCTATTTGCTTGTTGGCGAACGAGGATGAAGATTATTATATTATTCTCAGAATATTAATTGTTTATTTTTCAAGCAAAATTTAAGTTTCGTTAAAGTTTACACTATGATAAATTATTGTTTTTTGATTGAATTAAGGTATCTTGACATTAATTTTCTAATGTTGCTGGCACCCAGCTCGGCTGCCGGCGCCGGCATCCATGTTGGCTGCCGGCGCCGGCAGCGGAGACACTTCCTAAAAAAAAACATGACACATACGGATCGAATTGATAACCTCCTCGTGATGTCGGTTAAAAACTTACTTAGTTGTTGTATTTTTACACTTGGTTCTTATCAGTTTAAAACTTTTGGTTATCAAAATTAGACCGGACTAGCAGGAAAATATGGCCAAATGGTCTGTGAACAATTCAACAAAAATATTGTTACCATATAGCTACAGTTCAGAAAAATCAAACATTTTTCTGCACACTGGTACATTTACTGAAAATAACAAATTTAATTTAATTTTTATTTATTAAATAATTTTCCAATGTATTAAATCATTTTTGTATTTCCTAAAAATATTTATTTAATAACGACAAAACTTATAATTGAGACAGTGAATTTGGCCAGAAAAAAATCTCCGTGTAAATGAAAGTATAAGAATATTACAACTTGATTGGACAAAAGCAAGTCTAACGGAAAAAGGTCGATTTACGCCTAACTGAACTTGTAAATTTAATTTATTTCAGAAACAGGAAAAACACCGTTTTTCTATATAAAATCTTTTAATATAACAAGATGGAGTTTGTTAATAATAAATAAAAAAAAATAAATGTGAGTTGGGCCCTGCTATATTAGAATTCGGTACCTATTTATCGATATAATTATATTAAAAAAAATTTGTTTGCTTGACTTGTTGCCAAATTTTTTTCTTTTTGCATAATGTTTAAAAGTTTGGCATGTTTTTAGCAAATTTCACGTGTTCCGAAGATACAAACAAAATATTCTTTTTGTGTACACAATAATTACAATTTGTCTATGACCTCTTTGATAAATAATTATTACATACATACATACATACATTGACTGTTGTTTTAGACATGTAACGAGCTTAGTTACACTCATGTTGTTTAGTGCACTCATTGGACACCACTAGAGGTGTAATGAATTTATTTTGATTTTCAAAAGATGTAAATAAAGATAAATGATTAACATATTTAAGAGATGTTTACCATTGCTAAAATTAGTAAAGTTTGAGTTTGAGACCCAACCAAGCGGTCGTACATAAAATGTGCATATTACACATGGGCTAGAATAGAGGATATTACAGCACTTGTGTACTTATCCGCAACACGGTCTCGGTAACGCTCAATGAGTTTAATCTGAGAATTAACCACGAGATTCACTAAAAAGGTTTAAGATTAAGTAAGTACTAGCTAAATTACGATCTTCTAGTTGGAAGTTAAGTTTGACAAGTTTTTCTTTTGTCAATGTTAATAAGTCGTCATTAAAAACTTATGAGAGATTCTATTATTTCCTTGATTTGTTTGTTTTCCGAATCCAAAAGCTTTTCATCTTTAAATTCAACGGAATATTTCGCTTAAAAGTTCAAATTTGACACCTTCCCGTGCGTTTTTCGGTCCGGATACTGGTGACGTTAGGCGACACATATAAATACAAAGCAATAATAGCTCTAGGTACAGTGGTCATTATAGATATATCGCAGAACTAAAAAACCATAGAAACGTCAAAAAAGCACTTAATTAATGACCGTCTGTCCGTTAGTATGTGAAACAGAACGAAACAATACCTGCTGGAATAATTATTTCAATATTTTGAAGTTTGATGAACTTATTTAGCTTTATGTAAGTGGACCGCAACCGCTATGCGATAACAAAACCCAACCTAAGCACAGGCGAGTCCTCCAAATCATTTTTTCATGAATACCTGGATACCAAGCCGAAAAATCAAACCGAATATTAAAGTCTCCAGGTTTCAACGTGTGAACAATGGTAGGTTTGTATGGATGAAAATGATTTGCTTTAAGAACTCTACCAGCCGTGGATTTACAAACAGAGTATCGTTTCCAGGAAGTACTTTTTCCAAATTTATCAACGAAGTCTTGGGATTTTCAACGACGGCTTGGATAATTTGTAGGTGAATATACTCATCATCTTCGGCCTGGACACACACACTTCCTCTACTTTTAAATTTTGGCATTATGGGTCCAACAGTTTGATCGAATACAGATCCTATTTCGGGATGCCTTTCATGAAAAATCTCAGCGACTTCCCTATAACTTTTATAGTTGTCGCCAGCAATTAAGACAATTTAAATTTTTCGTTCCGTGGCTAGTTTTGGGGGCATAATTATGAAAATTCATAAACTGAATTAATACATTTTTTCCATAGTTAAGAAATATGCAGAACTTTTCTACACCAAAGTGATTTTTTTTCAACTTTCAGTAAACATTTTTCCCATATGGCAAAACTCCGCGGGACACGCTGTATGTCTTTCTTATGTATCTACACTAGAAAATTAGTTTTTTTATAGCAAATAATCGAAGAACAACAATGTTAAAAAAGAACAAAATATTAGTAATGTGTATGTAAATGGTGCTTTTAGGGAATAGGGGAATAGGGTTCAAAGAGTTTCATTTCGGGGTTGCTGCTCTGAGAGGTTGCAGGTTGGATGTGGTGTACCGCAGGGGTCTGTGTTAGGTCCAACTTTGTTTTTGCTTTATATCAATGATCTGGCTAATATTGGTATGGCGGGGAAATTTACGCTTTTTGCGGATGACGCAACCGTCTTCTGGTACAATGGGGATGTTGACCAATTGAGCAGCGACATTAACCGCGACTTGACAAAAATCAAGCAGTGGTGTGATTGAAATCTGCTTTCCTTTAATGTTTCGAAGACTGGAATAATGTCATTCAGGGGTGATCTACAGGATGTTCTTCTGGATAGTAGTATTATTCAGAGCCTGAAAATTAATTTTTGGGAATCTATATTGACAGTAGGTTGAAGTTTGAATGTCACGTAAAGAACTTGAGTGCAAAGTTGTCGTCTGGTTGTTACGCTATAATGGTTATTTCCAGAGAATTGGATGAAGGGGTTGCGAGAACAGCATATTTCGCCCTGATTGAGTCTCATTTACGCTATGGAATATGCTTTTGGGGTGCATGCTCAAAGCAACTGTTTAATATTATATTTATTCTACAAAAACGGGCGGTTAAATATATGTGTAAAGCTAAGGTACGAGATTCGTGTCGTCCCTTGTTTTTGTCGCACAAAATTTTAACTTTGACCTCCATACTTATTTTGGAATCGGCATGTTTGATGCATAAGAAGTATCAAGCTGATATAAACAGAAGCATGGTATACAATACGCGGAACGCATATAATATTTCTCTTCCCCGTCCAACCTCGGCTAACACTAAAAACTCCATATTTTATAATTCAAAAAATTTTTTTAATCCCCTTCCCTTAGCTTTGAGACAGTTGAAGGATAGCAGAGGGTTCCGTAGGAGGTTGAAAGCGTTGCTAGTTGCGAGACCCTACTATGACTATCAGAGTTGTTTGATGAAAACTTTAATTAGTACACTTTCAAAAAATAAATTTTTAATGTGATGACGGTGAAACTTTTGGTTTTATATTTTTTGTTTGGACCTTGACTTTTACTGCTTTTGTTTTACGGGACTTGTCAATTTAACAATTCAGGGGTAGCCTTGTGGTACCAGCTTTTTGTCGCTGATTTTGATTTTTTAGATATGATTTAATTGACTTGGCTTGTTACTTTGACACGGTCTTGTTGTTAATTTAGGATAGTCAATTTTATATTGCTTGTGTGTTTATTTTGACCCTGTGTATTGTGCTGTTATTTAGCTGTGGCTACTTTACACAGTACACAGTAATCTTAACTTTTATATTGTAGATATACATAATATTTTTAAGCCTGCATTTTGATGTCTGTATATGTACCGCTTTGTCAGTAAGAGTACTTGTATTCTTTAGATAATAAAGCATTATTGACTTTGACTTTGACTTGACTTTGACTTTAAAAATGTAAACGGCTGGCCACTCGAACTTACACATAGAGATTTTTAGGCAAAATTTAAAGTTCAATATTTTCAACAGGAATGCAAATTTTTGAACGCGTTTTGCAGATTTTAAGAGCTAGTGTTTTTCGGATTAAGCTGCATGACGTATATTTATCGTAGGACCATAAGTTTATTATATACACAAAAACAAAAAGTTTGTATGAGTGAAATTTCCGCAAAAAAATTTTTTGGTCGTTGCAATATGGTTCGTTACTAAGGTAACATCAATATCTCTAGTCGTTTTTGTCACTTTTTGGATTAAGGCCCTTAAGTCTTGTACACTACTAAACATAAAATTAGGGTAGCAAAATTTTTAAAATGCTGTAACTTGACATTGGATTGACGGTTCTTGATGATTTTTACGGATTTGGAATCCTTATTTCACGTAGATTTTCTATAATCTAAGCATTTTATTTGGGAGTTGAAATATACAGGTTGAAATTTACACATTATACCGAGTCGATAATAGACAAAAACGTAGCGACAAGAACAAGTTTATTACATTATAGTCTTCAATATACAAGATTTGTTAACAACGGCCAAAGTAAATTCTTACAAAATTTCTAATTCTAAACCTAATGTAAAGGTTCCTGTAATCCCTAAAAAAACCAATGTCAAGTTACAGCATTTTAAAAATTTTGCTACCCAAATTTTATGTTTAGTAGTGTGTACAAGACCTAAGGGCCTTAATCCAAAAAGTGACAAAAACGTCTAGAGATATTGATGTTACCTTAGTAACGAACCATATTGCAACGACCAAAAAAAGTTTTTGCGGAAATTTCACTCATACCAACTTTTTGATTTTTTGCATGACTTCATTGATCACCCCGTATATAATAAACCTATCGTCCTACGACAAATATACGTCATTCAGCTTAATCCGAAAAACATTAGCTCTTAAAATCTGCAAGACGCGTTCAAAAATTTGCATTCCTGTTGAAAATACTGAACTTTAAATTTTGCCTAAATATCTTTATATGTAAGTTCGAGTGGCCAGAAGATTAGTTAATATTATACTTACGTAACAATTCTAATCGGACCGTTTTTTCGGATGGCATCATCAGTTTTGTATTACTGGCTTGGCATTTAAATGTTGAGTTTAACTTATCTCGCGTAATTCCCTTAAATTCCAGACGATTGACCATGACGTGATTTCCGATAGCTTCGAGATGTCCTTCTACCAAGCGGTCGTTTACAAACCATGATAGCGTCGGGCTAGGTCTTCCTGCAACCAAATTAAATTAAGAGGATACAACATATTACAAGTCAATAAAAACTAGGTGAGATTTTAACTTTTACTAGTCATAAAAAGGCCTAGTCATTGGGGCGCTATGTCAGATTTATCTTGGGGGGGGGGGGCAAACCTATTGTTTTATTGCAATAGAAGACTGGTTTGCTAATAATTGAATTGTGTTCCTGCTTTTTTAAGCACTAGTCATTGCTTAAAAATGCTGCAACTGACCAACAACAAATTTCTGTTTTTATTTAAATAAAACATGTGGACGACTCAAAGTTGTTTATAATAGGTAAGGTTAGGAAACATATTTTTTAATATATGAATTTTGTTTCGAAAATATTTTGTGCTAAAATGTTTAATACTGTAAGCCTAAGTAAATAAAACAACATAATCGTTATCTGAAATAATAAATGCATTCCTTTTATAAAACACTTTTGCCTGAAAATGATGCTAAGTACTTAATTAAAAAAGAACAAAACAAATCCCGGAGAAACATTCTCCGTTTTAATGAAATCTCTAACAGAATTTTGAATTTATATGTCAGAAAATAATTGAATTTAAAAAGCAGCCACTCTAACTCTTTATTTTTTGAATTACCATTTTGCCCGGAAACATTTACATTTTTAATATTATTTTATATTTAATAAAAGATTAAATTATATGAATTGGATACGTAAATAATAAGGTTTGGTTATTTTAGTTAACTGGGAGTGGGCGTTTTATAAGCCCTCCACCGCAGCCATTGTGTCTATTTGTTTACGTTTGAGATTGCTTGGAAATCTTTTTTGGGTCTGTTAGGCAACAAAATGCAAACTGCAAAAATCCTACACCAATACAATTCAAAAGAACATTTAAAAAATTATTGTGTGTTAGAATTTTCACTTCTGGCAATGAAAATTGTAAAACTGATGCTGATAGCGTTTTATTAAAATTATCAGATCTACTAAAAGATGATGACATTATTGACATTAATACTTCGGCATCAGTTTCATCGCCACAAGATGCTACACCTAAATTTCAGACTAATTTTACAAGGAATAGCTTATTAGAAACAATTTTTTTAAGGTACTTCGCGGGCTATCTTATTAAAAAATGTTTAAATATTCAGAAATGCGCCATATGTGAAAAGTGTTGGAAAGCTCACTAAGACTTGAACGAAACCTCGTTATTTTGTTATTACAGTTTAGATACATCTGGTAACTTAAAGATGCCCCATAACGATTTTATAAATTATATATCCTTACTAGAAATAATATTTCAAAGGAATTTTAAACACATTGTTTTAAAAAATGATGGTATTGCCCATTTTGCAAATATTTGTAAAGATAGCCGCTTTGTTCATCCTTGAAAAAATTTTCCGCACCGGTTTGATTATAGGTTGTTTGGTAGAGAAAGGTTATTTTACGCTCTTAATGAAAAGAAGAATTTGTGTGAAATACGTCAAAATACCATGGGATATAGATACCCAGTATATTTTAAGCATTGCACACTACCTACGACAACCCACTAATCACATTGTTAACTTTAATCATATTTTTTTAACAATTTAACATTAAAACATATTATTTCCTAGGTACGCCTATTGGAATATCATAAAATTTTTCTTCAACCCTGACTTAAGGTCCCCCGGCGTTAAAGGCTTAGAACAAACGTGCCGCTCGAGAGTTATCCTTCTGGTTATTCATTTATTCTTGTGATAGCACTATCATAGTAAATGTATAAGGATATTATGAAGATCTTATCCCAGGTCGTATAAGTAGTGAACTTTCATCCTTATTGAAGCTTATCGATCTGCTGTAAATAAGGTAACCCTGCATTTTCAATGCTTGCTTTATGATGCAAATGGTAGCAAAAATGCATTGCCACCATCAAATAGGAATTTACTGTGATGATATTAAATTTAAAGTTCATATATGCGAAACTGTGGAAGTACCCTAAAATAAAACAATAATAGAGAAAGGATGCTTATTTTACTCGCTCCCCATCTCGCGATCCGTCTACAGTACTTCAGTCCAAATCTCCGCGGTTTGGCGATATCGCATGGAATTCGCATAACATATTTTACTAGGAGCTCTTCCTACCCATTTTAAAAGCAAAATAAAATTATTTACTAGAATAGAAACTGTAATGTCCGCACTGTACTAAATAAAAACAACTTATTTGTAGCTGTTTTCTCACAGTAATTATTTTTCGCTCGAAACACTTAGTAAAAACCTAATAATCAATTACTTGAACTAAACTCTACACATAATATTTCTTCCTAGTTATATAACCACCATCAATTATTTTATAATTTCAAAACTTTAATGCTATATAACTTCGTCTCCATGATTGTATATTACTTTGCCATTAAAACTATCATATTGCTAATAAATTAGTTGAATTAGGTTTCCAACTTTGGTAATCCTTTAGAGGTAATAAAATTATTTTAACAAATATTACCTGGAGAAAATTACTTTCGTCCTCGGTAAATTTTCTTTAGCTGTCTGGTCTGAAAACTTTTGTCTAAGAATCTCGTCGGTTACATTTGTTTTCCAAGTTATTTCTCCATTTCCATTGTCAAAATTAATGAAGTTAGTTTTATATCTTTGCATTATTTCTTTATTAGAAAACTTTACTAGCAGGTGCTCTTAAATGTAATCAAATTTATTTATACGAATCCTCAATCGCGAAGGAAAAGCTTTTATTAGAATAGATTAATCTTAGATGCTTTAATCTTGAAGTGAATTTTGAGCAACGAAAGTAAATTGAAAGATTTCAAAACAGTGATTCCGATATTCTTCCTGTCTAAACAAGTGGTAACGTTGGAAGATTATAACATGTCTGTTTATAAAGTAGACGACGATTACCGAAAAAAAAATTGTTACTCCAACTTTTTGAGAAAGGGTGTGTTACTGTAAAGAGTAAACTAAACTAAAATGCCCGCGCCACTGCTAAAAGCATGGTGTGCGTTGGCGCAACTTGCGTCTATCCAACTTTTTATACATGACGGGTGCTGAACTGCAGTAGTATTATTACTAAAAGCCTGATTTTTTTGTGTAACGTAGAAACACTGTCATTTCATAGCTCAAATTGGAAAAGAATGCTTAAAATATTTTTTATTGCTGGCAAAAATAAATGTCAGTTTTAATACATTCAAATATTAGTCCAACGCTAGACTGGTCTAATGTGACATCCAAACTTGAAATTGCTCGACGACACCTGCTCTAGAGGACTTTATTCACGAATACAAGATTTTTTTTGGAAGGACAGTAAAAAGCAACAAATTGTTTTAACCGGGCGAAGATGCTGTTTGTTAAATAGCTTCTTTTTTAAGTAAAACCCTAGGTTAGCTGTAGATAAAAAAATTAACAAAATTAGTTAAGTGGTTTTGTGTAGTTGAACAAACAAGCAAACCTAAACAATTATTATATTTTATTAATAAAATAAATACTAGTGGTATTTTCATAAATATTAAATTATCGATTTCAGTTAAATTATGGCCTTTAAAATTATTAAATTCCCACCCTGCCCTGATGAAGTGTTTAATTAAAATTGGACGAAAGGGAGATCTAAATAGATAATCCTTAATTTACGCTAATTGTATTTTAATTCATCACTGGCTGTTCTGTGAACAGAACTCCTCTCAAAGCGAATTTAACTGCACTTTTTCCGAAGCCAGTAATTAGTCAAACTTACAAAATGATTTAAAACTTTTAATTGCGACATGTTCATTCTTGGACATATTTGACAAAGAGATTATTTTTATGAAACCGCATTGTTCTGATGGACGCTTTTAGAAAAAGTTTTATAATCATATCAAAAGTGTGTTGTTATCTACTAATCGAATTTACTTCTAACTTTTTAGTTTTCGCTTAGTCGGAGACTAAATAAAAATTTTGCAAGAGGGAAATTAATTTTGCTGGCGTCATATTAATGTACGTAGCGGCTTTAGGGGCAGCCGGGTAGGGCGATCGCCCAAGGCTTTGCGTCAACAGGGGCTTAGCGCTTGATTGGGATTCAAATGCCGTCAAAACTAAAATGGATTGTATTTACAGTTACACTCATAAATACATTCCTTATTGGCGGCGACACAGGGAATTCTGTATCAGCGCGTGCCCAGCGCCTCGATTTCAAAGAGACCTATTCGGGGACCAGCCGCTCTTCTTGGATTTAACCACCTGCTGAGCGTGTGCTCTACGCTGCGAGCAGGGAAATAAAGTACTTTTATTTTAATGATTTTTAAATATCAACATACTCACGCCTATGCTCTCACTTGCAACGTTGTAATTCTATTCATAAATACAAACTGATAATAGCCCTGTTCGCAGAACAGTCTCAAACCAGTCAGAGCCAATGAAATTACTGGAAACCAGTCCGCAAACTGTCACGTTACCAAATAACTAAAATTTGATTGGCGCTGATCGGTTTGTGATTTCTCTACGAACAGAGCTATTATCTACTATTAATTTCATTTAGCTTTCCTATCAGTTGCCTGAGTCCGACCCCGATTTTTGCTTCGTGTAATATTGAAATCCGGTCTCTACTAATGACAATATACATAAATACCATGTAGGTATTTAGTTTTCATTTAAAGTTTTCTAATATAGCATTTTCTTATATTAGAAAAACTTTTTGAGCTATATGTTTGTACAATTAACTTGAACGCAATCAAGCAATAATTTTATCTTTTGTAAATCTCATGTAAATATGTATATCTATGTATATGTAAATCTTATGTAAGTACTATGGTATGGTGTTTTTTATAACATCCGTGAATAGGAAAGTATTCCAACAATCCGTACACATTTAAAACCGATTGTCAGTTACCAAAAGTGGCTGAATCTCAAGCAAAGCACAAAGATTAGCTGTGCGCGTCTCAACACTTTAATGAATCCTAATAAAAATAAAACATCATTACTGACGTAACCTTTTAGTATGAACAGGGCTGCACCAAGCTCTTGTAGCGCCTTGGGGCAAATTGCAGATTACATCTTGCCTGATGACCCCAACTGTCGACGTTTGTTTCGCAAAGGGCGACCATTTTTTAAAAACGTTCGCAGGAATTAAAATATCGACTCTTTCTGCAAATTCTGCCAAAAGCAAACTATCGACTTTTTTGGTACAAAGTGCCTTAGGGTGCCCTTGGCCTCCGCTACCATGAGGCACTGCCCCACTTGCCTTAATGAACAGCGCTAGCCTTAGTATAAAAGTTTTAAAATAAAAAATGCCAATTAGTATGCTAAGGGGACTTTTTTTTTTTTGTCCATTTTTAGGGCTTAATCACACTTACATTCCATCGTGCCTGTTGTTATTAGTATTGATAATTTAAATACAGCAAAGGTTAAAGAAAATATCAGCTTTAATATATCTATATTAGAAAATAGAAAAACTTTATTTTTAATCTAAAATAATTAGGTACTCTTGCTATAATGAGATGTAATAATCTATATACATTTTTCAAAGTCAAAGCATTAATAATTTAAAGGACTACCTACCTTCTCATTTGATATTTATGCAAAAAAACGTATTTTTTTCATCGCTGAAAAAATAATTGGCAATTATTTATCCAAAAACATAAAAAAAACTGTTTTTGAAAAGGTGATCTGTTTTAGGGTTTCATTAAAAATTCATCACATTACGCTATTCTAACCATTACAATGAAACGCAGTTCCTTTGCCAAGTCTCTAATTACCCGGTTTTAACCCTCTAATTTCCTTTCAGTCTGCCATAAAAGAATATTCTTTTGTAATACCAACTCAGTAAAGACCTGTATCGCTAGCGGTATCAGAGTACAGTAAGAAGGTGTAATACGAGTCTCGAAAAATCGTTTTAGTATATTAAAAATTTGGTCACAAAGTCAAGGCATATTATTGGGCTTTACACCAAAAAAAAAATAGTTAAGTTATATTCAACTGGTACTAATAGTAATTCTTCTGCAGGTACTTGAAAACACTGTTCCTTTTTTATATATAACTGCATATAGTCAATTTTAGGTCAGGATAGTACGTAGTGTTGCAGTCACCTAAATTTGTTCTAGGAACGGTTAATATTTCAAAAAATCCAAATCTGACAAAAAATATGCATCGATCCCTTTTTTTTGTAAAGAATTTAAATAAACTGCTGGTCACTCGAACTTACCCATAGAGATTTTTAGGCAAAATTTAAAGTTCAATATTTTCAACAGGAATGCAAATTTTTGAACGCGTCTTGCAGATTTTAAGAGCTAGTTTTTTTCGGATCAAGCTGCATGACGTATATTTATCGTAGGACCATAGGTTTATAATATACGGGGTGATCAATGAAGTCATGCAAAAAATCAAAAAGTTTGTATGAGTGAAATTTCCGCAAAAAATTTTTTTGGTCGTTGCAATATGGTTCGTTACTAAGGTAACATCAATATCTCTAGACGTTTTTGTCACTTTTTGGATTAAGGCCCTTAGGTCTTGTACACACTACTAAACATAAAATTTGGGTAGCAAAATTTTTAAAATGCTATAACTTGTCATTGGATTGATGGTTCTTGATGATTTTTACGGATTTGGAATCCTTATTTCACGTAGATTTTCTATAATCTAAGCATTTTATTTGGGGGTTGAAATATACAGGTTGAAATTTACACATTATACCAGGTCGATAATAGACAAAAACGTAGCGACAAGAACAAGTTTATTACATTATATTCTACAATATATAAGATTGGTTAACAACGGCCAAAAGTCAATTCTTACAAAATTTCTAATTCTAAACCTAATTTCAAGGTTCCTGCAATCCCTAAAAAAAAACCGGCAAATATCAATTTCATCAAATTTTGCTACCCAAATTTTATGTTTAGTAGTGTGTACAAGACCTAAGGGCCTTAATCCAAAAAGTGACAAAAACGTCTAGAGATATTGATGTTGCCTTAGTAACGAACCATATTGCAACCACCAAAAAAATTTTTTGCGGAAATTTCACTCATACAAACTTTTTGATTTTTTGCATGACTTCATTGATCACCCCGTATATAATAAATCTATGGTCCTACGATAAATATACGTCATGCAGCTTAATCCGAAAAAAACTAGCTCTTAAAATCTGCAAGACGCGTTCAAAAATTTGCATTCCTGTTGAAAATATTGAACTTTAAATTTTGCCTAACAATCTCTATGTGTAAGTTCGAGTGGCCAGCAGTTTATATTTAATTTTGTAAATATGTACCCAACTATATACGGGTGGTATTCTCATCATGTGTCGGAATATATCTATTTTTAATTCACTTTAGAAGAAAAAATTTAAATACATTTTCTCTCTTGTACAATATTTTTCACTTAAGAATTCTTTAATTTGAACCGGCTAGCTAAAGTTAGTTTGTTATTTCTGTGGAATACAGTAATTTTAGCCCTCCGTTCGGAGTTCAGGTCAGGTATCAGGAGTTACGGTAAACGTAACAGTAAATATTTAATAGCAAGAATCCGCCTACTGTGTCACGTCGTTTCCTGAAGATAAAATCCCAATACAAGTTCACTTATGTATTCGCACATTTGAGGTACAGGCACGTACCGAGAGCAAACTTTTTTGGAACAAAATTTTCAGCTATGTGAAGATAAAATTCCTAACTTCATGCGAGGAACAAAGTCGCGCTTTTTTGAAAATTCTGCCTCGAACTACTATTATTGCCCACTTTGAGTAAACAGTTTTGATATGTTTACAAAATGCAGATTAGAAATATTTAGGACAACTTTTTGCAGTCTTAGAGCTGAAACTCGAATCCTTTAATAATTTAAACATTGACGAACTTTTTAAACCCGAATTCAAGGGTTTTCAAAATTTTTTGATAAACACAAGATACTTATCATGGATGATAGACCTGATACAATAAAAGAAAGGTATGATATCAAACCGTGTCAAATTCGGCCGCGCATGACGTCACGCTGTGAGTAATTTTTGAAATTTATAACGAGCAATATAGAGTTTACGTTAGTTAAAGGCGATTTTATATAAATTCTGTTGGCAATATACTTTGCCTCCTGCTTATAGTACAAATTTTATAGTATATGATTTAAAATAATCATGCAAATAAAGGGATAAACTAATTTAAAATAATAGATATTGGTAAGTTGCCTGCCAGTTGCGTCCTATATATTTATTTACGTGAAAAGGAAAGGTAAATAATTTAAAAAAATAAAACTATGCCTAATAATTAAGATATTAATTTTTATTTAGAGGCATATTCTTATTAAAATATATACCTACAGAGTCTTCCGAAAATATGTTATGAATAAGAATTTTGTTTGTTCCTATAATTTGTCAAATATTTTTTGCGGTGAATAACATCTTTATGCTTGCGACGGAAACATGTTTTTTAGGATAGTTTTTTTGGGTTTTTTACACTTGAAAAAATCTTAAAATGCCAAAAATTATTCTAAACAAGACAAAAATATCTAAATTTATGAAATATTACTTTTTAAGAAAATAGCCTTTTTTTTCAGCCGCTTTGTCGTATTTTCTCGATTAAAGTCTATTGATTCGTTACCGTGGAGATTTGTAGCGATTTTATTGTTTGTCACAGTAAACTTTTTTATTG
Organism: Philopedon plagiatum; assembly: GCA_963971165.1. NCBI lineage: Eukaryota > Metazoa > Arthropoda > Insecta > Coleoptera > Curculionidae > Philopedon > Philopedon plagiatum. Next base: position 10,996,332 of record OZ020195.1, read on the forward strand.
AAGCAGGTTTGTAAAAGCATTAAACACATTTGGCCATTAATGACATGACACAATTCATGCTTTAAATTATCTTTCACTTTCGTTAAAATGTCTAGAACGGATTCTAGCATTTTTCAAATTAAACTTATCTTCGCGTTTGCACAGACGCTTCCAAATACATTATGATTCTTTGTCTTTGGGGGAGCTAAAAACTTTAGTATCGGGCATAAAGCCCTTGCATTGATTGTACACATCACAACCATACACAACACACCTCATTTTCACTTTTAAACTCTTAAAAGTGATATAAAAACATCAAAAAATAAATTTAAAACGCAACGCGATCCTAACAAAGACGTGTTTCGTTTACTAAATATGGCGGAATTACTCACAGCGTGACGTTCATGGCCACGCCTACCTGCGCGATATCATATCTTCTTTTATTTGTATGATGGATGATAGATAGCAAATTCTCTCACTTTTCTCAAATAAAACTGGAACAAGTTCAGTGACTTGGACGTTTCACACTACATAGTTGCTCTTGGTATATCTAAAATCATGAATCAAGTATGGCATGCGAAACTTCTCAACAAACTTGCTCTTAACAGTTTAAGTCCCAAATTATGTGTGGAAATCATTAATTTATAAACAAGGACGATCCTGACAGGGCCAGGTATATCGTCCCCCACCTACTTCTTGAAAATGGATGTTGCCAGGCTTTCAGTTTATGTGGCATATTTTCAGACTGCTAAACTATACGAAAATAATGCAATTACTGCAAGTTAATATCTGCAATCCTAAATACTGTAGGGTAAAGCATATGTATGACTAAGGACTAATAAGATATAGGTACCAATATACCACTAGTTTTTGTCATAATAAATTTTTAGTAATATCACCATTGCATGGTGATAAACTTTCGAGTGACAGGGATGGCAACGTCGCTTCTTCATCAGAACACGGGGCTTTTCCTAATTCAACTATGATCTAAAGATTTCTCAAAGAATAATGTTTAGTGCGAAATGTTTCAGGCAGGTCAGAATATACATAAGTAATTTTTTGTTTTTCCTAAAAAGACGCCATCCATAAACTTTGAGAAATGGTGCGTCATTGTTAAGTGTGTATAAAATTGAATTATTTTCATCGGGACTGTCTTTTTACAGATTTGCTCGATGAAATACAGACGACCCGGAAAGCCATTACGGTGGCGCGTAAAGACGGAGTAAAAGCTGTCGTTTTTTGTCTAACACACGCACAGTGTATACAGTAAAACAAACGGCAAGTTATAAAGGAACGGTTACGTCTCCTCTTGCAGAAGATCAGTTTTATTGTATCAGCAGCTTTTTCCAGTTGATGCATAATATCTGTTGTGGTACAGTTCTAACTTCCATCAATGCCAGTGTATTCCAAGACTCCGTACTGGCACCATACTTTTTTTAATGTTACACAAACGACCTATTTTTTTTACTACCAATTTCATCTATAATTACGCCAAAGATAGTACCACCTATAACTATAATTATGCTGCTGATAGTACCCTTTACTCTAATGTTGTGTTTTTCCCAAAAACCGGGTGGAGGCGAAAAAAGAGCAGGCTTATGCAAGTATGGCTTTCGCAGAACCTCCAATTAATGTTCAAATAGGGCGTTAACAACTTTGCCTAGTTTGGTGCTTCCAAAATCCAGGCTTGTTTACTGTTGCACAAAAAATCCAACAACGTATTCCATTCACATGAATAGTCTAATCCTATAGCAATAATTGTTCGATGGTGCTGGCATTGTTACTATCCAGTGCCGACTATAGACCACAAAACATAAATAAAATAAAGAAAGTTCTCCAAGAAAATAACTATCCCGAAAATTTGCAAGCAATCTCCAGTTAAAAACCCAAGCAAACCCAAGCAAACAATACAAAATCAAATACCACCATAAACAATAAGTACATTTCACTAACGTATGTTCCCGAAATTAACAATAAACCTAAAAATGTTCTCGAACTGTACAAAATAAATATCGCAGAAAAACCAACAAACAACACGGAAGCACTGTTTACTAAAATAAAACCCAAAATACCACAATTAAATCAAACACATGTAATTTATAAAACAGACTGTGCAGACTGTCCAAAAACATATATAGGATAAACCAAACAATACCTAAAAAACAGAATTAATGAACACAGAAATAGTATTAGAAACTCAAATCAAACACACACCGCTCTATCAAAACATGCAATAGATAACCTACACAACTTTAATTTCAGCAACGTTCAAATCTTAGACTATGAAACAAACTATAGGTATAAAAATGAAATATCAAGTAAATGATTCACATTAAAAAAACTAAAAACACCCTCAATTTCAGAAATGATACAGATAATCTAGGTATTACGTATAACACCCTAATAACGCAATAAATACCCAAATTTTTACATCCCAGCATCCAAAACCCATAATATTATTACCTGGTTATAGGTAACCAAGACCTTAAATGTAAACAAATTCAATTCAAAAGTTTAGTTGAGAAATAAGCACCAATAGAATAAGATCGTTGAAATAGCACATAAGAAAGAACATTAGTGTAGTGCCCACTTATAAAAAGGTATGTTTTTACTATTTTCCCATTAAATTGACTTAACTATATGTATAAAAATAATTATTACAGTTCTGAGGATGGTTTAAAAGTTAAATAAACCGAAACGTCAACAGAATAGTTTTTTAATTCTAAACCAATTGACCGATAATAATAATTGACCGATAAACCCAGGACAATTCAAGAATATTTGCCAAATAGGGTCAGGAAAATGTAAGTAAAATTATTATTACAGCAATATTATATAATATTGTTATTATTATGTATAAAAATAACCTCAAGTCAACGAAAGCGTGAATCGTCGAGATACGCCCATTCCTAATTGCTAATCTAAAACTCATTAAGGAATTTTGTTATGCATTTTTAATAGTATCACATCATTTTTGATGTGCATCGATTAGGAGTTTATCAGTGGGGGATGCTTAGTAATTTAAAATAACTCCCGTATAACGCGATAAATTGACATCCGTATTTTCCATCTCAATAGTGAAATTCTTTCCGAAAATTGGTCCAGGGTGGTTGGTATCTTAGTAAACGTAAGACCATCCTTGTGCAAGCACCATAAAGGGTTTTCAGTTGTATACCTTGGATGTAATAAAAGGGAGTTGTTATGTCGGTATATTAATTCTTGGGAGATAATGCTTTGTTTCTGAGAATCTAACTTTTTATTAGCTGTAAAAATTTCCTCGTATGAGGCGGAAAAGAAAAAAGAAAAAAGACAGAGAAAGAACATGAGAGAGAGAGAGAGAGAGAGAGAGAGAGAGACATAATTGATTTCTCCATTATAAATTGGGTTTCTGTCATCATTCAAAATTAAAATTGGGTTTGCTTGGTTGATATATAGATGGCCACTTAGGTTTTGACAAGTTCTTGTCCTGTAATTGTTAATAAGTGTTCATTACGAACTTTCGAGTTATTCTAATATTTCAGTGATTTGCTTGGTTTTAAAGTTATTCTGATCTTGGTACGTGTTGCTAAAATTAATGTATATGCCCCTGTCCTTTATGCAGAAAGACTCTGAAATAAATTCATAATATAAAACTGGGTTGTCTTATTTTTACATTTGCCAGTTTAAAACTTTTGACATTAGACCGGCCTAGCGATCGTGAATCTGACCAAATATGTCCTATATAGATCTCTGTTAGGTTTGTTATTGGTTTATTGTAATGTCACGCACACTGGTCTTTAAAATAAAGAGTAAAAAAAACACAGTTGTTAAAGATATTAATCGTCAAATATAACTTACAAAATTTTAAAAGAAAGTTATGCAATACTAAATTACTTATATTTTATAAATACCTACCTAATAATTTTTATAATTTTCCTACAAAGATTAGATATTTTTAAAAAAGCCTTTTACAAACGAATAAAATATATTTCCTTTAGCTTTTTGTGCAAAGTTAACGGTAGGTTAAAAAAGAAAAATGGGGTTGTAATGAAGCCGGCGATAAAAATGCGAGCACTTGCCTTTAATGGGTCATTATAGAATTTTCTAATTTATGGTCTAACTTTGAACTTTTCCCTTTTATATTTCTTTACCAATTAAAACCTCCGCCAACAAATAAAACGTTTTACGAAAATAAATAGGGAAAAATTCCCTAAAGTACGCAGAACGTAGATAAAGCGTGCATTTTTTAGAGCTAGAAATTTTGAATTAAATAACTCTTAACAAACTAATATTTATAACAATAATATGTAAAGCTTATCAAGTCTAGGAGTAGACGCGAATCTTTCGATATTGCCCCCGCAGTGTCCAATAGATAGCAGCTAAACTTGTCACTTGCTTATTGCGTCTTAAAAAGTAAACTGCTAGAACGTTCTGTGTGAAAATAGTGGAAGTATTGCGTTTATTTTGCGAAATAAAACTAGCGAACTGTCACGGAATTTGAATCTAAATTATGATATAGGTTTTGTTAGGGCAAACTGGCATAGCAAATGTTTATATATGCAGCGAGATGCCGAAGAACAAATACCTATTAAAGACTGTAACAACGTGCAAGAGCGCTCAGCGATGGCAACTGGCGTTAAGTTTGTCTACCGTTAACAGAATTTCTCGTGAAATGAAATCTGTTAAAGACCGTACTTCCACATCTTTTTTGACACCAAACAAAAAAGGACAAAGAACTGCATCTAAATCTAGTTTGGACGACTGTGATAGAGGAGTGCTTCGTAGATTAACAATATATTTTTATATTACGGAAAAAAATGCTAACCCATCGCACGGGTGTTTTAGAAAGTTACTAATTCATTTTCTGTACGAATACTCTAGATACTGTAACATTTTATTCACCCTGTAACGAAAAACAGAATTTAATTTGTTACGTCAAGAAAATCTGCCGAAGTCTCAGACACAACAGCCTGGTCTTGAGACAATAGCGGCGCGTGTCTAATGCACATATTATTGCAACAACAAGGAACATTTGTATCAAATTCTATTACCAAGCAATTGGTCGTATATTTCGGAAGATATTTTCTGTATTGTTATCTAGGATAGCGATATTATGCTATAGAATAGTTGTTCGATAAACTTAATGCAGCTTGTTAAAATAGGACGTCTGTTCTCTCATTCGAATGAAACTATTTATAAAGGAGTTTCTTTGTAAAGGAATCCTTTTTTTTTTGCTAAACTTGTTATAATAAATTAATCAAACATAACGAGAAAAATACAAGTACAGGGGGCGGCATCTGTTATCACCTATTTTCAAAAATATGCTATAAGATAAAAAAAATGATATAGAATAATTTTTTTCTGATAAATCAGGACTCTTCGATGTGAATTTACCTCGGATCAGTAGCGACATTGATTATTATATTCGCTAAAATGGAAGTGAGCTTAGTTTAACCTCAACAAAAAATTTGGGCTCGTTTTCGTCATTTTGTAAAACTTGCAAAAATTGTCTACAAACAGCAATACGAACAGGTTTATCTGAATCTTTTAACTTGTAGACTTGTTGGATTTTATACAGGTGAAAATACAAATCAAAATTTAGAACTTTTCGCACCTGCCCAGTAACTGTATGTCTGTTATTGTTAATTTTTTTAGTACAGTGTAATTTGTGTAAAATAATTTTTATTAATCAAAGAAATCTATTAAAAATCTACCAAATACTTGTATTGTGCCAATGTGCAAAAATACTACTGCAAGTGTCCTGAAAACGTCATTTTTCACACGCCAGAACCACCGATGTTGGAAGAAAGTACATACCTAGTCCAAAGTTAATCAAACATTTTTCATAAATAGGTACCAATAAAGGTCAGTATTCTTTCGTGTCATTCCACACTATTAAGATATTAAGAATACGTGATATAAGATGCCGGACGAGAATAAGAAAATCAAACTTTTGAGATGATTAATCGATATGTCACTCATTATATATTATATTATAATATATAATATAATATTATTATATTGAAACTGTAAAAGGCTGGATTGCAGACGAACAAATTAAAATGCAGACATTTTTAGAAAGAGACAAAACATCGTTCACTATTATACGTCATTACTGAAACGTTTCTATAAGGCTCGTGCTTGGTAAATAAAACGCAATGGTAGACTTTACTTACCTCCTCTAACTTCACACGTTAATATCAAATCTGACCCTTCTTCTAGTGGTCCCACAATATTGGAAACATCACGTCCCGAATTATCGTATAGAAGCAACTGATGTGGTGGAACTGAAACAAAGAAATGTTTTTTATTATTGTGGAAAATGTGTTTTTAGTACCGAAATTACTTGCCAAAAAGTTTTTCTCTGGTACTTTTGATTCGTCAGCTACAGCTAAGTTGAGTAAAAAATGTTTCCCAATACGGAAAGGCGAATACTGTTCTCACTGGTCAATTTAAAATTTTAATGTGATAGTGACCAGTGGCGGATTTAGGGGGGGGGGGGCGCAGGGGGCGTATACGAATTCGTAATTTGAAATAATGATTTGATACCTAGGATTTTAAAAATAGCATAAGAATAAATAAATAACCAAAAAGATAACTCTTCTGTCAAGCGCGACGACCGGTACCCAAGCAATCTTCGAAGTGTTAGGTACTGTTGTAAATAAGCGTATGATAATATGTGTATCAAATATTTGATTACATTATTTTTATGTCTTGTATACAATTGTCTAGTTTCAAACTAATTATTTTAAAAATCAAAAAAAATCTTTTATTATTTACTTACATTATGATAACACGGATAACGTTCGATTAAAATTATCAGATCTACTATTCCTGTTTCAGTATCAGTCTCAGCGCCACAAGATGCCACACCTAAATTTCAGGCTGATTTTCCAAAAAATAGCTCATTATAAACAAATTTTTTAGGGTACTTTGCTTATTAAAAAATGTTTAAATATTCATAAATGCGCCTATGTGAAGAATATTCGAAAACTCACCAAAACTTTAATGAAACCGCGATATTTTGTTATTACAGAGTGTATCAAAATGTTAATTTAGATACATTTGGTTTACATTTGCCTATGTCAATATCATACAATTTTGCTTTAACACTAACTTAAGGCCCCTCGGCATTAAAGGCTTAGAAAAAACGTGCCACGGGAGAGTTATCCTTCTGGTTATTTATTTATTCTTTTGAAAACAATCAGAGTACTTGGAGACAGAAAAGTTATTTTAATAAAAAAGTCAGTTTGTGTTTATCCGGACAACGTTATTTTGCAACAACGCTTAGCTTCTTACTTTTATTTCAAGAAGGAAGTTCGGTGCAAACACTTTATTATTTCCTAAAAAAAAAACGTTAAAAGCTGTTTCTTGAATCTGCTTTACAGTTTGGAAAAATCCAATAAGCTTTTTTAATTAGAAGCTAATGAATACTTACGTTAAGTTAATAATAAAACTAGTTAAGACCCTATTAAGACGTTAACTTTTAATGTAAAATAAAAGCTGCCGTTTTCCTGAACTTATAAAAAACAAAAAAAAGTTTTAATAAATTATTCGTCAAATATTATTAAGCGTCAAACTTTGCAAATTAAAACACTATAAAATGAGTTTAATTTATAAATTAAGTATAATTCAAAATCGTCAGAACATTATTCTTGTAAGAGTTTCTTACTTTAATAGATATTTCTATTAAAGGAAAATGAGAAAAGTTTTTTGGACGGAATTAAAAATTTAATTCGAAAAAGGAAGAAAATGTAAAGTAATAATCATAAATTTTATAACTTTGCAGTTGAAGTCTTGTAAACTTGTGTATGCATTTCAAGTTTACGGGCTCCTTTTTTGAATGGCCTCCAAGTTTTATGTGTTTCTTAGATTGTTAATTTATTTTATTATTTGTATTGACGGAAATATCTGGTATACAAGAAGTTTAGTTCTAATAATGAAATATAATTTTTTCTGTGACTTATGGATTTTTATTCTGATTGTTTTTGCAAATCTCAAATATTTGGGTGATTGAAGCTGCTGGATGCTTTCTAATGTCAACATTGTGAAATAAGTCCTTCTTAGCTCAGTAAGTGCTGGGCACTCCCTAAGGATATGGACACCAGTCTTGTCCTTTCTAATCTTTTCTTATTACCAAGAATTATCCACAAGAATATTACTTAGGAATACACTACTGGAATTCTAGGTTTCTAGGACTTTAAAGTGTACCTACCAGCCGTGGTCGGTTCCATTGCTATTTTTATTATTTATCTGCATCGTGCCTTTTGTTTTTCCTGCTTTAAACCGAATATAACAAAGCGAGTGGCTACAGTTCCATTGGCGCCGTTTTTTGTGCTTGTTATTGGTGCAGTCACTAACTCACTGTGTGGTATCATTGATCTAGAGGAGCTTTTTAGAAATTGGGGAATTCATGTCACTATTTATTTGTGTAGAAATAAAGAGGTATTAAAAATAAAACCTCCCATTTATTAATCCAAGAAAAGATATGTATATTCAAACGGCTGCTTCTCTTTAAATCGATGGCCAATTTACTTAGAGTGAAGTAAAATAAATAATTAAAACTGTTTTATTTTAAATTAAAAGAAATAATAATTCGAAATAAACATCAAGAAATATTGAATAAAAAGTTTAAAGAAAGAAAAGAAATGAATTAAACAGAAGAAAAATGGAATTATTTTAAAAACTGCGTTCTTGACGCTGCTAAAGAAACTTGTGGAATAACGAAAACAACAAACAATAATAAGAAAAAGACGGAACGGTGGACCGAAGCCATAAGGAAAGTTATAAAAGATGAAAAAGACAGATGGAACAGATATCTGACTACAAGAAGTAATGAAGACTATGAAATATATAGAGAAAAACGAAAGGAAGTAAAAGAAAAAGCCAAAAAAAGCAAAAGAGAAGTCTTGGGAAAAATTTGGCCATAAGATGACAGAAAATTATAGAGAAAACCAAAAATTGTGTTATGGAACATTAAAATAAATGAGACAGCAGGAGGGATGAATGATATGATGAATATAAAGGACAAGGAGGGATATATAATAACGAAAGAGGATAAGATAATGGAAAGGTGGAGACAATATTTTAAAGAATTGACATATATTGAAACGGAGGATCAAGAATTAATTCAGAAATAAATGAGACACACGAACTAGAATAAATTGAAAAAATAGAAGAAAAAGAAGTGGAAGAAGGTACAAAAATGTTGAAAAAAGGAAAAGCACCTGACAGTGACAATATAACGTCGGAGATGCTAAAATATATGGGGAAACAAGATTGAAAACAGTTGAAAGAATTGATGAATGACATAATAAATAATACGAAAATATCAAAGGATTGGAACTCAGGTGTTATATTGCTAATATACTAAAAAGGAGATAAGAGAAACTGCAGTAACTATCGAGGAATAACGGTCTCAAGTATCCCAGGAAGGGCCAGAATAATAGAAAATCGATTAAGAAATAAGATAGAGGGAGTACTAGAAGACACCCAATGTGCATTTAGAAAGAATAGAAGAACACAAAATCTAATTTTTACAATAAGACAAGCAAGTGAAAAATTTATAAATAAGAACAAATACATACATACTTGTTTCATAGATCTAGAGAAGGCCTTTGACAGAATTCGAGGAGAAAACATATTGGGAATTTTAAGAAAGAGAGAAGTAGATAGAATAACACTAGAAAGAATAAGAGCTAATAAAGATAATATAAATACAGTTCGGACAAACAATGAGGAGTCTAAAGAATTCGCCACAAGGTCGGAATAAAACAGGGCTGTATATGAAGTCTTGCTATATTTTTAGTAGTTCTGGATGAAATACTAAAAGAAGCAAAGAAGAGGATGAAAAAATTAACACTAGGATATGGGCAAATGAAAGAAACAAAGATTACTGAATTAATGTTCGCAGATGACATGGCTATACTAGTAGAATCAGAAGAGGATCTAACACAAAACCCTGAAATATTAGACGAAGAACTAATGAAGTTTAATATGAAAATAAACGTCGAAACAAGTAAAAGCATGATAATATCAAGTCCAAAGAAAAACCATATGATAATATTCACTGGACAACAAACAGAACAGGTGGACAACTTCAAGTATTTGGGATCAATAAATTGAAGACAATGGAAGAACAGATAAAGAAATAAACGACAGAATGAGAAAAACAGGAAAATATTGAACAAAATGAGGTCGACATTTTTAGGAAAAATAGAAATACCCAAAAAAATAAGAACAGAAATAATCAAGAAAGTTGTAAGGCCATCGATGCAATGGAAATAAGGTTTCTGATAAAAATAGAAAACAAAAGTATAAGAGATAAAGTCAGAAATGAAGAGTATAGACCAAAGTTACGAATATAACCTATAAATGAAAAAAATTGTGTAAGGGCAATTAAGATGGTTCGGACACGAGTGCCATATGCCGGCAAATAGAATGTCAAAAAGAGTGTTTCAAACGCGAATGCCAGGAAAAATAGAAAGGGGAGACCAAGGAAAACATGAATTAACAGAACTAGAGAAGAGGCGGAGAAAAATGAGATAACGCGGGAAGGAATTAGGAAATTAACGGAGAAGAAAATACAAAGCTCAACTCAAACAGCCTAAGACCTAGCGGTAGAGAGGCTTAGGATTAAGTAAGTAACTAAGTTATTTTAAATACATGGTTCTCTTATTAGGAGGAGACATGGCCAAAGACTGAGTTTTTGCCACTCTAAAGAAATAGTTTTTTGAATTATATAAAAGACAAGATTCATTTACTTAAATTTCTTAACTTTTAAGAGGTGTTTTTTTGCGTGCAGGTATTTCAATTTCTCATAATTTTTCTAACGGTGATAACGAACTGAATCCTGTTAGGATCTCTTGAAATCCCCATTTTGGCCAAAAAACCTGACTTCTCATCCTGAATAAAATTATTAAAAGGTACTGGTATACTCGTAAAATGTAGTAAGTTTGTTTCAGCTCTGGGTTAATTTTCCAGTATGTCTTTGTTTTTAATAAAAATGCAAGCGCGCTTATATTATTTAAATTATGTGATGATTTTACAAGTATAAAATACAGTCTAATCTATAATTTATCATATCAAACCAGAATCCCGAGAGTTTGTAAACTTTTTGTAAATTTAATATACAGAGTACAGAGTGTACAAGTTGTATTTTACATAAATATGAATATTATCCTCAGCCATATAATTTGATATGCACGAAGTTTAGTACGAGACTAAAGTATAAGGTTTCAATGTGAAAGATTTTATGAGATTAATAATTTGCTAAAGCACTTAATCAGCTTATAAATTCTCCGCTGAAGGTGGGCGCCTACTGAATAGACTTGGCTCTGCTCGTATTATCAGGTAAGAAAAGAATAAGGCTACAATATGTATGTTCTGGCGTAAACTGCTCATGGAACTGACCAATAGTGCGAGTTCTTGTTTAATTGTTTTTTCTGTCATCATTCTCAATCGAAATTGGATGGACCATAGTTTATGACGAAATGCAAAAAGGCGCCTACTGAATAGACTTGGCTCTGCTCGTATTATCAGGTAAGAAAAGAATAAGGCTACAATATGTATGTTCTGGCGTAAACTGCTCATGGAACTGACCAATAGTGCGAGTTCTTGTTTAATTGTTTTTTCTGCCATCATTCTCAATCGAAATTGGATGGACCATAGTTTATGACGAAATGCAAAAAGGCGCCTACTGGATAGACTTGGCTCTGCTCGTATTATCAGGTAAGAAAAGAATAAGGCTACAATATGTATGTTCTGGCGTAAACTGCTCATGGAACTGACCAATAGTGCGAGTTCTTATTTAATTGTTTTTTCTGTCATCATTCTCAATCGAAATTGGATGGACCATAGTTTATGACGAAATGCAAAAAGGGTGTACGCTTGCGGAATGATGGACTGTTTGGTTGGTGGGGGGGGGGGGGGGGCAGGGGAGACGTGGCCCCTCCTGAGATTGTGAGATTGTCATACTTTTTAATTATTAGTATATTTGTATAAATCACTACAAATTAAATCTTTTAAAAAATATATTAATTTTTTTTATTTTGCCCCCGCTGAGAAAAAAGTCTGCGGGCGCTCATGCCCTTAGTAATATTTCGTCACCATACAAACGTCTTCCAATTTAAAAAGTTTCCGCGAAATAATGCCTATTTTTCAAAACAAAATATTATACCGTCGAACTGCTCCAGTTTCTTGAAAGTAGTTGTTATATCCAATGTGTGACACATCAACTTTGTATGGTGGTTTAAAAAACTACTTTTCAAACAAGTATAGCGAAAGAACACCTAAATATTTTGGAGAAAAATAATATTGTACTGAATTGCCAGTGTAGGTGATGGACAGGGCGCGAAAATATTACTGCATCAAATGTGCTCCGGATTTTTTTGCTTTTGTGCTTTTTATTATGTGCTATAATAGCACTAATTATACGTAGTTTTTTTATATAGTTTAGTAAACTGTCCAAAGTAAATTGGGGGATTCTAACTCTTTAACTATTTTTTTTTTCTGAATGGACTTGCTTCACATTTTATTGGCCTCTCTGGTCAAAAATTTGCCGGTTACCGGTGGGCTGCTTGAATACCAGTTCTAACAAGAATGATAAAATTTTGTAATGAATATAAATAAACAGCGACTTACAGTATTTCGCACACTCCCTTTAAGGTTGGGGTATCGTGAAAAGAGATATACTATTTTATACTGTAAAACAAAATTAAAAATACAGTTTTTTTTGCTAATTTTGTTAACAATCATACGAAGAAAAGGGGACAGATCCTGCAATTTTACTGAAAAGGAAAAAGATTTATAAATACGTAAAATTGAGAATAAGTTCTCTAAACCACCTGAAAATTCCTTATACAATAAGGATTTTAGTGGTAGTTTCTTGCAGTCAAACCAAGTATTTTGTTGTCTAACAGTGTTAGCCAAAATACGGCAAATTTTGGTATGTAATCCAGCGCTCGGAGGGGCATATAGCCCGGAGAATAGCTGTTTTACCATGATTTGTTCAAATCCTTATTGTATAAGGAATTTTCAGGTGGTATAGAGAACTTATTCTCAATTTTACGTATTTATATGTACCCCTGACAAGTAGACTTCACGCTTCACATTCATTGTTGAAAAGATTTATAAATAAAAATAGTAGGAAAGTAAGAAAATGATATCTTTATTTAAATAAGTAAATGTACATACATACTTGATTCAAGCTAGATATAGTTGTTTACTCTCAAATAGTATTTACCTGATGTTTCACATAAAATAAATATCTCGTAAAATTCAAAATTAAAGCCTGATTTCATGTTAAATTTTTAAGTATTAAATTATTATATTATAAGTTATAATTTTTCCCTGTCTCCTAATTTAATTTTTCCCATATTTAACTGTATAATTATAATTTTACCCAAGAGTAGCAAAGGTTGTTTTAATTATGAAATTTTAAAGAACAACAGTGTGGTATATTATTTAAATAGGCAATATTTTATGTTAACATGCTTTAGCCTTATTTGTCATACCTTTTTTATAGTGTGCATACTCCGATAATGGTAGGATAAAAATAATAATCTGCAATGCAGGAGTGTGGAATTTTAATTTCAAATATTAACGAAACAATTTTTCATTTAATTTTTTGTACTGAAATACAAAATTCTGCCAGATTAACTAATATCACAAAATTCTGCCAGATTAACTAATATTTTATAAAAAATTTTACTAAAAATATAAATTTAATCCCAGCAAATTGTGGAATTAATATAATTCCTCGTGAAGTCTCTTCTGTGGTAAAAATAAATGAAAAATAAACATGTTCAAGGGGTTTGTAGTGGCAATTGTCTGTTGAATCATCGATTCGCTAACATTTTGGACAGTTTCGGTAGTGAGACTATAGGGGTACGTTTTTAATAAAAAAAATCGACAAATAATACCGCCCATTGCTAAAAATGCAGCATACACTCTCGGACTACAAAATAATTAGGTTTCACTTGGCAGAGCAAAAACTTTAAAATTCAAACAATTTTATTTCGCGTGCTGCAAGGACTTTACGAAAACTCTGAATAAAAGTGCACTAATAAATTACATATTCCAGTTATTTTAAATACACATAATCCCGGCAATAACGTAGAAAATAACAAAACTGCTATATCGACTTCGCGTGCGGCACTTCAACACGAAAAATAACGGTCACTCGGAGCTGAAGCGAAAATCTAAATATACTCCAAGAAAATCGATTTCTTAAATTTAAAGGGTATTTATGTGCACCTGATGTAGGAGCGTGCCCGAAATGCTACATTTCATTTTTTTTAATTTTAATAAAAGGGCCAGTGGGACCATTACTGATCCATAAACGAGACTGATAATTTTTTAATATAGGATGTTTGGAAAATATATAAGAAAACTTAAAGAGGTAACTCTACGTTGAAAAATAATTATTGTAGTAATTCCATAAAACTTTTCGAAATTTAAATAGTAATTATTTATTATATGTTATAGCTGTGGGGCGTTTTATATCAAGCGTACCCCTTGAAAAAAATCGGTCAAGTGCAAAGCTATACTTGCACAATGAGTGCTCCGTACTATCAGCCTCCCACTTAACCTGAGCAAACCGCAGCCGCCCGATTTCCGCCCAAGTGCCGCGCTACGGTTACGACAGATTTATAGTCATCGTGCTCCTATAGATCCATTACGTAATTTCAGAGAAAATTTTAACTACGCCCCTATTACGTCATTAGATGTGGAACAGTCTTTTTCGTTATATAAACACACCGCTTTCGGAAACTACTGTGGAGACATTTTCAATGCTGCAGATGTTTAGCCGCGCACATTCAAATTTCTAAAATTTATCGGGTAAGCATTTCACAATATGAATTATCAATATTTTTCAGTTATAACTTATACGCATTTATTTATTCTCGGCAGGTACGCCTCTGGGTTGGAACCCAAGTGGTTAGCTTTAATCAAATTCATATTTTATTACACACCTCATATATGACTGATAAAGTTTGATGTCTGATGATTCTATTATAAGATTTAGACCATGCAGAAGCATGTTTTTTTCAGGAAAATTACTAATAAAAAAGTTTTTCCTGTGTAGCCAACTTAAGTAGACATAGATACTGTGACTGTGTATATCATATTTGTAACGGGTGATTTAGGTGAATGTATGATTCGTCTTATAAATTCGGGACCGGATGTGGGTTCCAAGTCGGGGCGCGGAACACCAGTCCCGACAAAAATACTAATGTCGCCATTTGGCGACGTTGTTCGGGACTGAATGTTGGTCCCGAGTCGGGGCGGAACACCAGTCCCGACAAAACTACTAATGACGTAATTTGATGACGTTCACAGCGTATATATAATGATGTACGAACAGATTCCTAAGCCATAAACCAGTAAACCCACCCAAATGTCTCAAGGGCCACCCGCTTTCGGTCAAATATTGAAGTATTCGAGAATTTTTCTATATTCTTTATAGTCTCTACTATAACGGAGCAACCTAAAAAGCAGCATTAGTCTACAGGTTTTTCCTTTTCAGCTTGCCGCCACATTTAGAGATAATACAAAGAAATATTTAGTTTTCACGTGCCTTAAAGGTTGCCGTCTTTTGCTTTTTAATATTTCTTTAGATTCCAATTCCAGAAACGTTTCAATAAAATAGTAGATTAATGGCATAACAGAACAACGGCATGATAGATGCTATAAAATATTCCATATTTGGTTAATACCTAATTCTCTATTAGCTTTATAACGCTAATGAAGTCACATTTCAAAGTCAATATTAGTCTCATACTCGAATTAAATCGACACTGGCTATATGACCGACATATGCATTTAATATCCTAGATATCAATGGTCATCCTAATTTAGATCAGATAAAGCTATATGGTTCGATCTGGTTACTATTATCCCCGTACAGGCTATTCGGAATTGTATTCGTTAGTGGAGATGGTTTATGATAGTTAATGGATCAGTCACATACAAAAGAAGAAACCATTACAGTTTATGAATAATATAGGTGAAAATGGAAGATCGATTTGGGCCAGGCCAGTTTAATTTCTAATTAACCCCGTTTTCAAAATTATTTTCACATATTATTATTTTTACATATTTTTTTTACAAAATTTTGTATTGTAAATATTCTTTGCTCTAAAGACATCTTTATTATTTTGACAAGTACGTCGCAGTTATCAAAGTTAGAAAGGTGACAACGCGAAATTTTGATTTTAAAAGTGTAATTTAGACATTTGAAATTTTTACTTGAAAATCTGAAATAAGAATTCTTTTAAAATTTAAAACGTTTTTATTCAACGTTTTGCATTGAATTTTAAGAAAGGCAACTTTACTCTTAACAAAATTTTACGTTTTTGTATTTTTGGCATAACCTGTACAAAAAAAACAACAACTTTTTGGCATCGTGGGTTTTATTTTTTAAGTAAGCAAACATTTTTATAAAGAATGACCTTTTTTGTATCTTTTACTTTTTGGTTCATTTGTTCTCTTGTCTACCGCATCTGTGGACATACTGTATATAGGTTGTACCTTTAGTATATCTAGTATATTTGCTTAACGGCTTCTTGACTTCAGACACAAGAAAGCGGTTTGAGACGTGTAAAAAATAGCACATTGTATACTTCAAATAAATATCTAGTAATAACGTCAGGTTTATACAAAGAAAAAAAAAGAAATACAAGCGTAGGGTCTATATTGATCTCTAAATGTTGTACATATTAAATATTACGAAGTATCTCTTTCGTCAGTTTTGTTTCTTATAAGCGTAATTCTATTCAAATTGTTTTGAATAATAATAAAATTGAAAGAAAGGAAGGCGCAGGGGTAAACCTACAAAAACTTTTGTAAAAAAACTGCTAGAATGTTTCGGTATATTTTTTAATTGATAAAAATTAAATAAAATCTTATATTACTTACCTATAACTGTGAGGTTAATAGCAAAATTTCTTGTAGGCGAGGTTTTAAAATCTACCCTGCACCTATATATTCCTTCGTCATCTAGCTGTACTCCATCCAAAGTTAAAGCCGCTGGTTTCGATACAGTAACGAAGTAGGCCCTGGGTCCGAACATATTTGGATCTGACCATTGTAAAGGTTTATTGAAAGCTCTCCCTCTAACGTCAAAACTGAAAGAAAAAAAAGCAAATCAGCCTAAGAGGAAGGTCAAATAAAAAATATCTTTTATAATCCTAACTGACAGATTTTTCTCTGATGCGGAATGTTTTAGATGAATTTTGTATATTCTGTATACTTAACCAGAAATATATTTTGTATTTTTTTATTAAGTAATTATATTCCAGTAAATGTACAAAAAATGAGGACTGTATCATATTTCAAGCACAGCTGTATTTTTCTTTTATATCTTTATATAATATTTTGTAACAGAGTATGTGCCTTTCAGTATAAAGCTTAAATTACAAGGAAATTTTGGCTCAGAAAAATAAGGAAAACTTAAGTGATCCGTAAATATTTCGTTCTCGACACAGGATACAGGGGATCAATTTTTAAAATAACTTTAAAACAATTTACACTAGTAAATAGAATTTTGTGTATTATTAAGATAATAAACTGGCTAGTACTTATAAGGTTATTTTTCATTTTATCGATTGGCAGAGATATGGGTCTCGTCACTGCTTATTATTATTTTGTTTATTTGTGCTGATTTGTAATTAAAATTCTTTGTAATAATTTCTGTATAGTTATTAATATCTTGTATAAAATTACATGGATCTTATTTTGGCCCCTTGTATATCTCAAATATTCGCTGGCTTTAATTTTTTTCACGAAATCAGGTAAAACCTGTAAACTTTATAATAATAAAAACAGACGGCGTTTAACTTTGTTGGTCGGGCGTTCGATCACAGAAGTTCAACGACGCTCGGCACGGTTATTATTTGGATGGGTGACCGCCAGAGAATGCGGTGTCCGTACAGAAGAGGGTTTCGTCCTCGTCCGAGGAGGCACCACCCCACACATCTGTTTAAAGGGCTGGTGAAATCCATACGAATCCCAGCTCTGAATGTGTGAGTCGGGCACTTCTAGTACACCCACGGTACATAGAGTACATAGGTTTAGAGCTTCGTGGGCTTTAAAACGATTTTAAAAAACATGTATGCAGACTGTACGCACTTCTGCTTCAGGGACCAGTCTCAATATTCTGCTTTCATGACTGTAATGTTAATAAACTCAAGCCGTTCGTAAATTTCCGCTGCAGCTGTGTTGCAGTTTCCTCTTACGTGAAAGCTGAAAGCTTGAGACGTATGTGTATTATTACACAAATAGTAATTCTTGTAAGTTTCTATTACTGTTTAATCAACAGATTTAATAAGAGTAAGAATAAGACAAGTAAGTTTTATGCTATGAATTTATTTCCAGTTTATAAAGAAAAGAGCACTCCAGGTTTGTATTATTCACAATAATAGAAATAAATTTATGTTGGCAACCAAGATAAACATTATTTAGAAACCAGGCAAATCGGAGAAACAACATAATAAAAAGTTTATAATGACGACTTATTAACGATAACAGGATATGATCTTGTCAAAACCCTACTGATCAACTAGAGGATCTTAATTTAAACCAAGTACTAAGTCTTAGATCTCTTTAGTGAATCTCGGGGCTATTGTTTACAAAAAATTGAAACTTGCCACGCTCTTTTGTCGCAATAAACTAGAGAATATACTTCTAGTTACGCTTCAAAACAAAAATTCCAAGTCGTGAGTCGAGCCGAATTGCGAGTGGCTTAAAATAATGCCCTAACTCAAATGCCGGAGAGTAGGGAGTCAACAGGGCGCCACGGTTTTTGTAGTCGGGTTAAAAACAAAAACCCTCCTCGATCGCATTAAGACCTACGCTTTCAACTCGCTGAGTAACTAAATCAAACAAAAAACTGAATTTAAACTGCTTGGTGAGTCAAATAAAACACCAATATTTGAAAAACAAATATACAATTTATTTCCTAAGCTTTAAAAATACTTTTAAAAGAAAAATTAGAGCGCAGATTTGGCAACTAAAGTGAAAGTTTCCACCAGTAAATGTATGCTTTAACATTTGTAGGAAACTATTACATCACTTATTAATTTAACAATTGTAAAAAGGTTATAGACAAACAATATAAGGCGCACTATTACTCAGTCACGTGACTCGCAGATTGACGTCGAAGAAGCAAAGTAAGGTATGTAAATGTAGGTGACATGACTAAGAATGTTAAGCGCAACATAACCAACGCAAGATAGCAAAAGAAAACGTAGTAATAAAAAAAAATAAAGTTACTTGACTTTAAGCGCAGCACCAAGATAAAGAAAAGTACTCTGATATAACTAGCTCCCATGGGCTGCTCTTAAATAAACTGCACTGTAATGAGTGACAAAGAGAAATAATGATAAAATTTATCTAGTAACCAACGGGTGACAGGGATCAGCCAACCAAATCGAGAAAAATGTTGAATGTAGTTAACATAATTAAAGTTAATGTCAGGTGAAGTTAGTATTAAAAGAAATAATAATAGTAATAATAATAAAAGACAGGAGTTGAGATGAGAGAAGAAGGCCCTGTTAGCAGGCGGGTCTAAAGCGTGCATGTTAGCTTTTACAGTTTTAAATCCATAAAAATGGGGCTCTGCGGGTTTGCTTGGCCTCAAATCAGTCCAAAGATAAACCACTAAACGTAAGGAACACAAAAAACCCGGAGGAACTATTGTGGTGGTACCAAAGATCCAAAAATGTACCCAGAAAGGTCTCTAACCGATAGCCAAAACTCAAGCATATCTTCCAATATAGTGACAGAACTTCTGGTAGCTCATGTGCTGATGAAAAATAAACATAATATTAAGTGTGTTTACTGTGTCTATGCCATTTAAGGTTACGCTATCGTAATTATATTAAAAATAGTTTTAAAAAATTAAAGTTATATAGGAAGGAAATGATAGTCATAAAGTGAAAATTGTGAAGACATGTTAAAAACGCCCTATCATAGTCTTACATATTGTACTAAAAACAAAAAAGTGTTAAACATACAACTATAAATTGTGTTGGATTTTCCAGATATTAAGGTATTATGTAGCCGAAATGCTACACCTTGTTTTTAATCTTACAACTACTCTTTTAAACAGTTTCTTAAAATTGGGCCTCGGCGTTTATTAAAAAGGTTTAAAAAGTACAGGTACTAATACTAGGTTTTTTAATTAAACAGTCAGGTTCTGACAAGTATTTACCCCGTCATTGTTAATAAGTCGTTATTAAAAACTTATGAGTAGAGACCGATTCACATAGCCAGACGTACTACAACACGTTAGAGACTGGCAACAAGTCGACCGTTTTCGAGGTGATTCACATTACCAGACACAAACATACAACGACAGCGCAGAGACTGGCTACGACCAGGCCGTTACCCTACGCCTACTATCGTAGGCTAACAGCAAAATCACCAATCTCCACTCACGCTTCATCGAAAAAGTCCATTATCGATTTTTTTTCAAAACGATCACGCGGTCTGCTAATAACTCAACACACTCGCCAAGGGTATGCAGTTTCGGTAACAACGACATCAATAACTTCCAACGGAAGGTTATAAATGTCACATGAGTCAAAGGTGGCGCCAGCTCAGGCACTCTATACTGACAGCAATTGCTAACTTTCATCCAGTTTTAAACCCGAATTAGAGACTTCTCATCTAAGCGATCCAGAATCCATGACTGCAAAGGTTAATTACCTCAAACAAGGAAGCCTAGTCGGGAATAATCGGAACCCTGAACCCAAGTTATCGCCACTACAAACATAGAGTCATTGATATCTTTCCGTAAGTTGGAATGAGCAGCCGTTCGTCTACTTGCCGCTAGGGTGCATTGTATTAAACGAACGTAACAATTGGAATGATACGAACTACGAAACACTAAAACCGTGAAGTCAAGAACGTCAGAACTTGTGAAAGTAAAGTGATGACTTCAGCGGGCGTAATTCTAACCTCACAATTTATAGCTAAAAGTAAACAAATAATGTACATGTTGTAAATACAGTTTCAGGGCAAAATTTCCAAAATGCCAATGCAGTTTCACCTAGGGATATTATAATATTCAGAATATAGTATGACTGAAAAACAAAAATTAAACAATGAGTTCAAGGTCCTAAATGCTATTAAAACAGGATATTTCAGAAAGTAATGAACAATTCAACAGCTTTTAAGGAATAAGCAGTATTAAGAAAAGATTCTACTAAAAAAAACGTTATAAACTATGCCTTAATACCCTTTCCAAACTACAGTTTCCTGCGTACTTCTGACAAAGAGGTAAATACTTATAATGACGGAAACCGAAGGCGCTGTCCTGCTTTACAATAAAAATTTAAATTTTCGATTTAAGTATACGTTGACTTTCCCTTTTAAACCTGATAAACTGGAAACATACAGTCCTATTTAATAATAAAGATTTTGCCTGACACTGTACTTTATAAAATGTTCCCATCCGTTTTAACAGAAAGCCAATTATTTATGCTATTTTTTTCCTAAAAATATGTCAACCACCTTTCCTATATCCTAACATCACAACCCTAAATTGGGTTCAAAATCCTCTATTTTTTATCAAATACTCCCTGTGGGGATGCCCTCGGAGTTGCTTATCCCGATTATAGATTACTTACTTTGGGGAACGTTTCCTTCATCCTGTCTTTAAAATGTCGTAGTGCCGCTGTATTAATTTTCAGATAAGACAGGCCCAGCAAGGGAAGAGAGAAAACAAAATAACGTTTTTTTTTTAAAAAGCGTAGAGATGCGTGGAATAATTGCTTGAACTTATCGGGATAATCGGAACAAAAAAGTTTAAAAAGATGATAAGCTGGTGTAATCTTTTACAAGCCATTGAATAAATTATTGTCGTTTGCGAGATTAGATTTTCTCTTTTTGTTTATTTTTACGACAGCATTTTAGCATTAATAGTAACCCGGTTAAAAATGCAGCGCCTTAGAAGATGGGGAATATTTTTGATAATGACTTGTTAATACTAAATATTCATTTAACTAGATATGATATACGTATTTTTATTTTGTTTGTGGACAAAATGGCGAATGATAATAAAAATGGAAAGTTATTGACGTTTTAAATTTGCCTCCACTGCAGAACATCCACCTGATTGGTCGCCGGAGGTTCGCTGCTTTCCAAGCATCTGTCCAGACAAAGTGAAATTACTAACGTCTATAATGGCGAATAAGTGTTGACGAGATGAATAATGCCGTGTGAATTTTTGCTTTAAATTCACTAATCGGTGAAAGAAAATAGTTTTCAGCTCTTTATTAGTGCTATTAGTATTAATAAAATATCGTACGCGCTTAGTGTTTTGCATTATAAGTTAGGAATACACAACATTTCTGGGTGTTTAGTTTGGTTTTAGTTCTGGTTTCAACAGCTGTTCTCTGGATTATTTTATTTGTACTATAGTAACTTAACTTTATGAAATTTAGAATTTTGGAAGAATTGTAGAATTTTTCTTTAAAGGTTACAAAAATCTTGTTTCTTCAAACTTGTTGCACAGAATTATTATTGAAAGACTTGGCAACACAACAAGTTAGATTTTTTTTATATGGCCATGTGTTTATTACCAGTGGTGCGCAATTTGAATAAATCTTTAGCTTCCTTTTTTAATACATTTCTTCCATAAGTATTAAATATGACAAACGTCATCCTAGAGCGTAATTAACAATAATTCACGCTTGATAAATAATATACTTAATACGAATATTCTGTAGGTAAATATAATAAAAAAATCACAAAAAGAAAGACTCCAACAATATTAAAACGATGCGTCAAATCAATCATGCAAATTGCGTTGCTCTACATTTTCCGTGTACACCTCCGATACGATGATTTGATTTACACGAGCGCGCAGAGTGCTTCGCGCCTTACTATACAGATAATAAAATCAAACGAATTCCATTTATAAATTCGTATTCGAGTAACTTTTTTTTCTTATCTTGGAGCTGAAGTCAGAATTGAAAATGCAAAATTTGAAATATTTAGTGCTAATATTGGATGCATAAGATTAACCGTCGGGAATATATCATTGAGTAGGAGAGATATTTCTTTTTGAAGGAAAGATTCTGTTTCTTAATAAAAGTATGAAAGAGCGCTTTCATATACTCTTATATTGATAAGAGGCTGTACCGTTCTTTACAACAGTAAAGAACGGTACGCGATTCATTTGAACTACTTGAAAATATAACAATATTTTCAAGTAGTTCAAATGAATCGCGTGTATTCGCGAGAGCCTGAACTCAAGGTATGTAGTTGTATCGGTCATACCGTCTTTTTTGACGTTTATGACTTCTGAGTTGTCATGTGTCCGATGTCATTTTGGGGGCTTTTTAGAGGAAATTAAACTCTAGTTCCATCCTTTCTGTTTTCACAGGCAGTGGCGGATACAGAAATTTCAAAGTTGTATATCTCTGTTGCTACTTACGGGACCCATGCCTGAAATTTTGGTGCGCCCCCCCCCCCTAGGAAAAAATTAACACGTTTAGGTATTGTATTTATTATTTTTATAATTGCATGAGAAGCCAAATGTTTCAAATATCCATTTTAATAGAGTAAACTAATTTCAAATAGTGTTCTAGCACTGTAAAGGTGTTGAAACATCTTCGGGCTATCTACAAAATTACCATTATCGTTTCCATAAAATCTAACCCATATTTTACGATTTTATTCTCTTTTTTAATTAAACAATTAATTTACTTTTAACGTTGTTTCATCATGTACAGTTTTACGTTCAGATTCACTAAGAAGGTTTAAGATTTAGTACTGGTTTAAATTAAGATCTTATAGTTGATCAGTTATGTTTTGACAGGTATTTGTCCTGTCATTGTTAATAGGTCGTCATTGAAAACTTACGAATGATTCTGATATTTCAGCGATTTGCTTGGTTTCCAAATGATTTTCATCTTGGAACAAGTTGCTGTTATGAATTTAGTTCTATTATTGTCGAAAGTATATACTAAAATTGCCCTTTTCTTTATAAGTTTGCGAAAAAGCTTAGAAATAAATTCACAGTATAAAACTTAGTTGTCTTATTCTTACTGTCAGTTTAAAACTTTTGGTTGTCAAATTAGACCGGACTAACGTTGGAGAATCTGACTGTTAAAGTTTACTCACAGGAGCTTCAGTTCTTCGACGGTGGGTTATTTGATACGTTTATAATATTACTGTATTAGAATAAACAATAGCCATTTAATTAAATCAATTAATTTTGCAATTTTTTTCCCAAAAATGTTCAGATATTGGTTGCCATAATGCTACATGGTCTGCGAAGGATCAATAAAAATGGATGTTATGTCAAATTAAGATAATATTTCTAGTTACAGTAATTATTCTTACAAATACGATTCATGTTTGTTTGTTGAATTCAGTAAAATAACATGCAATACTACTTTATTGTGGTCTCATTTTTTGTCTTATTTTTTAATTTGAAAAGCAAATATAGGTAAACTTGTTAGATTTAGTAGGGGCGGCAAAATTTAGCTTTATCCCCCTCCCTTCGAAATCTCCTAGATCCGGAACTGTTACCAATGGGCTAGGAGAGGCTAGCGGAATGGAATTGCCTATACGTATACAACAGTTCCGAATAAAGTGCTAAGATGAAAATGTTCGAAAGCTTATGTCAGGGTCAGGGTCAGGGTCGAAGGGCCTACAGAACAGGCAAGGGAACTCCTGGGAACTCCTATTTGCACTGCCCCACCACACTCATCATCCTTACACCTTTCCAAGATTCTTATCTGATATGCAACGCCCAATAGTTACTTATGCTCGATATTGTTTATACCGTCAATGCTCAGAAAACGAAACGGATAAAACATGGAATATGTTTTTTATTCGATAGGATCATCCAAATAGTTTTGCAGATGTAAAAAGGTGGCACCCTTATAGGGCGTTTTTCTGAGATAGGGACCAAAAATACAAAAAAATAATAATTTGTATTTATTTTATGACAACCTATTATTTTCTGTTTGCAAACAATTTGTTGACAAAGACGTTTCATGCTTAAATCAAAAAGCCGTTAACTAACTTTTAAAAACTACTGTATGAATTAGAATTACCGAATACTTAAGGAATTATAACTCAATTTTTAGTTTAGTGGGAGAAAATTTTAAAGGATTTGCAAAAAAAACTAAGCCGTTCCGATCCTGATGTCATTGAAATTTTGTCTACTTTTTACTATTTTCATCTGGGTATTTTTTCTTAGGATATATCAGTTCGCCAGACAGCTTTAAAGACTTCGTCTTCAAGCATCTTTGATTTGTAATGCAGACAAGCTGTTAATCGATTGAAAAATAAGTCAGTGAAGAGCTTTAGGAAAAGTTCATGGGCGTTCATTGTTTTTGAATATTTTATGAGAATATGATACCGCAGTGTAATAAACTCCTCCTTCTCCTCAAAAACCGCCTTCTGTAAAGATAGTAAGACCCCTTCAAGCTTCAAGTAAAAACGGTGACTCATCAGTAAAAAGTAATGTCGATGATGGCGTCGTGCTTAACCACCTCGCCAGATGCTGGGGCGACAACGAAACAACGAACCTCATCCAAAATCGACCTTTTAGTGAATACAGACGGTACTTAAAGGTAATTTCTACCAGCACTATTTTGTACAAAAAAAGTCTGATAATCATGGCCTAGTGCTATTATTGGATGATCTCACTAGAACACATTATCGCATAGTCTTATTCTGATTGGTTTAAATCAACAATTAAAACTTATTATTTTAGTGTTAGAATGTCTATTCTGGCAGATAATAATTGAAATTCTCATGATTGTTTAAATAATATTTCTGTTTGACCGATAAGTATCAACATATCATGAAAAGTTAGGGAACCGGTAGTTCAGATTAATTAAATTAAAGGTTGGCAGACTAACTATTCTGTAAAAGTGTATAATTTATGCTATAGTATTCCCATTAATACTGTATATTAAAGAATTCTAGCTAGCAAAAATAAGTAGCATTACAAATTAAAATCTTCCGCAAAGCTAATTTATGAAAGGAATTAGTACGGGGTTAGTGGCGTTTTAAGAAGATTTTCTTAAGCCTTAGCTTTAATAATAGAGGCTTAACTTATTACTCAGTTTCATGACAAAAACAATTTCACGCCAGCTTAAGTCAGTATATTAAGTACCAAAAGAGGATTAAAATCAAATATTAAAAAAAAGATAGTAACACGCTATAAGATTTATAGTTAATCTGCCCAATATTTGTACCATCGAGAAACCAAAAAATACCATATAAACTATTATTTTGTGCAAAAATAATATTAAATTTATTGTTAAAATCAAATATATGGAGCTTAATTGTTGATCAAGTTTTTCGATATTTTCTTAGTGAAACCACTACATCATGTCAAAAGGATGCGAGTAAATAAGAGTCTGACTAATTTAAATCATTCTTCTGTTTTTCCATACTGCTAAAGATAGGTACGCACTAGTACGTAAAGTTAAATTTTACGCGCTGTACAGCGTGCATAAAGTTAGTTCTTCACGCACGATAGTAGAAATAGTATATTATATATCAAGGGACCAAAGTAGGTCTTTTAATCCTGAGGGAAAAATTTGGTACCTGAGCAGCAGAAAAGGGCACCAATTACACGAGAGATTAAAATACCCTTTAATCCGTGGTATATACGCTTGTTTTTGCACTCCAAAAATTATAGGACACAAAATTAACAAATATTTTTTAGTATTATGTTTAAAATCATTTTGCACAATAATAAGACACATGTATATCTGTAATAATGATTTATTATAAAATCATAATGGCTCTTCTGCTATGGAAACTAAGATTTTGTTTAAAACCGTCAAACAATTTTTGAGTTCTTATCCGAAAGTTCTAAACTATGAGCGATATTTTCATTAATGAAATTGAGACAGATGCAGAGGCTACGTCTAGTTTATTGCCGCCCAAATCAAGAAGAATATATGAAAAACAATATGAAGATTTTGGATCTTGGTGCCATTCCAAGAAAATAACTGAATATACAGAAAACGTACCCCTAGCGTATTTTCTTCAAAAATCGAGGACACTGCAGAGCTCGACCTTATGGTCCCCAGTATTCAATGGCCAAAGCGATGCTGCAGGTTAAGAACATTATAGACATTGCTTAATTTTCCAAAGTAATATCATTTTAAAAAAGAAAATGTGAAGGTGCGTTACATTTTGGTACTTTTATTGTTACTATAGGAATTAAAAATACCTTTTAAAGTGATTTAAAGCGCTTTTAATCCCTCAGGGATTAAAAGTGACACTTTAGTCCCTGATAATAGGTACTAAAATAGCTTTTTTTAGCTACACAGTCTACAAAGATTATTTTCCGATTAACTTAGGAATATATAATTTTGTATAACCGCGTATTCTTAGACATTAGTCGTTATTGATCTAGAAACGGAAACACCTTCCTCATTTAATGTTCCAAAAGATATACCTTCACATTTCTTCTGAATTCTTTAGGCAATTTGATTTCCATCGGGCGCGGGCGGAATGCAATAAAGATAACAATATCAAATGCATTCCGTTTGCAGATGTATTTTCAAATATTGTTCCGCGTTGTTTCACCATCAGATTCGACTCGAAACTGGAAACAAAATACAAATATGCTCTGGGCTTGACGAGTCCGCTGTTGCAAGATGGATGAGATCGAGATTAATAAGATATGTCAAATAGAAAGATTACGATGTACGTTAAGGGATAAAATGTTAGCACCGATATAAGCTTAATTTTCTGTGTGCGAGTTTCAGATTAACAATTTTAAAAAGTTTGCTTTAATATCTATAAGGCCTTAATGTTAAACCAAGGTACAGACATATCATTAGATATTTGTATCTATTTGGTTATTGGTACCCACAATTTTGTTATAATATAAAAACAAAGTTTTAGATGGCTTCGTGGTTATAAATTAACTTTACATTAAGAAATAACTTCTGTTATGGTAATAAATAATGATCCATCATATAAAATTAACATACCCTTAACATTTAAGGAGGAAACTATAAAATATTCAACTAACATAAAACTTTACGTTCAGATTCACTAACAAGTTTTAAGATTTAGTACTGGCTTAACATAAGATCTTCTAAACTGCTCGTCAAAAGGTTCGCATAATAGAATTTTTAGCCCCAAATTTGGAACGCTGTAATTTAAAGAATAATTGATGGATTTCGATGTGCTTGACCACAATTTAAAGCTTTTTTCCTTCCAATTTGTAATTTTAGAAAGAACTTCGAAAATAAGAAAACTACATGATGTACAGGGTGAAAAAAGAAACAGTGGAAAAAATCGGAAACTTTCGCTATGGCAATTTAGATATCAAAATAGGTTCACAAGATCTGAATATGGATTATTAGAGCTTCCTACCATATATATCTGTCAGAATTTTTATATCTCATTTTTTAAAGGAGATTTTCAATTTTTTCCACTTTTATTGATATTCACTCTTTGAAAGAAGATAAGGGTAACAAATAGCTCAGTTTTCACTAAAAACTTATTCGGGCAGTATTCAATGGACAAGCTTTTTTTTCAAACTGAATCAATCAATCAATATAGGGAGGACCAAATTAATAAAAAAATGTTTTTACCAATTAAGCGTTAATTTTATTTTACTTTACATAAATTTGATTTAGGCAGTGTTGAGCGAAAAAGTTTTGTAATGAATGTTAACAAAATCCTAAAGAGTTTTACAGGGAGGAACAATTAACAACTGACTGAAAATGTATTCAATTTGTTTCGTTTTATTGTAAAAAATAGACATATAATGATAAGATCAAAAACAAGCTCACTAAAAATGCCATAGTTTTTAAAGAAATACGATGGGAATAAAACTGCAGACCTTGACATTCCAAACACCATATTCACTGGATTTTCGTGAAAGGAAGTCTTTCGCGATAGGATAATAATATATAAGAGTATTCCAAAAAGTATTAAATATATAAATAACTTTCAAAAATGTAAATTCCTGAAATCACTTGTTGAGTCACGGTTATTACTTGTAATAATAATTGAAATATTTCTACAATCTTGATTTGTATATGTTTATTGAATTTATATTCCTTGCATATGTAGCTGGTGGGGTATAATTGAACATTAATTAATTATTGGGTAACTTTTTACCTTTGTGTATATTGTAGCACATAACAACAACAATAACGTTTTGGCGGTGACTTTTAAATAACAGATGTGAGTACATAAAGATGTAAAAATAGTATGTCTTTGGCAAAGTACATAATATAAACATCTATGATATACCGTTTTCCTCAGTATATTCTCTACCACATATCATAAAGGTATATGATACACCGTTTTCCTCAGTATGTTCTTTACCACATATCATAAAGGTATATGATATACCGTTTTTCTAGTACAGTATTTTTTAATTTTGTCTTCCTGCGGCAACAGGAATATAATAATAAACTTTTAATCAAAGTAACTAACTTGTCAACTCCTTGAAATTAATATTTAAATTAAATTCCTAATGTCGCTGAACTTCTTATGTAGTCTTTTAATTACTTTACGTAATTAAAGTCATTAAAATCATATTTGTATAAATATGCTTGATCCTTAAATATATTTATTTATTCTGTAATTAAGCTGTATTCTTTTTGATGGTGTAATAATTTAAAGCCCTTAAACATTTCTTCAATATAGGATATTTTAGTGACACGTTTTTTTGTTTAATGAGTTATTGATAGTATTAATATTATAAAGCTATTGTAATATTAGGTGTATTCTATATTCTTTGTTTCACGGTTTCAATGACGATTTATTCAATACTTATCTCTGCCATATTTTTAACTAATTACAAATTTTTTCCATTTTCTCCCCATATTACTCATGGCACACTCCTGTTGTATGAAAATTATCCATTTTAAAAGATTTTACTACTTACTACTACCTCAAAGTTAACCATTTAAAAGGTATATGCACGTATCCCTTTCCTAATTTGATTCCTTGTTGTATAGTAAAATTTCAAAATTATTTAACAAAGGTGTAATAAAGTCTAACGTAAAGGTTAACGAGTAATTTACACACGTATAACCAGGAATTAACGCACTTATTTTGTAACAATTTTAGACGGTAATAATAGATCGGGCGGGGGCCTACACGTTGCTATGGCCCCACTTGCGTTACTTATTAATAGGGCTCGTAAAGATGGTGACAGATCATGGACGGCAGGACCGTAAATACACTATGTTTAAAAGTAAAAGAGAATTTACATAATACTAAAAAAACACTTACCCAGCAAAGTTATGTACGGTGGTTATTACCGCATTTTTTGTGGATTCGTCAATAAAGCTCTGAAGTCTTTTACTGGCTATTAAATAGGAAGATGACGGTCCTCGTGGATTTAATGTTCGAACTATATCATTGACCACGGAGTTTTTCTTTAAATCCATTGATTCATCGATGGCCAGTCACAACTTTTTACTCTTGACTTCACGCCGAATGCATTTTCCGTTCATTCGCGAAAATGTGGTAGATAATTTCGCAATGTTGCTTCGCATGGCAATTTTCAGTCGGGATTATGATGTTGCCCAAAAATTACGAAACTTGTATACAAAGGTATATTGCAAGTACTTATAATAAATATCAAATTTAGTATAAATTCGGCAAATGGTTGTGGCTGGGTGTTCTATTAAAAATTAATCAAGTTTGTATTTTTAACTAATTTTGCGATGTTTATTTGATTTATTACGTACCAGTTTCCAGCGATTTAGGACAAGCCCTGCAACTTTTGTAATTGCATTTTTCTTTTATCTCTTATAATAAACTCGGTAGAAGCTGTCTAAATAAACGGAATAACTATATATGTACACAAACTAACTATTTTAAAACTATTAAGAGTTTACCACTCTTTTCATTATGTAGTATAGTCCAAAGGCTAAAAGCGTTTAAAAAGAATATAAACGTATTTTACCAGCCAGTGGAAACTCCACTTAATTTCTTCTAACAAGAAAGTATTCCAAACGTTTTCTGCCCTAATCTAATTTTCTGTTGTAGAGAAAATGGGCTGAAATTTCTTTAGAACTGCTTGATATAATTTCAGATTTACGAGCTTCAGAGCAAGTTCTCCGGAAGTAATTGTGTAATGTGTTACATAGTAGTTATTTTAGTTCCGCAGCGTTTTTAAATTGCTTTTAATATTGTTTTAGAAAATTAGGGAATTTCTAATGAAGATGCAAAATTGTAAACTGGACAAGCCAAAATTTCTGGGTATACACAAATCAGACTATGAAAATACCACACCCGTTATGCCTGTATGAGATTTGACTAACAAAACATACATTTAAAAAACTAAAACCCGACTACATAAGCAAATGAAAAGTTAAAACAAGTTACGCGTCTGTAAATGAAATTTAGATTTATAGTTATATTACTTTTTTATATACTACAAAATATCTGTCATATTCTCGCTATATAAAAGAAAAACTGACCGACTGACTGACTGATTGACTGACGTATCAACGCACACCCCACACCACTGGGTGTAGAAACTTTGCACAGAGGTTTCTCTTATAACGTAGACATGCATTAAGAAAAAAATACTAAAGAGAAAGGGGTTCTCGGAAGCATCCGGTAATTCTAATTGCTCCACCATGTTTAGCAGGTCAAAATTCACAAGAAATATCATTTTTGTCACCTGCCTTGATAGACACACAAGAGCCATTTTTAATATTGTTCTTTTTGTCTTATGTCATGTAAATGTGATCTTTGTGGACAAAATAAACGAATTTGAATTTGGATTTGTTTGTTCTTTAAGAATTCTGCTTTTGCTTAAACAATATATTTAATATCTGTTTTAAATAATGCTGAGTTGCAGTGCAGGCAGAGAAATTACTTAGCCTCGACTCAATGTTGTCTGTTAATTTTTTAAATTTTTCTTCCCTTCACCCCCTAATTTTTTTAGAAATCCTGGTCGACGATGTTTTAATGCTGGTTTTACATTTGTGTAGTTATCTATTCCTACATGAATTTCAGCATGCTAACATGAATTCGTATAACAATGTGGATTATCTTTCGAGCTCAGGAGTTAACGGTATTTAGTAAAAGATAATATAGTCTCAACTTTATTAAAATTTACACATTTAGGTACATGGAAAACTACTCATATAAAGGAAACATATCCCATTTATTTGCATTTTGGACTATTTTGTAAATAACAATGTGATAACAATAACTGTTTGGTAAATAAAGCCGACATGTACATACTTTGTAGTTTTATTATATAATTTATATTTTATATATTATACTCTGTAGGGTTTATAAGTCTCAGAATTTAATTGTTAAAGACTATTATTGTTTTTAGTTTGTTTATAGGTAATTTCCTCTAAAATATAATTTAATCAGTACAATCGCCAATTTATAGCTGGTTTGACTGAATACATAATATTTTATTGTGTAATACGAAAAAAAAAAACAATAAATCGTCTTTAAAACAATCAAATTCTAGCTTAAAAATAAATTAATATATTAAACATACCACCTTTAAACTACCCGCCACGAGAAAACGAGCTAGAGCGACATCTGGTGGTAGATGCGTACTATTTTATTAATTTTTATTCAAATTTCGGGTTTCCAGGTTTTACTGGAGTTAACATTTCTAACCTATTATATATTTTTTGATTGATAACATTGGTAACTTCTTCGGTGTCGTGTGTTTCTTGCCAGAGGCGGGTAGCGCAGGATAGAGATAGTTTAAGGGCGATTACCACCTTTTTATTGCGATGCGCCATTTATGAATATTTTTCTTTAATCTGAGTTCGTACCAGGATTTACCGGTTTAAACATATACAGTGAATTTCATAACACCCTGTATAATAGAATACCAGTCTTGGATGAATTAAAAAGGATTTGGTGTTCCGTATACTGTGAGCGTATCGAAGGTGTAGCCTGTTTATTTGTTGTTTGATATGAAAACATCATAATAGAGGTCCAGTTTATGAACTTTAGGAAATACGTAATTGAATCAAGAATGGTAGTAGACAGAGATAAAATAGCATTGGAGTGTTGGAGCTCAGAAGTGTTGCTGTCTCTGTTGGTTGCTTAGGAAATACGTCTGAACACTCGGTTACACGTATGTCTTTGTCTAATGAACTAGAAAAGAAAAAGTGCGACTTATAGATTTATAAATGACTCGGATCGACTTTAAATAAACCTTTACAAATAATGTATTTAAGAGCTTTCTAACCTCAATTTATTATTATTTAGCAGAAAATAAATTATTTTAGGGCTTTTATTACTATTAGTAAATCTTGTGATGCTTCTAACGTATTTTTTGTACAAAAAATATAAGGTAAAATAAGATGTGGCCAATGTTTACAAATTGTGTTTACAGCGTCGCTTAGAATGGTTTGTTTTAGCTTCAAAGAATGTTAAATCATCCCGTATCTATTCTTAATTCATTCAAGATATCAGTGCTTAATTTAAATCTTATATTTGCTGTCCTTGTTTACCAGCTCATTCCGTTGATTCGCTGATTTTGCATATGGCGCTAAAATAAATCATTGCCTTATTTTAACTCTGTTCATGTTCAGAATAACGATAACCCTAACGAACAAAACACAAAATAAGGGTTCCAAAATCTCTTTAATAAAAAAGGTATCGATAATATAGACGTTATTTATAACAAATGCCAAAGACATCTGTATATCCACACATTACTCAGCTATGTTCTAGAACCAATGAAGTATTTACATAGTTTTAATCTTGAGCAAACGCAATAACATACTTAAAATCACAAAAATAATCAATTAAACTAACACACCTGACAAAACAGGGTTTATCTTTTTATTATGCACTAAGGGAAACGATATAAAGGCAATATAAACACGGTAATGAAGCTTAATACTCTAATTTTAAGGCTCATAAATATCTAATTCCTGACCTTCGCAAGCTAACAAAATAAACATTTCACCCACTATTTAACTTTTCCTTCGGTGCTGTTTACTTTATCGATTTCAGCGCACAAAGCTCTATGTTAGAAAAAAAATTGAAAACAAAATATTTTTTTACATAGTGTAGATAAATCTACAATTGCCTGGAATATAACAAGATTTTTCGACTCAAATCAAAGTATAACAATAGTTGTGTAAAAATAAATTAAATGCAGACACAGGGTGAATTCCCTATAGTCCATTATATTTCTTATTTGCTCGGGACTAAAGAATAGTTAGCTTTAGAAAAGCATGGAAATACCAGCTTACTCTACCAGATAATTCCTGCGCTGTAATTGGTTACCCTTAATCTCGTATCAAGCTACGTTTAGAATAGTATAAATTGGCTCTGCAGGCTTGTTGTGGTGGGTTCATTGTTTTTTACTGATTTTGGGTATTTTGCCAATTTTTTTTATGACAACGAAAAAATAAAAACTGGATGAAAATTTCTTTAGGTATTTTTTGATTAAAATAAAAAAAACTTAACTTTTCGGTACCCAGTCTGGCGATGTTGTCAAAACTCAAAGAAAAACTTCAAAATATACTAGAAATTATATCAAAATATTTAAAAAAATGGTGTCCTATAATCTGAATATTAATGTTTTCCTTATTTTTAAAAAGCTGCTTTTTAAGCTTTTAACTAGATTATTCGAAATTCCTCAAACTTTGCTTCTGAAACTCTCTAGTTTTTTTTTCATAGAAACGTTGATAATCATTTGCTTTTGTGAGCCTACTATGTTTTTGTGATGACTTGTATCTTGTATGTGCTGGAGTTTTGACAGGAGTGTATTTTGTGATTAGGAGATGTCAGTGTAATGACATTACAAATGTCAAAAAGGAAATGGTCTAATTATTTTATTTTAATATGGCATTTTTCCAAGTCCATTAATTTTTTCGTATAATGATGTTTTCAATTATTTTTGTTTTGTAATATTTCGAAGTGTACTTAAAATTAGAAGCCAATCACTGACTTCTTTTCCTTCATTTACTAAGAAAATACAATTTCTCGCTTTCCTTAGAAATACCATTTTAAACAGTCAATTTTCAAAATTAATAAATGCGAAACAAGATTTATAATAAAGTTTGAACTGCCCTATGCAAAGCAGGAAACTGGGCCATAAAGGGAAATCTGGAGAATATTTCAAAGTTTAATTTAAAAAATTTGTAAGAAAGTTTAAAAGTTTATTCAACGAAAGTACTTGAAAATTAATTCTGAAGCGGCAAGAAGTTTGTTAAAAGTATATAAGTATTAATTAAAAATTGTTAATAACTTTTAATTGACGATTTTTTACAAATAGAGTTATTGCAAAATTGTTTAATTAGAATCGCATATTATGAAAATAGCAAACAAATATATTGAGGAACAAAATTAAGGATTCTATAATTGTTACCTTATTTTTAATACAATTTTACCACGCATTATCTTAATCCAATAGATAAAGCAGATACAAAATCAAAAGAATGGAGAGAGACAAAACATTGTTCTATCCTTCAAGCCGATCAAGTGACCGCGAATTGATTGATCGGTCAATTGATTGAAGCTAGTGTGAATATTTTATTCAAAATTGATGTTGCATTGAAGTTAGTTGAGATTATTAACAGTAACTTTACCTTATTTTTAGTGTTCTGTGAAACGCAACACTTATGAAATCACTTCGGTGCCAGTCCGTTCGTCCGTCTAACTGTCGATTTGTCATAGGCGATTTTCTTTGAAACTATTCGACGTAAAAATTTGAAATTTGGCACAGAGATAGATAGCTTATTGAAGCATGAATTCAATCATATATATGATGTATTTTTCATTGCGTTTTTTGAACCATTTTTCAAAAAAAACGCTTAAAAATTGCTGCCACCACCCTTATCACCAGAAGGCTCGCTCAGAAAAATCTGAAAAAATCATAAACATTGAGAATTAGGTGTAGATTGAGCGAAAATTGTCAGGAGTGGAAAATACTAGCGCTATTAATTCTTATAAACAATTTAATTGTTTATTTCCTTATAACTGCCGAACCATTGGTTTTAGAGAACAAGTTTTTTGACAAAAAATACTTCCTATAATGTAAGGAACATCGACCCACTCAGCTCCGTGCATACGCGATGTGACTCGGCGTTGGTGCCGTCGGCGGCGGGTAGCGGGGCAGATGGACGGAGATCGGGCGGCCGAGGTTTGCTCAGGTTAAGTGGGGGGCTGATGGCACGGAGCACTAATTCTGCAAGTATAGCTTGCACTGACCGAGTTTTTATTTAATGATAACGGTCACATCGCATCTTCTCGATGCAATAGATAAAGAAGATAGAAAATTAAAATAATGGAGAGAGACAGAACATTGTTCCATCCTTCAAGTAGACTGAGTGACCGTGAACAGTGGTTAATTAGTTGAACATATTGTGCAAAAGAACAGAATTTCAATTGATTGAAAGTTGAGAATATTTTATTCAAAATTGACGTAGCATTGACGTTACTTGAGATGATTATTTGTCACTTTAACCATATTTTTTTATATAACAATCACGGTCATATCGGATCTTCTCGATACAATAGAGTAACTCTCTAAAACGATAAAGAAGATACGAAATCAAAAGAATGGACAGAGAACGTTGTTTCATCCTTCAATTTGATTGTGCCGCGAACTGTGGCAATCATTCTATTATTTTACAAATTCATGGCCGACAAAGCCTTTTGAGAAGCTGCTATCTCACTGTCTTTTTTTGTTAAGTAAAAATACAATTTTTGTATTATACTCTAAATAAATGGAATTTCAGACATTGATTTTTTAATCAACTTTTGTTTCGGCCCCATTTGAAATCACTTAAAAAATGTTCAGGGAAATGAGTATTTATTTCGACAAAAACAAAAACCTTTTTTCCGTGGAAAAGACATTCAATAGATAAACATGATGCTTTCGGGAATATGACTGGATATTCATATTTTTTAATAGTCCTTATAAAGTATTCAAAGTGTGTTACGACTTAGAAGATTGTTACATTTATGATTGTTTTTTTTTTCGTACAAATAAATCGTTTATAACTTACGTTTACATAAAATTTGTATTCACAGAGGCATAGCGTTTAAGCACCACTCTGTGTTTTATGTGTTATTTGTTACAAAAGTTTACCAAATAAAAAACTACTTTCTCACACAATGTTCCAATATATTATAAGCTCTTTCAGTCAACAAGGATACATATTTCTTAATTATATTATGTTTGTAACACACTAGCGAAAGTTATAGAATAAGACAGCGAATGTACGAAGTTTGAAGCAGTATGCAATTCCCATAAAATGCGGCTGAAGCTAAGTTGTTCGGTTGGTGGTTTTAATAAAGTTCTAGCGCCACTCTTAATCTCTATCTGCACTAAAGAGAAGGCTTCTACCGCCCGACCGCACAGTGGTGAGGCCTTATGTAAGGATCCGGCCAAAACCTATGAGCCTTTGTATGTTAACGTTTTTTTTCTATTTTTTGCAATGTTTAGGAAACAGATTAATGAAACATCATTGTCGGATGTGTTTTTTTTGTAAATTTGTAATATATGGGGTAAGTATTCAGTATTTTGATTTTATGATGTATCATTGAGGACGGCAAGAAAATTTCACCTATATTAAAAATGCGTTCTAAATAAATGCTAATTGAATTTCTAGTAACTACTTTTAATGGAAATGAAATAAAATTTTACCTTTTACAAAATTATTAAATCAATAGTTCTTTGGCTTCCTGTTCCAAATCTAAATGAGCGTTAGTTTTTATCCATTGATGTCTTAAGCTGGTTAAATACGGATCTGAAGACACGAGCAATGAATGTAAAACATCTTCATTTGTAGCAGTTCGCGAGCACTTCCGGGAGAACATTTCACGAAATCTTTTAAAGTCTTTATTTCGCGCCTCGGCTGCTTCCTCACTAAGTTGCCCAATAGGAAGGCACGCAGACTTAATTATGCCAGTACCGTGGAGAAGTATTTGATGGACAGATGACGGCATATAATACCAATTATATTTTTCTACAAACAACTCTGCTGTACTTTGTAAATACAATTCAAGTTTCTGGAGCTCTATAGCTTTTCCGCACGTTAAAACTTGTAAAATGATAGAGAATCTTTTGATCAGTTTCATATCAACCCCTGTTACTTCTGCTACTATCTCTGGATTCCTAAAAAATCTTCTAGCAGTGTTGCCATCATTGGAGCTCCCACTACCCTGTCGAGGCACATCAACAACTATCCCTAGTCTGCGTTTAAGTTCATTTTGAATTATTTGTTTATTTATTTTTACTGATTCTTTTTCGGCAACTGACCTAGCACTCCACTTTTTAAATTCCAGTTTATAAGAGATATTAAGAATGCACTCCATGAAGCGAACTAGAGCATGCAAACTAGACAGACCATATTTATAAGAGTCGACTTCAATTGTTTTTGTCCGTATTTTTGGCAAATTATTCATTTCTCTTGGCTTGGCCTTGCATAATGGACAACATGCAGCTGAGGAAGTTTCTGTCAAAACTTGGCGTACTTTTCCGTCCACCATAGTAAAAGCTAAATTATGTGAAATTTGAACGTGTCCATTTCTTGTGGATATCTCTGTCTCATTTAAATTTTCAATTTCATTTTTAAATCTCTCGGCAACAATTTTAGTAAGTTCAGGAGTTTCTTTTGAAAATTCGAAATATATTGGCCTGCAATAATTAGTTGACGATGGATGAGGATTTTGCCAAACTAGTGTATTATTTACAGAAACAAGTTGTAGAGGAACTAGCGATGCCATAAAAATAGATTCATCTATAACACTTAAGTCGCTAAAGTTTTGTTTATAAGTACTGTGTCCCGAAGAACCATCACAACCATATTTAGTATGCAATACAAATGTTTCTGAACCGCTTTCAATAACCTTCTCTAATACATTAGGACTTTTTAGTAAGCGTGTTGTAGTATGATCTAATAACTGTTGAATTGGAATGGAAGCTCCCTTCTCGTTAACTTCTATAGATTCTGGATAACATTCAGCTTTTGCCTTGAAAATTTGATTATAGCTAGGGAAAATATCAGCATTTTTATCTGCACACTGTTGACGTATACAATTGTACTGATATCTTGATAGTTTGACATTTGTAACTAATGCTAAACCTTCATCTCTTGAAAACTTTTTAACCATATTCTGAGAAAGACGAAGTTTAAACTCACTTGCTCCAAGATATAGTGCTTCCTGAATCAAGGCTGCCTCCTCTCGTTTTCCTTCTGCCCTTAACTTTCGCATCAAAAGGCCTTGTAGTTCTAAGAGTGTCATATCACACGATTTTTCTAGATTAGATAACTTTCTTCTCTTACTTCTTTCCGAACTATCTCTAATATCCTTTGAAGGTCTTCCGCCAGTATCTTTTAAGACATTACCAGTTTTTTTAACTGTTAACTCGCCCATCAACCAATTATTAAATTTTTTATAAAATTCATCTTTCATCCTTTTAGCCTGCTTCCATTTTTGCCTAAACTGAGACAAAAATGTTTTCTGGATGGTATGCTTTACATTTGCAAAATCCGTTGGAGATAACTGAAAATCTTCTTTTACACGAGAAAAAAACTCTTGTTCATTACCACTAGTAATAAAACTATCGGAAAGATATTTTCTACTTATAACAAACATATTTCAAAACGAAATACCGCACAACAATACTACTTTGATAGTATTTACAACAATACGTCGCCGCGAGTTTGATTTTGTTTTACGTTAGACATGGCCAACAGCCTACTTGAACAATTGCTATTGCAAGCAAACCGGCAACTTTCGGCAGCCAGAATATTTTTTATAAGAATAAGGATAACACAACGTTTGTTTTTGGCCATAATGTAAAACTTCGGCAGCCTTCGATAGTAAATTTCTTCGATAGTGAACTTGAAACAACGAAATTTTGTGTAAAAATTAACACTTCAATATTTATTAGTGTTTTAGATAAAAATAAAAATGTTTCGATTGCGGTATGTTATTTTTTAAGAAGTACAAAGGTTCATTTAATTGAGAAATCAGAAAAACAGTTATTGCATAAAACTTACGTTCATCAAATTTAGGAAGATAATGGTTCATTTCTTTCGATGTAAATTTAATTTCGAGAACAAATTTTTCTGTCTTGGCATTTTATACTCAAACACAAGTCAAGTACAGTTTATTTTTGGAATTAGGTGTTTTTTATACCCGTAGATATTACAACTTCGAATATAAAATACCTGTACAAAAATTTACGGGCATATAATTTGTGAGGTTCTGGCCACTAAATAGCATTAAGCTTGCCACTGTGGACCGGCGCGGCGCGAGATATTTGAAGCTACATCGACATATCGACAATCAGACGTGGACTGCGGCGAAGAAATATCGCATGTCTATCCACACTAAAGCGTTAGTTTGTTGTAAGATTTGCGACAATAGAAATAAATAAAAAGATCACCAAAATATATATTTATCACCAAATGAAATCTTCTAAATAACTAACTAATTCCCAGAAATTATTTTTTGTCTCAGATTTACTAAATCATTTACAAACATTTGAATTTGTTTCCTAAACTTAAGCACGTTTCTTGTCGTACTCTGTGTACAAATTGATAAAAAATAAAATAACAGGATTGTCTCAGAATACATTTTTATCCACGCTTAACTGAAATTTCACCAAACTTAGGACTTTTTTTCTGTCTTTTTTATTAACATTTTGTAATCTATTACATG
The DNA here is from genome assembly GCA_963971165.1 of Philopedon plagiatum. NCBI lineage: Eukaryota > Metazoa > Arthropoda > Insecta > Coleoptera > Curculionidae > Philopedon > Philopedon plagiatum. The sequence continues at coordinate 11,036,937 of OZ020195.1, forward strand.
GTCTTGCTCAAAACTCAAGTAGTAAATTTAATTGACGCTTAGAGTCACCTTTGGCAGTGACATTAATATGAGTGATGTCACATTACAAGTGTCCAATTAGTTTAATTCTTGTTGGTGCAGTCGGACGTTAGTGTTCTAAATTGAAATGGTGATAAATATGTTATTTTGGAAACAGATTTAAATATTCAGTAGCTATCGACATTTGCTGGTGGCTCTATGTGTATGTAGATAATCGAATTGAAATAGTTTGGTGATTATAATTTTGTGACAAATTTGTTATTATAGAGAATAGGTGCAAAATGGACAAAAATATTTTTGTGTTTTTGTCTAATTTTACAACTCCTCAAATCACTAACGTTTGTATCAATGACAAGGTATGATTCATTCACTCAAAACTGCAGACCAATAGTGGGACCAGGGTCATTGTTTTGAATTCCGGTAATTATTTAGATTAACGTAAACAGCGAATTTTTTCATGAAATTTTGCACAGACCCTAATTTTGGGTCGTAGAACACGAATCCGAAGTCAGTTTTTGGCGGTCTCGTAAAATTTTTTTTTTAACTTTTAGGTTAGCTTTTTCAATGAATTTCTTTAAATTTGTTGGGTGAGCAAGAAGGTGGTCAGGTTTGCTCAGTTTTGATTGATATAGATACATATATATCCATATCAATCAAAACTGAGCAAAACCTGACCACCTTTTTGCTCAGGTTGGGTGAGCACAAAAAAAAATTTTTTTTACGAGACCGCCAAAAACTGACTTCGGATTCGTGTTCTACGACCCAAAATTAGGGTCCGTGCAAAATTTCATGAAAAAATTCGCTGTTTACGATAATCTAAATAATTACCTGAATTCCTAGTTCTCTACAGCAAGAACCGAACATACTGCCTTTTTCAGTCCGCGCAGCCATTAACATTTTGCTGAATTTTATATTATTTCTGTAGTCCCTATTTTTGCGAACTTAATGCAATGGCTCAGCTAATGCACAAAGTTCGAAGCACGTAGCCTCTTATGCAATTCCCATAAAACGTGGCCGCCTCTAAGTTGTTCGGTCGGTGGTTTTAATAAAGTTGTAGCGCCACTCGTAATTCCAGTAGCAATAAAGAATTAAGAGTTATTGTATTGTAGGCAATAAGCCGAGTGGAATTAGTCCGTTTACTTAATTTCAAGCTGCAAGAATTTCTAACTAATTTGAATGAAATAACGACCCACTGCTCGTAATGAATACCTCCTTAAGTAAATTTCAGTTATGACAAACTGCAGATTTCTCTGCTAAAAGTAAATTATTTATAAAAACAATTATTTTTGTTTAATTTATAAAATAATTAATTCAATTTTAACAGGAGTTTAAAAAAAATAGGAAATTGCTAATGAATATAATATAAAAATTAGTAACATTTTCAGATCGCGACTAATATTTTCAAACATCGTCAGCAGACAATAGAATCCATTAACATAGAAACTTTCTTCTTATTTAAAACCCACTCGCGTTTTTTTACTAACTTCAGCAACTCTTTGCGCAATAAAATCAACTTTTGACAACTCTCGTCGAATTCAATAAAGGTCGTCAGCGAAACAGAAAACAATCAAATGACTCATATTAGTACATAAACATAAAAGATAATGGATCCTTACAGGATGCCGTCTATACCAAAAATACGGAAGCGAATTGGTTTTCATTTAGCAAAAAACAATGCTGAAAGGCAAGCGAAGGATAACAAAAAGGGAGGGAAGCCACATTCGTTCGAGATAGGAACGATAGGAAACGGAAACAGTGGCAGGGATGATGATAAATACGCGGTGAGGGAATTAGAGCGCCCTCGGTGATCTGATTAGGCAAAGGGGACAAAACCATGTGGTGATCTATTTGTGCTTTAGCCGCACTTTTAAAAATCTTGGGGCTTGGTGCGTGGTCCAAGGTTTCCGGTTAATTTATTTTTTAATTCACAAAAGAAATGTACAGAACCACGTATGTTTCGTCATACAGAAAAACATATACAGCTTGTCTCATAAAGTTCTTCCCAAATGGATTTTTTATTTATTATTAGACCTGGTAAAAAAATTTCTTCTTCTGCATGTTCGCAAACTAACATATCACCAAAAAGATTTCAAAAAATCCTCATCATATGCGAGGGAAAGTTTTAAATTTAAATAGGGCCTAAGAATAAACTAACTTTATTGTCCATTTTTTTGGAAAATTAAAGCAGAGCTTTTTTTTGAATAAAAGTTAACAAATTGTGAAACAATTTTATGTACAGGGTATCTCAAAAAGTTTGTTAAGCTCAACATAAAAAATTATCTGCTAAAATTACTTAATGATTTTTGGGACGAACATAATTTGTTTGGAAAGTAACTTACCAAAAACGAATTTAAAAATGATCTAGTTTATTAAAATTTCGATTACAAAAGTAATTATTTAGAAATAAAAAAACGAAATAAAAGAAAAAGTCAAAAGAATACATTATGTTTCAACGATCCCATTTTCTTTTTTAATACAAATTATAGTTCTTGTGGAAAAAACTGCCATAGAATTTTTTTATAGAATTCTAGGAAATTTCTCTGACGCACTGACTTGATACCCATTCTACTTAACTGATTGATGTCAACAAAAGGACTATATCTGTAAGCTTTTTCCTTTAAATAGCCCCAAAGAAAGTAGTTCAGTGGTGAAAGATCCGGACAGCGTTGGGCAAGGTGTTGCTGAACGTCGCCCTATCAATCTATCTTCAAAATTTTGGTTAAGAAATTCTGCAACCACCCGTGTACTGTGGCCTACTGAAACCAAATTATTTGTCTTTCTTGCAATGGCAGGTCGTAAAGAAACATAAATAGATAGTTTGTTATTTAGGAAATTGAGGTAGAGTTGAGATAAATAACTGAATAATGTCTTTATTAAAAATGTAAACAAAAAAAAAATACAATGCTTAAAAGGTGAAATCTAGCACAAATTGTGCTACTCAAATTTGACCCTGTTGAAAGAAGATGTTAAGTTTGCTCTGAAAAAGATTTATCATTTTATTTTACGGGGTTTTAAAAATAAATAATTGAATCACATTTACAAACAATATTTTTTGGGAACCACGATCCGAATTTTTTTTTGTAACAATATTCACTATACTTCTTTTGTAAAATACATTTCTGTTTCATCCTCATACTTTTTATGCAGATTTAATGTCTCTACAACTTTTGTCTATAGCTCTTTTCCAAAATATTTTTCGCTTTAAAAAATTAGGAGCCAAAAACTAGTTGCAAGTAATACTGGGGTGTCTTTCTAAATGTCACGCTCTACTTTGTCTCAAAAAAGCAGCAGTTTAGCTAAAGTTTCTTTTTAAGACCTTCGTTTATTGGACTTTAAAGCCAATCTACATATATTAATAGATCCTTTTTTTAAATATTTTTGTCCGAAAAATTACCTATAAAGTTTTGTCACATTATATGTTACTCTCAAAAATTAACGCTTTTCTTTCCTCTATTCGGCAGCAAGACTCATATCGCTATTATATTAATTGAACGCCTATTACGCTAAACAGTGACTAGTTACGAAATTATCCGACTGGGTACGATCAATTGAATACGCAGAAAAATATGTTTTTATTTGACAGCCAATCTAATCGTCTACGGTATCAACAAGTACCATACCATTTTTTACGTGCACTGGCGGTACACTTGTGAATTGATAATATAAACGAATTGCAACTGTTCTCTTCTGAAAATTTCTTACAATAAAGTGTTATTTTTTCATCAGACACCCTTCCCTTGTTAGAATCCAAGTTTAACTTATTTGCATTGAGTGTAAAAACTCCTTTGGATACTAAATAATTCAACAGATTAGGTGGTAAAAATCCCAAAATCTACAAGTATATATAAATAATAAAAATGCACTCAACGCTAAGCAAAACAGGATATTTTAAAGTATGTATAATTGAGGTTTAACTGCTCTATTTTATTTAAGGGTCAGGTATTTGGATAACGAAGTCGTAACTGTCATCCAGAAGGGACATGATTAATTAATAATAGGTGAACAATCCTATCTTGGTCTTTATAAGATTTATATTACACTAAAGCTTACGTGTTTCGGCCTGAGTAGGCGAGTAGTTACCAAAAGGAAAGGTGTTATATAACAAGTAATACTTACTTACTTAATTATCGGCATCCTTTTCTACCATAGGTGTAATTATTTTTCCATATTTATTTCGTTCTCTAGCTCACTTTTCGCTTGGGTCCAGCTTAGTCCTTTCCTCCTTAGTATATCCGCAACCTCCGCATTCCATCCTCTCCTTGGCTTTCCTCTTCTCCTCCCCCTCCTCGTTTCTGTCTCCTATATTACTTTTACTGTCCTGTCTTCTTTCATTCGAACCAAGTGCCGGAACAACCTTAGATTTCGTTGTTCAATTTTTTGTACTACAGTTATTATTTTTAATTCACTTCTCTTTACTTTTCTCCTTATTCTGCCGAGTCTGGTCACTCCCCCTGGTCTGGTCACTCCCTGGAAATTTTCCTTAAAATCTAGTCTGTTGGTTAGAACCCATGATTCGCTCCCATACGTGAGCATAGACACGAGCACCGATTCGTAGATTCTTGTCTTTGTTTTCTTTGTTATTTTCTTTTTGTCAAAAAAAGTTCTACACAATGTAATCACTTTGCCTACTCTGTTTGCTATTTTTTCGTCCAATTCTCCATTTGTTTTGTTGATTGTGTCCAAATATTTAAGCTTATTTACATTATTTATTGTCTTTTCCTGTGCTGCATTTCTTCGGTCTGGCTTTCAATTTCCATTATTTCGGTATTTTCTATATTTCTCCTTAGTCAGTATTGCCCTATCTCATTTTCCCATTTTTCAATTTTACTTGCAGTTCTTCTTTACGGTTTGCAAATATTAGCAGATCGTCCGCATACACCAACTCATTTATATACACTAGTCTAAGGCTTTCTGTATCCTATATAGGTTCTTTTCGTTTTTTCATGCTTGCTATGATATTTCATCCATAACAATGATAAAAAAAAACCGGCTAAGTATCCCATCCTGTCTAACTCCTCTGGTTGTTTGAAAACTTTCTGTCGTTTTTCCTCCTGCCCGTACAACATTTCCTGTTTTTCTATATATATACTGTAACTATTTCAATGAGCTTTTTATTTAATTTTCTTTTAAAATTTCCCAAATTTCCTCTCTTTTAATACTATCAAACGCGTTTTCAAAATCTATTGCTGTCATGAACATTCTACCATTAAATTTGTTAATATTATCTTTTCTGCTATTTGTCTTCTTGCGAATATCCAGCTCGGTTGACCTATTTGCTCGGAAGGCTGCTTGTGAGTCACTTGGTGTTTGTTCTATTTGTTATTTTAGTCTTTTGTCAATTATGCGTTCATATAATTTGTAAGTAGTGCAAAGTAATGATATGCCTCTACAATTATTGCAGTCATTAAAGCCCCCTTTCTTATATATTGGAGTAATTATTGCTGTGTTCCATTCATCGGGTACAGTTTGCGTTTTCCATGCTAAGTTTAACACTTTGTGTAGAACTAACTATACCTATTAAAGTTATCCCTTCGTTTCCCATATATTTAGTCATCTGTGGCCTTAATTCATCTATCCCTGGTTTGGTTGCTTCCACTATTCCGGCTCTTGTTATTTCTCCTCCATCTTCTTCCCGTTCTGATTTTTCTTCATCTATGTGTTCCTTTTCCTGCGTTGTATCCATTTTTTCAGTTTCTCCTTGTAATTCTGTGTGACCTCCGCTTAGTAACTGTTTGTAGTTCTTTTTCCATTTTTCGGTTATTTTGTTTTCTTCTGTAACAATTTTTCTTTCATTATCTTTAATATTTTTTAACGGATTTTTCTTTTCCTTTTTCAAGCCTCTTAGGATTAAATACAGCATTTTTGCATTGCTTGCAGCGTTTTCTTCCATCTTCACCCCAAACTCCTCTCAAGACTTTGCTTTAGCCTCCTATTTTCAATCCCTCTAGTAAAATATCTCGAATTTTGTGGTTTTCTCTTCTACGCCCTCAAATAAGGGTAGTTCACTAAGGATAATAAATCAAAATAACTTTAACGATTTTTATCAATTTTATTATTTTAGTAGTACGTCATAAACTTAATAATACGCCATTGTTATAGATAGATGTTATACTATCTACGCACAAAGCAACATAAAATAAAACTAAATTATAAATTCAAATTATGCTTACCTTAATGACAATTTGCATGTTAGTATATTTACGTTATTTATTGAAATGTAATTATTATTATAAGTTAATATCTGACCTGCGGGCTAAATTTCCAACAGTTTGTTTAGAGACAAGCATAAACCATTAGAAATTGATTTTAAATTAATCCACCTTGCGACGCACTTTGTTCAAAAAAAAAGTGTTTGATTAAAAACCGTCAAAGATACTATGATGAGTATCATTGACCAAGTACTTACCGCTTAACTTGACAACATTAAAATCACTCTTAAAGGTACTCTAGAGAAAAACAGGAACAACAGGGTGTTCTGAGGGAAGCAGGTGTAGTAGAGCGCGTTGCAAATTAGCCCTCAGCTCAGTTAGGCTGGGTAGGTTCTATTGGACGCCACCAGTTTTTTACACCGACGCAAACTGGAAGTCGCCTAGTTGGTCTAGGGACCTGCTTCTCACACAACAAACCTGCTATTCATAATAGAAAATAAAAACATATGGCGCAGTGAGCTGGATAAAAAAAAAACAACTTAATAAGCTTACCCTATATACATATATTTGTACAAAAAAAAGAACTGAGGCATTTACAAATATAGTTGTCCGCAAAGAGACAAGAGAATTGGGCGATTTTGCCCCGCAAAATAATTAAATCAAATATACTGTAGTAAAACTACTGTAAAGTAAAACTTCGTGAGGAAGTCTGTCCTCACATACGCAAAAAAAATCCACAGCAAAAGTATGACGGCTGCTTAGGGACGTTTTGTAGCCCCTACCGAACACAATAGGGATGCTTGGTAGCCCCTACGGAAGAGAAGTAGGGAAGTTCGTGTCCCCTACCAAGGACCCCCTTAAGCAAGGAGGGTTAGAATTCCAACTTCCACAGGCAGCAAAAGGGCACCACACAGCAAGGGTTACCACAGGGTTTGGACCGTCAAACTGTTGCCGATGTTCGTGGCTGATTATGATGTTAACAAACGAAGATGCAGATAAAATCTTGCCCAGTAAGCAATAATTCAGCAGACGAATTTTTAATCGCAGTCCCGGAACTTAATCCATAAACTTGAGCCTTCAAAATGGCTGAAACCGACACCGCGATACTGCTATCTTCGTTGAAAACCAAAGTGGAAATGCCCGACAGTGGACCGCCCTTCCGAACAAAATGGTTCTTACATTAATATTTGCGCCAGCGCCAAAAAGGACCCACAGAACACGGAAGATGATCGGGGGCGAAAGCAACTACACTGACCGGAATGACAGTAATTGATAGTCTAAAGATGGCGCCACGGCATACCGGCAAGAACTACGAAATCCAAACCAAAACCAAGCATGGACCAGAAGCTGCTCCCTCAGATGACCCCGAATGCAGAATGGCACAAGTCTCCGACCCCAAACGGAGAAACAAACGCAAAAAAAAACACCGAAACTTAGAACTCCAATCGTCGCCGCGCCACCAAACAAGGGTACTGAAATCATACAGAGGCCTCTTGCGTGAAACAATAACGTTACGGAAATACTGACCGTTATAGGTACCTACGCCGGTACTGATCGAGACGCACTATTTCAGTACGATGCATCCAAATACTAACAGCTGAAACCCCGAATGTCGAAACTACAGAAAGGAAGACGATGATGTAGTGCTACAAAATTCCAACCTTCCCACACTCGAAAATGCTACTGCACCCGCCGTGTTCATAAATCGACGGCTTCCAAAAGCGCTTTGGGACTGTTCGTGTATGCGAACAGGTCAGTCGGTTCCCACCCCCGATGCACCATCTCTACACGCCTTAAAGTTCCGTCCGACGAAAACCCACACACTCCATTCTTAATCTTCAACATACAACTCAATTAAATGTTTACAAAATTCAAAAAAAGATCTTGGAAAGGAAAAGAGAAGGAAATCTCGGACTTTAATTAATAGGGAACGCTAGATTCAGAAATCCAGGACAGTGAAGGCAGTGGAAAACACCGGGATTAAATCTCATTCAAAATGTACCTAGGTAGTCTTTTAAAATTTATTCTCTAAAAATATGTTATCATAAATAGACTAAAGGCGACTGTCTGTACACAGGGGGAACGTTAAGCAGGGCGCAGACCCAAAGTACAGGGCCCAACAAACAAAGAATATTAAATCGAACTACGAGCCATGTGAGCGATGGCCAAGCTGATGTCAAGCTGACTTGGACAAGACAAAAGGGCAATCAACACCCCCAGGGGGTAGCCTGGAAAGCAAGGGAAGGGGGCCACATAGCGGAAGAACGAAAATAGATCTTCTGAATCAAGGTAAATAACTAAGAAAACAGGCGTTCATGAATAAACTAATTATTAAAACAAAAACTAATTCGGTGACAAAAATGACCTGTCACAACCTGCAAGTACTAAAAATGTGTTTAGTAAGAGCCACTGGGAGATCATGAAAACTAATTTAGAGTTTGCCATTAAATCTAAATTATATAAATCCCTGTGGGCAGAAACGGAGCCATAATAGCGGAAGGGCGGGTATAATGGGGTATTTAAAATTTGATTTTAAGGCACTAAAATAGTTAACGTATTAGTCAAGAGCGGATTGCAGAAAGAAAATTTAATTTTGAATTAGCTAACACCATATTAAATTTTAATAGTCAACCCAAGATTTAACTAAAGCTGGCCAAGGCTTGCCTTAAAAAAATCGTTTAATCGGCGTTTATATTTGAAAGCGGTCTCCAAAATCGACTTTATTACTGCCAAAAAGTTCAGTGTGGTCATTTTGAAAAACTTTTAAAGTTATAAAAGAAATAAAAGCATTTAAATTTTCAATTTTTTCCACGATTTTGAATTTTGAAGAGCTTGCCATTAAAAAATTAAGATACCAACCTGAGGTTTTGCGGTAAAATGTTTCTTTTTTGATGACCCTTAAAATGATGTACCACATGGCAAAGGGTTGCATTTAAAATTTTTGACCTCAACTTTCTAGCGCCACCCCTCAAGGGAATGAAACATTAAATTAGATAGAAAAGTAAATTTATTAATCAATAAGATACACCTAAAATTTGGTGTCTCCATCTTTACTAATAGCAAAGATATTAGCCCATACTAAGACCTTTCGGACACCTTGTATATAGTTATTACGAAACCTAGTCAATAATGATAATGGGCTTTCGGCTACAAACATTAATACAATAAAAAAAATTGTTGTCAAAAATAATTACAACAAAAATATAGAGTATGGGCTAAAAATACATTATTTGTTGTATCAGTTAACCATCACAGCGAATGGAGAATTCTGCAGCTTCATGAATAAATATCTGAGAATTATCCAATGGGCTATTTATTTTGAGCAACGGGCTCTCATTTTCCCCCCAAATTAGCAGTAATTCCTGCAGCTTGCAAATAAGTTAGCGGGAAAATTCCGTTGGGCTCACAAAATAGTAATTCCTAATACTTTATATGAATTATGGGAACTGCATAGAAGGTTAAGTGCTTATAACTTTAAACATTTGCCCGAATGTTATTTAACGTTTCCTATTATTTGGAATGTTATGTACAGTAAATGTCCTGTACAAATATTTGGTTACAGGAGACCTATTGGGTTAGGTATTGATATTAGTAATATTTTCAGTTTCAAAAAATCTATCTCAAATGTATACAGTCTGGCAAGAGAAAAATTATTTATTTGAATTTTGCCGAAAATTTCAATCATATTACATGTATTATATTATATCTAATTTGAACCGTTTTTTAAAAAAGACATTTTGTCTTTAAAAATAATAAATGGCAAACGTGTGGAAAAAGAATTTCAACAGATGTTTGAATTGACTTAACACCAACGCACTGTGCTTCCCGTCTATGACAAAAATCGAAAATCTCATGGTAACATGCTCTAACATGTACTAGGACCGAACTATCTAAAACTGTAAATAACACTCACAGCAAAAATGTTTTTCACTGATTTACTGCTGTCGGAAGTGAACGCATCAAGTGAAGTGAGTTAAATGAATTATCGTCATACCATTTTAATTAAAATAAACACTCCTATAAAACATATAAGGTATTAGATAAATAATAAAAAAATATTAATTTAATGGGTTCTATTGTTGACTGAAATATTATTTCTATTGCTCGCGGACCCCCTTCGAGAGGTTAAAATTATGGTATTTGTTCGTTAAATAGTCGTTTAGGTCTTTTTCCTTTTTGGGGACAAGATCAACTGATTTCAGTGTTTTATGGTAAGTAAAACAAATCTAAAAAGCTTTGCAATAATAAGTGTGTTTTTTATTTATAAATCTCTCTTGGTTAGCCTATTATAAGACTATTTACTCAGCCGATACGTATAATTGATGGCCTGTGTAATTACGTAAACCTCTATCATAATAAAGTCATCCTGGCATAGAGCGTTATATATTTTACAACGTAATTTAAGAGCCCCTGTAACTTCCTTTCTAATTTTAAGATACGTAAATTTCTAATTACTTTATTGGGAAACGGCAACCAATGTGCATATTATAAATATCCGGATGAATTATTTCCTAATATTTGCTTTTAAATTGCGGGTTTACTAGTCTGCTCTTTATTTATTTATTTTATGGTCATTTTTATGGTTATTAGATAAATAAAAAGGGGGGAAAATGTTCTTGATATAAAGCAGCACAGAAGCTTTATAAACTTTTACTTGATCATACATCTGGTTGTTTTTTTTTAAAAAAAAGCAGTGTTGGTCCCTAGAGATGAGTTCGTCAACTAATTTATTTTATTTTTACGGATGTGTAGCATTACAGTCGTATTTTATACTAAAATAAACAATGTTATTGAAATAAAGTAGGTGGGTAAAAGATTTATGTATATAAAGCATTAATGCGCGAATCTATTTTTTTTTGAATTGTTTAAAACTTCCTTAAAGAAGCAACGGAAAGAAATTTCCCTACACCATGCGAAGTGTCAAATTTCATAACTTTTCAGATAATATAATCCAAAATGTTTTATCCTTTTCTTATTAAAACATACACTTATCTTTAAATGACATTTATTAACCTTAGGAATAATTTTCAACTAATCTCAGCGACAATGGTAGCTCATTGCTTTTAATATATAACTTCTTGAATAAATTTCAAATAAACTGCAGATATCTCTGCTTGTCGTGAACTATTTCAAGGCTTATTTTCACGAATATCGTGTAAAAAAGGGAAGAGCAGAATATTTTTGCCGCTATGTGTGATCGGAAACAGCTTTATTTCACATCTATGTACATTTTTACTTTGAACAGTTAAGAAGTTTAAGAAAGCGTAGAACAACTTTCAAAAAAAAAAAAAAAAAATAGTCTATATACATGTTTTAACAAATAATTATAAAAATAGATTTTGGCCATTTATCTTTAAACATTTGGAAAAAGATATATTAAAAATGTGTTTAACTTCAAGAATCCACATGACGTGAATACTTAAAACTCTCTTATGGTAAGTTCTTCCGGTCGGAAGAAGCTGAAAAGCGGACAGGCGCTTCTTTATATGATTGGTTGACTACCACCATGTTTGTTAAACATTTTTCCACTAGTGTTTAATAAATGAATAAACAGAAACAGCATACAATAAGTACTGCACTGTTGCCAGCATTTCCATTGCATTCCGTAAATTTATGATTAAATAATTTAAATTATTAAGTTCTAAAACATGTTTTAGAAAATTTTAAAAATCGGGACAAATCGCGTCCCGATTTGAAGTGTGTCTTACATGATAATAGCGGTAATGTAGGTGCCTTAATAATAACCTTCTTTACATTCTAATGTATCTAGTTTATTAAAATTAAATTAATATATTCCTGGTATGCAACTTATTTAGCTTTATTATTGCATGCAACCGATATTCCTTTCAATCCAAATTGGTTGGAATTTCCGTATTCTGAAATTAAATTAAGGATGAAATTACCGTCAGCATACGTTCGATAATCCATGTGTAATGCTTATTTGCCCTTTAGCTATAGCCTGACAAAATTGTCAATTAATTACAATAATAATTTATAAAGTGCAGCAATATTTTCAGTAAGAATATACACATTAACACATTTGACATTCATGACATGACATAATTTATGCTTTAAACTACCTTCATATTAACTTTCATTAAAATGTCTAGAACAGATTCTAGCATTTTTCACATTAAACTTATCTTCTCGTTTGCACAGACGCTTCCAAACACTTTGTGTTACATTGTCTTTGGGGAAGCTAAAAACTTTAATGTCGGGCATAAAGCCCTTGCATTGATTGTCCACATCATAACCATACACAACACACCTCATTTTCACTTTTAATCTCTTAAAAATGATATAAAAACATCAAAAAATTAATTTAAAACACAACGCGATCTTAACAAAGACGTGTCTCGTTTATAAAATATGGCGGAATTACTCACAGCGTGACGTACATGGCGACGCCCGCCTGCGTGGTGTCATATCTTCTTTTATTTGTATCATGTTGTTAGTTTTTACTTGATATGGAGCGGAGATATTAGCTAACTGAATGGAGCTAACTCAATGGAAATTTGACAAACTGATTTATTAACAATAAATCTTCTACGAAATCTAGGTATTTTCTGACTCTCCAAACTACAACAGGTATTTATACAATCCTAGTCAAGCGTGGTCGACTTCATCTCGGTCGGCGGCTTTAATAAAGTTGTAGCCCCACTCGTAATACCAGAAACAATAAAGAATTAAGAGTTATAGTTTTGCGGAACGTAAGCCGAGCGGAATTTCCCCGTTAACTTAATTTCGAGCTGCGGGAATTTCTAACTAATTTGGACGGAAACGGCAGCCCATTGCTTGTAATAAATAGCTCGTTGGATACATTTCAGATATTTGCTCATAAAGCGCAGATCTCTCGGCCTGTTGTGGATTATTTCATAAAATATTTTTTACGTATATTACTTAGAGTATACGACGAGAAAAATACTTGTGATATTGCTTTTTGGATAAAGAAAAACACTAACGATCATTTTTCTAAAAAAAATATAGTTTAAAACACTGCTGCTACTTTAAAGAGCCCCATCCGCGGACATACTGTATATAAATAAAAGGTAATTTTCTATTAAACTAGGTCCACTGTAAAAAATGGTCGCAAATTTTTACATAGTCTTATTGTTTTTACTGGAAAAAATGTTAAACACTCTCAGAAAAAACAAACACCTGGTGTTTAAATCAGTGTTTTAGTGTGTGTTACATTTCAGACAACATAAAAAGTTTATTTAAAAAATAACGAGGAAACCTCTACTTCGAATAGCAAAATGTGACCTAAAAGGAACACTCCCGACCGAAAAAAAGTGGTCCACAGGGATTCTTTGAGGCTCCCTCAAAAGCCTTTCTATTTTTTCTAAAGTTTGTTTACATTAGCCTGGCTCTCTAAATGGTCATATATGGGATAAAGTGTTTTATAACTTTTTCCTACACCGGTTTATTTGTATTGATGTGCCACAACATATTAAGTCTGCCCAAGATATCTGCAACCGGCAAAAGAATGTAAAGGCTTAATCACCAGCTATGGTGTAGATTTGTGTTTATGTAACAATACTTTTAAAAAAGAAAAATCAGAAACTTTTCTATTTCTCTATGATTTCACTATCTATAAAATAATTTTTTTGCATTTTACACCGAAAGTAACTTAATGGCGAAATCACAAAATTCTGCAGCTTCAATTTAAAAAATCTTGGCTCTCTGTCTTATTTTAGATAGAAAATAAATACCTGAACGTAGTCTATAAATTTAACATTTTGTTGTGTCATCTTGTTTATAACTAAATAACCATAACGTGTAAAAACACATTATTAATGAAATAAAATAGGTATAAAGAGAAAAAATAATTAGAACCTCATAAGGCACACTTCTGACTGTTATTTCGATGTTGCTAAACCTAAATTCCCTAAAATTGTAGTTCACATTAAGAAGAAAATAATTATTCCATATTCGACTAAAACGACTACTAGTGGACGTATGTATATCAACGCATACAATCCTCATAGTAGCAGCATAAAACGTAATCCCTGAAATATCATTATCACTAACGAGTGGTATCAAAGAAAACAAAAACAGTTAAGCTCAAAAAGCTAAGCTACTTGCTGATTCAGCTAATGATAATGGCGCAAATGAACAAGGCAGCTGAATTAAAGGAGTTTCGAGTTTACCTTTTATGTTTGTCGTTTCTTTCCTTAGCATATTTATTTGGAAACTTCTTATAATTATTCAAATCCTTAAATATGAACCACCTAGCCAATCATAGTTTCGAAAATAACATGAAACATCAAATCAATAAAATTTTATTTCCATTTTAATTGTAATGCTAACACACTATACATATTTAACATAATTGTTTATTTCTTTAATTTTTGAGCTTTCTGGCGCCCTAAATAAATTTGTCATACCAAATCAGACGAAACTCCAGAGTTAAATTTAGTCTCACTTTTTCCAAAAATAAATTAGGCACTTTTTCTAAATGTAATATTACGCCCTTTTTAATCAGAGCCTAGTGAGTTTAAGTACTAGTATTAAAGTGATGCTAATGCTATTTTACCTTATATTTTATATTAATAGTTCTATTGTTCTAACAGTCACTGTGGCATATAAATATCTTCTTAATGATCTATCATCCATGATGCTTCACTAATTCTTTAAGCCATTATAATAAAATATTAACTGATTTTGCCATTTATCAAAAAACCATTTTTGGTAGTTTAAGAAAAAATATTATTGTAGCATATCAATTTTATGACAACTGTAAGTTTACGTGGATTCCGCAATCATATTTAATAAAAGGAATATATATATATATATATATATATATATATATATATATATATATATATATATATATATATATATATATATATATATATATATAATGCAGTTTCCATAAGAGGTTACCTTATTCCCAGTAGTTATAACAAAACAACCAAATTTAGTTCTCGAAACTGGATTATTACTAACGAGTGTCTAAGAAAACAAAAACAGTGAATCCCAAGAGACCATTCGTGGGTTTCGTTAATGATAATGGCACAACGTGTAAATGAACAGCAAAATTGAAGGGATCTCGAGGTCTAGGTTTCGACATTTACTTTTCCTGTTCCTTATTGCTTTCCTTCCTTGGAATATTCGCAATTTCGAGTTCTAATTTTGGAACTTATTCAACACTTTCAAATTAGAGAAGAAAGTGTCTTATACAAGGTGTTGCTTTGAGACTAGTTAAAGTTAAACACCAGGATTTACTAAAAGGGTTTAAGATTTAGTACCGCTTAAAATCAAGAGATTTTAGGTGAGTAGGGGGTCACATTATTGAAGTGCTGCCGAAGTTAGCAGCAATATACATTTTATGTGTATCCTGTTCTTCCTAATTCTATTTCTAAGGGCTTTATTGTTATTTATGTCGCTGGAAACTTGGCAACCTAACAGTAAATTTTCTTTATTCATGGCAAACAGCGGTAAATTTATTTATCAAAAATCCGGAAAAATTCCAGTCATTTTGATTCTGACGTAGGAAATCTGGCCCACCCCACCCGAGAGAAAAATTCATGAGTTCAGAGAGAAACGTGCCTCTACTGCCACAATCTGCAGGGTTGAGTTCAGAAGGCACATGTGACGACAGATTTGATGCAAGCCTTTCCTGTATACACCCTCCCTGTTGCTCATAAAAGTTTTCCACCGGTGTGGTGAACTCTTAATCCAGTTTAGAACAACTAAACTGTCAGTAAATGCACAAATATTTTCAAAACTTATTTTTTTGTGAAAAACCTCCAAAATGTTAAACATTAGTTTTCCAAGTAAAACAGCCACACTGTGGCCAAACTCAGACTTTTAAGAGGACTAACTTTTTACTTAGCACACACAAGTTAAGTTTTATATATGTATATTACCAGGGAAAAGAACGCGTATGTCTACCCCGAGCAAGCAACCAGAATTTGACCGGGGCTGGTGTTTGCCTAGGTAGATATCACGGCCTTAAATCTTTTAAGGCGGCCTTTTCCGCAGCGCTTACAAAGGCCCTTCAGGGTTTTAATGCAGCAATAGCTTGGGATTTTACAGAGAAACAGCTTTTATTTACATATTTTCTTTTTATAGTTATGCTTTTTTTCTTATTAGCGACTATCTTCTTAAAGTGGTACAAGTTGGATCTATTGAAGTTACTTGGCGTCGGAAAAACGGGGTGAGATAGTGAGATAACGCGTAGTATAAAAACCCTATTTTACTAAAAGTATTATATAAGGGTAGTTCGTTTAGGAATGTAAGTATCTTAAAATCATTCCAAATATCCACTGTATAAAAATATGTAAGCTTCAAGGCGTATGGTGGAGTTTACTTGGAGCAATTACAAAAATTATTGATGTTTAGACAGTGGTATTCTTATATTAAAATTAACTAAAAAATTTGCTCTACATTTATTTTCTTCGATATATCTTCATAGTTAGTGTGGTTTAAGAAAAAAGTTGGTTCAAGATTATATTCTTGAACAAAATCGATCATTTTTAAGAAAAAAGATAACTCAGCACAAAATTAGCACCGCATTTAAAAAAAGTATTTCCACTCTTACAAAGTAACTAGATATATACTTACGCGGAATCAATATACCCGATAAAAAGAAATCCTTGAGATGGGAAAGTTTTTCGTCTGCGTGTAATTAAAAATAAATTAGCTCATAAACTGGTAAAGTTAGAAGACCGTAAAGCAAGAAAAATTTAACTTTGTTAATATAGACATCAGCCTACATATTTTCTGACCTATTTCAAAGTCTGAATTACGGTCCTCAGCACTTAATCAGGCCCAAGTTTCATCCTACTTAAACGTGTCAATCCTACATTACCGAAATATATCATCCGCTAGGGATTTTAACACAGTTGCTTTTAGTGTTTACTAAAGTAGTAATTTGTAAATGGCCTAGCCCTAACCTAAGTAACTATACCAGGTGTAGCATTGGTTGGTCTGAACATTTAATCCAAAATTTATCCAGACTTGGAAAGTTGCAAAAATGGTTTGGCGACTTTTTCAGTATTTAAATAAGAAATAATATTAAAAGGATCCGAATTACATTCAAAACTTTATCTGCTGGCATTAACTATATTCTTTAGTAATTTAAAAACTAATTATTTTTCAAATGTACTTTTTAAATTTTTTATTATAAAATAGAGAGTTAAATTGTTTACATATTGTACTTTTTGAAGTTCTGGTAGATACTATACAGTATCCAATTTATTTTGAGAATGTTGAAGCAAACCCATTTCACAAAGGAGAGATCAATTATGTCTCTTTCTCGTGTTCTTTCTCTCTCATACTCGTAAAATTTTTACAGCTGGTAGAAAGTTGTAGAACCTGTGACGGTGAGCCGCACGCCGTTGTTTCCAAACGAGGTCCTGACGCTAATAGAACAGCAAGTGGTTGTAGAAAGCAGATTGTGCCAGGTAACCTACGTCCTTTCTAGATTTTCAAATTTTAATCGAATTTTAATAGGCTTTTTATTTCTCTATTAAAAAATTATAGAACACTTCAGGATGCTTTCCATTATCTTAAAACACATACAACATTATCTGATTGGATATGTTAGTACTAAAATTATACAATTCAGGTTAATTGAATAATGACTATAAGATTAGCTTTAAACTCTTTGCACAGTAATATGTTACTGTTAATTTTTGAATACCGAAAAGGCAAAGATTATTTGGTCGTATTTTTCAACAAAAAAGAATTTTTCCATGTATCACATGTCCATGCCTGTATAAATATTTTAATAAGCATGTGGCATACGGTTAAAGACTTTTTGACACTATTCATAATCTTAAAAATAATGATCCCAATAACGACTCGTGTAGCGCCAAGGTAAAATCCTCTTTTCCAATATTCTCCTATTTATTTGAACTCAAATATATCAACCTACCATTATTTAAAAAGTCAATAAAACAAGACGTTGCCAGGTCAAGTAACGTCATTTAGAATGAAAAATGTAATCTACAAAAGGACTAATAAAAGGTACGATCCTAACGTCCCCTCTAATGAACCTCATTTCTCTCTACAAATATAATGTATCATTTTAGACCTTGAGTTATGGCTCCAGTTACTCTTAATAAAATATCCATGATTTATGTGTTCTTTCAGTTCGTCGTATTTGGAATATTATTTATTTTTGCTCTCCGGTAAACTTATACTAAGATTAATTATAATAATGTACGGATGCAATAAAGTATTCAGTGTTTTTTTACATTGCAATACAATTTTTTTACGAATAAAGTTAATAAAGAAAACAGGCTTTTAAAAATCTACGTTTAACAAAATAACTTTTTTATTTGTTTATTGTCAGTATAGACGTCAAAGTAAAAATATAAAGGTTATTCGACTGTTTTCCAACTTTTAAGTAGAAAATGGAGATCGAGGAAGAAATTGAAGAGAATATGATTGATGGAGTACCGAAAGACATTCTCCAAGAAGCGAATGCGAACGTCGAACTGTTGCCCAAGAATTGGAAACATTTAGTAAATGGTGTGCAAAAAAAAAAGAAAGAACAGATAATTCTAGTATATTTTTCCGACATTTCGAAAACGTGCAAATCATCCACGTTACGGTCAAGGTACTACATCTTAAAATTTAAAAATAATTTGGATATAAGCAAACACTATAGAGTGATCGCCTTTCTCAAGAAAAAAAATGTTGGATTTCAGCCACAAAAATCTAAAACTCTAACAAGAAACAATATAGAACAATTTCTGAACGAGGCTGCAGATGTATACCTTTCGACAATAGTTGTCACACTAATTGGGGTGGCAGGCGCCTGCCGCCGTGAAAAACTAACTTATTTAGCCCTAGATATCATTGAAGATAAAGAATACTTGATGCATATTACGGTTCCTGATAAAAAAAATCCATCAACGCAGAAGCTTTGTAGTATGCGGGAAACGAAATTTAAACTTAATAAAAAAATATGCATTACTGCGACCACAGAGTACGAAGATTTTCTTAAATTACCAAAACTGAAAATGTTCTGTTCAATGTGTTGGAATTAACAAAATCGACAAGATGCCGACAGAAGTGACTGGATACTTGAAACTGCCAAATCCCGAGCTCTACACTGGGCGTTGTTTTAGGCGGTCTTCAGCCACTCTGCTAGTAGACTGTTGAGTAGATATCACGAATCTTAAGCGTCATAGTGGAGGATGGAAGTGCACAAAAGATGCTGAAGGATATGTGGACGAGTTTTTACAAAACAAAAACACAATTCACATCGGATCCTCCAAAACCAGCCTACCACTACCACCAAATCGCAGCAGTCAGCAGGAAGTCACCTTCAATATTTTTAAAAGATTTTCTTGTCTAAATGACTTTTACCCTGAAAAATTATAACAAAGTAAATTTTGTAACCTACGTATTTTCGATAGGGCACACCGCACTGCTAGGCCAAAAGAATCAAGCTGTATGATTTTTTATAACGCACAGGTGATAAAGAACCAATAATAAATAAGTACTGACGTTGAAAGCTTATAACACCTATTTATTAAGAAAAAGTTGTTTCTAGTTTTTATGGAAATAACTAATCTAACTATAAAAATAGTTTTCAACATGCACTTTGTGTGGGCAAAAGTGGTCACAAGTTAGTTCACAATTTTAAAGAATACGACAGTCAAGTCCATTTATTGCATCACAATATGCTGTTATACGATTCTTTTTTATTTCTTTAAATTTAAGAATATATATATTTTATAAAATGATAAAAACCAATAATATACGACACATAACTGACAACTATTAATTTCATCAGTATACACTTTTTTATGTAAATATAGTCACGGTTCACCTTAAACTTAAAGAGTACGATTGTCAGATCTATTTGTTATACCACAACTTGCTTTAATATGATTCTCTCAGTGCAATAATGTAAATTAATTAAATTAGACATGTAGGTACTCTATCGAATAGAATTCAAGACCCGCATGCTGAGTGACTGGATGAAAGACTGATCAGTTAAATTTAAATGACGAGGGAATATGCGACTTGATACCAATAGGCGATTTCTCTATAAAATATGCTCTACAAATTTTTGTGTCATACCGCACTGCTATGCCAAAAGAATCAAGCTGTGTGATTTTTTATAACGCACAGTTGATAAAGAACCAATAATAAATAAGTACTGACGTTGAAAGTTTATAACACCTATTTACTAAGAAAAAATTGTTTCTAGTTTTTAAGAAAATAACTAATCTACCTATAAAAATAATTTTCAACATTCACTTTTTTATGTAAACATAGTCACGCTTTACCTTAATCTTAAAAAATACGATTGTCAGATCTATTTGTTATACCACAATTTGCTTCAATATGATTGTCTTTTATTATCTCAGTGCAATAAGGTAAATTAATAAAATTCGATATGTAGATACTCTATCGAATAGAATTCAAGACCCGCATGCTGAATGGATGAATAAAAACTGATCAGTTAAATTTAAATGACGAGGAAACATGTGACTTGATACCAATAGGCGATTTCTCTATAAAATATGCTCTACAATTTTTTTTCTCTTAGAAAATGCCACTGTTAAGAGAAGCATTTAGCGCCAGTCACTGCTCTTTTGGATTTTTAGACAGTGTCATTGCTCAGTTATTTGCCATAAAAACACGGTGTGGCTCGACTAAGTTTAACCCAAAGGTATTCCCAGTTCTTTTTTGTTTTAGATTTTGTTAAAGTGATGTAGCCTAAGTAATTTGAGCCCAAAATGAAAATCCTAGATCAATAGTTTGAAAAGAAAACTTGATTTTATTTTTTTTTAGATTAAGCGGCTTTATTTTATGAAAAAGAGTGGTATCAAAAATTTTTAAGGCGTATAATCTTCTTTTAAGTCCTGGGAACTATTGATCTAGGATTTTCACTTTGGGCTCAAATTACTTAGGTCACATCACTTTAACAAAATCTGAAAATAAATGGAAATGGGAAGATCTTTGGGTTAAACTTAGTCGAGGCACAGCGTGAAAAACAATATCTTTCGGGTATAGACACACTAGAAATACATATAATTCATTAGATAACAATTTTATTTTTAATCCCGGCAAAATCGTGGTTTTAAAGGAAGCGTAGAAGACCAAATTTGTATTTAAATACAACCACGAACTTCTGTAAAATTTAACTCCTTAAAAGCACGTGTGGTACTAAATAAATTAAACTTTTACGAAATTAAATTTATTTGAAATAGATTAAAACCGTCTTTTTTAAGTTTCCATTATACAAATACAAATTTAAAAAGCTCTTTTCTCTTTATAACGCGAAAACCACTTTCGTATTTTTACGTTTCTGGCCATAAATCTTAAAGTTGGTCATTAATTCTTTAGTCTCTTGGGCACTATCGATTACCGATGAAGTTCGTAAGTGTGTTAAAAAACTTTTATAGAATACTTTGGACCACAACGTTAAAAGATTAAGAAGAAAGGAAATGTGCAGGTTAAAAATTTTACGAATAGGATTAGAAGTAATTTTACCGAAAGATGATATTGTGGATTCGATTTACAGGAAAATTGTCCCAAAGTAGATGTATTGTTTTTCCAAAGGCTGAAAAAAATTATTTGGACAGCTTACATACAGACAATCCACTCCAATTTTTAATTATAATTAAAGAGTTGTAGACATAGATGAGCCCAGTGGCGTCTCTACACTATAAAATTTGGATCCGATTTGAAAATAAAATACAGATATTTATTTACCTATATATATTACGTATTTGAAAATGCGAAAAACTTTTGGTTAAAGTAATAGACAAATATTTTACTCACCCAACGTATAAATACCACACTATACCCTACGGTCAAACGCGTTTTGAGCCTGTGTAAACGTCTGTAGCATTAAAATATCTTCTACAGTAGACTCTTTTAATCTTGTACGCTTTGAAGTAAATAACCTGTTTACTACATGCTTTTCACCGAGTGGCAGAAGCAATTCGAAGCAAGTATCCAGATGTTGACAAGTTAAGTGCTAGCACCAAAAAGGTTTTTACAAAATATCCAGATTAAAAAATTTCACCAATTGCGGCGAAGATGGGGAACGTGGCTGAATGCTGCATTTTATTACAATCAACATTTATTTGCTGTTAAATCTGTCGTTTCTCAGTTCTATCCAATCATCCGCATTAAAGAAAGTCAACAGCACTTTAATAATCCTTGAAAACTTTGAACATTATTTGAAATGGTTATATCGGTATATTTTGTAGGTACTTTAAAAAATATAGTATATATTGAATCTTTAAAAAAGTGTAAAACAAATACGAAAAAGCAAATAAAATTGACGTTTTATCACCCTGTCCTTTTTTCTCGTTCTCCCTTATTTTTGGTCAACGAATCGTCTGTAAAATTTTGTCGATAAAGTTCTGCATCACCTATACAAAAGCTCTTATCAGCTAAAACTTTATGTAACTGAAAGAAGACAAACTGATAGAGAACGCTCGTCATCCCAACACGTCCTTGCGAGAATAAGGCAGCAATCGATACTAGGCCTCAAGGGCAAACACCCAACGTGGCACTACTTACACTACTTGGGTTTATGGTAAGGGACAGAACCATAAAACAGAAACAATCTGATATTAATATAGTCTATTGTGAGAAAATGTTTTAGGAAGCTCAAATAAAAACGCCCTCGTAAGCGAAACTAAAACCAAATCCGGTAAAAGGAAAACGTAGTTCTTACTTTATCATTTTCTTCGATAAAATAAATTAATAAATAGTAAGAAATAATACAAAAAATAAGAACAATTTAATCAGTACATAATTCTTTGTAGACTTTTGGTATTCAAAGCTTCTAAAATTGGTTTTAGGGATATTTATAAAGTAAAAGGATTTAAAAGCTTTATTTAATAATCGTACTTAACCGCAAATTAAAAGATTCTGTAGTCTATAAAACACTCTACTTAAGTATATAGCTTACACATCCGTATCCGCAAGATATGTGACACTCATTGCAAGAATTTAATTTTCTTGTGATACTTTGTTGACCAGGAATACATGTTTCTCGGGATAAGAAAATAATTACTTGACATATTTTCCAGAAAATTAATATAATATCATGGCCTTCCTTCACCTTCTTAGCTCGATAACTCACTCATTATTTCTTATTTCACCTAATTTCATAACGCATATCACAACTTTACACGTGTTTGATACCTAATGCATTATCACACTATTCTTTCTGATTAGGCATTATCTTCTTATAATGGGGCAAGGTGGATCTAATGTTAGAAGTTATTTGGCGTAGTATATAGAACCAATTTCACGTAATAGTTTGACATAAAAGAAATTATATTGTAATTGTAAGATAAATTTAAAAATTTCCTCGTGTAAAAAAATATTTTCTTAAGTACTTTATAGTTAACTTGGCTCAGGAATAAAAATTATTGATGCAAGCTTTGCAAAATATCTTGGTTTAGGAAAAATATCTTGGTTCCAGATTACATAAATATGTTATTAAACCGAATCCATAATTTTTAAAAAAATAAGAATCACCACAAAAATAGTACCGTTTTTAAAATAAGTACTTTTACGTACAGGGAGTGAGCAGGTACTTAGACCAAATTAATATATCCGAGAAAAAGCGATACTTGGTATGGGAAAGATTTTTTGTCTGTGTAGTAACCTCATTTTTCTGACCTTATATTGTCTAAAATTTTCGCAAATAAGCTGATGTCAAACTTCTACTGGATGGATAGTAAGGGGTAAAATTATATGAAATATAAACACCCATACGCTGTTAATAAATGAATCAATGAATATGTGAAAATTAAGTTCTTAAATTTACCCATTGGGTGAAACTCGTTAAGAATATGAGACACAATTTCATATTTTTTTTAGGCACCACCTACAGTCAGGGTTGACTCCGATAGTATATGGCGTGAAAAATGTGGGGATAGCAATGGACAGAAGCATGAGCATATGCAATATGACCACTCTCCACTTCAAAAGGATCAGTGAGTACCCATTTAATTAATATTTCTTAACTGATCATTATGGAGCAGCGTTAAAACTTATTTTTGATTTGGAATCTCTAATAGGGCTCAAAAGATGGGATTTAGCCTTATAATAACAACGGTATTTTTTTTTAAACAACTGATCCCCAACCTCAATTAAACACCCAGGAATTAGTGTTTTACTAATTCATAATGCACATCCCTCAGCGTGGACGATATTTTGTTAATATTAAAAGGCTTTAAAACTTTTTCTTTCACAAATTAAGAAACAGAAAGCAAAAATTTACACGGCATTATTAAACTCGTCAATATGCATCCAAATTTGCATCACGACTGGATCGTTTGTTTTTTCTTTATAATATTAGAGCCTATGATGTCAGGCTCTTTGGCAGCATCGTATAAAGGCCGATATTTGGACATTTTTTAAAATAAAAAAAGTGTGCGATTTGGAGAAAAAGTGTCTGTAAACTACCCCAGGAGTCATCCATTCAAATATATGCAGTAAATTTCATAACACCCTATATATGCTAATTACGCTTGAAACAAATTAACTTAAAAGAGGTGTCCTGTGATTTAAAAACAAATTGCTTTCCACTCTACGCTTCTCGTGGTTTTCGAAGCTGTTACGTTTTTAATCAACTTTATCAGTTGAATACCTTGTAAAGCTTTACTTGTCTAAAGATGATAATACGTAGTAGTTTCGTCAAGCAAAGTCTACCCTTTAACCTGTTTGCAAAAGATAAGCTGATAGGACACGCTGTCAGCTTAAACGAGGCCTTATAGCCTTGTGAGAATAACAAACAAGCCTATAAATTACGCATTATCGCGGAACAGCCAACCCGTGACTACTAATACCACTTGGGTTTGCATCAAAAGTCGAAGCACCTTGCCGCCAGGCGCACATGGCCTTATCAACGCATCTCAGCGTCGAGTTCTCACGTAAATCGATAGCAAGCTATTTAAAAAAGCTTTTCCGAGCAAGCGGGGTTGCTACGCTTATATTCTGTTTTTGATTAATGAAATAAAAAGCAACATACGTGGGTCGCTCAAACACACTGGGATAAAACAACATTAAATGAATTATTAAGGCCGATTCTCTTTTTATTGTTTTGTTCGACTTAAGTACAAGGTATTAGTCATTAGGCTGTTATAATAATACCTTCCTTTACAAGAGAAATAAAAATAATGTTTTGTATTGTTGTCCAAAAAAAAATAATGTAAAAAATACTAAAGATATTTAGTTATTTAGACACAGCTTTGTGTTATATTGTTATCAGTTATTGTATGAGAGTCTTATCGTCAGTTAGTGTATTAAAGATAAGAATGGCCATATTTTATAATACTTGGTACAAATCTAACGCCTATTTATTGACTAGAGTTTCCTTGCTTGAAGTAACAATAATCTTTTATCATCAAAATTATTCTTATTCCTAACAAAAACCACGTTTTACTATTTTTTTTATAATATACTCACTGAACTACAAAAATTATAAAAAAAATCACTCATTGTGATTCGAAATTAGGCGAAAAAATCACCATCCGTTTCAAAAGTTAAGAGGTATATATTGCAAAAAATGACAATCGGGAGTAGAGCACAAAACGATTTATAGTAACCAAGAAAGATGGTTTACCTCTATGGAATAAGTTTCTCTTCAATTTAACCGTTACCGCTTAAATTCACTAACACAGCAACTTTTAATGTTTCACAATAAAAAAAACTGTCAGGGTGTAAAAAAGATAACATTTGGTAGTAGCCAGCTTCTATATCCTGAGGGATAATGTTTTTATGGCGAAATATTAACGCTCAGACTCACTAAGAAGGTTTAACATTAAGTACTGGTTTAAATTAAGATTTTTAGTTGATCAGTTAGGATTTGACAGGATTTTCTCCTGTCATTGGTAATAAGTTGACATTAAAAACGTGCTATTTGGCTGGTTTCCAAATGATTGTCATCTTGGAACGTTTTTTTTAACTGAGACAGCCCATGTATAATTCAAGCCTAATACTAACGTACCGTGGGCGTCCGAAGAAAAGGGAAATGCAATCGTTTTTCCAGAATGAATATTATTATGAAAATTACGTACTACAATTGCCCTTTTCTCTACTTTGCCAAAAAACTCAAAGAGAAATTCATAGTATAAAAGTTAGTTGTCTTATTCTTACACTTGTCAGTTTAAAACTCTTGGTTGTCAAATTGGACCGGGCTAGCGTTGAAGAATCTGGCTGTATATGTTTAGGTACATAATAAAATTATAAAACAAATTAATTTTTATATTGTTTATTTGCTCTTACGAAAAAAATGATGTGTTATAGTTCTATTATACATAGTAATATAAATGTTTAGTTTCTCTACGGGGCAAAACTAATAATAAAACTTAAATACAAAGCTTCAAAGGTGTCGAAATAAAGTTATTAAAGACTATTTAACTACTCACATTATAATAAAAGTACTCGATATATTTTAAGGAAATATTTCAATATCAATGGAATCAGTAGGCAAAAAAAAATTAAAATAATTTTTAAGATCATTGATAATATGTTGACAAATATGACATTTACTAAAAAAAGGGACATCATAGTAATAATTATAATAATTTAAAAAATTTAATTTATTTCCCCCATAGTGGGTGGAAACTGAATGGTTTAACAATATTTCTCAAGGTTTAGAAGAAATTAGGAATACGATACTTTTTAAAAACCATTCATAAGGTTATATTATTGAAAAAAAAATTTAATCATATTGGCAAAAATACATAAAGATTAGATAAAAAAATAATTAGAAACCAAAATCAATATTGTATTGTTATTTGTATATTTTAAACAAAAGATTGTAAATAGAAAACAATATTTAAACAATTTTTTATTAAGTTTGAAGTTATACGCATTGTTGCAAACAGTTTTTACTTTTCAGTTGGCAAACTAACTATATTTTGCTTTGCTTAAATAAGCCATAAAACAATCCTAATAGACACGACAAATAAATAGACACAGAAGGGTCCCAAAATAAATTTAGGTAGCTTGTATATATTTGCATTTTCGTGAAAGTGGCCTGGTTAAATCAAATGGCAGCTTTAAAACACCTACAAGGATAAAACAAATGGTCAGACAACTCCTAAGCTGGCGTAAGCCGGAGAAAAATATCCCCTTTTGCAACTGACAGGTGTATCCGTTACTAATACGAACAATAAATTTCCAGAGAAAAATAAAATGGGGTTAGGATTTTATACAGTCTCCTTTTTTGCATATTTCTCACAAACATATAATTTTTATATTTTACATTTGATGTGTAATCAATAGTTTCTTGTCGAGTTATTCCGACCCAAAATAGAAAATATGTAAAAATTGGTGTTGCAACGAAAGTCTTTTTTATTTCGAATGCGTATAAACTAGATGCTGAAAAATTGCTAGGGTTGACAATACACTACGCCAATTAATTATCGAATATTCAAAAATGCACGTCAAAATTAATATGCTGTTATTTCGTTAATAATGAACAAAATTTGATAATTTTTTTTCTCACTGATAGACATAAGATTCTAGGGTTTAGGGCAGAGTAGTTTACGTCCTGATACGCCTTATTGTACGGGGTAGCGCATAAAATCTAGATGCATGTAAATTTCCAAAAATTTAAATGTTACATATCTAACATAAAAATTGAATTTAATTTATTTTTTAAAATAAACCAATTAGAGATCTATCAGCGTTAGACACTGGCCCATGCCATGCCACTATAGGTAAAGAAAAAAATACCATTTCTTCTAAATACGTTATTATGTCGAAATAACGTTTCGTCAACAATCAATGCGACATTTTATCACTTTTGGCGATTACTAAATTAAAAATAAAAATTATTTCAACAAATAAAGTCTATAATACAGGATGCTGCGCCATTATCTATTCATTTAATTTATTTATCTAGCATTAAAAATACAAAAATAACTATACAAATACAAGTTCAGATAATAAGAAATAAATTTAGTATCGGGTATTTCCTCCACGAGCATTAATAACATCTTGACACCGTCGTGGCATGCTTAAAATTAGATTTCTGATAAAATCTTGATCAATATTCTGCCATATTCTATCCAGCGCTACTTTTAACTGTAAAAGAGATTGTGGAGGATTAACTTCCGCACGGACTTGCCTCTTCATACGGTCCCATACATGTTCAATGGGGTTTAGGTCTGGGCTTCGAGCTGGCCAATTCATCACAGGAATTCCAGTGTCTGCTAAATACTCCTGAATTCTGGCGGTATGGGGACGCGCGTTATCATGCATAAAAATAAAGTTTTCTCCAATTGCAGGAGCAAAAGGAATTACGTGTTCCTCCAGAATTTCTGTAATGTATCGGTCGGCCGTCAAATGGTCTATAAAGGTTAAGACCGTTTTTGCCTCTAGTGATATTCCCCCCCAAACCATCACTGAGCCGCCTCCATAACTGATAGTATTTTTAAAATTGAACTGGGCAAATCTTTCACCAGGTCTTCGGAAAACTTTTTGACGCCTATCATTACTATACAGACAAAACCGGGACTCATCGCTAAATAGAACATTAGCCCACTCACCTTCACCCCAAGCCACATGATCCCTAGCGTAACCTAAACGTTCACGTCGATGTACTGGTTCCAATTTGGGGCCTTGTGCTGCCTCGTATGGCCTAAGCTGAACCTCTTTTAACCGATTTCGGATCGTTTGCTTGCAGACTCGCGTACCATATGTATTAAAAAACTGCGTCTGCAACTGAGTGCTGCAAGTGAACCGTTGTCGTGTACACTGCAGATGTACAAACCTATCTTGGTAAGGAGTGGTTTTTCTTGGTCGACCTTGTCCTTCCTTTCTTTGGTTGGAGCCTGTTTCTTGATATCTACTTAAAATTTTGCTTATTGTCCCCTGCGTTTTGCCCAAAATTCTAGCAATATCTGCTTGAGAACGACCCTGTTCATACAACCCTCTAGCATAGGAACATTGTTCTGGTGTTAAAAATCGATTAGCATTCATAGTTATTGCTAAGTATGGTAAACTTTATCAATTTTTAATGTCAAACAGACAGATATCATTTACTTACTTACCGTATCCTTGGTTACCTATACCTAATAATGAACTGGTTATGGCTTAAGTAGACTATGTATTTTTAATGCTAAATAAATAAATTAAATGAATAGATATAGCATCCTGTATTATAGACTTTATTTGTTGAAATAATTTTTATTTTTAATTTAGTAATCGCCAAAAGTGATAAAATGTCGCATTGATTGTTGACCAAACGTTATTTCGACATAATAACGTATTTAGAAGAAATGGTAATTTTTTCTTTACCTAGAGTGGCATGGCATGGGCCAGTGTCTAACGCTGATAGATCTCTAATTGGTTTATTTTAAAAAATAAATTAAATTCAATTTTTATGTTAGATATGTAACATTTAAATTTTTGGAAATTTACATGCATCTAGATTTTATGCGCTACCCCGTACAATAAGGCGTATCAGGACGTAAACTACTCTGCCCTAAACCCTAGAATCTTATGTCTATCAGTGAGAAAAAAAATTATCAAATTTTGTTCATTATTAACGAAATAACAGCATATTAATTTTGACGTGCATTTTTGAATTTCGATAATTATTTGGCGTAGTGTATCATATAATATATTATACAGTCAATGTTCAATTCCCGGTTTGATGTTTTACTAAATTATGACTTAAGTAATACGAGTATACAAATAATAATTTTTTTCTTAACGTCACATATCATTTAAAATACAGAAACCCTAGTACGATTGTGTATAATTAATTACAGGACATAAAACTTGAGTAGCAATTAAATCTTAATTAAATATCGTAGTTGAGTCATGGTGTTGTGAAAAGAGATACGCTCTTTTTATTATTTAACAAAATTAAAAAACAAATTTATCCATTACTAATACGAAGAATAAATTTCCAAGGAAAAATAAAATAAGGTTAGGATTTTATAGTCTTCGTTTTTGCCCATTTCTCACCGACATATTATTTTCGGGGTTTATATTTGATGTGTAATCAATAGTTTGCATAAAGTTAGCCTGACAGGTATATAAAATATGTAAAAACTACAAGGGTTGTAAGGAAAGTACTTATTTTCTTTGTGATAAACGAAAGGTTAAAAAGAGTTGATAATATTATACAATGTATGAAAGTGAATGGTCGATACTTGGTTTATTATTTTACCAAGTTACGACTTATACAAATAATTTTTTCCTAATTTTTCTTATTATGATATATTATTTAAACCATAAAAATCCTAGTTTTATATTTTAACCAAGGCTGTGCATAATTAATTACAAAAATAAAACTTTAGTAGTAAGTTTTGTATTTAATAGTTTGGTGAAGTTAGCATAACTTTTATAAAATTAATTTAATCACTCGTTAGAAGTAACTACATCTTAGTTAACGTCTAAACTTATACTCTGTGGTAAGAAACAACTTCATAAGAAGGAAATATAAGAAGTGCCCCACCTAAGTTTTTTGTTCGGTTAGCTTAGCTTTAACTTAACATAATTTTTTTAGTTAAGTTACGTCTGAACGATTCGACAGATTTTAATAAAATTTCTCAGATACACCAGAAAAGAAATACATGACGATCCTGAAATTAATCTAGAAAAGTTTACTGATTTACATTAGACCATTGTAAAACACAGACTTTACACAAATGGTCTTATTACAGGGTTTTATCAAGAAGTTAGAGGGTCCTTAACCATCGGGGTCTTTACAGCACCGGGAATCTATAATTTCGATAGTACGGATACTGTTTGTAACTACCGCTTCAATTAAAACTCTACATTAGAGTAACAAACCACAAAAAATTGTTTTCACAAAAATATAAATATTTTAGCAGTTAAATTTTTAACTGTTTATATACAAAAATTGTTCAATAGCAAAACTTTTAAAATTTAACAACACAGTAAAAACAAAGCAAAACCCCAATAGTGCATTAAACAAATTTTAATTTATGATTAAAAAATAACAAATGTTGCAGATATATCGTAAAAATTGGAAACACAACAAAATTTGCATTCATCTCGTTAAAATTTCATAAATTGCAAATATACAGCCGAAAAGAAATTTTACACTGATTAATTTGTTCAGCATTGTAATTGCTGTCATAAACCTGCGTTATATTGTAATATAATTTGAATAATTTAAAATCATTAATTTCGATAATTGCTACATTCTGCGTACTTTAAAGCATCTGCTTACAATATATATTCGCGGAGTGGCAATTTATATCTGAAAATCACATCCCATGACTATTATTAGCATTTTAAAATGCTTCCACTGGATATATTTTGACACGTGATTTATGGCTTAAGGGCCAAATCGCTATTGCAGGCAATAAAACTGAGATAATTTAAAACCAGTTTTTAATTTTTCCGTCAATGATATCTATATAAACGAATTTATAACACTCTCAGTTGTTAATTCGCAATCCAGTCATATTTTAAATTAATTATTTTTTTGTTGCCAGTTCAATAATTTAAAAATATATTGTTTTCCTAAATAAATACGTATCCCTTATGAAGAAAAACAATAAATACATTTTATGATTAACAATTAAAGTTTTTTTAAAGGTTCTAGGCACAAATAGAATTTTGTGTTTGTATATGACTGACAGACTCAAAATTCTTTCTGAAAAATTTTCCGAGGTCATACATAAAAAATAGGAGCACAATTTTTAGTACCATTTATTGTATACACACACCATTTGACAATTTTAAGAAGTATACAATAAACGTCATTTTTAATTAATATTCCGGCTTTTCATGCACTATTATCATAATTACTACTTAACGATTGCTCTCATTGCCTAATTAATCACTTTTCTTCCGTCTAGACAGGCCTATCTCATGATAAATGTGTATTACCATTATAAAAACAGGTACATCCTATATCATGAAAAGCAGACCTAGGCAAATATTTTGGCCGCCGGATTTGTGACGACCAGGGTAAAATCTATAAGACTGAGCTCTTTTTAGTACCGATCTTCTTTTGTTGTTGACTAGTGTGACCTATCAGAGTCTTGCAATATTCTACGAGAAAAATTGCTACGCATGTATGCGTATTATCTGGGATCGCCTACGTAGATGTAGGAAGGGAAGGAAACATATCTGCAGGCAATCTGCTCTATAATCCGAATACCCTTTGTATTTTTTATCTTCTGACAGCCCACAAAGACCGACGCAACAGCAACTGCTCACCCGAACCTGCATCAAAAAATCGCAATTGCTGTTAATATAAGTTACTAAATTCTAAGTACGACTGTCCTAATCTACTGGCCCAAATTGGCCTTAATACACCGATTAGAAGCCTGAGAAGCCACGAATTATTCAGGGTGCCCTTTGAACGTACCAATTTAAGTTTAAATACGCCTCTTACCAGACTGAAAATGCTCTTTAGTGATTTGTATCGCTCTTTAAATGTTGACATTTTTAACACAAGTTTTTTAAGATTTAAATCGGCAATAAAAACACATTTCTTACGTAGAGAACTTTGTTATCGGGACCTTCTGTGCTATCTTACATTTGTGTGCTATCTTAGATTTGTGTTTTACGTACTTGTGTGATAATTTTATTTTAATATCATCCCTGTTGCTACTTATGGGACCCATGTCAAATTCAGGTTTTTTTAATAGTGGGCCTACTAGGAATGTTTCGGTAAAGAAAATAATATTTCGCAATTTGCGAAAAAAAGTAGAATTTTTGAGTTGACCCACCTGGGAAAGAAATTAACACGCTTAGGTATTTTATTTATTATTTTTCTAAACAAATTTTACATCATTTTGTCGACAATTCTTAAATTTTAAGAGAAAAAAATGTGTTAGTAGAAAGTTATAGTCATTTGAATTTTTTGTTAAATTATATTTTAGGTTTAAAAAAATTCAAATGACTATAACTTTCTACTAACACATTTTTTTATCTTAAAATTTAAGAATTGTCGACAAAATGATGTAAAATTTGTTTAGAAAAAATAATAAATAAAATATCTAAGCGTGTTAATTTTTTTCCCAGGTGGGTCAACTCAAAAATTCAACTTTTTTTCGCAAATTGCGAAATATTATTTTCTTTACCGAAACATTCCTAGTAGGCTCACTATTAAAAGTCCGGAACTTGGAATGGGTCCCATAAGTAGCAACAGAGATATACAACTTTAAAATTTCACGGGCCGCGCCTGCTATGTACATGTTGTAATTGGTAGATGCTGTCTTTGAAACTAGATTGTTCCGTTCGCATCCTAAATGCTGAATAAAAACAGTAAATAAATAAAAATTAAGAAACTTTTGAAAAAAATAAAGAATTTATTTGGGTTATTATTGAGGGGTCAAAAATTTTGAGATACCGGGAAAATATTTTCTCGAAGGACAATCGGAATATTATATAGGTTGTTTAGGTGCCCTATAAAAAAATGTGTGGGTGAAATAAATAAAAAAAGTCAAGAAAAAAAATTTTTAATTTAACCCCTTACATCTCAAAAGCGAACCGTTTCCGGATCTTTGTTAATAGGAACTTTTGTCCTTATTTTGATCCACAAAATCACTAGTAGGAAGTTATAGGTCGATTATTGCAACATCCTGTACCTTAGCAACTTCCACTATTTAAAGATAATTAGAAAAAATATTTCTAAAAGCCGCATTCTCTAAATAAAGGGTCACTATTTTAATGCGACTTTATTTACAAAAATATATTACGCACTGAAGAAAAAAGTAATTGTGAAAAATTAAAGCTTTATAGGTACGCAAAATAAAAGGACTGTCGTAATAACAAATTTCAATACATGTAGGTATTATGTTTATGCCTATTACTACGCGAAATTCATTATTTTCAGCTTTACAATTTTAGTTAAATCCGTTTTGTTCATTTTATTAATTTTGTAATACTCACAAGCGAATAATTTAATTTCAGATTATTCAAATCTGAATAATTGGAAACGCGGAGCTGGAACTATTTTTAATATTAGGTTTAATAGTCATATTTCTATGACCAAATTTATTGAAATACCGGTCGGAAAGGACAAATGCCTGTGTATTTTTATTTTGGCAAATTCTGTAATGTCGAACTACTTTTACAGTTCGGACGATAGGCGTTAAAAAAAAACTAAAGATAGAGTTATTTACTATTTAAAGCAATCAATCATTCGATTTGCACTAAAAAGTGGCCGCTTGTATTGACTGGTGAACAGCAGACGGTTGCCAAAGTGTACAAAATGTCGTGATTGAAGTCATCCAAGCAATACACTATTACACGACATTCATTGTTCATCTAATAAAATTTACATTCCTAAGTATTAAGAAATAAAAAAGTAATACATTTTGTTCTATTTTATGCATCATAGTCGAATAAACTTTTATTCCCCTCTCATGTGATAAATTATTAAGTAAAATGGAAACGCTGTTGTACGTCGTTCGAGAGTGAAATTGTGCTTTTTGTGTTTGCGAGAAGCGTTTAATTATTTTTCTTAGAAGAAGCTGACATTATTTTGCGAAAAAACATTTAAATATGGTGCGACAGTGTCAAGTTTGCAACAAATTAGACTATTTAAATCCAGAAGTTTCTTTTCACGAGTAACTGAGGTTATATTCACTTGTATCTAACCCATTGGTGTAGTTGGGCTGCAGAGATAATATTGTGAACTTATTTAGTAGTAATTTTTATAGAAAAAAAAGTGGAAGGGATATCTTAAGTCCATATAGTCCAAGTTAATGTGTTAAATGTTAAATGTAATCATCCTTAAGCCACTTATTTACCGAGCTCTACATTTAAAGTATTAGATAAATCCAATTTGGAAATTATCTTTATTCTGTTTGACTCAACCAAGCAAATAATCTAATTTTTAACAGATTATTCAAATCGGAATAAACGGAACGGCACTAAGAGCATTTCACGATATAGGTTTAATATTCCATGGGATTTATTGAAATAATGCTACACTATGACTATGCTCAGTTCGAAATAGGATAATATTATGAAAGGGTACCTACTTTTATTGTGATAGGAAATAATGAACAATTTATGTTTCTTCACCATCTGTCATTGCAAGAATAATTTTTAAACTAGTTTTCAGTAAGTTCCTCTCCAAACAGATTATGTTAATTTTAGAAATAATTACATAATTCTAGCAGATACTTTTTAATGTTCAGCTTAAACAAAACTTTTTGAGACACCCTGTATATGAAATTGTTTTAAAATTTCTTAACAAACTTTTATTTAAAAAAAGTACTGCTTAAATTTTCCAAAAAAAATGGACAATAAAGGTAGTTTATTCTTAAGTCCTATTTAAATTTTAATACTTTCCCTCAGATATGGTAAAGATTTTTTAAAATATTTTTGGTGATATTTTACCTGTTCTAATAATAAAAAAATTCCATATGGGATAACAATTTTTTGGGGTACTCATTAAATAACCCCATAAATATTCGAAATAATCTACAGACTATTTTTGAGGGTTATATAGATAAAACTTAATTCATTGAGATTAAAAATTTAATAGACCTTGTTACAATATTATGTCATATGCTGCCAAATGACATTCAAACACTAGATAATATTAAAAAATTCCAAAGGATCGACCACGAATGTTTTATTTTTACAAAAGAAGGATCGTGATCTCTAAAAAATACGACTGTGTAGAATATATAGAATGGCAATAAGAATATTTCATAGGTATCTATTCCAAAATGCATTGTGCAAAATGAATCAGAAAACCTACAACAAACCCTTTTCACCCTGTATCTCGAAAAAAAAATTCGTCTACTGTTTGCGTGCCGCACTCCCATTACCAACTTTGAGGTACAAGGGTTTGCTTAGCCCCCCCCCCCCCCCGAGATAAAGTTCTAGTTACAGTTGCACTACTGATAGAACCTTTATATTAATAAGTCTTACGTGCAATAAAATAAGACCTGTTTATTACGTACTCAATAATTGGACCAACAGCTGATAAAACACTAAATAACACTATCGACTGGTCTTAAAAATAAGGACCCAACAACTGATTGTGCATCAAGCTTCATTTAAAAAGTTTCGTAAATCCATTTTAAAAAGTTTCCTCGTTTTGTAATATTTAACTAAGCAAATAATACAATTTTCACCAGACTATTCAAATCGACGATAAGAGCTATTCCCAATACACGTTTCATATTCTTATATTTCCATGAGAAAATTTATTGAAAGAACGCCGCGCTGTGGCTCTGCTCAATTCATGCATTTAAAATTGGATAATATCCGAATGCACTCTCGTTTTGGTTAGAAAAACCGAGCGCTTTCAGTTAAAAAATAAATGGTAATTTTTATTTTATCTACATTTTGGGGTATAATAAATAAGTAAGAGATTTGTTAGTATTATTATATATTTAATTTAAATGTACAATATTCAAATATACAAGTTCCAGCAGCTATGACAATATAAGTAGCTTTTCAGTCTAGGATTTTCTCAAACTCTTACACTTTTCGTAAAAGTGTGACAATAAGGTGGAACAGTTCTGGCCGGGCGATATGTGAGTACAGCTTGTCAAATATAGCTTTGCCTCTGAGTTAGGCCTACCCACTAAAAGCGCAGTGGACTGTACAGTCCGTAATAAAAGTGCATGCTAGTTTTAATTCATTTATGTTCTAACTGTCGTGACGTGCATTTCGGTATAGAGTTCGTGTCTAAAGTAAAAGCTGTTGTCACAGCACTACCACAAATACTACAAATTTGACAGAAGAATCTGCCATTTCGGTCGATAAAACAGTACACTGTTGCATCGGCCCACCTGACCCCAGAGAACTCTGCTGGTCGACAGAGATACATTGTTGAGATATTTCTCAACCCCTGCATTTTTCTGTGGGATCTCCAATTGTTAATTCAGCTTGCATATTTTAGCTCGGTGGCCACAACTTCTGGGTGACTTTTTCGTTGTTCATCGCAGTCGAAACTGGAACAGTCACAAGTCCCTGCTCTTAAAATATTTATTATTTTATACCTAGAACTATTGAATAATGGATTCAATAGTGACGCAGCTTTTAATAAGTAAACATTTATACAGTGACCGCAAAAATTCGAAATTAATTCAAGGAAAAAATTCGAAAGAAATGCTGAGATCTGTAAATTTTTATTTTTAATTGCGCATTTTTTGACATAAAACAGTATACAGAATATCTCATATAGGAGTTATGACGTCATTGGTAGTTTTTTTTAAAAGAACGCCATATTTTTTACTAAGTTTTTAAATTCTATAAGAAATTCTAAGTATGTTTATGTAATACATCCTATACCGATTTTCAGCTGTTTTCGAGATATTGACGTTTAACGTTTTTTGCGTTACAAGTGGTATTTTTAATCCTTACTGTATTTTGTACCACAACGTGTCAAATAAATCAAGTATTTTATTGTTGTCAATTAAGTCAAAATAAATATTAAAGTAATTAAAACGACAGTTTTTATAAGAATAAGTGTAATTTTTAAACTGATTATTTTGTAAAAAGGGCTTCCTGATTCTCCCTAAACATTGTAAATTGACTGAAATGCAAAGAATTAAAATTTTAACGTTGCTAGAATATGGAGACCGAATGCGGATACAATTTAGAGGGTTGTCAGCTCTTCAATCATAAATACCCAGGGCATCAGATATCTCAATAAATAGTTAGTAGAGTAGAACAGAAATTTAAAGACTTTGGACAGGTAAAAACTTTCCAAGGTTCGGCAGACCCGCACATTCGGAAGACATAAAATTTAAGAGATCTAAATAAATGTGAGAAAATTTTAGTATTTAACTCGCGTGTAGTGACTACTATTAGTACTAGGGTAATTATGTGGTTTACCCATTTCTGCTATTTTTGCGTTTTTTGAAAAAATTCTTTTATGGTCACATTCTACTGTCTTTCCTGATTGCCAATATACGTGCGCACATAAAAAATTATGTTGTTTTTTAATAATTTTTAATGATACAAACTTACGGGACCTGGGAGCGAATAGGGGTGCTGGGCTGGGTAAAAACAAAAAACACAACATCGTAAAAGGCTTGACAACACTTTTCCCAACGCAATGAAGTGTAAAATCGAAGAAAATGGTTAATAGCTAAGAAAATTGCTTTCTTCTATACAAAATTCCATTTTAAGTCGCTATTAGCCGCCATTATTTTCCCACCTGTCAACATTGTCAACAATATTGCTGTGTCCGGTGTTGCCACGTTTACCTATTTTTTTATCCCAAATAAATGAAATTAATCTTGGCGAACTTTGTACCGCTTCTAGAACACAGCCGAAAATGACCCCAAGTAACACCCTGGCGCACCGATCCCTCTTCGCCTGCGAGGAAAGAGACTAGTCAGGGCCCCTAACCAGGTGCTAACTCTGTTCCGACCTTAGGGTGCCCTCCGATCCACCGTTCGCATAAAAAGCTTTTCTAAGTCGGTCAATTAGGTGACAGATCAAATATTTTCGATCTAATGGTG
Organism: Philopedon plagiatum; assembly: GCA_963971165.1. NCBI lineage: Eukaryota > Metazoa > Arthropoda > Insecta > Coleoptera > Curculionidae > Philopedon > Philopedon plagiatum. Next base: position 11,075,491 of record OZ020195.1, read on the forward strand.
GGATAACGGTGGATCGGAGGGCACCCTAAGGTCGGAACAGGGTTAGCACCTGGTTAGGGGCCCTGACCAGTCTCTTTCCTCGCAGGCGAAGAGGGATCGGTGCGCCAGTGTATTGGTTGGGGTCATCTTTTTGCCCTTTTGGTTAAATTTGGTTCATTTTCGCATTTTCCCGCTAACTTTATGTAAAGCTAGCAGTATTTGTGGGAAAAACGATTTGTAAATTTAGCAACCGCGCGTCTTTCCATCAGAAATTTCGAGTATGGGTACCACGGGTTTCATTGAAAAAGCTAACCTAAAAGTTAAAAAAAATTTTAAAATTAATAAAAAAACAACATAATTTTTTATGTGCGCACGTATATTGGCAATCAGGAAAGACAGTAGAATGTGACCATAAAAGAATTTTTTCAAAAAACGCAAAAATAGCAGAATTGGGTATACTACATAATTACCAGTACTAGTTACTCACCTTCAGCCCGTGCCGCAAACCTCATCGTCCTCATGTCTATTTAAGAACATACTGTGACAAAATATATTAAGAATTTGTTACTTAACCTATCCAAGTTTACTATTGCCCCGTAAAAATCAAAGGCAATTTTTTCATTAAACATCACTATAAAGCTTCGACCCGAGTATACCTGACTACCCTCTTAAATATATTAAGCCCTAAACCCATGACAAAGTATATTTTCTACACTGGTTTAGATTACATCATTTAGAATTGGATCAAAAGGTAAATCTTTGTCTTATGCCTGCATGAGCACGGGATTATAGTAACATAATAATGCTTTAAAGGTATCTTTTTAATATCCTCTAGTTTAGTAACATCAAAGCTCATGGTCGGTGGAAGAATCCTTGCATGCGAACGGTTTTGAACTTTAACCTAAACGTAATTACACAAAGAAAGAGCTTTGTTAATCTTGCGTTCAGTTGGCTTAATGAAACGGATTTATTTGTGCAGCCTGAAACCATTGAAGTAAATTATTTCCTTTTTTTTTATCCCCAAGTAATGAAGCTTTTGAGCTACCTACGAGTATGTATATAATATGATGAATAGCGGAACTGGATCACCAAAAAGTAAAAATAGATTGAATGTTTACCTGATCTTCTTCATTCATAAAATATCTTTTACTTAAATATATAATAATAATTATCTTTAATGTATAATTCTCTACACATGAAAAAATCGCTGTATTTTTGTCCAGCCTAAAATAAATAAATAAACTAATCGAAATAAGTTAACGATGTTGTGGTTTATTTGAGAAAAAAAAGTTCAGGAAAAAAGCTGGCATAGATCCATGTTCCCTCATCGTTTCTTGAAATAAAACACGTCTATTTAACTTAAAAATGTTTAGTATAAGAATTTAACAATATGTTTTTCTAATATTTAAGCTTAACAAAATTTAAAATATTTTTGAAAGCTGGATATTATTTAGTAGCGAGTAATTCCACCTTTGTTATCTATAACCACTTGGACTCGTCGAGGCATACTTAGAATTAAGTGAATTAACTCATCTTGGTCCAAATCACCCCGGAAATCCGACGAACTTGCCTTAGAGGATACCTTATAGGCCTAAAGAAATGTAGACCTGCCTTATTTAAATGACTTAAGACAGTTCGCGGGGTCATACGAACTTTGCTGACAGCGAAAAGATGGTGACTCGAACACGAGCAATTTCTTGAAGGCTCCATCCTAGCTTCTCCGATTAATAATCTGTCTTCCCTGCCATTCGTCGACCTTGGCCCGCCTTCTTCTCAGCTCAATTTTTCATAGCTTTAACTGTCTTCTCTGTAATTGATCACAGTTTCTACTGTAAATGATCACCACTTTTTAAAGACAAAAAGTGTCTGGATTTAAACTGTATTTCAGGTGTGCGAGATAGATGGTAAAAGGGGGCTGATATTAAAGCTTTATTTGGAAAGATAATAATTAAAATTTGCGAAACACTGAAACAAGTAATCTTCTCAAATTACTTATTTTTAAATCACGTTTAAACAGTCATCAAAGCCGACAAGTTAATTATTTCTTCTAAAAGATTTAATTATCTTGTAATGCTCATATACAGATATGTTTTTCATATTCAGTCTCCTGGTAATACCGGAGTTACAAAGCATTAATAATCAGCTCTGGTATAACACAAAGCACATTTTCGCCTTTTAAGTTTCACATCATTATCCAACGTAGCGACAAAGATAAATTTTTGTTTTAAGCTTGTATGCTGATTAAAAATAATTAGCGATATTAGCAATTCAGGAATGAGTTGAAAATTGAATTAATAAATATATACAGGGTGGCGTAATAGGCTATGATTGAACTGGTATGAATGCTTTACTTTCAAGTTTCAAGGTTGGCAAGTTTTGACTGTTTTCAATTTATCTTTGACGTCTTTGACATTTCTTGAGATAACTCTGTGCAAAGCTAAGCTTTTATAGATGTAAAAATATGTATATTAGATAAGTGATGTTTATTCTAGGACTTCGGTCTTTTTTACTTTGTCGACTTTCTTTGCCACGGTACTGACTAAAACCATGGTATTCTGTCAACAGCGCTGTAAGCTTACTGTGATTTACAGCGATCTTTATATAAAACTATAAACCTATAGCACTATAAAAATAGTTAATTATTAGGGGTATTATTTTTGAAATGGTACGCACAGACGTACATTTTGCTAAACAATGGAATATATCAAAAATTCTGAAGACAAAAAAATTTTAATTGAAGCTAAAAATGTACTGACTTCTCGAGCTAAGCCCTAAGGATCCCAAAAATAATTTAGGTTGGTCCAAGTCTACATGACCACGAAGCTTTATTACCCAGGATCCTAAAAACGAAGCATTTTGTGACAAATATTTACATATCAACTTTTCTTGGGTAACAGTTTTGTTGTGATATGTCTAATTGTCCATAACGCTCAGGAAGGTATTTATCGGTAAACAGAATTTTTCTTAAGTTGCTTTTAGAAATCATCTTTCTGGATCACCCTGTATACTACTTATTACGATAAAAAGTAGCCTGCCGTTTTTAAGCTATAATAAAGCGTGATAATTTTGAACTTTAAAGTAGGCACCCATTGTTGTGATTCACCACTACTGACCTGTATAAAAAATAATCTGGGTCCTAGTTCAGGTCCTATAAAACCCTTAGCCATTTAGATAGCTTCAAATCCGTTAACTTTTACATAACCCTGGTGAATTTTTCTAGTGATTTAAAAGAAAGTATCTATGCTAAAAAAGTTTTACTGAAACATGAAGGAGTTGTATCAAACATTCCAAGCGTATAATAAATCGCAACACTGCGGCGAGCAGTAGTGTTTGTGTAGGGTGCTGAAAACATTCGTATGGTAACGAGAACCTTTCTCGGCAATGTTGCCACGCACTCCGCGAACATTTATTTTTACCACTTTTTACCCCCTTAGGTGTGAAATTTTGAAGCATGGCTTCTTAGAGGGCCCTACATGGTTTGGGGAACGTACTATATTCCAAATTTGGTAGGGCCAGCGGTTTAGTCTGGATATTAACGTATCAGTCATGCATTCTATACAGGGTGTCCGAAAAGTATGAGCAAATAACTTTACTATTAGTAAAGATAGACACCAAATTTTAGGGGAATCTTATTGGTTAATAAATCTACTTTTTTATTTGATTTGACTTTTTCAACAACCTTGAGGGGTGACGCTAGGAAGCTGGGGTCAAACATTTTGAATGCGATCCTATGCAGTGTGATACCTTATTTTAAAGGTCTTCAAAAAAAATCATTTTACCACAAACCCGAGGTCCGTACCTTACTTCGTTCTTAAATGGCAAGCCTTTAAAAATTAAAAATCGTAAAAAAATTAAATACCTTTATTACTTGGGTTGAAAGTTGTTAAAAATGACCACCATGAACTTTTTGGCAGTAATAAAGTCGATTTTGGAACTCACTTCTTACATTTTCGAGAATGGCAGGTGTTACTTCTTGGCAGAGTTCCAAAATCGACTTTACCGACAAGAACGTTATGGTGGTCATTTTGAACAACTTTTAAAGTAAGAGAAATAAATAGTTATTTACATCACAAGCTGCGAAAGTTTACTTTTAGGTGCGAGGTGTGTTTAAATAGCCGAGGCGAAGCGTAGCGTAGCCGAGGCTATTTAAAACTCCGAGCACCTGAAAGGGCTTTTGCAGAGTGTAATGTATTAAACTTTTCATTCTCCCCTCTCGATTTCTTAAAACACGCACATTCAAATTTGATGCTGAAAATCCTCAATCGATTGTAATAAAATGGGTATAAGGTGGCTTATAACAGTATCATACAGTTGGTTGTTAACTTTACTAAGGTAACATTCATGTCAATAAATGAATATTATTTTGACAGTTATTAAATAATCTGACATATTTATTTTTTTTTGTCGTCCAGGGCACGAAAGTTTTTCATACATAGCAACCGATCACGTAGCATGTTTTACTTTCGCTTTCGCTTGCCCTTTTAAAAGAGAAAATTATAATTTCGTAGAGGGGAGAATGAAAAGTACTTAAATTTGAAACTTTTTTTCACGATTTTTAATTTTTATAGGCTTGCCATTTAAAAACGAATTAAGATTCGGACCTAGGGTTTTGCGGTAAAATATTTATTTCTTGAAGACCTTCTAAATGAGGAACCAAACAGCATAGGGTTCTATTTCAAATTTTTGACCGCAATTTCCTAGCGTCACCCCTCAAGGGGGTTGAAAAAGGTAAATTACGCCAAAAAGTTAATTTATTAACCAATAAGATACACTTAAAATTTGGTGTCTCTCTCTTCACTAATAGCAAATATATTTGTCCATATTAAGACTTTTCGGACATCCTGTATATAATAGATAATTGGATCATAATAACGGTAAACAAAGCAAAATAGTAGTAATGGGCACTGAATGTTGCTCTTGAGCCACACAAATTTCGATATCAAAGAACCCCTTCAAGTGTACCGTTCCAGAATCCGCAACCCAAATGTAATTAAACAAAGAGAGAACTTTATTAATCTCCCGTACACTGAGTTTAATCGGTCCGGGAATGCCCGCAAACCGAGCCTCCTGAAGTAAACTATTTTCATGCCACAGCTGAATTAAGTCTTCGGTAGAGTTATATAAGAGTCGCATGTATCACGTGGAAATGTCAACGCTTTGTTTCGCCGACAAAGCGCATTTAACCTTAAAGTGAATTTAACGGCAAACCCATTACCAACGCAATTATTTAATTCAAATAAATATAAAACCGGACAAATGCGAGACTGTTGTCATTCGAACACTAAGGCTTTAAGCTTTATAAAGCCTGCCACATACAGAAGTAATAGTACTTACTACTTATATTTAATTTCTTATATTAGTAAATATTAAAGATTTTTTAAACTAGAACAGTTGGCATCTTGGATTTCATGCTAATTTTTTATTGGAGTTTACTTATTACGCGCAAGTATTTTCGCCTCAGCTCTCAGAAAAAGGGCACACATAATCTCTTAGATATAACTTAGTATATTAAACTACGACTACGAATTGACTAACCCAGTTATCAGCAGTTAAATTTATATACATTTTTTAAAAGACCATTAATCGCAGCAGCCTGTACTGCTTATCTTATCATCCTAATTGCTAAACTTAACAAAAATTTTATTATCAAGTAAAACTATAAAAACTAACTCAGTGGTTATAATAAATCATTTTAAAAATATTGCTCTAATTAAAAACTTCCCCAGATTTTAAAATTGCTTGCGGAATAAAAGAGAAAAAGATTAAAAGACAATTTTTAATTGAAATTAAACTCAAAGTTGCTTCAGAAAAATTCCTTCCCATAACTAAAGGAATATAAATTTTCTTATCATACCCCTGCAAGGCTGAGATATAAACAAGCCAGAGGCTTTGTTAGTTTTGCAAGTAAATTGTATTTTTAAACTGTCATACACCAAATGCTTGATATAAACTGCTTAATATTTATGTGTCGAGTTTTTTTTATGAAAGAGAAGATGGATAACAAAGTAGCCTTATTAATTATAGAATAAAACAGCGATGGTTCTTTTACTATGTACGAGGCTGTACAGTATTTACTCTCTCTAGCTTATAAAACAAAATTATTTTTCTACGTAATCACCGTGCACTTGAAGACATTGTTCCACCACCTATGTTCTAACATAGAAACACCTTTTTCAAAAAACTCGGGGTTTTGATTACAGAATAATTCTTGGACTACTATCATAACGTCATCATCGCTGCCAAATTTGGTTCCTCGAATACTTTCTTTTAGCTTTGGAAATAAATAAAAATCACTAGGAGCTAGGTCGGGTGAATATGGTAGCGTCAGCAGTTCAAAACCAGCATTGTGAGCTGAGTTCACGGAAACACGATTTTTATGAACTGGACCGTCCTGATAATAGAGAATTCCACAAGACAACTTTTCTGTTCTTTTTCTTTAGTGTAGTCACGAAGCTTATTGATTACTGACAAGGAAGAAACATTGAAGGTCTGTAGGATAGTGTTTTGAATATGACTTGTAGAAGCGTAGGGCGATGGCTCTATGAGTGTGTTGAGTTAAAATTATTAACGTCGGGTTTGTAGGTTTGCTAGAAACCGTGCAAGACTTGACTAGCTTATTGTCTAATTGTGTCTTTTAAAAATAATATTACAATAAAACGGGAAAAGATCGTTTCATTTTAATTTCAGTCATTTTATATACTAGCCGGGCGTACTCTTATTACTACGATTGAAACTGGGTTAATTGACTATATAAAATACCAGAAATAATCGCTCTTACTTGAAACCTAAAAAACCACTTTGCATTACTTGTGAATTTATTACTTCTGATATCAGAAATTTAACCTACTTACTAAAACGAGCGATAAGAAAGTAATTTACACTAACAAACAAAAATTTAGCTATTAGAATTTAACAGTTAGCTAGAAATCTATCAGAAATGATTTGCATTGTAAATAATTTATGGAAATAGAACTCGTTGTATCGACTACGATAGAAATGTTATAAATTTTCTACAAATTTACGTTGGACCGTAACACGCAATATAACTATGCCAGTTTTATTTAGAGAAAATATTGTGCGTCTGAAATATAAAGATGGTGAAATGTCACAAAATTTTACTTTTAAGAAAATCGCAATATATACAGGGTGTTTCATAATTGAATGCTGATCCTTAAGGGTGATAATCCTTGGATGATTTTAAGAAAAATTCTTTATATGAACATAGGTCCGCAACAGCTTTATTTCTGAGATACAGGGTGTTGACATTTAAGAAAAAAATCTGTTTTTCTTCAATATCTCTAAAACCGCTTTGTATTTTTGTTTTAAATTTTGGTATGTGCAAAGTACGCTTAAAAATACATTTTCTTCAGGATAAAGGTTTTTTTAATTTTCATCAGTTAACATGCCCTGCAATATTTTTAATCAAAAAAATGATACGCCACTGTTTTTTTTTAAATAAATGTTATTTTTATAATTGCCTTCTATCTTCTCATAAAAATGGTCTCTTGACTTTTTTATCCGGCGTACGGTTTTCGAAATAAAGTTCATTCATTTGCTTATCCCTATGTGATTTTTTTCTTGTAGTCTCAATTTCGCAATTTGTGGTAACCAAAGCATCTAGGCTAGATTTTTATATTTTATAGTAACTAACTATTATTTAGTTCTAATAATAAGCACGCATAAAAATACATTTTTTATTTGTAAAAACTTAACCATTTTGGACAAAATATACCAAAATTAAATTAACTGTTTGCGTTTATAAAACAACGAAATGTGTTGTTAGCATACTAGATGTTTCTAGCCTACAAAATAATCCCACTCTTTAACGGATTTAATTACTAGAACTAAATAATAGTTACTATAAAATATAAAAATCTAGCCTAGATGCTTAGGTTACCACAAATTGTGAAATTGAGACTACTAGATAAAATCACATAGGGACAAGCAAATGAATGAACCGTACGCCGGATAAAAAAAAGTCAAGAGACCATTTTTATGAGAAGATAGAAGGCAATTATAAAAATAACATTTATTTATAAAAAAACAGTGGCGTATCATTGTTTTGATTAAAAACATTGCAGGGCATGTTAACAGGGACGCCACTGATGAAAATTTAAAAAACCTTTATCCTGAAGAAAATGTATTTTTAAGCGTACTTTGCACCTAACAAAATTTAAAACAAAAATACAAAGCGGTTTTAGAGATATTGAAGAAAAACAGATTTTTTTCTTAAATTCCAACACCCTGTATCTCAGAAATAAAGCTGTTGCGGACCTATATTCATATAAAGAATTTTTCTTAAAATCTTCCAAGGATTATCACCCTTAAGGATCAGCATTCAATTATGAAACACCCTGTATATATATATATATATATATATATATATATATATATATATATATATATATATATATATTATCAAATCCAAGCAACCTCGAGCACGGGCTCGAACCTACTACCTCTTGGTCCATAAGCGGATACTGTACCTCTGAACTACGTTACTGATGCAAGATAACCGTTATGCGCGTTACTAGTGCATCACATGCCATACGTATTTGGCAACATCGGATTGGGAACCTAAAGGCAGGCGCTTGAGGTGGATGTAGGTGATATTGTCACGTATTACTTGACAATATCACCTATATCCACTCACGTTTTCATATGTGATTAACGTAAAATGTAATATTAGTATTGCAATTTTGGTAACGGGATAGATCTATGTGACAGGACATTACCACCTTAAACAGTATCTCTGCAGATTTGGAACTGGCGGTGATTCTTAATGCAGGTGGTGCATTCAGAATGTACAATAATCATGAGAGTCAAATAGTATAATGTCTTGGTCATAATTATACAATCTGTCTTGACAATGGCAATGTAATAAACACTTTGGATGTTTTTTCTAATGATAACAATTTGTTCAACGAAACCACAGATTATATTCTGAAATTAGAGAACAACAAGACTGTTCAAGCTTTATATAGAAAACCAGCTAATCGATCGTATCAACTTAATATTAATAAATCTTTAAATCTTTATTCATAGTTAGCTTAGTAGTCAAGAACCTTCACCTAGCTTTCACATAACTTACCTCAGCGTAACCTAAATATAGGGATCCTTAAATTTGTTTTTCAAATACGTTTCCCAACTCGAGCCTTATCTTATTTTATACAAAAGGGCGCGTTTCTATTAAATTCAGTGTTCTATGTAGGTCAGGTGGTGCACAAGCACAATCTAGCTGGTTGTAAATTTAAAATGCAAACAACGAAAGGCAGGTTATATTCCAAATTCGTTTGGCACTCTTGCAAAAGAAATACCACATCTTAAATCTTATCAGGTATACGACGCGTCGATATATTATAATGAAACGGAATGTGTTACAGTTCCAGTTATATTTTTAAATTGAATAAAACTCTTGTGAAGCAGAAGGTTCCGAACCTTATGTTTCTATCGATAGAAGAGTTAAAGGAATTTTGTTATTTTTTTTTATAAGAGAAATGTGTTTAAAAGTTTTTATAATTCATTTACAGTTGTATTTATAAAAAAAAGTCGTACTAGAATTTGAATGAGAGCAACCTTTGTCATATTTGCGTAAACGCGTCTGGTCCCAATGATTGTTTATTGGAGGTTATAATTATTGGCGCCCGGAATCAATAAAATAAAGAAGAAAAATGTAATAAGTATATTTTTATATTTGTTTATATACAGTATTTAAAAAATACAAACAAAAACAAAAACGCGCGAGAATACTTAAAATAAAATCTAATATTTCGTCGTGTAACCCTGTTTTCAATTCCTTGCGCCGCGCCGGTTCATTCGGCATTGACTATACTATATTTATATATTTAATATAATATTAGGGTTAAGCTCTTTCAAGCTCTCGATGGCTTTTCCCGTAATTCGTCTAAGTTTTGCGTCCTAAAATTTTGTTTATACTTGTTCTTTACAATTATGCCCCAAATTCAAATCAGGGCTAAAAGAGGGCCATGGCAGCACTTCCAAATTATTAGTTTATAACCAATTCGTTACACCATTGGCCCTGTAAATCGGATAATTATCTTGTTGATATAGAAAAACTCACCAAAATTTCATGAAAATATTCAAACAGTTTTCGAGATATCGTCTTTTAACACTTGAAAAAACTGACCCTGTATATTTTGGATAGACATAAATTATATCCTATAATTTCACTCGTCGGAATTTGATTATTTTTCTTTTTAGGGAAAACCACTTTAGTTATTTAGGTATTTGATCTTCGCATTATGTTTCTTTGATCACGGGTTACAGTTGTTTTTCGAAAATAATCTTCTGACGTTCTCTGGCCGTCTTTAGTTTTCGATAGTTTGAAGAAATCTTGGAGAAGTGTCCCTGTTCAAATGTAGACTAGTGGAGTAGTTCGCTCCATAAATTTTTCAGGTTTGGAATCGACTCTTGGTATTCTAGGGTTTAAGTGTTAAAATATATCACCATCAAGCTAAGTGTTTAATTTTATCATCACCTAGAAAAGCCAAATTAGAAAAGCCAAATACTCAGAATAACCATATTTACCAAAAAACTTATTTAACATAGTGGTAGAGCACTGTAAAGGCGTTGCCACTTCCTTGAGCTAGTTACAAAATCCACAATGCCTCTTTTCTTTCAATTAAACATTGAAATTACTCTATAATCGTATATATATACATATATATATATATATATATATATATATATATATATATATATATATATATATATATATATATATATATATATATATATATATATATAGTACTTTATAGTCGTTTCATTATAATGTACACTTTTTGAGCTGATTGACAGAAATTTTCATTATTGGTGAGTGGGCCAAGTTAAATCTGTTTAGTGGCTCACACCAATGATTTTAAGGAATGTATATTTATTTTTGGTAAGTGCATTGATAGGTCATTAGAATGTGGCATTAATGAACAAAAATTAGTAAACCTCCCTTCAGTAAACTGCCCCGCAATTTCGAGCTAGTCGATGGCTCGTTGTCATACACCTAGGCCTTGATGTATAATGACAGCAACAAGCAGACACCATTTGCTTAATATTACAAATTATAAAATTACAAATCTATGCTAGGAATCTGGAACGAAGCTGTTTCTGTGCTTGAATTCAAAGAAAAATGTATAATTAGTTGCCGCTGTTTTACAATTTAACATATTAGTGTAATAATAATCGCGTCATATTAACCCGCGAAGTCATTATGTTTAGAAAAGGAATGCCTTTCGGCACTTTTTGATGAATCGTTTATTGTTTGCTCAGCTATTACTCACCAGACGTACCATCGTGCCGATAAGAAACTAGATTGCATAGACCGCCTAATCGCCCCCCGAGGGGGCTCTATAAGGTCGGTAATATCATCATTGTAATGCCCTGAAAATTTCGTGTTTCTAGGCCAAGTATTAAGGAAGATATCACACTCCTTCGGACTGATGATGGAGAATAGACCGCCCTTCGTGACCCCATCGCTACATACATACAAACACCTACACGTAGAAACTATTTTTGCCAACAAAAATACTTTTCGGACACCCTGTATACATACATACAAACATAAACACATATTAATACAAATATATTTGATTTGCTTGAAATTCGACCTAATAAAGTTTATCTAAGTACTAATAGGAGTATTTGCCCATTCCAAGAATTTTTGCACACCCTGTATACATTCAATCTAACACTCACACGGTTAAATAGGAATATAGACGATTTTCTTGAAATCCGCCTTAATTACGTTTATTTTGGTCGTATTAAAATGAGTTGCAAATACTAAGACTTTTCGGACACCCTGTATACACACGTACAAGCATAAACACATAGTAATACAAATATAGACGATTTTCTTGAAATCCGCCTTAATTAAGTTTATTTAGGTCCTAATAAAAGGAGTTGCACCCTGTATACACACGTACAATCATAAACACATAGTAATACAAATATAGACGATTTTCTTGAAATTCGCCTTAATTAAGTTTATTTTGGTCCTAATAAAAGGAGTTGCAAATAATAAGACTTTTCGGACACCCTGTATACACACGCACAAGCATAAACACATAGTAATACAAATATAGACAATTTTCTTGAAATCCGCCTTAATTAAGTTTATTTTGGTCCTAATAAAAGGAGTTGCAAATAATAAGACTTTTCGGACACCCTGTATACACACGTACAAGCATAAACACATATTAATACAAATATATTCGATTTACTTGAAATTCGACCTAATAATGCTAAGTACTAATAGGAGTATTTGCCCATTCCAAGAATTTTTGGACACCCTGTATACATTCAATCTAACACTCACACGTTTAAATAGGAATATAGGCGATTTTCTTGAAATCCGCCTTAATTACGTTTATTTTGGTCGTATTAAAATGAGTTGCAAATACTAAGACTTTTCGGACACCCTGTATACACACGTACAAGCATAAACACATAGTAATACAAATATAGACGATTTTCTTGAAATCCGCCTTAATTAAGTTTATTTAGGTCCTAATAAAAGGAGTTGCACCCTGTATACACACGTAAAATCATAAACACATAGTAATACAAATATAGACGATTTTCTTGAAATCCGCCTTAATTAAGTTTATTTTGGTCCTAATAAAAGGAGTTGCAAATAATAAGACTTTTCGGACACCCTGTATACACACGCACAAGCATAAACACATAGTAATACAAATATAGACAATTTTCTTGAAATCCGCCTTAATTAAGTTTATTTTGGTCCTAATAAAAGGAGTTGCAAATAATAAGACTTTTCGGACACCCTGTATACACACGTACAAGCATAAACACATATTAATACAAATATATTCGATTTACTTGAAATTCGACCTAATAATGCTAAGTACTAATAGGAGTATTTGCCCATTCCAAACTAAGACTTTTCCAACACCCTGTATACAAACATATAAATCCGTACACATAGAAATGCAAATATATACCTACGATTTGCTTTAAATCCGACCATCGAGTTACTATTTGTATGAAAGGCAAAGGTATTTGCCCATTCAAAGACTTTTCGGACACCCTGTATACATACATAAAAACACAACACAACACGACACATGGTAATTTAAATATTTTCGATTTTCTTGAAAACCGACCCAATTAATTTTATCTTCGTACTTATGACAAAGTTATTTGCGCATATAAAGACTTTTCGGACACCCTGTAGGCATATACAGAATCACCCACATGCCGAAAGGTATAAAATGTACTTTCGAATCGTTCAGGTTACTTTAAAAGGGAGTCAATTCATTTCCCTAAAATTAAATTTGGCAAAGATATTTCCCCATACAAAGACTTTTTGGACATTCTGTTGTGTACCAACATATAAACAACCACACAAAGGAATGAAAAATTTACGATTTCCTTGAAATAAGACTCATTTAAGTTTTTCTTCGCTCTAATGACAAAGATATTTGCGCATACAAAGACTTTTCGGACACCCTGTAGACATATATACAATCATGCACATGCCGGAAGGTATAAAATGTATTTTAGAATCGTTCTGGTTACTTTAAAACGATCCGAATCAAGTCATTTCCCTAAAATTAAATTAAAATTATTCAATAATAATTAATATATTGCCCCAAAAGTATACACGCTCATGGATAGAAAATAAAATGCATATTTTGGGATTTTTTCGATGCCACTGAGCTTCATATTAGAATCTTCAATGATGCTTTGTAGCGTCATAGGAAAATCGATTAAAATGGTATTTAATCGGTATAATATGAAATGAAATGTCTTTCTACCGAAAGTATAAGGTCCCTAAATGCATTGCCCGGTAAATTCGAGGCCGAAGTTGGTCCGGACTCCTTCCAATCTCGCATCAAAATGCTGACATTTTAGCCAAATTGTGACATTTCATACATTATAATTAAATGAATAAATTTCCCCGTATAGAAATTGATTTTGACATGCATTTGCATGGTCTGAGAAAAATTTAAAAAATTCGTATTTAATGCTTAAATCGTCCAATGAAATGTACCGCTATTAAAAATATAAAGTCCATTTTACCTTTGCCATGTATATTTCAAGCCGAAATCGGTCCAGGAAGCTTCCAATATCCCTACAAAAACTGTTATTTTCATGACATTTTGACAGGTCATATTTTAATTTCGATGTAAAGAGGGTCCGTTCAATTGTTTTGTCAAGGCACGGCTTTTATATATGCACTTTTTAAAATTTTTCCTGCAGCGATGCAAAAAAAGGTATTTATTTATAACTTTAACGAAAAAATATGGAGTTTTAATTATTTAGGAGTGTTCTTAGATGATTAGGGAAGAAAATAAACCAAAAAAGAATCGTTAAATAAGAGAAATAATATATAATAATGCCTTTTAAAGATGAATTTTGGTTGAAAAAAACAGAAAAATTGAGTTTTTACCCCCTAAATTCGGTCCTGAATCACCCATTCGGGATTCATTTTAAAGCCTGATTATATCCCCAAGGAATAGCGTTGAAAAAGTTGAAAGAAATTAGATAGGAAAAGATACAGAGTGATTCAAATGTAGAGATGTCATGAAAAAAAATCGTTAATAATCTAAATTTAATTATCGCTTGCTCCTTTCCTATTAGGAATGAAGGAACCAAAAAATATGCAAATCACGTATTTCGGCGACCTCTTTCCGATAAGGCACATGGGATTTCGATTTGAATCCATTTTGACCCCCAAAAAAATTAAAAACTGTCATAAAATTGCACGAAAAATCGTAATTTCCACTTTTTCTCAAATTTTTCCAATTTGCAGTCGTTTTAGGTATAGGTAAATGTATTGCAAAAAGAAAGTGTTTGAGATTCTTTAGTTTTAAGTTCAAATACATTTTTCTGTCCGATGTTCCAGTTTCGACTTATTCAGTGCCAAAGTGGGGTCTACAAACAGCATTTTTCGACATAAAAAAATTCAAAAAAATTGCTTCCCATTTTCCGAATACCGCCAGTTTCAATAGAGTTCTGAAGCTCCCGGTCCTCCACAACCTCCAAAAATTTAAATTGATTTAATTCACTTTTGCGACCTGTAATCGATTGCAACGAAAATCGCTGAAATTTCGACTTTGACGTTTAATAGCTCCGAAACGGAACACCCTGTATAACTGAATTTTTTACCGAAGCTAGCCGCACTATCCCTCTATTAACCCAGAAAATTTGGTTGCCGCCACTCTAACCATTTTCGAGAAAAAAAATTGAAAAAGTGAAAATGTCGAAACGGACAACATACGCACGCACGCACGCACGCACATACGCACACACATTTTCTGACCAAGGGCTCGGTATATAGACCGAGCCTGAAAGGCGGTCTATAACTAGGACAGCAAAATTTCCTTTTTTCTCCTAGACTATTAGGAATTATTTACTGTTGAGTCTGGTACCAGTAAAATCTCATATGAAAATTTTACAAGTCAATATAGATTGTCACTTTATCATTAACTTGTCAAACACATTTTTCTCTAAAAATATGCCAGAATTAACCCCTCAGAAAAAGGCTATTATTTACAGTCGGTTGCGAGATGGTGCTTTTAGGGATATTTCAGACTAACTGAGAGTAAAGAAGAATACCGTACTGTTGGCAAAACAAAAAATAGCAACGCAGGGGACTATTATTAGAAAAGCAGGTTCAGGCCCCCCTAAAATTTCTACTACTACTATCAAGATAGAAGACTGCTTAATTATGTAAGGGATCATCCATTCGAAACAGTAATAAAGGCGAAAGAAGAAACGAACTATCCAGGTTCTGCAAATTCTTCTAGAGACAGGGTTCGAAATTCCGATATACGAAGTCGTTGTGCTTCTAATAAAATATTTTTAACGGAAAGAAATAAACATGGCAGGTTAGAATTTGCACGTGGATTTTTAAATCAGAATAATTTCTGGGAAACAGTTATATTTTCTGACGAGAAAACTTTTCAATCATGTAATAATGGGAGAATTCGGGTTTATAGGCCTTTCGGCATGCGGTATGATGAGATATACACCCACAAAACCAACCAAAGTGGGCGTTTTTCTATAAATGTTTGCGGTTGGATTAGTGCTAGAGGGTCAGGAGTTTGCCAAATCGTGGAAGGAAGACTAACTGCAGCCGTATTCGTTAATCTACTAAATGAAGTAATGATACCATCGATAAACGCTGTATATGGTCAAAATTTTACATTTCAGCATGATAATCCTCCAATACACACAGCACGCCTTGTGCAAAATTTTCTCGAATAAAATAATGTAGCACTTCTTCCCTGGCCTTCGAAGCGTCCGGATTTCAACCCGATCGAAAACATTTGGGGTAAAATGGTCAAATCCATGTATAAACATGATTTTTGATCAAGAAACAGGGATGAATTACGCTACAGGACAAATCAAGCTTGGGATGAAGTAACGGGCGAATTATGCAGAAACCTAGTTTTAAATATGCCGCAAAGGCTTAAGAAGTAATAAACAGAAATGGTTCTATGACCAAATATTAAAAATTTTGTGTTGCTTTGACACATTTTGTGTTTGTATTTTTTTTTATCTTTTATTGAATTTATTTTATTATTTGGTTTTATTTTTCATTTTTAGGCGATGTTAAATATACTTTGAATAAAATAGTTGACTTTTTTCTAAATAAAAAAATGCCCAATAAATTTAGTTTCTCCATATAAACTGTCCCTCAAATTTATACAATTCTGCCACCTCGTATCGCAAAATACAAAACGTTAAAAAATTATGTAACCTAGGTTACTTTTTAAAAGTTCGGTGTTTTTACCTTTCCAGCTCTAGAGCACCTTTTAAAGTCTAGGAGATATGTATTTCCTTTCCCAGTTTTGTGCCGTCTAAAGGTGCGTTTCCTATGGGGCGCCTGACGCACGCGGTTGCTGCACAGCGTCTGACGCAAACGGCTAACGCCAGTATATCCATTTGACGTTGACGCTTGCGTCTGACGCTCGAAAAGAAACGGATAAATTAAATTGTCACATGAGCAGTACTAGGCGTCAAACGCAGTGCGGCAGCCGCGTGCGTCAGCCGCCCCATAGGAAACGCACCTTTTTAAGGTGCGTTTCCTATGGGGCGGCTGACGCTCGCGGCTGCCGCACAGCGTCTGACGCCTAGTACTGCTCATGTGACAATTTAATGTATCCGTTTCTTTTCGAGCGTCAGACGCAAGCTTCAACGTCAATGGATCTTTAAGGTGCGTTTCCTATGGAGCGGCTGTCGCATGCGGCTGCCGCGCAGCGTCTGACACAAACGGCTGACGCCAGTATATCCATTTGACGTTGACGCTTGCGTCTGACGCTCGAAAAGAAACGGATAAATTAAATTGTCACATGAGCAGTACTAGGCGTCAAACCCTGTGCGGCAGCCGCGTGCGTCAGCCGCCCCATAGGAAACGCACCTTTAAGGTGCGTTTCCTATGGAGCGGCTGACGCATGCGGCTGCCGCGCAGCGTCTGACACAAACGGCTGACGCCAGTATACCCATTTGACGTTGACGCTCGAAAAGAAACGGATAAATTAAATTGTCACATGAGCAGTACTAGGCGTCAGAAGCTGTGCGGCAGCCGCGAGCGTCAGCCGCCCCATAGGAAACGCACCTTTAGTTGTTTATCGGCACGATGGTACATACATAAAACCGCTATTGATATTTAACTGGAGTAAGTGGAAAGTTTATAATTGTAATCAATGACGATCACAGCACTAAATATAAATATATCAGCCTACATACAGAATATTTACTTTATTTTCACTGTAACAATAATTATCGTTGTTTATTTTCATTTTTCTCTCTGCCTTATTTACTGGATCCAAACTGCCCACTAAAAATAGCCTTTTTCCACTCACAAAGCTCCGCTTTTGGAATATTTTTGCTCATAATGTGATCTTGACATTCATGCAATAAAATTTCCATGAAAGCAATGAAATGCGTAGGTATATTTGAAAAATGTCTTTCGCTCGTAATACAAGGTGTACGGAAAATGCATTAGGAAACTTGAGGAGATATTTCTACATGGAAAAATAATTGTAGCAGTCCTAATAAAGAAATTTGGAAATCTCAATATTTTCCGAGTTATACCTATGCAAAATTGTCCTTTTTAATACTTTTTTGTCATACTAAATTTAATCTTTTATGTACTACATTAAAATTTTGCACATAAACTAAGTTTAGTGAACTCTATAATCCTGAGGTAAAATAACTTGACTGCTTTGCCACTAGAGGGCACTTTAACTAGAACTGAAAATTTATTTTTCTCCTAACTTTTTTATTTTAACAGATATTTAAAGATATTATACACAATAATAAAATGTGCTTTCATTAATAAGGTTTGGAAAATATTTTGGTTCGAGATTATAGTCGAACATAATCGATAATTTTTAAGAAAAAATAAGATTTATCACAAAATTAGTATCGTGTTTAAAAGAAGTAGTTTTACTTGAACAAAATAAGTAATTACTTACGAGAACTAAATATCCAACAAAACGCTATGTATATGGTATAGGGAATTTTTTTCATCTGGGTATCATAAAAAAATTGTACCAACTCGATATACCTAACAAGATTAGTAGTAATTAAAAATTTAAGAACAAACCACTCATCCGTCTGTAAAACGAAATTTGAGGCACAAGGAAAATTAGCAAAGTTAGCTGTTCTTTCGTTAAAACCGCCACAACCGAACAAATTAAGGAAACTTATTTAAAACCGTATTTACCCGAATTTTACGGCTGATTAAACAATTCTGTTTCTTTTTGCACAAGCCGGCTGCATTTTCAACTGCTAAAGTTGTGAAACGTTACCACCTTCATTAATTACTTTCCTTCAAAGGAAACTGTTTCTGTTTAACGAACCTTACTCTTGCGACTACCTCTTGCTTTCTGCATAGGCAAACTCTTACCGTTTTAACTTTGTAGTATTTACGAAGCGTAAAACGCTTTAAAGTTGCTTAACAAGGTGACTTCGAAATATTTTGTTTTATTTTGCTTATATGCGCTTCTAGGTGCGGATTTAAGCGAAGCACTGTAATGGAAAAATTTATGAGCAAACCTACAGTCTTTTTATCTTGGGGAGTTCGATTCAAAATTTAATCTAAATCTAAAAAATCTAATACTAAAGCGCTTAGGATAACTTCTCTACGTACGCTTGTATCTCTTTTTAGAGCTCGGCAATATTTCCTCCAATACCTGTACCAACCTCACGTATACACTATATGTAATAATTCCCATCTAGCCTAAAGCCAGCATCTTCGATACTCAACAATCTGAACTATATTGTAAAAAGGCCCCTATGTCTCATCAATTATTATATGATAAGAAAATTTCCTTTTGTCGCTAACCGACATGCTTTGGATGAACTGCTTCTTTTCTACATGTATTTCACTACTTTAACTTAGAAGAGCTTTCTATTATTTCTTCATTAGATACTTTTAACATAACAACAAAAAATGCATCACACTTTCAAATAACAAATGATCAGCTGGAGATGCCCAAAGCACCCCCCCTTTTTGCTCCTTTATATATATATATATATATATATATATATATATATATATATATATATATATATATATATATATATATATACCTTCTTCAGAATAAAGTGCTGTGAAAGAAAATATTTTAGGAAATGCATCCTCCTAGTTTCTTCGTTGTTTTAAACTGCTCGTCCAGAGTGTTAGTGTCTATATGTCCTTTTTAAATCATAACTAGGAGGGTGCATTCCCTAAAATATTTTCTTTCACAGCACTTTATTCTGAAGAAGGTCAGAAGAATGACCGAAACGTAAATAAAAAAAAATATAATAAAATAGTAATTATTCCGGATATATAACTCCCAAGAAAATATTTCTATAAAAATATATATACACGTATATATATATATATATATATATATATATATATATATATATATATATATATATATATATATATATATATATATATATATATTAGTTACGATTCACGAAAGATTTTTTAAATAATAAACAAATAAGGTTTTAACGACAGTTTTTGACAGTAACATAATTTAATATTAACCATTTAAATGATTGACATAAGTATGATGGCATTTATCGGAGAAAATTATTTAGTCCACGCCAACGTGCTCAATATTTTTTACATATTTTTTGTTCTGCCTTATAACCAAACGTTTTTACTTGTACCTATTACAGTAGATTCAAGACAAATATTTACGAAATTATTTTAATGTCATGAAACATAGGACTGACTTCCTGACGTAGATAGGACTGACGTACGACGATAGGCTTGACGTCATTCCAAAGTTTGGACAAATCTTCGTAGTAAATAGGCTAAGATACGATTTAGTTTGTCGGCTCGGTTTTCAGTTATGACAATTAGTTACAACTATTTTGATTTTATGACTTACTATTTTTTAATTTATTAATTTACCACTGTTTTAAAACCTAGAAACCAGCTACGGTATTTTGAGAACAAGAAAGATATATAAAACTTATATCAGTAAATAAGTTTATAGACGGTGCTTTAAAATTAAGCATATTATAATACTTAATAAAAGGTACTATGCTAGCTGCTATTAAACATCATATGTTTGTAGTTTAGCCGTTAACTGTTTCGAAATTTTTGTAATAAAAACTAATCCTAAATATTATTTTTTAATGATTATAACAACGTTTAAAACTTTTATTAGGCATTATAAGGGCGTATAAAAGTTATTTCTGCTCAAAACTTATTTATCGCTTACATGCCCTTAGGGCACAAAAACATACTACCCAATTTACAAAGCTTAGTCCGGTTTTAAATTTAATGTTTCTATAACTGACCGGTTACGGGTTTAAAGAAAATGAAGAAAGACCGGAAAAGCACCACATAACAGTGGAGATATGAAAATGTTTAGGACCAGAGCAGATGGATGTTTGATACTATGGGATCTGCGGCTTACACACAGGAAGAAATATTAAGTGGAGGGACAGCATTATCGTCCCCATTGAAACTATAGAGGAATAAAAGTTGATGTCACATATGACAAAGATTTGGGAAACGATTATAGAACGGCGACTCAGTAGGAGAACCGCAGTTTTTAACCTTGACCTAGGACGAAGAGCAAGCCCCCGGAACCCGTAATTTGGAAAAAGATCGTATACGAAAAATGACGATTTTTGTACGAAAACTGAATAACCCTATTTCTGAAGGTGCAAGAATTCCGTATTCGAATTAATTCGAACTGTGGATTTCGTGTGCGAATGGCGTAACAAAACTATCCAAAAATTAGTGAAACGAGATGATTTAATTCATTTAAATGTAACTGAAGAGATAGAAGACACTGAAAGATTGGCTGATAGGCCAACAAGGACATACCAGCAATTTATGGTTTTATATAAATGATTATGTTATACATTATATCAATTATTGTTAAATAAAAACAATGCGAAATTCATTCGAACACGTTCGTATGCGAACTAATTCGTGATCGTGTGATCTGGAAAATGTGCCTGAGATTTGCGGACAATACTGTAATATGTACCATCAGCAAGGTGCAGGATTGAATTTTTTAGAACAAACAAATCTAAGTCCACAAATATTTTTTCAGCTGTTGACCCCTTTTTTATTATGCTTGCTTAATCTTCATTTTGTATTATTTTGTTTCATCAAGCACTAAACATGCACCTGGTTCTTACTGAACTATGGAACTTACCTATCTCATCAGCGCGTATCTTCTTGTAATGATGAAAGTTGGAACTACTTTGAACTTACTTTATGCTGGTTACTAGAATGAATATTGTTCTATTATTGCCGAAAGTATGTACTAAATTTCCATTTTCTTTATAAATTTTCGAAAAAACTCGGAAACAAATTCATAGAATAAAACTTAGTTGTCTTATTCTTAGTTTAAACTTTTGATTGTCAAATTAGACCGGACTAGCGTTGCAGAATCTGGTCGTTAGAGTTTAATCTGCCAATGTGATTCTACACATCATACATCACAATCTAAGCATCTCGTTAGATAATTATTGGTGAAAGTGTTTTATGTCAACTAGGGCTACCTAGTCTTTTTATTGATATGATCGAACTAGGCAGGGATAGGTGTCATATATTTTAAAAGCAAATAAAATAAATAAACAGTCGCTTAAGATTTCGCAAATTAACGACCGACGCCGACGCGGCGCTGCGACCGGTGATTCAAACTGGATAATAGATCGATTTATTACCGCTGTATTTAGATCTCATTTAATTAAAAATTTCCTATTTGATTCCGACATCAGCGCTTGCAGTGTTAAAATTACAATGCAGTTGTATATCTGGTTGCCTGAAAACTTCCCGTGATGCGCTCACATAATAAGTAATAACTACAATAATAATAACAAATAATTCAGCTAGTTTAGAAAAACATAAAACTTTTAAACTTATTTATTTGTTTTGTATGTTATATACTTTTACATTACCCAGAATTGCTCGAAAAACCTATGTCAGCTTTCAGGGTATTCTACACTCTAACATGTCTCTAATAAGCGGACATAGCAGTTGCTATGTTTCGCTGTCAAATTAATGGTTAACTGAAAATAGTTTGCAGCTGCTATGCCAACGAGTGTTCTCGATTTATCCTCTACCAGATTAAGCAGCACCCATATTATCCCACTAAATATAATTTTTAGCGTTCCAGCGAAATTTTAAATTACAATTTTTAGTGGTTATAAAAACCCCGTGTTAAAAGTTTGGTGAATTATGTCGGAGAAACGTCGTCGTTGCAATAAAATTGGCTTGTAGCTGTTTGCTTTATCTTCGGTCAGGGTAGCATATGATTTTTATATACTGTTTTATGTCATTTTGCGTCAACTTTACACATGTTTTTATTGTTATGTACATACGTTTTGTGCCCTCTATCTGTTTTTAAAAATGAGCTGTTATAAAGTGACATGCAATGAAATAATATTTTATTGTACAAAATGGTATAATCCAGTGGTGTATTTAGGATGGGAAAAAGCATCCTTAATTATAACGTCCCTGTTCAGGCAAAGTATCGTAAGCGCCATTTATGCAATGGGAAATAAAACGTGCACACTAATAAACCATTGGTTTAGAAAATAACTAGGATACAGATCACTATGCTGCAGCACTAAAAAGCCTATCAGCCTTAGGTTTAGGTTTCTATTAGTTACGCTACTAGAGCCTCCGGTATTATGTTTAACTTCGAAATCTATCGTACTTTACTGAATTTCGGTAAATATCTAACTCTGAAAAACATCAGTACAAGCACACTCGATTCTAAATTCACAATTAAATCAAAGTCAGAAATTACGAAGACTCAAAGTAATTATTTTTTTATTTTCTCCTTATCCTTAGCGCAAAATAGAAAGTTGTTTTCACACTAGTGGTTTTAAACCAAGTATGAATTTTCGGTAGTTTTTTTAACAATTGATACATAAAATAAATAAACAAGTATCTCAAAACAAAGTAATAATTTAATATATTGTAAATATTTTAGGTGTTACACTTGCTTGTAGTTCTGCTGCTAAACACATTGATGTTATGATTTAATTAATTTTGAGCAACTTAATTACAGCGCAAGTGAATATGGGGGTACATGTAACGACCAAAGATATTACGCCCTACAGGCGCTAACAGTGTTGGTAATAAAAGTCGTTCAGCAGTGGGCCATAAAAGTATCAGGGATACATTTTTTGCTAAAATGATTTAAATTAACACAATAAAAGTTTTCACCGAAAATAAATCCCATTTTTAAAATAAAGAACATTTAATGTTGAATCAGATGCGTAGGTACTATGTTGTACCTGTTCAAAAGAAAGAGAATAGCAGCTGAGATATGCTGTATAAACACAGAAAATCTACACACAACAGTTTATACCGTAATACTATCACCACATTAAGTGCAATCCAGTAGATGAGAGTTAAGCACAATTAACGGGGATTAAAAGTTGAATCATATAATTAAATCTTTTACTAATGTATGAGTACCAAAGAAAGAGGACATTACGATATTATTTTGTACAGAAGAAAAATCTACTCGCAGTAGTAGATACCATCACTCATATCGAAAACAATCCTGTATACGAAGGTCAATCAAAATTAAAAGTAATTAAAAGTTGGAGTGCGTAAACTCGATCTTATCCATAAGATACTGACAAAACCGTATCATTTGTCGTTAGCGCGTAGAGTGAGCAAAAGGTTCACATGTTCATTCTTAAATTCATATGATCATCGGATCATCATAACATTTCTAATCACGATTCCTTGCTAAAGAAGGAGCTAAACCAACACCACCAACTGACACCGACGAGATAATACGTGACAGATCCTCAATTGCTATGCTATAGCATAGATGATGATAAATAATAGAGCACTACCATAGCACATGCCCACTGAAGAAGAAATCTTAGCGACCGTGTGTCCGGTTGGGTATGTTGTTTTGTATTACAAATTTTACATTTTTGAGTGGACCCACAGTCCTGAAATTTGTGATGACCTAAAGAGTTGTAACATAAATGTTTTGTCTTGGTGAATTTGTCTTTTTCAATAGATATAAGAAAACTGTGAGAACCTTTGACACGAATATGTTGTTCTGGAACTCCACAAATTACACAATTTTTAACTTTAACTCACTCGTTTGGTTGGAGACCCGCATATAGAGAAATTGTATCATTTTTTCGTGAAGGTTGCGATTCGCTACTCGACAAATTCTCTCAAATAATACATTTTAGAAATTCGAAAAATCTTCTAAAGCGGGTAAATCGTCAATGTCGCGATCTAATTCGAAAGCTCTTCTCGTGCCAAAGAAAGATTTCTTTTCGAACACAAAAACTAAAAGATATTCAAAAATGTATGTCCCCTTATCTCCCTGTTAACTCACCAAAATTTCATGAAAATATTTTGAACCGTTTTCAAAATATCGTCTTGTAACACTTTAAAAAATTCACCCTGTATGTCATCCAGTAATGTACAGAACATTTTGTGACAGTCCATTGAACTAATTTTAAGTTAGTAAACATCAAATATTAAAGTTTTCTCCGTCTATGTCGATTTATGAAAATTTAATTACAACTGTTTAAAAAAACTACATAAAATCTTTCGTAACAACAACAAACTACAACATAAAAAATCTCCTATCAATTTACTGGTACATGTTACTCCTGCTTGTTTATACTCATCCATATACATCGTGCATAATACATGTCTAATACTGTAGCTTCGGTCCAGGTAGCAATATTGGCATCGACCAGTATTGTTAAAAAGGACAAGCTTTAGAAAAGGCCATGTAAAATGCATGAGAGCATCATAGTTTTGTCGATTTAGCTCGCTAGACGGAATACCAATGGATTATTTGTAACCCCAGAGTCGAATTTAACCTTAGACATGTGCAGCCCGTAAAATATGAAAGGATATCTGCATTTTATGCTTTGCTAGTTTAATGCTCGTAATTGCTTTTATTTTTAGTGGAATTTTATGTTCAACCAAACGTCCTTTTACGACATTCTGAAATGATTCCGGATGAAAACTAAATTTTGGTGACGATAAAAAAGCGTACGCTTTGGTAAATACAATTTATTCCCCATTTTATATTGTGAATATTCGGACGATGTTTAAAAGAAAAATAAGTAAATTTAATGCCGGATTTTGGTTTACGTGACATGTACACATTCATTAAAGACATAATATATGTGAGCGATTTAGCGCCGAAACCTTAAACCTAATTGCAGTATATACTGAAAATTTAATATGTTGCCAGATGTCTCATATATGATTCTTAATAACGATAGCTTTGTGGTATACAGTAAATTAGAACGGTTTGTTAATTTTCCGAGATTATCTATGCTAAATATGAAAAATGATGCCCCAAAAATGAAGATTCACAATCTAGGAAATGAGAAGGTACTACTAGTATATTTTAGTAATTAATCCACAGCGTGCAAACCTTCATTTTTATGGGCGTATTATTCTATGATACGTACAATGATTCCTATAAAAACACAAAATCGATCAAAAAGTCAAGAATATTAACGAAAATGGATGAAACCATGTTTTCAAACCAACCTGATGGACAATTTTTATTTCTGAAAGCGGTCTTAATTGTCGGACTCGCTGAAGCATGCATGAGAGAAGCATAATTGATACACTTACTTCTAGATAATGTAAAGGATTGCCAGTCACTAAAACCAAAGTATCCAGAGATTTTTTTGTAAAAACGGAAAACATTGATGATATAAATATGGTTAAAATCATTTGCAGTCACGTTGCTCTTCGTCCCAATTTTGTTGGTCGTTACCTATTTTTCGTCCAATACAAAGAGGGCATGTCTGATACATTCGTATAGAAATTTCGTGGGCATTAACACATCTGAAAGTCTGTCAAAGAAAATTGCCTTATTTTTGAAACTTTAACATCTTGAAGAGTATACTGTTCACTGTTTCAGGCGGTCTTCTGTCACTGTTGGTAGATTCGGGTGCAGATTTATTAACAGTAAAACTCCATGGTGGTTGACGATCTAATATACTTGATGAGGGGTACATTGAAAATTTAGCAGAAATTAAAAAGAAAGCAGCTGTGAAAATCTCTGGTAACAGCTTAAAAATCTGTATGCTACTTCAAATGACCAGGCAAATAATGTAATAAGCAATTCTTCGCAACGTTTCATCTCACTAGGAATTTGTTTAAAAGATTTCCGAGATTGTGTTGTTACTATTTATAACAAATAATTAAATAGTATTTATGTTAATACGTTATCATAATATCATAATACTTTTTTGCTAGTATCAAAGCGCACAGAGTGCGCCAGACCAAGTTCTCGCAAAACTGAACGTGCGCGCACGCCCTTTTCGGTCCCCTCTATCTCGAAGGCTATTTATGTTATATAACTTTTTCAGGGGGGTTAAGGTTACCAAAAAGAAGCAGTATTTAAAATTTCATACGTCTAGGTGGAATAGTTTCCAAGATATGTGTCCAAAAATTACAATTTTGGTCATTCACTGACTGACTGACTGACTGACTGACTGGCTGACTGACTGACAGACTGATAGATCAATCATAAATCTTAGGCACTTCCAATCGAGCTAGAGTCTAGAGCTTTGATATTTGAAACAAAGATAATGTTTACGGTGATAATTACGAAAAAATCAAAAATCAATAAAAATCCAATATGGTGGGAAATCCAATGTGGCGGATTCTGACACGAAATAACGACTTGTGCTTCGGAAAATTACTGAACACTGGCAGTCGGTGTTGGTATTTACTATGTGGAAGTAAGCTAAATTAAAACCATGCAGTTATTATAATGCGGTCAAATCTTGCAAAGGCACAATCACCTGACATCTTCTGTGACAAGAAAAGTGGCTACGAAACGAAAATCAGTTTCCAAAAGTGATAAAAAAAGAAAACGTCAGTAAAGGACATTTTAGATGCTGTAACTAACTATCATTTGGTTATATCAGTATCTGAACAAAAAGTTATGAAATCCCACCATAAACATACACATAAAAAACAGTCCCACACAGGACTGTGTGTTTTGTTATCTAAAAAAAATAACTGAAATGTAGAAATTATGCCAAGTTCCTGGCCTATACGTTTAATAACGTAGTGTACGCAGCAGTACGCAGTGTTTTGAAAAGCACAAAAAATATTGTGTGAATTGATAAATTTACAGACCAAACTTGGCAAGTTTTCACTAAAGAACTGAGCAATATTGAGACTATTGAAAATTTGCAAATTTGGTCTGTACATTTATCAATTAACACAATATCTTTCTGTTCTTAATAAAACACTGCTAATAACGTGTAGGAAAATATCTTGGCATAATTTCTACATTACGTTTATTTTTTTCAGAAAACAAACCACACGTTCCTGACGAGAAGTTGGTCTGCTTTTTTACGTGAATGTTTTCGGTGGAATCATTGATAACTTGACTGATTTGAAATTGAAAAGCAGTAAGATAAAAAAAACGCGTGCGACCT
Organism: Philopedon plagiatum; assembly: GCA_963971165.1. Lineage (NCBI taxonomy): Eukaryota > Metazoa > Arthropoda > Insecta > Coleoptera > Curculionidae > Philopedon > Philopedon plagiatum. The sequence goes on from OZ020195.1 coordinate 11,103,403, forward strand.
TACAACAAAATAAGCGAAATAAGAAGTTCTTATCTCATGGGCATAGACAAATATATTTTCAAATGTCGAATTATGATGAACTGCATAAATTTTGCAGGTTTGCCTATTTCCCTATTTCTCCAAAATAAAAGAACGAAATAAACAAGAGATCCTCATGGTCCCCAACCCGCAATCGCCAGCTTCTCCCCGAAACATGTTCAGAAAAGAAAACACTTATTTTAGCGTATCTTTTAAAATAATGGAAAATGACAATGTTACATAACAAAAACTAAACCTTATTAAATTTTTATCAGAATTTTTTTATTTCTTGAAACTGATAAGTAGAAAAATATGAAAGCGACATATCCATTTAAATTGTGTTCTTAATTACAGGGATACTCAGTCATCGGTTCAAAACGGCCTTACTTCTATTTTTAATTATCCCCACGCAATTTTTCATACCTAACTAAAATAGTTTCTGGAAAGGTAACTTAAATTCACGTAAGTATCCATAAAGTCGATTAATCATTCGAAAAAAGGCCGTATTCAATTTTATTAAAAGATTACACTAATTATTAAAATATTTTCAAAAACAACTAGTATTATTCTTCAAAAACTAGCTTACCCTTTACAGGAAGTCGATGTTGTTTATTTTTCATATTCTTTATTTTCGACTTCCGGTAAAAACGAAATAAGTTCCAGCACTAAAATTGCAGAACTTTTCACTTTATTTGCCGATTTTCTCAGCATCTGTTTCCTAACAAAACACATAAATCGATTAGACAAGTAATGTTGTTTGACAAGCCCAACACATTCACAAAATGTGCAGTGGAAAATCCTATAAGCTCGTTAAATATGAGTACCTTTTACTAATAAATGATGGAACGAAGCTGATGCGTTAGAAGCTTGATGTTTACAAGCGGCTGACACATACATACGTTTGTAATGTTAGTCGGTATAGAAAATTCACGAGGTAGAGTTTGGCGGTCGTTTTGACAATAACTGAAGCAAGTGTTTTCTTTTCAGTGTTAAAAATGCTAGTAACTTCACGGGCTTAAAACCAATGTGCGTTATTCTTACACTACCGTAGAGTAGTGCGTTTTAAAAAAAGCACAGTAACAATGTATTGTTTCTGCTATGCTGTGACAAGATTATAGCTTTCTGCTGACTTTCTGTAAAGATAAAACATCTGTTTCGTTATTTGATGGTTTGACTTTAACTCTACTGAAAGATGAATCCTACTCCAATTTTTGGGCCACCCAAATATTTTTAGGAACAACACTAGTATTACAAAATTTTTACTTAATAATTTCACCGAACATTAATAGTATATTGACAGATGGCTATTTTGCATCTTTCTAAATAAACGAGGATGGGGCTTACCAACACCTCGTTTCTTACTAAAGGTCTTTAACTATGCGCTGCGAACTATAACTTATTATAGTTAAACTAAAAACATATCATTTTTATTGTATTCAAAAAGACTAATACCATCAGTAGAATATTCTACAAACAAATACTCTGGCTTATATTGTAAAAAATTAGTTTATGACAAATAAACTTTAAAAATACAATTCGCATATTAAAATCAGTTTTATAAACGCTAGTTTGCATATATTATTATAACTATGTATATAGTGTATAATAACATAGAAACAGACCCAATTTAAACAGGGCATATAGTTTTAGGCCATAAATAACAAACCATAACCAAATATGAACTTCGTATTATTTTTGATTGAATTATGCCAGTTTTTTTCCAGATTACTTCTAACTATTTTAGTGTCAGAATAAAAGAAAATATTTATTAAAGATCAATGTATTTATTAATCACTTATTAATCAGTACGCAAATGACAAATTTTATAATACACCCGTGGGGTCTTTCGGCTGAGCAGAATATGCATTTAAAAATCTTATTAACAAAAACAGTTCTAATAAATTGTTTACCTCAAAATAGATTGGGTGAATATTTTAAGCAAAATTAAACCCTGGTTTAAGAACATCGTAATAACTTTCAAAAACATCATTCAGTCCAAAATCTCAATTTTTTCATAAAATTTTTCGTTTCGTTTTACATGAAAAGTAATTACGATTAGCTATAAACAAATTAAAACTACAAAATTATAAATTTGTATGTTGTCTACAAGCCACTCGTCTGTCAATCAGTGGTCTACCTGAAACAAGACGGGGTGGCGTCAAGATTTTTTAAATTTTAGATTTTTTTAGGATCTTAAAAAAACCAAGCATCTACAGACAAGTTTTACGTCGCTAGTTAAAAGAGTATACACAGTCCAGAAATATTATGGCATTGCATTACTGTTAGGTAAAACACGCTATATAAAAAATCTTTAAATTCTTATTTCAGTTTCAATTGGGAGATTATCAAATAAAAGTAAAAGTATTCTTTGTTAATTCGTTAAAAGTTTTATAAAAATTAAATAAACAATTTAATGGTAAGGCAGACTAGTCATTAGACACACTTTGGCATTAAAATTAGCTTAAGAACGTTATGATCACAGAACAGACACACCTCATCATTAGGCCTAGAAAAGCTGTGCTACTGACCTATGGTATATACATTTTCTAGCAATAATCAATTTAGGGGATCTTTTCAAAAAAATCGGTAAGTTATGATAATTTCCTTGGCAAAAGGCTAACAACAACGTTCTGAACGTGCTGTGTTAAACAAAATAATTTTTTTTGACAAATGCTGTAATGAAAGAATTTTGGTTATAATTTTAAAATACTGTGTAGTTGTGCTCAACTAGTGTTTTTCGTTTTGATTTTTAACCTTTTTTTTGCCGAAAGTTTAAGCTAGCAGGAATAAAATGCTCATCTCATTAATAAAGTAATATAGGGTGTCATGGCTCTTTGTGTTCCGGTACAATATCGCCTGTTTCGTTCTGGTTACAATTTCAAACGATTTCACGAGTGGTATATATTTTCCCATATTGAGAAATCTATTAAATTAAAATACACATTTTTGGTAAAATGCGTCTTTGGAATTGAAATTACTTTGGATTATTGTCGGTTTTCACTAAAACCAGGGATCTTGAACCTTTCTTTTTATCAAAGGGCCAGGTTTGGGTTTCCCTATCGGCCGGCGGCCCAGAATCAGTAGAGAGCCAGAAAATAGATCTGGAGTAGACAATATGTATTTTGAGTTTTGGGTAATTACAACGTATTTATTGAAGTTGCGCGATTGAAGGGAAGAAGTATTGTGTATGTCTGTAGACTACTCCTTCATCTACCCATTTCAATATATGCAGTGAGTATATGAATATTAAATTTAATAGTAAATTATTAATAAATACTTCTTTTTCTACATAAACACAAATAGAATGATAACATAACATACATGTTTCGTGCCAAAATATACATGGTGTGTGTCGGTTCTGTGTTTATAAACTTCTTGAGCTAGCTTCAGTTTCAAAGTGTATCTAATAAATGACTAATCTAAGTTAAAGTTGTTGATTTAGTTTAAAAAAAATGGTCACGAATTATAAATCTTAGCAAATAAGGGTAGGCAATAATTATTATGACTAAAAATATTCTGAAAATGCTAAATAGGCCGTGGCACATGGCATTCGTGTTAAACGGCCTCTCGCTGAATTTCAAAAGATACATTAGTTAAATACCAAATGGCGCTCAGACATAGATAAATTATCCAGGCAAGATAATAATAGTTTTAAGCAGAAATTCAACATCACCTAAACACATGGCATTCATATTTTATACCAGTGCTAGTGTGTTATTAAGAAGGATATTTGTGGGTCAAAATTATATGCTTCGTTTAAGGGCTGTTTTGTTAGTAGGTATGCTATTAAATGCTTTGTTCGTATTTGAAACTGATTTTGTTGTTTGGTTTTGTTGGTTGGTGGAGTGAAAACGAAATTAAAGAAATAATAAAGTGCGAATCAGGCTACGCTCTGTTATGTAAGGACAGATCCTTTAATGTCTTATGTAAGTAGATACGAAAGAAATAGGTATTTGTTGCGCCCACTCCTTGTATATGTGGTGCTTAAAATTTAACGTAGGCAATTTACTTTACAGCGACTTTCATCAGGAATAAAATTTCCTTAAAAATCATTAATATGCTGGACGCTTTATTATTCCAGAAAATCTTCATTAGGTACTTTAACATATGGCATTTATTGTGTACACGAGTAGCTGTTTTGTTAGTAGCTATCTTATAAGATGTCTTCTTCGTATCTCAAACTAATTTTATTATGTGGTTTTGTATAATTACATTCGAGTAACAAAAGACGTAAAAAGTGCTAATCGGGCTGTGCTCTATAAGGTATATTATCTTCTTTCTATTTAAAATTTAGTTTAACGAAATTTTTTTCTTGCAGCAAATTTCTCAAAAATAAGATTTTCTGAAAGTTTAATATTAACATATGTTGCAAACCCTATTATTACAGAAAGTTTACATTACCTACACATATGGCATTCATATTTCATACTAGTGATAATGTGTTATTAGGTATGTTATTTGTAGGTCAAAATTACAGGCTCCATTTTGGGGTTGTTTTGTTAGTAGATTGTTATTAGGTGCCCTGCTAGTTTTCATTTGGAACTGTTTTTATTATGTAGTTTGTATTATTACTTCGAGTGGAAAAGGAAAGTAAAAAATGATCAACTGCGAATCAGGTCATGATATGTCATGCTACTTATTACAGGGTCGGATATTTGTTGCTTTCCACTAATGATTTTTTATAAATCTTTCACTAAAAATAATAATATCGTGAAAAAATGTATTACTACTTTAACACAACAGCAAAGTTTAATTAATTTTTTAATTGCATTCAAGGATACCTAGAAAAGTATGTAATTAAATAAGCAAAAAATCGCTTTTTTCCTGTTTTCTATTTTAGTGGGCAAAATGGTATACAGCTCCTAATTTAATAATAAATAAAGCTTTCCTATTAAATTTATACACAATTTTACTCTTTTTACTAAAAAAGATATCGAAGAATTTAAAAACCAACCAACTGCCACAACGGTGTGTATTAAATATTTTTTTTAAGAAGGACAAAATAAATAGTTTTTTGAACTCGCTGTATATCCCATTTGAAATATAGTATAGGTAAACTTTTCCGAGAAAATTAATACTGGTATGAACAAGTAAGTTTATTGGACCCATTGCAAATAAGACATAAATATATCGAGAAAACTGTATAGTAATTTATAAAGCTGCCCACCGTACGTGACGCTCCAGTGGCACTACATCGCGGGGAACTCGGCAGCAGCAGCAATTCAGTTTAGCTTTGTCATCGTGTGTGGTGTACACGCTCACTTGCTGATTTTATTTGTCTATCGCCTCGCTGTGAATTTGGTAGTTCGTAAGATGCCGAAAGTGTGCAGTAACACGCGACTCTTCGCGCACAGTGTTAAAATATTTATATGGGAATTTTCTGATTTAAAATATAATAGATCGCAAATAATATGTGTGGTTTGCCAGTGAAGCTTATTGGACTTTAAAAAATCTCTATGTATAAGGCACGTAAACAGTGTAACACATCCATTAAATAAAGGGGCCAACGCCCTATACACAATTTCTTTTCGGTTTACTTATTATGCAGTGTTCGTGTAATGTGCCGTTAATTATTTTAAATAAAGAACACTCGCCAGTTTTGGAAGAAATATAATCCTAAATGAAAATTTCCCAACCGAAGTACATTGCAGAGACATTTACCGACTGTGCGCGATCGACTTAAAAGTAATATTAAATCCCAACTACTCAATAGAAAACTGTGGTTAGCCGTAGACGAGACAACAGATTCTAAAAAATATTCTGTATGAAACCTTATAGTAGGTGCACTGGATCCGCTTGAACCGTCACCTGCGTATGTATTAGCCAGTAAAAGATTAGAAAAATGCACTAGCGAAACAATTATTCAACATCTGATATTAACCACATTACACAAATTTCAACTATCAACGAATCAAGTGTAGTGTTAGTGATGACGCCGCAGTTCACCATTATATATCTATATAGTTCCTATATATTCATGGATATATAATGGTTGACAAACAAATTCCTAAGCTATAAATCAGTGAACTCCCAAAATGTCTCAAGGGAGACACGCTTTTTGGTCCACTTTTATTACACGCCAGTGTTCATCCATGTATTTTTAGTCTATGGTATTACATAAAGTATTATTATCACTTATACGTAGTCGCTTATATACGGCGCCACCACTGGTGTGGCATTCCAGTGGGCAGCTTTGGTATCGGTAAAACTTCACTGGTCGGACCACCCTGCCCGATCACTGAGGTTAAGCGACGCCTGGCACTTTTAGTACACAGATGGGTGGCCGCTTGGGAACGCCGCGTCTTACTGCTTTAAATAAGAAAGGTGGTAGAGGAGTTCTTTCTCGGTTGAGTTAGTACCACCCCACACATCCACCTAAGTCGTACTTTCCCAGTACACCTGGGGTACATGATACTGGGGATTCGGCCTTCGTGGGCTGTAAAAAGAAAAGAAAAAATGGCGTTACCCCTTACTTTTTATGTAATTTTTAAGTAGTTATAAAGCTGACATATCGGATACATTTAATAGGTTAAAAATCTTACTGAAAAATAGTCTTTATATAGGTCGAGCATTCCGCTGTGGAAATGTAAAAAGTCACTGTACAAACTGAAGTAATTAGGATGTTGGCAAATTGAATGCTATTTTACCGTTGTATCATTTATCATTACCGCAAGGTAGGGCGCAGTTGGCATTATGCCATTAGCAAGCAGCATTTTTTAATTAGTCGCATGTCGCTGTCTATACCTATAGTCCAGTATATTTAGAGGAAAAGTAAAAAGCCAAGAAACCACGATTTTCAACCAATAACATAAAAAATAGGGAAACTGCAATTAAGAAATCAGTCATTTCATTTAAATTTCGTATTAATAATTGAAGATACTCAAAAAAATGTTCTCTTTAATTAAGACCCTAAACTCTTAAGATAATGAATTATTATTTTCAGTTATGTCTATTGATTCCTTAGGTTGGGTTGGGTTGAAAATTAAGAAATCTTGCATTTTGGAAACAGACCGCTACGCTTAGGCCAAACGCATTTTTCATTTATTTAGAATCATATATTGGTTTGATATCTAGAGAATAAATCCATTTTTTTAAGAGCATATTCACTTGGCCCTATTCAAAGTCGCGGTTTTATTGAGAAAAATGCAAATGCGCGTCACCTAAGGAATCCTTTGTTTCAGTGTAATAAAGTTTCGTGTAACATACCGTGATGTTAGTTCGTCCATCGATAATGAATACATAAAATTATGTCACATGTAGCTAAAAAAATGCCGAAAAGTTAGCTTCACCTAAAAATAGTGCTCGTAACGAAACGCCAATTTATTTTTTGATTAACTTAATAAATTAATTAAAAAATGTAAATCTGTTTGTATACATTGCATTAGACGTGAAACATAATATCACTTGACCGTCCGAATATCTTCAAACTTAAAACATTTCCATGGTGAAACAACGAAGTGATAATTAACCATGGGCATCTGTTCTCGCTGTAATTTTTTTCTGGTTGGTTGTTTTCAATCATGTGATTTTAAAATAAAGACTTTTATTGGATTGTAGGTTAGGAAAAAAAATCAAATTAATCAATAAGGGTGCTACTAGTAAAGTTGCTACAAAGTTTTGTTATCCAATTCATTTAGATAGAAGGTCATCCATCAACTGTCGTTTTCCTACCTTTTCTCGCTATTAGAAGTATATCTGTTGTGGTATTTCAACTAAAAATAAATAATTTTTTTAAGGGGTTATATACAGTTAGAATTTTCAAAAAATCGATTTTTTTAAAATTTCATTTTCGTAATGTACATACATATATTCCAGTACACACACAGAAAATTTCAAGGCACTCCGGCGATTATTTTCGAAGTTACACGCATATTTGTAAAGACGTGTCAGAGCGATTGTACACTATGTAACGTGCTTTTGAAACTTTAAACGCGTTTTTCTCCAAACTGTGTTTTTAAAGTCGGTGACGTAGATTTCTCGGAAACGGCTGAACCGATCAGTCTCAAATTTTAACACAAGCTTCTTACGTATATTTTTTAGTAACTAATCGAAGGTTTTTTCTCACCGATAAATATATTTTTTTTATAAACAATTTAGGACTAAAATTTTGGAGAAAAATAGAATTTTTTTTCTGAGAAGCCGCCATTTTGTCAAAAAAAAAATTATTTTGCTTATTCCTTCGATTAATTAGAAGAGTATACATTACTTTAACGAAATCCGTTTGGTTTTTTCATTTTTGATGATCCAGTCCAGAGATATCGTTGTCACCGCAAGATGCCTTTTTTGAGAGGAACTCCTGGGGATCAGCTATAGCAGCTTTCAAAATTATTATTTTTACAAATACAAAAATCTTGAAATACAGTTAAAAGTTACCATAATATGTGTACAAATTTTCACATTAATAAATTTAAAAGTCCTCGCAGGAAAAATTCTTGAAAAATCGCTTGTTTAGGCCTCCTGACTGTATATAACCCCTTAAGTTCCTTTACTGGATTTTTAAACAAAACTACCACGCTATATATGTAATAATATTAAAATGTAAATGTATTGCGTGTACGATTGCGTGCTAACCTGAATTCCATGCGGAAATCCCTTCAGTTTTTAAAGTGAAACACAATTGACGTCCACACCCGCCATTGCGAAAGCATTAGTTGGGATTTAGAAGCGTCGAAAATAACCACGCAGTAATTATATACTTAACTAAATACTGTCAATCTTCATTTGCTGGGGAGATTTTGGGTAATAATTTATAGAGAAGACTCATTATCTTAAATTAACCAATGACCAATATAGATATATTTAACCATGCTTAATGTATACAGGGATAATTATGGTTCAAAATCTACTGTTGTATCATCAAAAAAGTCCTATTTCCCATTTTGAGCTACGATTACAGTTGTAGATCAGGGCTATATATATATATATATATATATATATATATATATATATATATATATATATATATATATATATATATATATATATATATATATATATATATAGTTAAGTATGTTTGGAATTATCTGGAGAACTACTGTTTCGTCTTCCTCGGTGTCTAAGTTGTTAAAAGACACCACATCGACTCATCAGAGGCCTTACAGTAGCATGAGCATTTCTGCTCCCATATAATTCCACAGTTCTTGCCTATAAAAGACAACCTTATGTATGTATATATATATATATATATATATATATATACATAACTACATGTAAATGCAAAGATTAACTTCTTCGCTAGTGCAGAACAAGAAGACGGTAAAATGAAAAATGCCCTCCTGCTATCGCGATTTCTGGGCCCTTACCCTTCATCAGGCAGGCTCACACCCAGGGTGTCTAAAGAACAGACGACAACAACGACAACAAGTTGTCTGTTCTCTGTTGTCAGCCAATTTTCATCTATAAAAATTCAATTATGGTTTTTCTTGTGCTTATTTTGAAACCCAATCAAACAACATGTTTAAGAATCTCTTTAAGAAAAAACTGTTAAATACAATAAATAGTACAGCATTTTTTCATGGAAATAATGACTAAGTAAAAGCTGCAGCAACACTGTCAATGGATATATGTCCGACGTTAGCGACCTCTGAAAGGGGAAGCATCCATAAGAATATATAGGTTTACGATCGTCTCCTAATGGCGGCCAAATCATCTCCAAGCGGGGTTGTCAATTTTCCTTCCCTACTCAACGTTCTTTACCTTATTCCAAATTCAATGGTATGAGGGGTGAAATAAAAATGCTGCCCGATTTCTCGTGACCGTACTGGAATCATACAACACTTTGAGAATTCATGCAGGGTCTTCATATTTTCTCCTTCGAAGGAAAGGTTTGACTGGCTTTGGTTGGATAATAAAATTTATTTAGATAAATGTAAGTGAATACTTTCTTCTTAGGTACTTTAATTATTTTTAATTAAAACACCCTTTTGGAAATAACTTTGCCAGCGTCCATGGTCATCGATGGCCTGATAATAATTGCATAATATGAACAAGTTATAAAATGTGCTATTTTAAAGTAATATTTTCACCGGGATAGTTATATAAATCTTCTACTACAGACACAAAAACGAGACGCGTTCCAACAGACATACCTAATCATTTAATTAATCTCGCTGTCGTAGTCAAATCAATTACATCTGTCTTGAGCACAATTCTCCCAATTATCTCTAAGTAAATTTATAACTACACGCAGGGAGATTAATTATCTACATGTCAATTCAGCCATACAATTCCAATATTAGCTAATTATTATATTAAATCATAATGATAATAAAGAGTCAAAATTTAAGAGTATACAGGGTGATGTGACAGTTTAGTTTTACCACAAGTATCAGAGTTTGTTGTAAGGGTTAGTTTTATTCGCGATTGCCTGTGTAGTTTTTATTTTATAGTTTACCTTAATGAAAGTTATATCTTCATACGTACAAGTGTGACCTGCCCCGTTCTCAGGCTAGTTTCTAAGGTTTCTGTTCTGGCTGACTGCCTTCTATCTTGTCCAAATTGGCTGTCCATCTTTCATGGCTTGTAGGTTGATGTAACGTTCTCTTTGTTTGAGCCCCGAAGTTCGTTTTCTGCGCCTTGCTTAAAGTTCCCCCTCTATACAGACAGTCCCTCTTAGTTTATTTACGTTAACATGCTTTTAGAGAATAAATAGTTAGGGGATACATACATACTTTCACACGTTTTTCAGCTGTTGACATTTTCTTAATTTGTTTGGCTTTTGATCGCATTGCCTGTACTGTCCTGATTTGTATTATTCTGTATTTCTGGATTGTTTAAACGGCATACGTTGCTTTCAGATTTTGTTTCGAAGTCCGAAATAAATATATATTTTTTGGGGTTAGGATCTTCTTTTTGGAACTGACAGGCGGACACCGGCAGAGTCTTCCAGTGTTGCCAAATCCTGTAGCCCTGGGCATTTTCGCGTGGCCGGCACGATTACTTGATGCCTTGTCGTTAGAGCCACAGGTTGTAGCGGAAGATTTTTAGTAGGGTCGACAGCGCAAGAACGGAAATTCACGGGCCCCCTTTTGTTGTGTCTGTGGTGGGATAGCAAGGTCATCTTATTCATCTGGGCACGAGGCGGCATTTCCACACTGTCTTTCGACGAAGTTGTTCTATGGTCCCTGTTTTAAGGTTTCAGTTTTTGGAAACTCAAGTATTTTTTTTTTGGATAAAAGTCAGTGACCGTGTTTAAATTCTTGGTGAATTTGTGTCTGCAAGACGCAGGATTTTTTGGCGACTTCGTTCGATAATCGGCCATCAACATCGGCCTGACGTCCTGGAAGCCGCTGGTAGCTGCTTCTTTTTGGTGTTTTGTCCGTGGAATTTGGAATTTCGAGCCTTCCTTGTTTAAGGGGGTCTTCCGTAGGGGCTACCAAGCATCCCTATTGTCTTCTGTAGGGGCTACGAACATCCCTATTTATTTTTGGCGGGCGCTAAGCAACCTCCATATCTTCGGAGGGTGCTAAGGAGCCGCCCTAAGAATTTTTTTTATGTTTCTGAGGACAGACTTCCTCAGGAAGTTGCTGTAGTTAATTTATTTATTTTTGCGGGGGCAAAAATCGCCCAATTTTCTTGTTCTTTTTGTGTAAACACCTGTAACAATTTTTTGTGTAAATAGATGTATAGGGTTAAACTTATTACGTTGTTTTTATTCAGCTCACTGCGCACTATGTTTTTTTTTAATTATGAATAGCAGGATTGTTGTGGGTTGAGGCAGGTTCCTAGACCACCTAGGCGATTTCCAGTTTGCGTCGGTGTAAAAAACTGGTGGCGTCCAATAGAACCTACCCGGCTAACTGAGCTGAGGGCTAATTTGCACGCTCTCTACAACACCTGGCTTCACACAGAACATCCTGCTGTTTCTGTTTCTCTCTTAGAGTATCTTCCTGAATTATTTTTTTTATGTTCTTTTCAAATTTTTAAGCGGTAAGTACTTGGTCAATGATACTCATCATAGTATCATTGACAGTTCAAAACTAAACACTTTTTCTTTAACAAAGTGCGTCGCAGTGAATATTGGAAGATTTCGAGTACTAATAAAGATATATTTTTAAAATCTTTCTTACATGCATAGCAGATTATAATCTAGTTTTTAAAAGTATGTTAACGACGCAACGCTGCCAGCTCTACCACCATCAGGCAATAACTTTTAAATTTTTAACGGACAGAATTTTTAAATGATACTCAAGTGTCCTAATAAATCTTATAGGCAGTGGCGCACCCACTAGGGGGCTGCAGCCTCCCAAACCAACACCCTAGACATGCAAAAATTAAAAAATGCACTACTATTATTATTTTTTCTAAACATTATTATTTTTTCTTCCCATCATTATTATTTTTTCTAAACGAATTTTACATCATTTCGTCGAGAATCTTCAAATTTTAAGAGAAAAAAATGTGTTAGTAGAAAGTTATAGTCAGTTGAATCTTTTTAGACCGAAAATATAATTTTAAAAAAATTCAAATGATTATAACTATCTACAAATACATTTATTTCTCTTAAAATATAAAAATTCTTGACAAAATGATGTAAAATTTGTTTAGAAAAAATAATAAATAAAATTTCTAAACGTGTTCATTTTTCCTAGGAGGGACGACCCAAAATTTCCACTTTTTTTCGCAAATTACAAAATATTTTTTTCTTTACCAAAACATTCCTAGTAGGCTTACTATTAAAACCTCTAGACTTGACATGGGTCCCGTGAGTAGCAACAGAGATATACAACTTTAAAATTTCTATATACGCCACTGAAAACATAATATTTCCCTCAACAATAAAAATTTTTCGACGTCGCATGTGCGAACGCACGTCTGATTAGGTTTTCGGCTGTTAGAGAAAATTTTTTGGTTGTTTAATTACACCAAAAAAAAAAGTATTGAGTGTAGCCCAGGAGTCACACATTCCAGTATATTAAATCTTTTCCTTCATTACAAATTTTGAACCCCATTTCACCCTCTTAGGGGTTGATTTATTAAAAGCTGTGAAACCCATGTTTAAACATTTAGTACTTCTATGAAGTTTCGAGTTACTGGGACCATCTAATATTTTTTCTCCATACAAAGTTTGAACCCCTGTTTCACCCCCTTAGGGGTTGAATTTTGAAAACCCCTTTCTTAGTGCACGCCTACGTTATATAAGAAACCTCTGTGCAAAATTTCAAGTTTCTAGACCCAGCGGTGTGGGCTATGTCAGACAGTCAGTCAGTTTCTAATTTTATATATAGAGATAACAAAAAGCAATGAAAGCCCAGACAACTTAGTAATTGCTAACATGCTATTTATACATGCTCTAAATGTAGTAGACATAACTTAGTATGTACATTAAAGGTCAAAAAAGACCCTTTTCATGTTAAAGGATAAAACTTTATTTTAGTTTGATTTAATTAAATCTTGCATGCCATTGAACCCAAGGAAATCGATAAAATATTGTTTAATAACAACAATCTCAAAGGTAAAGGCTAATGGGTCTTATGGCCTACCATTGCACGCTTTTTTCCATTTTAATTTATGGTTCTTACATAGAAACTTTATAGGAGTGTATAATAACTCTTTTCATTGTACTATGGCCACGTTAAAACTTGAAATCAATAGAATGTTTTGCAATGAAGTTCTTGTAATATTTGCCACTCATCTCTGTTTCGGACGATTCTTAGTTGGTTGGTGTAAGATTGATGTCACCTACTCATCTTGTTCAGTAAGTCGAGAGTTTCTTTCAATATTTAATAACGGAGATATTTAGGTTTTCTCCATTTTACCCATCTTTTTTTTAAATAACCCATACAATTTGTTAATAATTAATTAAGTACAATATTGTATTGTGTTCTAAGAGACGAAAAGGGTCATATTATTCAGATTTTATAGCCGTCATTCACGTCTACGCTAGTGATGTCTCACAAGATTCACCTGATTCACACTTTTTTAACAACTTGAAATATTCCAATTAGAAGTATTTGTGATAACATTGGATGTCAAGAAGACGTCTTAAAGAAACATTGTACAAAATTTCTAAGGTAAGCACTTTGTGTTACGAAATTATAAAATGTAAGATATGTTTATATCAACTTTTCTTCCTAGGAATTACACCCGAAATCAACGGAGATAAAACCATAACAAATGTGCTGCTGCTACACTTTTTATTACCGTACTATTTGGGTATCTTTTTTGAAAAAGCGCTAAATAATAGCTTGGAAAGTAATCATTTTTGGCCGGCATTAGTAAATGGATGTCGTAATCTAGGAAGTAAGTGATAAGAGATGTCAGCGGACGATCCCTTCAAATTGGGAAAGACGTTTAAAGGAAAGTGGAAAAGAGATCCCTAGAAGAAAAAGGTCTTGAAAGTACCAGGAAGATATCTGAGCGGATGGAGTTCAATGTAAAAGGAAGAACAGAACAAAGAAGAAAGGCCAAAGAAAATAAATCATTTTAAATACAGTTCCATCACTACAGAAATTAAGAAAATTATAAAAAAAGTCTTCAGTGTGTTGTGTGGCCATAGAAGCAGGACGAGAAAGATTAAAGTGGTTTATCAAACCTGATTAAAGCGATCAGGCCTGCAATGATATATAGAAATGAATCATGACCAACACGAAAGTGTATGACAGGAGTTTAGAAGTGACAGAAATGAAAATGTTAATGTTTGTGTGAGGCCACAAGAAGAGGCAAGTTTAGGAATAAAAGAATTATGAGAACAACCAAGGTTTTAGAAACGTTTTAAGAAGAAGATTGTAGAGTTATAGGCTTCTGATAAGAAGAGATAATGATTCTCAGCAGAATAACAGTAATAGAACTATCTGGGATAAGTAGAGGAAATCCCATAAGAGATAGGCGAATGGGGTCAAGATTAATTTAAGGGGAAAAGGTTTAGTAAGAGAAGGCAGACAGGTGAGAGTTGTGGAGACGATTAACTAGTAACGTTGACTCCATGCAAAGTGGGGAAGAAAAACGGATTCAAAGAACAAGACAAAGAAAATTAAGTAAAATGAATACGATGTTTAGTTTCACCAGCAAAAGTAAAGTTCTAAAGCAAAGTAATGCACACGACAAAAACCAATAGACAACAGATGAATAATTTTATACAAAATACTGCAAAGTAAAAAACCACGAACAATTTTCCCGTTGTAATCAAAAAGTTTTTACTACTCTTCGTATATCTTTTTTGAAATAAGCGCGGAATAATCACGTAGAAAGTAACTTTTTTTTTGTCGGCATTCAGTGAATGCTACAATATATAAAAATCAACATTTTAGAACCGTCTGAAAGGAATACAATGGCGGCTGACGCGTTTAGAATTACAATGTGATATCTGATTTTAGCGACGCTGATGCGAACATATGTTTCGCGACCTACTTGATATATTGCGGTCAGCACTGCTTTTGTGAGATTCTCCCTCGCCGAGGCTCGAACAATGTCGGAAATATGTTGCGCGCTATTCTTTCTATACTAACACCAAATTCAATTTCGGTCTTTACAGATACAATATATTTCTTCTGGGAAAGAATGTACCTCATTAGGTTGAAAAATTCTATATAAATTCCTGTTTGTTGTGTTGCAAGCCAGAAACACAAAAAATGTTTAACAAGGGTATACACTACGTGTAGAAATAACAATTATTCAACGGGAGAGAAATGTTTTCCATTTTTTAAAAATCAAGGGAAAGATAGCTGTGCTTGCTATATCAAGATTAAGTTTTAGTTTAAATAGGAGCATTTTTAGTTTTTTGCTTTATGTATATATTACGTATTTCCCTTTTGAAATAATTAAAGAAATAACTTTTTAACCTGTATATCATTTTATCTTCTATTGTGATATTAAGGACATCTAAATAGCTAACTAGCAGTTATATTTTCTAGGGATTTCCATTTTTTACAATTATGATTTTGACGAAATATAAAATGCAACCGGAAACACGATTTTCACAAAATTTATATTAAATAAGTTTCTGTCAATTTGGTAGTTATGGCAACGATTCTAGCTACTTAGAATATATAACACAGTCTGGTATAGATGTTTCTTCCAATAACGATTGAAAGATGTTTTGTATGCAACACACGCTAAAAGTGTGTTTTTGGCAGTTGGCACCTTATCCAACTCGGCTTTTATATTTCCAGCTTTTTTCTGGTATTTCCCGACTAACGAAGATTAATACAGGGTGTACGAGAAGTCTTAGTATATTAATATTTTGCATGAAAATTTGTACTTAATAGAAAATATTTTTATTTCTTGGTAAAAGTCAACATATGGTTGAAAAAAACTATCATGAATATTTAATTTAAGTAGAGAATAAACCAAAATTCAGATTTATTTGTATTATATGAATGTTGCCTATTAAGATTGTAAATATTTATTTCCCCCCTCATATTCATTATTTTTAGTGTCCCCAAAGGAACATTTGTATTTATTCTTCACCGCATTCTTGGCACTGTACTTAAAACTTTAATTTAATTTCTGGACAGTATGATAAATTGCATGAAAAAATGGTTTGCGTAAGTTTTTATTTGCTGTCCTTAGGGTAAAACAAAGCAAATTATTTACAAAATTTAAATGCGAATTCTTGTAGGGGGAAATTACTGTGACACTTGTTAAAAATTAAAACATTTACTTGGTTTATTAAACTGGGAAGTTATATTGCGACCCGTTAAAAGTTCTAAATGGAGTTTGTAAGTTAAAGAAGGTAATTTAAAATGTTATGTTTACTTCTAAGTGCTTTTTATAACGAAGTACCTAAGTGAAACAAGAATATATTCGGGCAAATTCAGGCGAAAAATAATTAAGTTTTTTTTTTAAATATTGAGTGTGCATAATACCTTTTTGTCATATATTTAAGAAACAACATTACCGTACAAACATTTATTAATTTCAACAATCAAAATAATTATTAAATTAAACAAGTTTTAAAAATAAAGTTTTAACAACACTAATTACTTAAATTACATCTGTATAGGCTCTTTATCGTGATTAGTCGTTTCATGAAATACCTAAACAGTTTATAAAATGCTACAAGATAGTGAAAAAAATAATTTGTACCCAGATGTTTTCTTATTGACGTATATGTAAAAATACTAGGAACTCCGGAAACTCCGGGGAACAGAAAGTCCGGGAACGAATTTTCTAAGGATGAAAAACCCGTAAATCATATAATATGCACAGCGTGTCCAGAAACCATCTTAATAAATGGGAAACTTTTTTATTTTTAATTTTACTGACAAAAGTTATTCTTCATAAAAAGTTCTGCTTGTTGAGAAAATCACTCTTGAATCAAAAATTTTGACCCAGCATATACGGGGTGTCAAAAAAGTGAAAACGATAAATGCCGTAGAAGAAAAACTATCTCTAATTTTAGTGCAAAGTACAATAACGTAAGAAAGTGTCGTCCAGAACTGACAAGTGATCGAATATGAAATTTGACAAAATATCCTTATGATCATTGATTATGTACGTACCTTTGAATTTAAAAAAAGTGTTTTTAACTAACATATTACCAAAATAAACAACAATACCATTTTATGAAATACTATACTAAGCTTCAACATGACCATCGTTTCATTCCATACAAACTACTGTACGTTGTCAAAATTCCGCCACTGCATTTATAACCATCTGAGGGGAAAGTTCGTGGACACATTCTCTGATAATTCTCTCTAAATGGTCTGTTTTCGAAGGGTCTGTGGGCAAAGATTTTTTCTTTTACGAATCCCCATAAAAAATCTAGGGGAGTTATATCTGAGGACCTTGGTGGCCAAGCAAATTTTGACCTTCGTCTAATCCACCTCTGTGGACATGTCCAGTTTAAAAATTCTATTACACTTGCAGATCTGTGACATGGAGCATGGTCATGTTGGAACCAAAGTGTGTTCTTATATCCAATGGTGGTCGATGAAAAAATTCAAACAATTCCGTGTTTAAAAAGTTCAAGTAAATTTCAGCGGTAATATTTTCTTGAAAAAAGTACACACGTGCAAAAGTACACGTGTACAAAAAGTACAATTTTGCTCTTAAAAAAACCACACCAAACGTTTGTCTTGAAAGATTTCTGGTCACGACACTCAATGACAAAGTGGTGATTCTCATCACTCCGCCACCTACAGTTTTGGGAACACACCACTCCATTTGAGGCGAACGTGGTCTCATCTAAAAATAATATTTTTCTTGCAGAAAACGGGCCATCTTTTACCTCACCTTGAACCAAACAGCAAAACAAAAATCGTGAATCAAAATCTCTATGTTGCAGTTTTTTTTTGTTAATTCTTTATTCCCAACCAACTTAAAGTTTATTACAGGGAATATATATAACATTAAAAAGTGAAATAGTATTAAGAAAAACTAATAAAATTCTAAAGAAAAACTATTAAGTCAGTCAATTTTTTAAAACAATTTTTAGGTGTATTTTAAAAGTCCTTAAAAACTGTTAAAAACATTCAAATTTTTAAATAATGCTTCCTCAAATGCATTTTAAAAACGGTAATTTCTGGATACTCTTTATGTTTTTTGGAAGGTCATTATAAATTTGTATGCCATTATGTAATAAAAACTGCATGCCAAAATTGCTTTTACAGATGCTGTTTGCAATAATTTATTTTGTCTCGTGTTATGATTATGTAAATCATTAATGGGATAAATCTGTACTTTTGTTTTTTTACTTAATATTAAGGATTGAATGAATATACATGTTTTTAATTTGTACAAATTTTCAATGTTTAAATATCCTAATGGTTTATATAGGTTCTAATTCTATATTCTAGTGAGAGAATTAAAAATCGTGTCATAGGCGTCAATAGGCATTATTGTGTCATTAAAAATGACACAATAATGCCTATTAGATCATTGTCAGGCTAAAATCAATGTTTTGTTGTACATTACCCTAGTTAACGTGTATGTATACTGTCCTTTGATTATTACACCCTGAAAGCCGATTACACAATCTTCTCGTTTCTTGGCTGTTTCAAAGAGCAATCTTAAGACGTCGACCCGCCCAATACATTTAGTAATTAAGGTTTAATTAACCAAAACTGATCCGCAATTAATGCAATTTGCTTGTACTGACAACATAGGGGCGGCTATAGCCATGTTTACAATCTCAGTTAAGGCAACCGTGTATTATAATATATTCATCATTATACTGAAACTCCGAAAAACGATAAAAATTTGATGTTTTCTTCAATTTTAACGGACTGTAACAAAATCTTTCATTAACTGTAGTTGCAGTTGTCGAGAATATTATGTGCTCTTCAATCAACGAAAATAAGATTGTTACTTTAGTATCGACTTTACTTTTAAATCCCTTGTGGAGCACAACAGTTTTATTTGTTCCATTATTAGGTCCAGCTTCTTCAAATTATTACTTCTTGTCATTCATCTTAATACCTGCTATTTTGAAGAATAATTGGGACTTTTAAAGTAGCTTTGTCAACTTAAAAATATCATAATAAACATAATGACTCCATGACAGAGCTGCGATGCTACACCGTCTTTACCCCTAGACCTCATGGGTCCTTTTCCGCCGCGGGATTTGGCTGCTTGACAGTTACTTTTGGGCATGTAGATATTTATTACAAAAGCCAACAAGCTGCACGTTCCAGAATGTATGATAAATTGATAAATTCAGAAGAAAGACAAACCACCAATTTATCTTGGTGCAGAGAATTTTTATTGCATCCACTACTTCTTTTAAAATATCCGCCAACGACAGACCAAAAAACGATCTTTTTAACTGGAACTCGACTCCCGCACGAATTTTTGGTTGTAAAGAAATAACCAATTCATTGAGTTATTTTAATGTAAATGGTAGCGAGAAAAATTTAAAAAATATAATTTTTTAAATAATTTTTTGTTGTAAATATTGTTGGAAATGTTCTCCATCTTTTTTTGGCAGAAGCCTAGCTTCAAGTAAAATTCATTTGTAACATTATGTATCATTTCTATTTGTCGGATTTCGTATTTTATTCGTTGCCTAAGTTCCTCGAAATTTTATGGTTTTGTCACGTAAATTTTATTTTAGGGTGGCCCCAAAAAAAATAATCAAAGGGGTTAAGTCTGGTGATCTTGCCGACCACTCAATTGTACCTCTTCTCCCTATCTACCAGTTAGCAAAAACTTCATTCAAATATTGTCGAACATTTTGCACGTAATGTGGCGGTGCACCATCGTGCTGAAACCATATTCGATCATCATGAAGATCTGAATCTGCATCATCAGAAAATAAAGCAGCCAAAGCTGAAATAAGGCCTTCTCGCAAAAAATCGAGATTTAACGGCCCGTTTAGATTATCTTCAAAAAATATTGGGCCAGACTCGGTCACCAATTATGCCTGCCCAAACATTAAGCTTTGGTGGACATTAAGTGCGACTTTCTCAAATCTAGTGAGGATTTTCATCGGACCAGTACCGACAGTTTTGCTTATTCACATGGCCATTTAATACAAAAGTTCACTCATCCGAAAAAAGAACCCCGTCCAAAATTATTGGATGCTGATCCAGTGAATTCATCATAATTTCACAAAACTGAAGTCGACGATCTGGGTCATCTTCCAATAACTGCTGCACCATTAGCATTTTATTTGGACGCATTTTACATAAATTTATGAACCTTAAAGCAGATGATTGACTTACCTTGTTTTCTCTTGACAGTTGCCTAACTGGAGTGACAGGGTTTTCCTGGAGACCAAGCAAGATGTCTAATTGTGGGTCTTTCTGCATTACAGGAGATTGTAGATGTCTGGATGCATCCCTCACATGGCCCAATTCACGGCAACGTGATTCAATTTTGCTAATGGTGCTTTGCGAAATTGGTGGCAAATCAGGGAGCTGTTCTTAGAACAAACGCGCTACGTCATTCCCTCTATCATCATTAATATTTCAATTCCGTGCGATTCAGTTAAATAAAGCATTTAAATGAAACCTAGGTGAATTGGTGGACCTTACACGATCAATAATATTGACAATATCAGTTTTGACAATACAGCTGGCTTTCCTTGTGCCAACCAGTCTCAATACTGTCCTACCTTACACGGTCAATAGTATTGTAATATAATATGAAATTATTTTTTAAAAATCAAATTTTTTTTTGCTTCTCAGGTAAGAAAAATCCAAAAATAAATAGTGGGTTATATTCCTTTTTAATGCCCTTTTCCGCGAGCTATCACAATACCATGTTGAAAAAAGGTTGGGCTTCCATCCCTGGATGAAGGGTAAAATTTACGGAAATACAAAAAAAATGTTGAATCAAAAAAAATTACCCGTGTTTTTGGATTTTTCAAGAAATGGATGGATTGCTTGGTACCAAATTTATTCCAGTTCCACCCTGTATATTACTCTTTCTATATGACAAGTTCACAAAAATAGCAACCATCAAATCATCTCCGTGCAAAGAATTTCTATCGGATCGATCACTTTCATTAAAATAAGCGCCACCAACAAACCAAAAACGATCGTTTTTAAATTGAATTCGACTCCCGCACAGGAATTTCTGGTTGTAGGGAAATGACCAATAATTCATTGAGTTACGAGCAGACGGACGGACGCAATGATAGCAAATCGACCTGCATTACAACGACGTTAATAGCCGGCCCATCATTCGATGTTATTATTTATGCGAGAGAGCCGGAAGTAGACGCTGTAATTGCCTGGTAAAATCAACAATCCCACTAGATATTACCAATGTTACCACTAAAGATAATGAGATTGTGTATTTAACTACTGCAGAAATAAACTTCAATTTTATACAATGCTGTGACTGATCATTTTGTAAAATCAGACTTTTTTTCGATACTGCAACAGTGTAACAATCTATCGGCCATATTCACTAGTGTAAGGACCGATCTAATTTGACACTCAATTGTTTAAATTAAGAAATGTGAGAATGGAACATTTATGTTGTGTAATTAATTTACAATTATGAATATGTGGTATTGCTTGTGGTATTTTCCATAGAAAAACGAAAAAAGAAAGTTTTTTTGTCGCTGTCCCATTTTTATCCCCTTCAATCGAGGGTGCGGTTTCGTAATTCATTCTTGTCTAATATCCTAAACAATATAAAGGTTAACTCTGCTGTACATACTTATAATATGAGTCATTGTAACATAAGTATGCTTTTTTTAACGGCTATCGACTGGGTGAACTAGTTGGCGCGTGCAACTACATCTTACTTATCGTTTACGAACCTATGGGATATAAGATCTTATTTTGATTCTGGTAAAATTCTTCAGACAGATTGGGTGTAAGCCTGCCTGATAAAGGGTAAGGGCCCACAAATCGCGATAGCAGACCAGACCAGAATAAAAAATAATCCTTATTTTTATTTTATTTTTCATTTGGTTACATTAGCGAAAGAATTAAGCTTTTGCATTCACCGGTATTTCAGCCCAAGCGTAACCCAAGCAAAGCATTTTTTCGTGTGTCCTTATTGCTAATGTCATATTTTCGTAATATGTATTGTGGATTCCAAACGTCCAACTAAGGACAATAGATTCTCAGGCAAAAGATTCAGGAACTGCCCGGCGGTCCATTACACCCTCAATAAAAACTAGATTACCCACCCCAGCCGCCTACATGCAGCCCCAAAAGATAACGTTCTCGCCTCTATGCTTTACGGTGGGTACTAACTTGTCGGATTTTAATTCTTCATTAACCTATCCTCATATTTTTCCTTTACCGTCTGATCCAGATATGTTATATTTACTTTCATCAGTAAATAATTTTGAAAGTCTTGATACTGCTAATTTAATTTTGTTAGTTTGTATACGTGTACACATCAATATCCATATAAGCAATACATTTTAATTTCAGTATTTTTTGAGTCATGAATGAGTAGGCTGTCAATGTCATTTTTGTTTATTTTTTAGTTATTCCTCTAAGAATTAGAAGTAACACTCGAGTCTAATAAAGAGTAACACAACACTTATAATCTATTGAGTTAGAAAAAGTTTGAAAATCGAACTATGAGAACTAAGCCGTGAAGCTAATTTACACACTTGATATTTGCAACGGTAACCATGCAAAACGCCCAAGGGATCGTCTCGTGCATCAGTAGTTTATACGGCCGTAGGCGACAGCAGTAGTATTTAGATCACTACTTTGATGTTGAGAAACTCTAACTTAATAAACACTCTACTGGATGAGTATACTAAATACTGGGTACAATGTATTCATTAGAAGTTCTATAAATAGCAGTACAGTGAAGGACAAAAAAACTCAACAAATAAAACTTTGTTAAAGTTTAATATTTATTAATGTCGAGATGCTTTCAGAAAAATTGGCGAACTTATGCGATTGTAGATTGCTACAGAATATCATAAACCAGATTTTATTGTATTTGACAAAAACTTTTGACAAATATTGCTTTATTTTCGTTAATTTGGGAAACGGGTATTGTATAATCTTTAGGCCTTGGGGGGGGGGGGGGGGGTTAACCCCAAAACCCCCCGTGGCTGCGCCACTGACGCACAAGCAAACCGCCATGCAGTTAGACCACTTTTCCTCTGACCGGCTCAATTATACATGGTGTCGGAAAAGTCTTACTATTGTCAAATATCTTTAATTAATTTCGGATATCTTGCAGATATTATTAATCAGTTATAAACAGAAAATGTGCCCCTTTTAACATCTTTTCACTAGTTCGAAACGACCCTAGATAATTGGTGTGAAACTAAGATTGTATATATCGCGAATATTAGAAAGATTTTCCAGCAAAAATCTATTTCTGGAACCCTAAAAGATTACTAATACTAAGAGATACTAATAAGTATTTTCGTTTCGCTCCAGTTACAAGCTGCTATGTAAAAAGAAGCTTTTCGAGATTTAGAGATGTGCTAAACTATAAAAGAACCTCTCTCACTGAAATAAAATTAGAGAAAATGTTGATTATTTCATGTAATGCAAATAAACTGTAATGTGGACTAAATATATGTTTTTTATTTCAATAAATACTATATCTCAATCTATCACTCATTAGCAAATCATTCAAACTTGTTTTCGGCCCACGTGACATAGAGAAAGCAGCATGCTCCGCTGGGTGTGGATAAATAGCAATTATCCAAATGCGGACTGGCCGAAGTCGCGTGTTCAGGTTTGTCATCATCGACGTTCACTAATCGTAATTAGCTCGTCGAAATCAGTTCCGATCGACAGGCTGTCTAGTTTCCTTTCACTGGGACAGGGTTTCTTTCACGAACGTTCATAATACATTTTGTTATGCTAAAGTATGTATTAAAATTAATAAAGCCGCTTATGGTATTTCAAGCCAGCCGCAAAAAATGCCCTAGTGCAATCCTAGCCTCAGTTATAGTTCGTTGACAAATTCCGGACTTAGTTCCTGAGTCATCTCGTTCTGGAACTCTAACTGCAGCAAATCCAGCAAAACTGTATAAACATTTTTGGTCTATGGAAAAAATTTAAAACTCTAAACTAAAAATAAAATTTTTCTAGCAGCTGAATAAGAAAAAATAATGGAATTTTATATTTAAATGATCTAAAACATCATAAACGAGAGCCAGTTGATAAATCTTCATATTCGTAGAGATATTTTTTGAAAAGCTAAACTTTGTTCCAAGGAAGTAAGCGAAGTATAGGCGGTAAGGATTTAACGGGATGATTTACAAACTACACACGGGAACTGTCCAGTGTCCATCTCAGGCAGACGTCAGCCTAATTATTTTGGCAGAACACCGCTACTACATTTTTATATAAATGTTTTCGTTACAATAAAAAAATTAAACCCTTCAACAAGATTTTTTTTAAAAATATCAAGATATCAAAATTGAAGTTATGAAAACAGATTTTAAAATTTATTCTATTTAAAGAAGATACTTTACAAATCCGATTTCTTTCAATTCAGCAACAATACTACTTTTTGTCGGTCTTTATTGTGGTAATATAAAAGGGAAACGATTGTGCAATGGTATGTAAAATAGGATTTTGTTATGTTAACCCGATTGTATTTTATAAAAGAAATACATTGCATGCTTCGAAAATATTTTAAGGGCAAAGTAACAAAATTTTTATTATTTTACCGACGGTCTACAAAGTTTTAAACATGTTTTATTTTATGTTTCTTATTTGTGTTCTGCAATTTTTCTGCTATATTTTTACCACCAATAGTTTATTTTTATGTTATGTTAGACACATATAAGATATAAGGCAAAAAGGAAGTCATCAGCAGTCTGCTAATACATCATTTAACAACAATGGCGGCAAGATGAAAAGTGAAGAGGGGGGATTTAAATATGACTTGTGTAGAGCTCTGGTCGCAGCCAATATTCCTTT
Source organism: Philopedon plagiatum (assembly GCA_963971165.1). Classification (NCBI taxonomy): domain Eukaryota; kingdom Metazoa; phylum Arthropoda; class Insecta; order Coleoptera; family Curculionidae; genus Philopedon; species Philopedon plagiatum. The sequence continues at coordinate 11,128,677 of OZ020195.1, forward strand.
AGAAAACCTACCAAATCAACAACTAAGGAAATTTTTGAAAAAATACTGTATCCACAATATCCCGAATGAGTCTACATACATTAAGAAAGAAAAATGTACAAGCAGTGTATGAAACCGTAATCCAAGAAATCAAAGTCGTGCTAAACGAAAATAATTTGTACGTCATTATTGACGAAGGGATAGATACCTGTGGACGCTATGTCGTGCATCTTATGATTGGAGCCCTAAAAGAGTTACATAAATTTAAAAACGTGACTGTAGCGCGTTTCATCCAACAATATATCGGAATTTTTCTTGTCCAATCAATTCCCGGTTGAAAAGCGTTTAGTGTTGTTGTCCGATGCAGTATGGTCAAACGTATCAAAACGGGCAGCCGCTAACAATCTTAGACTAAAACACATAGAAAAGTAATACTAAATTCATAAACATCTAGAGTACCAATGTTCAGTATACTACCGTACCTATTTTATGATTTTTGCGGGGTTTAGTTGTAGATAAATAATTTCTTGGCAAAACTAGGCACATTCTTAAAAATCTTTCCTTAATTATTTTGCTTGTTGCGTTGATATCAGCAGTTGCCCACAAAATTTTGACCCATCTCTAAAAAAACAATTATTTACCTTAGTTTCCACCCACTATTCTTTTATACCATAAAGCTGTAGACACTTAAAAGCAACGAACAAAAAATCCCAGTAACCATGAAAAAATTAATTAAAAATCTCTTCCCGCTCATTAAACCTCTTTTAACATGAGTATAAAATGCTCAATAAAGCTTTCCAAGCTAATTTTATAACTTTAAAATTAGAAAGCCTACAGGTATGCAAGCAACAAGGTGAAGAAATGTTCTTACAACAATTATAAATTACATTTAAAGTATTTTTAACGGTGCAAAAGGAAGGCAAAAGGTAATTAATATAGCAACTCTTGTTGCGTTCACAACTTGTTGCTTTGATAAATTTTCAACGCCCTTAGTAGGGGGTGCCGTGATTCGTTTAAGAAAAACACCTTCTTGTTTGTAATATTTAAGTTGCGTGTGTTTTGAATACATTAAATTAAAATTTAAATTAATACTCTTGGCGTATTATTTTTGTTTAATTTTTATGACTGTCTATTATTGCGTTCTCACTTTAGATAGAAATCGAAAAAGGAACTACAATTTCATTCAGAGAACTTGCATTGTCAGTGTCGTGGTCCGGAAAATAGTGACAAAAATCTATGTAATTACTAATTAGTAAAGAGTTGTAAACATATGTAGGTTATAGTAGGCATAGTCCTGTGTCTTCTCGGTTTACCGAAAATCCTTCATTTCTTCAGGCAAAGCACCTGTTCTCGGGTCATCAGAACCCCCCTATTTCTAAAGGCATATTTTTGGGTGAAAAGGACCTAATATAAGAAGTAAAATCTCGAAATGTGAAAATGAACATTTGTATTACAACTGTCCGAATCAAGAGTTGTGTTATGTAAATAGCTGTAAATATAAATAGTGTTTAGTGAAATTGATGTCTTTTAACGTCTACAAGTCGCAGCTGCCAGAGATTGCGGACCCAGATGAAAATGGAATGTAATATTCGAATCCGGTTTCTAGATTACAAACTTTGAACCCCCATTTCATCTCCTTAGGGGTTGAGGTCTAAAAAGTCATAAAACATATTGTGTTTATTTTTTAGAGTAGGTACTTTTACGTAGTTTTAAGGTAACAGAGCCAAATAACACTGCTCCATTACAAACTTTGAATCCCCATTTCACCCTCTTAGGGTTTGATTTATTACAATCTGCACAACATGTGTTTAAACATTTATTTTTTAGAGTACTCCTCTGAAGTTTCGAGTTAATAGGACAATTTAATATTTTTTCTCCATAAAAAGTTTGAACTCCTGTCTCATCCCCTTAGGGGTTGAATTTTGAAAAAGCCTTCCTTAATACACGCCTGCGTTATATAAGGAACCTCTGTGCAAAAATTTCAAGTTTCTAGACCCAGCAGTGTGGGCTGTGCGTTGATCTGTCAGTCAGTCAGTCAGTTTCTTCTTTTATACATAGAGCTAATAAAACAATTTGAATTAACAATAAAAACTGAAGAAGAGGATTAGGATTATAATAACGCTATAACGAATGGTACTGGTTCAGAAATTCCGTAATCAGGAGGAACCCACACCAGAATTAAAAATAATCCTAGACTAATTTTGCTGTCTCAGGGACAGCCTGTGCGAAAAGAAAGACAACACAATGCATGATAGGAAATGAAAAAGAAAAATAGTGTTCATATTATAATAACCATGGACATTGATGTTCTTTTGTTTTAATTTATACATATGGGAAAACATCGACTAATGCTGCAAACCAATACCGCAATGATATTTTATCCAAAATAATTTGTGTCGGTGGTTTTTTAAAAATAACATAAATGACTGTTATTTCAAGCAACAAAAGATAAACATATACATAAAATCGAACCAAAGCAGCACTAAACAAAACTCCATTTGTTTGAGTCTAACGATATTAACGGGTGGAGTGATGGCTTCGGCTTTACACCTATTTCTTTTATTTCATGGCATAATGTAATGAGACCGGTGATTGATTGTGTATCTCCATTTGGTAATCGCTGAATCGAGAATAAATAAGTGCTTAAGGTATTGACAGAAAATGTTTCTGTAGAACGACAGTTTAATGGATTGAAGCTATATAACTTAAAAGTTGTACTATTGTTTTAGTTCGAATCGGTCTAGTTGATCATAAAGTTTGTCTTAGCCTACACAATAAACAACAAGAACAAAAAATAAAACATAGTTTGTAAGCAGTAAAGTTGTTTATTAACTTTGGGAAATGAGGTTTGAGACATAGGACAGAAACGAGTGTATTTGCCATTCGAGTAGAATAATATTTTATACCCTTTCTATTAGAGAGTTTGTCCGTCTTCAATTTTGCAATTTGTACAATTTCGATAAAAATATTAAAACATTATGATATTTTGACTAAGAAAAATATTGCAATGTCATGTCAAAACTGTCAAAACCACAATACCTATACAATTTATGACAACCGTTTAGGAATACGTTGACTAGCCTTAAAGTATGAGTACACTGTACAGATAAATCTACATTGATTTTTCATTCTCTAATGAGATTATGTTTATGATGTGCGTATAATGCAAGAAATTTTTACTCTATTTATTTCAACGTCATTACAGAGGGTGTACGCGTATATTAATTCATCTGGATGATCAAAAATCAGCACACATTTGTGATGGTATGAATAAAAATTGAAATACTTGGACGCATTTTGAAAGAAATTTCAAGTGGCATTTAATATTATGTAATACTTATGGAATTACCTATTATGTAATAATCATGAGTTCTCTAGCAGCGCGATCTTGATTGTGTGACCACTACGACGTAACCCAGATCAGCGGCGAACTCTTGCTAGAGTATCCTATTCTAACTATGGATTTATTAAGAATGGATACGGGATGATTTAACATTCTTTGAAGCCAAATCAAACCCTTCTAAGCGACACTGTAAATACAATTTGTAAACATTGGCCACATCTTATTTTACCTTGTATTTTAGTACAAAAAATACGTTAGAAGCATCACACGATTTACTAAAAGTAATAAAAGACCTAAAATATTTTATTTTTCTGCTAAATAATAATAAATTTAAGTTAAAAAGGTTTTATTATTTATAGGTTATATTATTTCTAAAGGTTTATTTAAAGTCGCTCCGAGTCATTTATAAATCTATAAGTCGCACCTTTTCTTTTCTAGTTCATTAGACAAAGACGTACGTGTAACCGAGTGTTCGCAGACGTTTTTCCTAAGCAACCACCACTGAGCTCCAACACCGCAACACTTCTGAGCTCCAACACTCCAATGCTATTTTATCTCTTTCTACTACCATTCTTGATTCAATTACGTATTTCCTTAAAGTTCGTAAACTGTACCTCTAGAGGAAGAGTTTTCATAACAAACAACAAATATAAGGCTTCACGTTCGATACGCTCACAGTATACGGAACATCGAATCCTTTCTTAATAAATCCGTGACTCTAAGTTTGTCTCTGATGTGTGTTGTATACACGTCAATTTAGTCTGATCCGACACTAGTGAGAGAAAATCTGTCCACCACATCTAGAGCATATTTTTTTCTATTATATCTCTTCAAATATTATGTGATTTAATCTAAAACTGATTTATTTCGAAAAAAGTTTTTATTCTAGTATACTTTATTGGCTTTCATAATATCCAATATTATGTGAAATGACTAATAATTATACAGAATCGTAGTTATAAATATTTAGAATACAAAACTTGTCTTTGTAGTCAATAATTCATAAGAGTACATTTGAATGTAAACAAAATTTAGTATTTATTACCACTAATTAGGGGTCTCATAGAAACACATGTAAGTGAATAGCTGTATACATATAAATATTTTATGCTTAGTTATTGATATTTCTAGCTCTAAAATGTCTTATTAAATTTAAATATCATGCCCTAAGGATTATACAAATACAGGGAAGGATTTCACATAACTGCAGTGGCAGTGGTTTACACTTTAGAAATAGATCGATTCTAATAATTATTTTTAATAAAATAACTTTGCTTCTTTTCCGAGTTAATTCGTCCAGCACATTTAGATTGGTTCCGTTTTGAGTATTTATATTTTTAAAAAATTTTAATATGTCGTTAAGCACTTTTTGATAAAGATAGTCATTTATTTCCCACGGAGGCAAATTCAATATTCAAAAACCATTTTTTTTATATCTATTTTTTCGAGAAACCCTATATTCGAGTGTCTATTTATACAAAGGAAGCTTTTTCAACAACAAATTTTCATAAACCAATTTTTCGAAATTCTGAAGGAAAATTTTTCAAAAACGTAATTTTTGGAAAAAATAGTTTTTCGAAAACTGAATGATGAACTCTACTAGTTTACGATATGTTAATGGGAAAATAACAGCAGCCCTATTCTTGCGATTAAGGGAACATTCCCTGAGTAACGTTACCAAGGTATGAAAGCTACAATTGGCTAGACCTTAGCATCACCGGCGGCGCATTCCCCTGTTTCGAGAATAGGGGCTCTGAAAAGAATCCTAAGCAAACCTTAACAAATGATTTGATTGATTCTGGTCTGGGTGCCCTCCTGCTATAGCGATTTTTGGGCCCTTACCCTTCATCAGGCAGGCTCACACCCAAAGTGGCTGACGAACAGATCACACTTTGACTAGGATCAACAAGAGACGTTCCAAAACGTTCGAAGAGGATGGGTAAGATGTAGTGGCTCGCGCCAAACTACTCTAAATATACCTATCAATATCAAAAAAATAAGGACATTGAAAATACCGTTTTTCTTTGCTCAGGTTTGCACAAAATGGCAGCAAAATCAAAATTCGAACGGATTGTTTTAAACTCTAATGCTGTGCAACTTTAATAAACTGATTTTAATAAAATTTCAATGTATTTTATTATAAAGCTTTTGTTTGTTTTGTCTTTTTACAGGACATGAGAAGTGAGTATGTTTTACAGAAAATTGATGATTTTAAATGACAATTTAAAAAAGTAATATTGATAATAGACAATAATCACTGAAGAAATGTAACGGAAAAATATGTCGCTTATCAGTTGTTCCACAGGAGGTTTAGAGTTAAAGGACACGAGTGTAACCAGAAGATAAAATTAGAATGAGCCGTATTCCCAATTTACCGGATCAATGTCACCTATCCTCTCTCATTTTTCAAACTTAGTAAGAAATAAGAATAAATTTTCCATCAATTTAATGAAGTAAAAGTAATAAATATGTAAAAATAGAGAATCAGTTAAACCATCTGAAAATTCCTTATATAATAAGGATTTAAACAAATCATTAAATTAAAAGTAATAATAAAAAGCTGCAAGAATCTGCAACAGGATTCGCACTTGGCAGCTGCAGCAATTTAAATTATGGGTAACATATTCCAATACGAATACTCAGTGACGAGAAAACACTGGAATCCGCCGCCGTAAACAAATTATAAGTGGAAGCTCGACATTGGTATTATAATTAGAATTATAATAAAATTAGATTATGAAAACAATTTATAACCTCATGATCTGATTTGTTAAATAATACAATTCGGTCCACTACCAATACAGATGAGAGAGAAAGACATGACTTACCTGTATATCGGCTTGCTATGTCCATCCCTGTACCAAAGCACCATGTAAACTCGGTCTTCTCTAATGTGCGGTTCGATGTCGCATGGCAAAGTGGCACTTCTAGATAATACGGCATCCACCGATGTTACGGCTCCTGAAACAATCAATTATTACTGGAGTGGAGTATATTGTGTAATTTGTATAAGAGAGTCTAGAAAATGTGGATTTGAGGTGACATTGAAAAACTTTAATCGTTTTCATAAATAAAATACTGTCTAGTTTTGTCTGAATGGAATAAAAAGTTAAATTTTCTTAAAGTTTTTCGTTAGACAAATGTAATTCTAAATATGAACTTATTTAATAATTTCACAAGAACCAGAAGAAAACAATGTAAAAAGTACAAATGCGGTAAAAAAAAAGTATCCGGTCCAACAATACAACACATCAAAAAGTAATCATTAATATCTTTCCACTGATCGTTACCCCATTCCACAACAGGGATAAAAATGTATATAATTATATAGTAAGATAGTCAATAATATTTCTAATTTTATTTTTAAAAGTTACCGCAGAACAGTTAAAATTCAGATTATATGGTAACACGTTTAAGTACGATATTATTCGGTTACTGGTGCTGTTTTTTCCAATATCAGAGAAAATAGTTCTAGTTGCCTCGTATGGCGATATGGCACTCTATTTATCAAAGCCAAGAGGTCCGCGCAGTCTAACCCATTATTCAGCAGCTTGTGGCCAAAGACCAAGATCAGCTGCATTCTACCTGTTTCCAGAGTATCCAGGCCCAATATATTAAGCCGCTCATGGTACGGTAATAGAGAACTATTCACATCTAGTTTAACCAATATGAACTTGACAAACTTCGATTGTACGCGTTCTATTCTTTTGATATGTGTGTTGTATAAAGGAGCCCATATAATGCAACAATACTCTACGTGGCTCCATACTAGCGCGTAGTATAAAGATTTAAAGACACTTAAATCCCAGTACTGTCGCATGACCAAGCCCATCATCTTAAAAGCCTTTGCTGTAACATTGTCAATATGGGCAATACATTTCAGTTCCCTATCGGGAATGGTACCAAGATCATTGACCAGTGTAACCCTCGGTAGTAGAGAGTCATCAATATTATAAACATGATCCACAACATATCTTTTTCTGGAAAAAGATATAACTTTACACTTGGTTGTGATTAGTGCCATTTTATTATTCTCAAACCGCGTCAATAACTTTGTTATTTGATCCTGCAACAGCACGCAATCACTCGTGTTGGAGATGATGCGGTAAATCTTTAGGTCATCGGCGAAAAATAGGAAGAAGCAATTATCAAATATTAATAAAATATGGATAGATCGTTCACGAATATCAAGAACAATACAGGACCCCGTGGCATACCAAAATTACTCAAATTTGGAGTATTGTTCAATATATCCTTAACATTATCCACACCATGTTGACTCATCTCAGTACATGCCTTCTAAGGAAAGATTCTATATAATTTTCAAAATAATTTCAACTTTTTTATATTAATTTTTAAAAAATCGTTTGGATGTCCGCACCACTGTCTTTTTTACAATATTACAACAAATATTACCACACGGCACACATCCTGCAAAGTCTGTAAACACAGATTTACTTACTGATAATGTATGGTAATATATACCGATCACCAATATGTGATTTATTTTATAGGAAAGTTAAGGCAACTGTACGCAGGCATCATCCTACTCTTTCATGGAAAATTTTATTTGAGCCCTGATATTGTTTAAGTTCATAACCTAGAAAATCAGTTAACTCATTCTTGCTGTCAAACCAAACTATAAATGTATTTCTAATATATTATTTCAGTTATAGTGTCAGCTGAGAAATACTATTTCTGATTGCTCCCAATTCAAACCATTCAATGTAAACGTTTGCAACATATCAAAACAGAGACGATCCCAATAGGAGACCATCATCTTGTGCACAGAACCTATTTTCTACTCTAAAAGCGAGGTTGCTTTTAACACAACATCTGCCTGATTGCGATTCATATTTTCTTTTATTTATTTCAATAAGTGTATCCCGTAACATTAAATGAATATTTTTTTATCTAAGACATCCCACGTAGACTTCAAGCCTAGTACTACGTACCGTGGGTGTCTGAAGAGAAGGGAAATGTAGTCTATTGATACGGAATTTGAAGGATTGGAGGTTGGGACGGGAAGGGAAAACATCTGCAGGCAATTTGTTCCATAATATGGAGACCCTACGTATGAATGAGCGAGAGAAGTGGTCTGTTCTAGGCTTTTGTAGCTGGGCAGTAAAGGGATGCATACGTAACCCGCCTCTTGTTGTTCTGTTAGGGACATTCAAGGGGGGAATAATACCGGCTAGTTCTTCAGAGCAAAATCCGTGGAAGTAGCGGTAGAAAAGGGATAAATCCCCTACAGCGCGGCGATGAGCGAGGGAAGGGAGTTTTCTCGTGAGGGCTGGGTCATTGATAAGTCGAATGGCTCTCTTTTGGATAGAATCAAGGATCTTAAGTGTCGAAGGTGATGCCGATCCCCAGATGTGGGAGCAGTACTCTAGGTTAGGTCTTATTTGGGAAACATATAGACAGTGTATAAGTTGGAAGGGGAAAAGTATTTTCTGGCTCCACAGAGAAAACCAAGCTTTTTAGCTGCCGATGTGGCTACTGAAGTAATGTGTTTGTGCCAGCTGAGATCATGTTTGAAAGCGACGCCAACGAGATCGAAGGTTTCGCTGCTTTGTAGGGCTTGGTAATTCATGTGGATGGGGTAAGCGTTTCCAGATTTTTTGCGTGAGAGGGAGCAAGACTGGGTTTTGGAGGCGTTGAACTGAACAAGGTTCTTGGCACCCCAGTCTAAGATTAATTGAAGGTCTTGGGAAAGAGATAGGTATATTAAATAGAAAATAAAAATTTTTACCTCTGACTAGCTTAGTTTTATTTAGGTAAGTTTGCCATACTTAACCACACACTTCTTTACCTTCTTTACCGAGCTAAAAATTAAAGTTAATGTTTTTTAATTATCGATATTTGTGTAGCGTATAATCGTTCTAAAATTTATGCCAGCACTTTAAGGCCATTATGGAAATACAAGGCGCGGCCCGACGTTGTCATTAAATCTATTTCTGAACAACACCTTTCTAACATGTTTATTTTAAAATGAACAAGAAAATTGCATTTTCCATGTAGCTCACTATCACGAACTGCTTAAAGATCTTGTAAAAGATAATGCAGTTGGTTATTACGAAATATTATTACTACAGGCGCTGTAGAATTCAGGATGGCTTTAACATTTTCCTAATGTTTTTATTGACTTGTAGTTGAAATATTTGAGGAAAAGCTCGTTATTTCTACAATCCCTCTGAAGATCTTGTTGACTTCTTCTATCAACTTGACTGTCACTTTGCAGGTTTGAGTAAAAATATCTTTAAAGCAGCGTAGAATGTTATTACAGATACAATCTTGTTTATTTTTATATAATAATATACAATATTTGTAGTAATATACCGTTATAACCCATTTTTTATTTATATTCAACATTGGGACATTCTCAGTTCCCTTAAAAACCAGGACACAAGAATGAATATTCATGTTTATAAAGGCAATATAAAATAAAGGGAAAGACATCCAGCTACCGTGAAAACGGCAATTTCAAAAAATATTTTTCTTTACAATATCTTTCTAGAACGTCATTATAGCGAACGACTTGTAAAATGAAATTCTTCTGATATATTTTGAAATAAACTGCTGAACAGCGGCCTGCACAATAGCAATCATCAAAACAATGCTGAGATTCCAATTACATTCTTAAAATGACCTTTAGGTTTAGTCAAAGAGAGGGAAACAAGAAATTCAGTTCAATTTTCCTTATTAATTTTTAACTCAGTAGTACCTTCGGTGTCTGGAGAGAAACGAGAAGCAGTCTGTTGATATGGATGTACCATTAGTTATTGTTATATTTTTAAGTAGTTCAAATGCTTATTGAGTTTTGGCTATTTGACTCATCTGAGAACATTATCAGCTTATGAAAGTTCACGTTATTACTTAGAATTTCATTACCGACCCACAAACAAAAATCCAAGCGTTTGTAACCGTCCCCATCTTTCAAAGTTTGGTTAAAAATTGGTGGATGGATAAGGGGCTCTTACCAAAACCTTACCTCCACCTTACTGCAAATTATTTCCGTAGGTTGCTGGTTCATTTCCATCTGGATGCGCAAACTGTGGCAGCTGCGACTTGTGAACATTAAAAGACATCAATGTCACTACACATTATGTTTACAGTTATTTACATATTTACATAACACAACTCTTGATTCTGACAGTTGTACGAACGTTTATTTTTCATAACACTGTAGTTGCGAGACTTTACTTCTTGTATTGGCTCTTGGCCGAAATAATGTTTGAGAGCTGCTGGCTCGAAAGAGAGCAGGACGTTGCCTGGAGAAATGGGGGGTTCTGTGACCGAAAAACGTGACTTTGCCTGGAGAAATGGGGGGTTCTGTGACCCACGAACAGGAATTTGCCTAGTGAAATGGGGGTTCTGTGACCCAAGATAATGAGAGAGGACTTTTTCCTGCATTCACTACTTCACACCGAATTTGTGTCAACTTGTCTGGTCATACACTCGACCGACTTTCTCTCCGTACTTTTATAAAGAATGACCTTTTTCGTATCTTTCACTTTTTGGTCCATTTGTCCTCTTTTTTGTTCTCATACTGTATATGTACAATTTTTGAGGGTACTATAGTTACGTATATGTGTGATGGAAAATACTCCGCTCTAACACTATTTCCAGTTATGTTAGGGTTTAATAAAACTGATCATCATGTACATTATTTGTTAAGCAGTGGCTTATCAAATTCATAAATTATTTTCATAAATTACATTGTTAAATCCGACGACATTTTAAAAGCCACAAAATTTCTCTCTTACTACATTTTAACGACTAGTATCTGCCAACGCCTGCAGGCCATTCCAAAAATGCATTTTATATTTCAGCTTTGTCCTTATATTTATTCTTCCACGACCGGCTGTTAAAATGTTTATTTAAAAAGGCATGAAGAAAATTACATTTCCCAAGTCGTTTCGTATCACGCAGTTCTTCAAGATCTCGTAAAAGATAAGCTTTTAACTTACTACTATTTTTAAGAGATTGTAGTGTACACTACAGTACGGTTTTCTCTTCGTTTCTATTGTCTATATGTATGTATGCTCAAATATTCATAGAATTTCTTTCTAAATTTTTATTTAACGAAATAAGCACATTTGTAAGATCACTAAAAGCGATAGCGTGGAGAGAATGTGAATTTCTAATGTGCAAATGTCTGTATCTTTCAACAAAAAAATGAACATTTCCTCCTAAGGGCAAAATTCAGTTTTAAAATATATAAAATTATGAGAATTTTGAAAAGAATATTATGCCAAGAATATCAGATAACACTATTAAAAATTAATTATTATTTGAAGTAACCGACTGAGTATTGGAAAGCATTCCTAAAAGATCTATACTTGTATCAACGTCGGTGAAACTCTAAATCCGCTTTATAATTCTCAGAGACTAATTGAATATTCAATTTCGATACATACAAACAAGCTTCAAGGCATGTACCTAATTAATTCATGGGAAATTCAGTAAGCAAAGTCAAGCCAGCGCTTAATTCTAGATTCATAAGTTTCAAATGAAATTGTTTATTAAGGTCCATTTCTTCTCTGAAATATAAGGAGAAGTAATTATGTTCCATTTCTACTATTTCGTTTTTGTAAACATCATTTTTGATTACTTAGTTGTTATGAAATAGTATATATGCAATGAGCATTTAATGATAGCTATTAAGCCATGAGTATGAGAATTACGACACGAACCGAAGTCGAGTCGAGTTATGAATACACCGAATAATTGCAAGATTGTTATCAGAGCAAACAAGAAATAAAAATGTTAGTGAAAGTAAAGGAGTAGGTGCTTTTAATTCTAGAGAAAGACAAAATTTTGAAAGTAAAATAAAATGTTACAAATGTGATAATCTGGGACACAGCAAAATCGTGTAAGAAAGGAGGAAAGTTCTATTCAGGATTTCAGTATTCTGCAAAATGGGCCCAGGAAGCTACTGGAGTAAAAATTAAGATCAAGAAAATAATCGTAAAAGTAAAAATAAGTTTAAGATTTTGGGAAATAAATTAAAATAAAATGGAAGCAACATCACACGAAATTTCCATCATTGAAAAACTTAAAAATGTAGAGACCTTCTACATATGGAAGTTTCAAGTAACTGCAATATTTAAAGCTCAAGTTTTATGGGAAATAGTTAATGGAGAAAAAGTGCTTGGGTCAAAATGTTAGTGAAAGTGAAGGAGCAGGTGCTTTTAATTCTAGAGAAAGACAAAATTTTGAAAATAAAATAAAATGTTCCAAATGTGGTAATCTGGGACACATAGCAAATTCGTATAAGAAAGGAGGAACATTCTATTCAGGATTTCAGTATTCTACAAAATTTAAACCTTGCTCAATTTGTAAAAAGACAATTCATGCCGAGGAAAATTGTTTTTTTTTTCAGAAAAAAGAAGAAATCAAAAGTAAAATAGCATTTGTTGCAAAAGATGAAGAACCCAAAGAAGAAAACAAAAGAGAAATGACATATTTTATTTTAGATTCAGGTGCTACTTCTCATATGGTGAATACTAAAACTATACTAAATGAAATACAAGAAGTGGAAACAGAAATTGGAATAGCAAAGAAAAACCAAAGAATGCCAGCTGAAGCAATTGGGATTGTACACGGTGAAGAGTGTAATTTAGAAGATGTATTATATGTTCCAGAATTAAGTAAAAATCTTTTTTCTCCAAATGACATTAAAAGCGGCCTTTTAATGACACTTGGCAGGCTTAGAAGTTGTACTTTTAATGCCTAGGCAGAAAAAGTCCAATTTTACTGCCTAGGCAGAAAAAGTTCGTTGCTAGGCAACCTTCCAAGTAATAATTTAAATCAAACTGCTGTATGTGAGTTCATATACAGTTCTTGATTTTTTTGGTAAAAGGTTAAATTCCACATCTCGCGCCTGGTCTCTTATCTCAGGTGGTGTTAATTGCATCAATTCATCCTCACTTTGCAGTAAATCCATTTTCTAACATGACAACTTTTCAAAATTGACAATGACAAAGTAAACAGTAAACAAACATATTCAACAAACATCATCAGCGGTAAACATAGTAACGCAGGGCCCGGTTACCTTTGATAAAATAATTTAGTTATTTGGATATTGATAATGAAACGCAATTTAAATATGGAAAAGTCGATTTTGCGTGGAATTGGAACAAATTTGAAGAAAAAATTATATGTTTCACACGGCAGAAAAGCAGATTTAATGCCTTGGCTGGTTTCATAGCCTCGCTACGCTCGGCTATGAAACACCAGCCGCGGCATTAAATCTTGTGCTTTTATGCCTAGTAAAACAAATAACTATTATCTGTTTATGCTGTGACAGAGAAAGATGGTGAAGTAATTTTCAACAAAAAAAATTAAGTAATAGTGTTAAAAGATGGAGCGAGGATACTAGAAGGAAAGAAAGAACAAAATGGTCTATACACATTAAAACTACATGAAGAAAGCTCATATAATAATGACAAAGTAGAAGAAACTATGTTAACAGAAGAGAAAATAAAGTTAGTAGAAGACTGACACAGAAAGTTAGGGAACTTAAACAAAAGTAACGTGACCATACATCCCGTTTTGAACGAGACTGTTCCGTTTTTCGGTACTCTGTCCTGTTGTCCCCAAGGAAAGCTTCGGGACGCCAAAATGTCCCGTTTTCAGAAAGTTTGCAAAGGCGACATCAATTTCAAAGCAAAACTTGTGATTTTAATTGTGAAATATTGATAAAACATGCCAAGAGTTCACACTTACTTAAAATTATCACCTGAAACAAGTTTTAAAGAATATTTGTTCCTCAGAAAAATATAACAGATATTTGCATGTCGTGTATTGCTTATTAAAATTAGATACTAATAACAATTTATTATGGATTATTTCACTCATGTGTTAAAAGTCCCGTAAGATGAGTAAAGTTTTTTAAAATTACACCGATAATTTTTTTTTTGACGTTACGTCAATTAAAAAAAATTACACCGATAATTTTTTTCTGTCATTTTCTTGGTTGTCATAATTTTAGTTTAATTTCTCGAGCATTTTGTGTTTTCATTCGTGAAATAATCCCCTAAATACCACTGGAGCTTTAAAATTACTGATAATTTTTCACTCTTGCGTGTTTTCTTTGCAAATTTCACTCGTCCTGCGGACTCGTGAAATTATAGAAAACACGCGATCGTGAAAAATTATCGGTAATTTTTAAGCTCTCGTGGTATTATCCCCGATAATCTGTTTTAATTTTATCTTCCATTTTTGGCGAAAAACCGTTGAGGAAAAAAGCAAGTTATTGTCGTCGATGTTGCAAACATCCAGGAGATAAGTTTTGTTATATATGTGGAATATTTATTTTAAAGTCACAGGATAGATCTCTATCTCAGGAAAAGCATAGTTTTTTCGATTTTAAGTGCCAAATTGGAGATCAAGATAAAAGTTGGGCTACAAGGAAAGACATTTCACCAGAATATCAGGGCAATGAAAACATGATACCAGGGACGCTGGGACCCATCTGTGATGGGCGACTACCGCTGGTTTTTAAAAAGAGAAGATTTTACTGGACACAAGAGAAAAAACAGAAATATTTTGTTACTGTATGGTAAATTATTGTAACATTTTATTATGGTCCTTAGTTAAATGGCTTTACTTAATTTTGACATGTTTTCGCTATCTTAAATGTATTTTTTATTCAATATACATTACATTGTAAAAATATGTCGTATTCTGTTTTTCGTCAAACCCCTAACCCCTCTAACAAAAAAACTGTACGTGTTACTGTATTTTGCATATCATTTTCGAATTTTGGGCCACAAAATACTTTACATGCAGCTATTTTCATCAGTGTTACTTAAAAAAAGTTTAAGTTTGTTGACTAGTGAAAAGACGATATTTTGGTCTTTCTGTATTAAAATTGTGTTATAGGTAGGGCTGGGCGATTATTGAAAAAGATAATCGATTTTCGATTATTTGAAATAATCGATTATTTCCGATTAATCGATTAATCGAAATTAATCGATTAATCGAAAAATCGATTAATCGATTAATCGATTAATTTCGATTAATCGATTAATCGAAAAATCGATTAATCGATTAATCGAAAAATCGATTAATCGATTAATCGAAAAACCGATTAATCGATTAATCGAAAAACCGATTAATCGAACTAAATCGATTATTGAACTAGTCGAAATTATGTCATTATTAATGACATAATGAAAGCGACTCCAGCGCTTACCACTTGCCTATCTTGAACACAATTCCGACGGGCGATTTAAATTTTAGACCCTTAAAGGAGCGCGGATCGCAAAGCATTCAAATTATTTCGTTGAATACGTGTTTCCTAGTCGAGTTATGATTATAAAAAAGAATCGATTAATCGAAAAATCGATTAATCGAAAAAATCGATTAATCGAAAAATCGATTAATCGAAAAAATCGATTAATCGAAAAATAAATTAATCGAAAATTCGATTAATCGATTAATCGAAAAATCGATTAATTGAAAAATCGATTAATCGAAAAATCGATTAATCGAAAAATCGATTAATCGAAAAGTCGATTAATCGATTAATCGAAAAATCGATTAATCGATTTTTTTTTTTGTAATCGTTCAATCGATTAATCGATTAATCGATTAATAATCGATTAATCGATTATTTTGCCCACCCCTAGTTATAGGTATTATAAATCTGCGTTTAGCTTGCTTGGGTCTTGCTTGGTGTCCTTTGTTTTAGGTAAACGTTTAATATGACATTTTTCATTACGGGTAGATCCCATTTTGCTCAAGCTCGTATCTTCTCGATACCTAAAAAACTGTAACTGCCCATAAAATACCCAATCGAAAGTCACTAAAATCCGTTTAATTTAGGGGGAAAGTTTGAACTTCGCGTGTTCGTGTTCAACTTCGGTGTTTACGCTTAGCTTATGGTTTTATAGCGGGTTTTTACTAGCTGTAAAAATCAAAGGTTTATGGCTGATTTCTTTCGTGTTTTTCCAGGAACAATTGGAAAGTTTAGTAATTAACAAAAACGCAAAAGGGTAAGCGAACTTGAGGTTAAACGTGACAAGAACGTTACGTATTTTTATTTAGTGGTTGTCTTTTTTATTTTTATTTATCATGTTTATGAAGACAATGTTGTGCCCCCATTTCTTTTGAACACTCCTATGGTCGTCATTGTAACCATTTAAGTCAAACTTTCTAACAAATTTACCAGAATGTCGAATATTTTTAAAAATTAACCAGCCATACCATTAGTTATCAGCAATTTACTTGTACAAATCTGTGCACGGAAAATAAATAAATTACTAAACAAGTCACGCATAAGCAATGTGTCTTGCTTACATTGCTTAACAAAATAATATTCCACGTAGCTAATATTTGCTTCGAAGCTTAGAAGTAGAAACCCCACAGGTGTCTTAAAGTCAAATTTAGTTTTGGAACATTGATAGAATATTAGTTACACACTTTACAAACTACTCAGGTCGTATGTATTTTACCGTGAATTCAGATGATACAAAGTCAAAAGGGTTTGTTAATTTTGGTGTTTGCTGGTTTGATACAGACGTAATTTTCATTTAACGCAACCGTATTTTAATTTGACGAGAGAAGAGTTAATAATTTTTGCACTAAATAAATAGGTACTAAAGTCTTTTTTTTTGGGTTTTTTGGATAATTAGTGCGACTGTAAGGTTTAAAATCTCGAGAAGCAGACGCTTTTTTATAAAAAGCTAACAAGAAGCGACGTTCTAACGCAAAAAAAAAACAATAAGATTAAAATCATTTTATATTTTTAAAATATTTGGCACCAACGTCAGTTTTTTAAATTTTAAGCTTCAAATATCATAAAAGCTTCGTTTTCCTTTTTTTTTCTTTCGCAGTTAATTTTAAACATAAAGTGGCAATATTCTTAAAAAATTTCAAAAATAATAAACTCGCCACAACAAACTCTACAGAGCCTATTAAGAATCTTGTTGCAAATAATTTAACGTAAAAGGCCAAAACAGAATTTCGTATTTGAACGGCATCCTTCCGTCTTCGCCAGCAGTAAATAGAAAAGGTTTGACAAAAAAGTGCGTGCCAATTTGAAACGGACAACGGCCTTTTTCTGAAAGCCCTCTTCCTCTCTCTATTCATTCTTTATTTTATAGGTTAAATTTGAATTTCGGTCAATTGGCAACACAAAGACCTCACGTCTCTTCATACAATTGCGACAATAGGATACATCTGACGTCTCCCTTTTTGGTTCTTAGACGTCACAATAGAATAGAGAATTTGATTCCTCACATGAAAGCCGGGGATTGAGGAAGAGGGATAAATTCCTGTCAGTCCACATCTTTCTTACGTTTTTTTAAGAAAGATTTTTATGTTTAGCAGTTTTTTTATTGAAAGGAGAGAGAAAGCAGTTTCTGCACTACAATGACAGTTACGATATAATAGAAAGTTATTGTATAATAACTAAGTCTATGGTTAGGTTTAAAATACAATTTATAACTTTCTTTTATCTCTCCTCTTTTGTCACACTAATATCTAGGACGATATATAAGAATATTATTATTTATTAATATTCAGGCTTGCTTGGGGTTATAGAACTAAACAAAGTTGACATCGCTTAATTCTGGATGTATAATTTTCATATATAAAATTGTTTGTTAATAACTAACAGTTTATTGTTGGGTTTAAAATATTAATTATAATTTTACATTTTTCATTATTTATTTTTTTTAATACAGGCAGATATGGCTTTTTGATTGTATACCTATTCTATACCTGCATTTCAAATCTTGGAAAATAAGTAAGTGGAAAAAACGTTTTGACTTTGTCAAGTTTGATAAGGAAATCTCTTGTTTGTACTTTTACCGAATTCAAACGCTATTTGTGAAAACTTCAAGCTTATTAAGAAAAACATTACTAGGGTCAGCAGAGCCACAGCCATTTTTGTTTTTAAATTTAAGGCGGCATTCTCCGCGTGGCACCGACGCTTTGCCAACTTAATTTCATTGTAGTATACCATTTTTTGCTTTTCTTTTCTTCTCTATGAATATTGTGACAATATTAACTGTAGATTCATATTCTATAGGTATTTTTTAGTGTATTAACAAAAGCTTAAAGATATTTCATGATTTATTTTAGAAAAATAATATGTAAAAAGAATATTGAGGTCTAAGTGACAGAAAAATATTACCATAGGTCTTTTAACATATTAACCTTCTCCATGAAATCATTATACACGTTGACACTTTATATTAATTGACTGAAAATTACTTCCAGGATATGAATCTATACTTAATATACTTATAATATTGTTAAAAATTTTAAAACCGAAAAACCATGTCAAAATGGAATTGGGTTGGTCAACGTGGACGCCACGTGGATAATGCCGCCTTAACACCGCTCACAGTTACTTCCTATCCCTCTCAAAAACTATACTTCATATTTGCTACCCCTCTAATGCAGAGGAGAGATGGAGATGAAGTTTTTAAGTAAATAAAGAAAATTCAGTAAAAATTAGTAAATAATACTTTTATTAAATTAAACAATAATTATTAATGCTTTGCAAACGTTGGTAATTCCAGGGAGGGAGTTGCCAAGCGACAGACGACGTCGACGGCAGGCGACTGAGCGGCTAGTTTCGACTAACGTCTAGCTACCAACAGGAATTTCTGTCCCGAACGACTGTTGGATTTTTTTCGCACCGATCCCTCTTCGCTTGCGAGCAAAGAGACTGGTCAGGGCCCCTAACCAGGTGCTAACCCTGTTCCGACCTTAGGGTGCCCTCAGATCCGATTTTAAGTGACAAAAATTTAAAAAAAAAGATCCGGCCGAGCCCGGATTCGAACCAAGACGTCTGGGTCAATAAGGCAATGCCTTACCCACTGGACTACGTGGCTCATGCTAGGAAATCGGTAAACTTACAAATACTATACAGATATGCTAACGCACTCGGCTTTTACCTTCGGAAATTATCGGGACAGAAATTCCTGTTGGTAGCCAGACGTTAATAGTTGGCGCAGCAGCAAGCACCGGGAGCACAGAGGGCTGTTATCTATTCTTAGCATGGTGCTGTCGAGATCTCGTCGCTCTTTGCCGTTTGGGTACAAAGTTTGAAGATTTTTATATGGCTTTCCCAACCTAAAGTACAATGGAACGGAAATACAATTTTCTGTTTGTGACACTGCATCAAGGGATGAAGATTCTTTGGTCGCAGATGACATATTCAGAGTAAAACACATGTGTTAAACCGGCAGCTGAAGATGCCTTATTGGGTTTCATAAGCAGTGAGACACAGGCAGCGCCATCCATTAGCAGTTTCAAGTAGTCGGAGCTTATGCAGTACGACATTGTAGCTTTAAGGAATTACTTTTTCGGAAGGTTGATATGTTCGTCTATCCTATACTGATGAGACCCAAAGAGTTCGAAACCGGTCTGCAGGTGACGACATCCTAACTAAAGAAAAAGCTTCCTGCTTCCTAGTAGTTTCTTGCATTCAAAACAAGTATTTTATTTTCTAACTGTGTTAGAAGAAAATACGGCAAATTTTGATATGTAATTCAGCGCTCGGAGGGGCATATAGCCCGGAGAATAGCTGTTTTACCATCATTTGTTGAAATCCTTATTGTATAAGGAATTTTCAGGTGGTTTGGAGAACGATTCTTAATTTTTGCATATTTATAGATATGCGTTTCCATTTAGACCTAAAAGTTTGAATTTTATGGTTAATGGCTGTACATATTACAGTTATTTAATCTCTATCTTGCTAAGGTTACTCATTTATGACCAACCACGTGTTAGACCTTAACGCACTTATGAGATCCATTTCCTCTTTGACCGACAGACAGGCAGATATTTTAGCTAGACTGACAGGATTTCGTTTGGGAATGGTCGTTAAAAATGCAAAACTAATCTATATCTAAAAGCACTGGATAAATAAACAATATATTATACTGCTTTGGTCATAAAAACTACTTACATTTCATTACTCCATGAATTACATAAAAACTCACTTACATAAACAATGTTAAATTTTATTTATTAAATAAATAATTCATAACTACAACTACTCAATAGGCGGCCTTCCACCGAGGCAACATTTCGGCAACGTGTCAACAGCAACAGCGTTGAAAGAACAAAATGCATTTACACCAAAGCAACGTGTGGCGTTCCACACGTTGCATGCGACGGATGGCAACATGTATCCGTTGAACGGGCGACGTTCTACACGTTTCTACGCGTTGCCTCGGACGCGATAGTGTCGGGAAACAGTCTCGGTTGAAAGCAACGATGGAGTGGAGCCAAGAAATAATGTGTGATTTCATAGAACAATATAGGGAGCTGGAGGTATTGTGGAATATACGCTTGCCCGAGTACAAAAACAATAAGGCCAAACTGGATGCCCACCAAAAACTAGCCCAAAAATTCAATTGTGATGTGGCCTTCATTAAAAAAAAAATTAAAAACCTACGAACCTCTTTTCGTCGCGAACACAAAAGTATTACAGAAAAAAAATCGGGATCCTCGGGAAGTAAAAAGAAAGAAAGAAGAAAAGAAACTTTTGCCAACAGGTAATTGAAGTCATCGGAACTCATCCGGGAAAAGTTTTTGAACAGTGCTTCGTCGTGGGATAACAGTTTGTCAAAAAAAGCATTCTGTTCCGTATAATTTCTAATATACAGTTGTCTTGTCCACCATCGATGCCTTCTTTTTTTGCGCTTATTAATAAGAATTAAAAACGCTGCAGCAGCTACCGTTTGGCTTGACATCTTGTTGCCGACTACTAAAATATTTGTAGAATCGGTGGAAATGGTTTTGGTTGCGTTCGACGAGATAATTTCGTTGCTTTCAACGGTGTTGTTTGATTGGGTTTGATGATCAAAACGTGTTTCCCTGTTGCCTTCCTGACTTCGTTGAAAAGCAACATGTTGTCTGTTGCATGTTGAAAGGTTGCTTTGGTGGAAGGCCGCCTTAACCTGCATACCTGCTAGAATTCACCATCGCGTTTAAAAAAACCGTCTGTTTTTTTTATTTTAATGTTTGTTGTGATCATTCTTGCTTTAACAGACTAAAGTTATAGTTAGAGAGCTGGTGGCAATAATTTTTATATGATTTCATCTTTTGGCAGATGTTGATTGCAACCAAAGCAAAGAACTAAGTAACGTAAATAATAAAAGCAACTTCTGCCTTTAATTTATTGTTGCGATATCATATGAGAGCTTGTGAAAGATGTAAAAACTAAGTGATGTAAACAATATTATCGCGTCTGCCACTTGCTGTAATAAAATTGCCTTAATAATTAAAAAGAAATACAACTGGCCGACGTTTTTCCTACTGCGTTTAAGAATAACTTATATAATAAATTATTCCGAATTTAAACCACTTCGACTATAGCGTCTTATAAGAATCTTGAAATGTTTATATTTACATTTATTAAGGTACTTATCATTTTGTCAAAAGGAACGAAAGAGCTTGAAACGAGCTTTATCAGTTATCCAAAATTTTTAAACGGTTTGTACTCCTAGCGACAATAGGTAATGCAAAAATTCTCTTGTACAAACAAACTCCATTTTATACACTTTGGAAAATGTATTTTTCCTGCAAATGCACACATTTGCAGTCTTTTCCCCGGCGTTATAGGTATGTTTCGAAAAGATGCCGTTAATAGCGTCCCTCTGGGATATCAAATTGCTCTGCTTTAAAGTTTGCTTAGTGTTGGATCAACATAACAGCCAGGAGTTTATTCTGACTGCAATATATTACGGTACAGTAGCTTGCAGTAAAATAAACACCAAAACCCTTAAGTGTTATCTTGTTATTGTCTTATATGTATTCTAAGTCTATAAATTGTAGCAGCCCTAAATAGAACGATTGATTTCCTAAAAAGGTACATCACAGGAAGAACGCGACCTACGGGGTGGAATAAATTCGATGTTCAGCACTACAGCAATGCCATTTGGATTCATCAACGTATATAGCAGAGAGCATTTTGATCTCATATCTCTCATAGTCGGACTCTCTGTGCCACGTTATTCTGAATCCCTGGATGTTCTGGAACTCTAAGTATAATATGTAGAATGCTTGTGTGACTGAGAACCTGCGCGGTAGATTACTTTTTGGTTTCTATTGTTCTGTCAACCTTAAGGGCGAGATACGAAATGGCGGTTAAAGAAAAAGAACATTAGTAGGTACAAGCACACATACATTAATATGCTAACATAGTGTGCCCTATATTAA
This sequence comes from Philopedon plagiatum, assembly GCA_963971165.1. Taxonomy (NCBI): domain Eukaryota; kingdom Metazoa; phylum Arthropoda; class Insecta; order Coleoptera; family Curculionidae; genus Philopedon; species Philopedon plagiatum. The sequence continues at coordinate 11,151,190 of OZ020195.1, forward strand.
AGTTTATTTTTACGCTGTTAAATTTGGCTCAATAAATCCTGAAACACGTTTTACGAGAGTATATTATTACAGACTGATGGATGATGAATTTCTCTATTCAAACACGTTTTTTAGACAATTTGTATAAAACTTCTATTTGCAAGATTGAATATTTATTAAAGAACAACGGGATTAGGGAAAAAGTTGGAGTTGAACCAATATTTTATTCCATGAAAAACGCTTTACTAGACACTGACAAATCGTTTACCATTTTTTCCAACAACTGAAACAAAGAGCAGCTACAAGAAAATATTTGTTTTTTGTAGGTGAGCTTTTGCGTAAACGTAACGACACAGAAATAAAGAGTAAAAGAATGCTATGCTATGGCCTATGTGGAAACACCGAACAGGGATGTTTGTTAAATGGACAACATCAATTACTGACGCTTGTTCTGGAGTGGCGTGAAAGCCACTTTAGTGAGAACAAGAGCTGTTTGGTAATGGTAACATTGTAGACTCTTAAAAACAACTCTATCTTTTAATGGATCATTAATCTGATTTCACACCGCTGCTGAAGTGCCTTAAGCTATGCCATAATAATAGTTGAGATACATCAAAACGTTTTAAGTTTCGAATAAAATAACGTCACTTAAAGTGCATTAAATTAAAATTTGAACATTTGACCTGTAAATACTAATAATTTAGGTTACCATATTGAAGTTATTAACAATTTCCTATTTTTTTTTATTTTAAAATGTCCGCTAATCAAGTTAAGGTTAAGTCAAAATTTTAATTATTTTTTATTGTCAAAGTATACTATTCTTTAGTTGCGTTTAAAGTCCATTTATTGGGGTGGATTACTCCCCTTATTTCTGTTGCTATTACTTTTTATTGGTCCTGGCTGCGTTCGTTATCTTTCTCCGTTTTTTTTATTTCGACTCTGATTTCCTATCTGTTATTCCTAGGGTTCGTGTCTTTTCCTCTCATTATGCGTCCTGCCCAATTTAATTTTTGTGTCTTTATATACCTTGCTATATTTTCTCCTCCCACTTCTTCTATTTCTTTATTTTTGTTTGCCCTTCTCGCTCCTTCAGTTGTAATAGTTGGTTCTAGTATCATCCTCAGTATTCCTCCTTCCTCCTTTTGATTTATAACTGTGATCTCTAGGGCGTATGTAATGATTGGTCTTATAAGGGTTTTATATATTTTTATTTTAATTTTTCTGCTTCTAATTTTGTTTTTTAACAGTTTTTTGTTCGTTCCAAATGTTCGACATCCTTTTTGTATTCTCTCTTATTATTTATTTAGCTGTCTGTTCAATTGTTACCCCCAGGTAGTTAAATGAGGAGACCGTTTCAAATGTATATCCCTGCGCTCGTAAGCAGTTAATTCTTCGTTCCTTTTCTCTGTGCATGTGTTTTGTTTTATCTTCATTAATTTTCAATCCGAACTCTCTTGCTTCCGTTTTCAATGTGTAATTAACTTTGTTAGATCAGCATAGGTTTTTTGTCCGAATTTTGATAGTTGCATTTTGGATTATTGGCCAGGTTTTTCCTATACTTTCCTATAGTGCGTCGGTATGTTGGAAAATCATTACTTGCCTCATAGAGACCTCAGAAGTTAAGAATAATCAAGACAATATTTGTTCAGACTTGTATAAAGTTGTTATATAAATGTTACATAAATTTTAGAACATAAAACTTATTTGATAGCTATCATAATAACTATAGTTATTAAGAAAAGGAAGACAAATAAGGCGATATAGATTTGAATATTTAAATTTTTTTCTGACTTGGTAAAAATAAGTTATATGATAATAAAAATGCAAAGAAATAAATTTTTCTCTAGTGCAATTAAGACCCGCCAAGGAAACTCAAAAGAAAGAAACTATTTTGTATTCTGATCCAGGTGCCTTCCTGTTATCGCGATTTCTGGGCCATTATCCTTCATTAGGCAGACTGACACCCAGAGTGTCTGAAAAACACACCACTATTATATGATGTTAATGTTACATGATGTAACAATATTTACGTACATAAGTGGCATACATATTAAATGATACATGGTATAAACATACCATTTACATCACATTAAGTGATTACATGGTTAACAAGTAACACATTAAGTTATAACGAGTAAAAATAGAGGGTGTGGGCAAGAACAGATCCTTTATTTATATCTGTCTTGCCGGAAAGCTGCTATAGTGGAATGATTAGCGCTGCCAAAATGGGCAAAATTTAACCAGTATGTTTTCATTTAATTAGGACTAGTCAGAAACATCAACTTTTTATAACATTGACATTTGGCAACCCCGAATGACGGTTGTAGGAGATATACGCCATGTGATTCATGCGAACGATGATACTATAACTTTTCATCCCCATCTTTCTCCCATTCGTGTTGTTTTCTTAAATGTTAGCTGGTGGAGATAGAATGATTTATGAATGTATAATTTCATCTGTAATTTCCTTAATCTGAGTTGTGGACATTGCACAGTGATTAGAGATTAAAGTGCGGTAACGTTACCGCGGTATGGGTAATTTTGGCAAGCTACTTTTGGCAATGTAATTTTGGTACTTTTGCCACTCAAATTTCTTTACCGGTAATTTTCAAAAACATTTTCTAAATAAAGTCAGACTCAAGCGACCATCTCTTTCATATATTATTGTTTATAATGGGTTGTACCGTTTAGATGTAAGTTCTGTAGTGTACTGTGTGTGAATAAATAAATAAAAATTAAAATATTCCCAAAATTACCACTTTTAGCGGTAAATTACCGCTGAGAAAAATCAAATGGAAACTACCGGTAAGCTTCAATCACTAACAGTGATAAATAATCAGTTTTTAAAAGAATTTTTCCATCACAGTATTACACAATTTAGGTATAATAAACGTAATGTGGATTAAAAATTAGTTCATGTAATTGTTGTGTTCCGTGGGTACTTTATATTGCATGTAAAATTGTGGGCAAATGAAATCTTAACTATAAAACGCAGTAGTTTTCCTTGCTGCGCCAACAGCGAAATTTTTATCCGTTTTATTGATTTCAAAATCCTATTAAAATGCAATTATTTCGCGTCAATTGACAAAATAATAGATTTGGGTCAGCGAGTTATTATCTGATGATTGCTGCAGCCTAAAGCAAAATGTTTCGCTGATATTTGAAAATTTCGAAATTTTCCTCTGTGGCAAATCCAAATTTTAAAGTAGCTAGAAACACTTAAAGCGACAAAGCATGTTTAAAAAATGAATGCTGGCTAATAATAACCAACTATATAAAGACAAGAATAAAGAAAAGTACATATATATGTGTGAAACACACACACTCTAAAATGTTACATATAAGACTAAAACTAACTGTTTTTCTAGTACATTATTCATATAAATTAAAATTATATTAATCTTTGTAGTATTGACGTATCTTATAATTCTTGTGGTATTGCAGCCAGTACTTATTCTGCTAGGTGAAGATATTTTACCAGTAAATTTGAATTAAGAGCAGATTGCAGATTTCAAAGGAAGTTTGGACCCGATACCTCCCAACACTTCGGCCTATCTAGATCTTTTGTGTACGACTCATCTAAAAAAAATTATTATTTACCCTGGGCAAAGCTGCCTGCTTTTTGGGGTTTTAGGTTGACCCCACATGGGTATTTTAGCCTTTTGCATAGTTATGCTATGCAGACGCATAGTAGGTTTTGCTTCTGTTCCACACATAGACCCAGCATCGCTTCAGCATCGCCCCAGCATCGTTGCAGCATCCTTGCAATATCGTTGCACCACCATTGCAGCATCGCCACAGTTAGTTCTAGCGAATATATCACATGTATTCCCAGATTAGAACCTTCTTAAACCTGACAACATGTTATATGTTCTATAGAGATGCAGCTATCTCATGTTTTTGATATGCAGCAAATACAGGCGGAGAGACTTCCACATACGACAAAAAGTTACAGAAATCGAAGTCTAAAATAATTCAGAACTTCCGTTAGATCACTAGTAAAAATGTAACGTCGGGTAGGTTGCCAACTTAATTTGTTATATTATTTATCTTTGGCATTTATTTCTAGAAATAAATGCACCAGCAAAAAAATTTTAGTAACTTTTTAAAAGCCCTGTAAAATACTAAAAATCATAAAGACCTCAGCAAAGCAATTTCCTCAAGTTGTAGGTATAGGTTAAGGGTGCACGAAACAGCGAAATTATTTAGCAAATAAATTGTCCAATTTGCTTTGTGTACCTCGAAGGGATGTTTAAGCGCCGAAAAAAGGGAAAAGATTTTTATTGTGCCGAAAAGGAGTACAAGAAACTACAATTATACCAGTTCTGGAGTCCTAAATGTATACCGAGATAATGGAAATTTAAATTAAGGCTAGTGCTTTCGAAGAAAGTGTTAAACTTGGATTTTAACCTAAAGTGGGGCAGAATTTGAAGATTTTAACATATTAAAAGAATTTTAACCGAGAATGCCGAACCGACAGATGCATGCTGCGAAGAGAAAATCCATAGCGATATGATTACAAACCACTTGGAAGAGGGTTTTTGCGTTAAAGCGTGTTTATAGTATGCTTGCACAAGTGCTGGATTGCAAGTACTTGTTCAACTATTTGTACAAGCAAAATTAGCATGCAGATTAAGCTGAATGTCGGTCTACTATTCTTGCATGCTGGAACATCAATAACTATAAATTTGACGTGTAAACAAGGTTGCAAGTCATTGCAGTAGTAGAAGAGTCTCCGGTGGCCGAGGTGGTATGGCGCTAACTTTGCAACCGAGAGATCGCCGGTTCGAATTCCGCTTCGACCATGGATATTTTGTGATTGTTGAAAAGCATATGATGATATAATTACATTATTATGTAGGGGCCATGCTGGTCAAATTTATGTCAAAAAAAAATAGGGACCTATAATCCTGTCTTGAAATATTCCAGCCCAAACGTTGAGTTTATCAGGATGTTGCCTATGAGCCACTTGAACCCAATGGGAATTCTTTGTAGACCCATACCTACACTTTTGTCGGTTGACAGTACCACTTAGAAAAAGGGTAGATTCATCCGAAAAGAAAACATTTGCTAACTTTACCGTTCTTGCATAATTTCACAATTCATGTATTAATCTTGTTTTGTATGGATGGATTTTTTCTTTGCGCAGTATATTTTTCACCGATGATTGACAAGCATTTGAATGCAATGCCACTTGACGGGTTGGTAAATGTGGCTTTTCTTCATAACAAGGGGGGTTTGGTAGACAAAACCATATAATACCGTGCTGTATAATGTTTATAATAAATATAATGTATCTACTATAAGAGATCAATGAGGGGGGGGGGGGTAACCTCAAAACCACCCCCAGCAGTACGCCCCTGATTCTCGTATTGCCACTGAAATTTAAAAAACAAATCAGAGAGCAATTAACTTATTACTGGTGTAAATCTACCCTAATTTTTTTGTGTTCAGATAAGGATTTGTTATTTGAAACGTTCCTTACCATGTATTAGCTAAAGTTAAATAACATATATTTTCACTTTATACAAAGCCGTATATTATGTTTTAGCTATAAACCCCATGGGAAAAGGTGCAAAATGTTAATTAAACTTGTTTGTCATTATGGCCGTATAGAGGGTAACTCACTCAACTGAAAACTTCATACGATATTATTTGCCTATAAATAAGGGATCATTATTTGTTCATCCACCTCCGATCGGCATTTTGCAAAATTTCAAATTAAACTGGCATGAATTAATTTTGTATACAATTCAGAAAGTATAGTTCTATCAGAATTACACGGTGCAACGCACATTGGCGAATTTGACTTAATTGAAGCACACTATCCATGCATATTTTGCAGCTGCAGTATAGGTGAAGCAAGTCAAGCGTATATTTATTTACTGGTGAATAAGAATATGTTGTATATTTATATCACTGAGAATAATTTCGCTTCGTTAGTTGATACACACAAGAAAACACTAATATAGCGTCAAAGAGAGTCATTACATCAACGGTAGACTATGCTATCACAAATATTATCGAAAACATTTCACATTTCAATAATTCTTTCTCCATTGTTGTTTTTTATTATTTCTCCTTCTTTTACTATTATTCTTTTAAATCCCTTGTTGTCTTTTCCCGATCTTCCATTTAAATCTCCTACGACAATTAAATTCTCGTTTGCATCATCCCCTTCTTCGTGCACTTTTCTGAAATACTCATCATACTCTTCTTTGATCACATCATCATTTATACCATAGGTGACTATTACTGTGCATGTCTCTTCTTTTTCCATCTCGTATCCCAAGGTTCGGCCTTGGTACTAACCCTGTTTCTTCTTCACATTAACGACCTATTCTCTTTTACTACCAATCTCACCACGCTAGTATTCAACCTTCCAATACTCATTTTCCCAAAAGTCTTGAATCTAGAGTTGAATAATAGAAGCAGATCAATGCACCTATCTCTTTCGCAAAATCTCCATTTAATCTTAGACTGGGTGCCAAAAACTTTGTTCCCCTGGTGAAATAACTGGAAATGTGAATTCATCTTTAAATGTACCTGGTGGCCTAAGTAACGTAAGCCTAAAATGAAAATCCCAGATCAATAGCTTGAAAAGAAAACTTGAATTTACTAATGTTTTTTTTGGGTTAAGCTGCTTTATTTTATGAAAAAGAAGTAGTATCCAAATTTTTAAGGCGTATAATCTTCTTTCAAGTTCTTGAAGCAATATCTTCTTAGTGGAAATATTTAATATTTTTAAATAGCTTTGAAAATCCTGAAAAAAGATGAAAAAAATAGTGTTTCGTCAGGTGTTAGTCAGTCGCAGATTCACAGAACACAGAAATTTAAGCTGCTGATATCTTATGTACACTTTTTAGGCATATTTTTACACTGCAAAAACAATCTGGGACAGGCTTCAAATAATATGTCATGTTTATGTTTCTCATAACCTAAAACCTAATTTTTTACCAGTTGTAAAAATTATATGAGTATGAAAGAGAAAGAAGAAGAGAGAGAAAAAATGAGAGAGAAAGAACATGGGAGAGAGAGAGACATAATTGATCTCTCCGTTGTAAAATGGGTTTCTGTCATCATTCTCAAATAAAATTGGATACGGTATAGCAGACAACATTGAATATGGTTGCTATAGTTACAACTATGATGTTTTATAAATAAGTTGTTACAATTTGACATCCATAAGTTAAGCGGTAACAAAACTGTGAAAACGGCATGTCCGTAAAAAAGCTAGACTTTGAAAAAATCGAGTTCCGGTCAGCCATGAAGTGTTTATTTTTGAAAGGGTTATCGGGCAAAGAAATTTTTGCTGATATGATAGAAACCTTAGGTGATCAGTGTCCTTCATACGCCACTATTAAAAACAGGGTTTCAGAATTTAAAAGAAGAAGATCAGATGTCAAAGATGAGCACCGTTCTGGATGACCAATTTCTGTGACCTCTCCGGAAAACATTGATTCTGTCTATGATATAATTTTAGAAGATCGACGAATTGGGCTTAAACGTATGGCAGAATTAGTGCATATTTCACATTAACGCGTGTTTTACATTGCTCCCACTGATTCTTAGCCCGCCATAATTTAGGAATCTCCTCCAACTCTTAACTTTTCTTTCAACGTCTTTCCAGCTGCTATTTTAATAACGGTTCTTGATGAGACTACTGGGCCAACAAATTAACTTTCAATTAAAATTTTATTTTATAACCCAAAGTTTTTTTTTATTAATATGTCAAAGAACAGAACTCGCTGGTAAATTTTTATTGCCTTTTCCGGACGTACAGTGAAAAAACCAATTAAGCGAATTATACTGACAGAGTGCTTCTTCCGCGTATCTGGCGGGCACAAGATTTTAATGAATATTTTTTCGTAGTGTACCGTTAATTTCGGAAATTGTTCCTGTCGTCTGTTAATCCACAGAGCATACGAGTTCATTTCTTTTTATTACATTCGCAAGCTTATCTCGTTGTGGGTAGATGGAATAATCGTGGATATTATTACGGGAGAAAATTTCATTAAAGCCGCTTATGCGAGATTGACGTTGGTGTAATTACTAAAGTTGCGCAAAAACCACATTAACATAATTAAATTAATCCAATTTTTGTTTTTAATCTTTTTTATGTTAACAAACTGTAATTTTTTCGATGTATATAGTGGTGCTTTATAAAAGCTTATAATTTGATTTTCTTTTGTTTCTTCTTCTTTGACTCAGTATTTTTCCAACTTCAAATGGGGCTCATGGTTCTTCTTAATCGTCTCCACAACGCTCCGTCCTGAGTTTCTTATCTTATCTTGTTAATTTTTTTTCCTTAAATGTTTGTTAACTTCATCCAACCATCTCTGATTTTGTCTTCTGCCTTCTCTCGTCTCGTACTCTTTCACATGTCGTAACTGCCGACATAATTATTTTCTTGTCGCATTAAATGCCCGTACCACTGCAGTCTTCTTTCCTGTATCTTATTAGGCAACCTGGGCTGTTCTTCTTTTTTTTTATATGAGACAGCCCATGTAGACTTCAAGCCTAAATATTAACGTACCTCGAGCATCTGAAGAGAAGGCAAACGTAATCTATAGCCACGGGATTTAAAGAATTGGATGTTTGGAGGGGAAGGGAAAACATCTGCAGGCAGTTCCATAATGAGGAGACTCTAGGTATGAATGGGCGAGAGAAGTGGGATGTTCTAGGTTTCTGTAACTGGACAGTAAAGGGATGCAAAGGTAATGCGCATTTTGTTGTTCTGTCAGGAACAGTCAAAGGGGAAATTATAGAGCCTAGCTCTTCAGAGCAAAATCCGAGGGAGTATCGGTAGAAAAGGGATAAATCCCCAACAGCGCAGCGATAAGCGAGAAAAGGGAGTTTTCTTGTGAGTACTGGGTCATTGATGAGTCGAATGGCTCTCTTTTGGATAGAATCAAGGATATTAAGTGTCGAAGTAGATGCTGCTCCCCAAATGTGGGAACAGTACCTACTCTAAGTTAGGTCTTATTTTCGAAACATAAAGGATACGGTAGTTGGAATTGAAGAAGTATTTTCTGGATCAATTGAGAAAACCAAGCTTTTTAGCCGCTAATTGAAGTTGTGCCAGCTGAGATCATATTCGAAAGCGATGCCAACAAGATTGAACGGTTCATTGCTCTGTAGGGCTTGGCCGTTGATGTGGATGGGATAATGTTGCCGGTTTTTTGCGTGACAGGCAGCAAGACTGGGTTTTGGAGGCGTTGAACTGAACAATGTTCTTGGCACCCCAGTCTAAAATTAATTGAAGATCTTGCGTCTATTATCTAGCATTTGATTCGAGGAAAAATGAATGTTGGAGTGAAGGGTACTATCGTCAGCATAACTGTGGATGAGATTTGTAGTTGAAGAGAGCAGGTCATTAATGTGAAAAGAAACAGGGTTAGTGCCAGAACTGAACCTTGGGGTATGCCAGCATTAATACGATGGAAGTTGGATGAGTGATCGTCCACCACGGCAGATATGCGTCGATTACAGAGGAAGCTTGGAAGGAAGACCGTAAGAAGGTAGTTTGTTGAGTAGTGTCATACTTGTGTGAGAAAGGTAAGGAGATCAGCTGTGATCTTTGGTGGCGAAATGCGTACTGTCTGTCATGAATGATTTTGGGTTTTTCTAGATTTTTTAGAATTTGCAAGTTAATGACATTCTTCATAACTTTGCTGATACCAGAGAGAAGAGAGATATGTCTATAGTTGGATGGGAGGGACTTGGAACCCTTCTTCGGGACAGGCTGCACATGAGCAATCTTCCAACTATCTTGAAACATACCCTTGAAATAAGAGATTTGGAAAAGACCAGTTAAGATGGGTGTATGTTCTGGAGCGCATGTTTTTAGAACAATTGCTGGTATGCCATCCAGACCGGAGGACTTTTTGGTGTCAAGGTGTAAAAGAATTTTTTGAACTTGTTGACTATAAGTCAGTTGTTTTGTGGGGTACGGACACAGCGATTGGAATAGGAAAATTTTGGGGAGGCATAAGGGTGGAATGGAGCTGTTGCACTCAATCGAATTTAAATATTATTTATAAGCAAAACAAGAGTGGGTAGGGTACAATTTAATAAAATGAAATAAGATAACTGAAAAATTTACAGTTGCTTAAAAATAAAGCGTAATTTTTGAAACAGCTCCACTTTTCAAGAATTTTAAAGTCATGATGCAAATTAAAGTTATAGTTGCTGCAGCCGCGGAAATTTTACGTCCTCGATTTTAATGAGACACAGTAAAACGTACGTGCAGTAGGTAACTTTGGAAGAGTTCCTCAGACAAATGATATGGCACTGGAAAATGGAAAAATGGTTTAAGTGTCTTCTGCAATTTCGTTATTTTTTAAGTATAGAAAATAAATCATAGCATAAAATTATTCGGCTGGTAAAAAAAACTCAAGTTAAGAAAGAAAAACATAATTTTCCGTGCACTTTCCTTTCGATGTTAAAGTTAAAGTAAGTTAAAGTAAGTTATTAAAAAATTAAAAAACTTCATAATATAGCTATTAAATGCATTCCGTCAGCGCTCTACGCGGTTGGCACTGTCCACACCGCCGCGCCGCGTCGGCGCGGACATACAGTTTCCGACGATCCTATCTTTGGTTTTATTCCAGATAAAAGATGATTTTTTTTTATTTTGCTCGAAATTGAGTCAAAGTTTTACAAATGATGAATAGTTTTAACCATAACTTATAATTATTGAGATATTTTAAAACATTCTGATTCCGTAAATTGTTTGTTCGAATTTTTTAACCTTCTATTACCTATATCTTTTGAATAGCCATGAATTCCTTTGAAAACGTATGGAGTTGTCGTGATCGGACATTCTAAACAAAATATAATTCTTCTGCCACCCTTAACGATCTTACACCTTTATTATACACCCCTATTGTTATTAGCCAAAAAAAAATGAGAAAATAAGTTATTAATTAAAAAATTGTATAAGCCTTTAGAGCTGCCTGTAAGTAACGCGCTACACTCCATTACACAATATAAAACATTTATGAAATTCTTAATTTTGGAGGGTCAAAAATTCCTTGCTTACCTTTTATATAAAAGTTATTTTAAGCAACCTTTTTGGCCCTTGAATCGAAGTTAAATGAAAATCCAAAACTCAAATAATTTATTTAGCTCAGCCGACGCGGCAGGTAGAAGCTTGTAGTAGTTTGTAACTGCCTACGAAACATGTTTTTATTTTCACATTTTAAGATCCGAAGTTTAGAGCGCGTCTTGGTAATGTTCCAAATTTGACTTGTTTGAAAAGTTATATTAGTTGAAACTTTTCAAGCGGTCCCTTACGAAATAGAGATGAAATATTTAAATGAACCGATACAAAGTGTTTTGATTCAGGAAATTGGCTTTTTGGGTAGATGTGAACTTGGGTCACCGAATATTTTGTTGTTTTGTGTTTCCGATAGGAAATAAAAGAAATTTTGATAAAAAATAATACGACGTTATAAAGTTTTAGAATTTAATAAATAAATATCTATAATAAAAATTCTAAATACTAACGCAGTTCCAAAAGAGAAAGAATCTGTTTCGTCATTATCGTCAGAGCAAAATGTCAACATTAATAGCGATTGCTATTAGTATTATCACAGGCTTATTTATACAGGGTAGTAATAAAGTATGTGGCCAAACTTCAGGGTATTATTCCTTACTTAATTTTAAGGCAATAAGTTCATATAAACATAGATCCTACACGACTTTGTTTTTAATACACAGGATGTTGAATTTTTTTAAAAGGTTTTTCCTAAATAACTAGAAGTCGCAAATTAGTACCAAGTCGAACCTTGGTGACAACTTTTAATGCATAAAGAGGAGCCTTGCTAGTTGTCGAATTTGTTTAAAGAAGTGTTTTTTTTTATTTATTATAACTATTTCACTATCTGCTTAACTTTGCATTTTTTCATTTTTATCGAAAACGGCTAATCTGAGCAAAACATTCAAGCGATAATTTTTATGTAGTTGTATTTGCTAAATCATAAATACTGTAAGATTGAAAAAAAGTCGCGTACTTATTTTTTTTTTAAATTAAACCTCGGGTGTTACCCCTGTGCACGGGTAAAATGAGAAAAACAGATTTTTGCTTGAAAGACTCCTATTAAAAGTCGTGAAAACTTGATACTAATTCGCTTCTTCTAGATATTTAGAAAAAAACCTTTAAAAAAAACATTCAACAGCCTGTGTATTAAAAACAGTTGTTTAGGGTTTATATGAACTTTTTGTCTTGAAATTAAGTAAGAAATAATATCCTGAAGTTTGTACACATACTTTATTAACACCCTGTATAGTCTCTTGCAAACTAGTGGCGAACGCTTTCGGCAATAAAAGCACATGTATTGTAAAATTTCCGGAAACATATTTCGTGGAAATATTCGCGGAAATATTTCCTGAAATATATGGAAACATTGGAAATATTTATTAAAGACAACTTTAAAAAATTAACATCGAAATCGAAATTTATAGCAAAAATAAGCTAATTAGAATAAATGTACACAAAAGTATGTATATAGCAAAAATAAACAAATAAAAATAAATTGATGCAAAAATATCGAAAAACTGTTACGAAATTGGTACCAGTTAAAATCAGTTATCTGCGAGTCATAAATCGGGAGATAGGCATATCTTTATCACACTGTCATCATTAAATTTGTTAAACTTGCCTCTTGAATATTTGATAATGTTTCTTTATCATCAGAACTGTTTTTATTGCTTGGCTCTTTCCTATTAGTATTATTGTCACTGTTCTCGCTGCTACCAGATTTCTTACATATTTTATTTATATTTTCATCAGTTGTTCAAAATGACCATCATGAACTTCTTGGCAGTAATAAAGTCGATTTTGGAACTCACTTCCCACATTTTCGAGAATGGCAGGTGTTACTTCTTGGCAGAGTTCCACAATCGACTTTATTGCTGCCAAGAAGTTCATGGTGGTCATTTTGAATAACTTTTAAAGTAATAAGAAAAATAGAGGTACCTAATTACAAGTTTTTATTTGACTTCACCTGTTAGTTTGTCTGTATGTTTAGATCAAATTAATATTGCAATCAAAATTTCGACTAGTTCTAATTACACTAGAGCTTTGAAATCTTGCACACATGTATAAGTCCGGTGACAATGCAATATACTAGATCTAATACTGTTCTAAATACAATATGGCGGACGCCCCAAGATGGCGGAATACCTTGTTCTTCACAATTCCTTTGATATGGTTATCAAATGAAAGGGTTTGATGAGTAGGATTCGATAAGATATGTGACGTCATTCTAAACCCAATATGGTGGACGCCGCAAGATGGCGGATTACCCTTTTTTTCAAACGAAAGGGTTTAATGAGGAGAACGCAATAAAAAAAAGAGCAATTTTAGTACGTATTTTCCACAATAATAAAAATAAATTCAGTCTAGAAACACGTTCCAAGATGAAAATCGCGTGGAAATTAAACACTGGAAATATTAGAATGATTCATAAGTTTTTAATGACGACTTATTAACAGTGACAGAACAAAAACCAGTCACAACCTAACTGACTAACTAGAAGATCTTGATTTAAATCAGTAGTAAATCTTAAACCTTTTTAGTGAATCTGAATGTAAAACTTTTTTAGACAAGTTTAGCTAAATATCAGTATTTTGACGCTAGGAATGCACTGTCGAGTATCAAAGAAAACTTTACTGAGGTGCCGTATTCGAATAAAAGTCCCCTTCTCTTTAGACGCCTACCGTACGCTGGCAATTGGGCTTGAGGTCTATGTGGTTAGTCCCAGATAAAAAAAAATATATTTTATTTTTCTACATTTTGTGCATCAAAAATTAACAACAAAAATACGAGTTCAGACGGGCACCGTCTAATGATTATTTAAAATTTTATAGTGCTTTTTGGCCATTAGTTTTATTATCTAATTCCTTTTTATCTTTGGCTTTATTAAAGCTGTCAAATTATAATGCGAAATGTGTCGCTAAAGCTCTACGTCGCTGCCTTTAACGGCTAATAGTAAAACTCATATACATTAAATAACTTTGTAATAGTCCTTTCGGCGAAATGTGTTGCTGGAAATGGATCATTAAAAACATTGCAAACAAAAACGCCCGTCATAAAATAAAGCAGACGGCCGCGTCTTTTGAACAAAAGACGCAAGCCGCTTTTAAATAGTCTTCTAGAAATGTCACTTTAATGCTGCTAGATTGGATGAAGCCCCTTTAATGCTGTATTTATAGATGGTTTCAGCCTCGTAAATTTCATAGCAAACGACCGAGGGTGTCAATAACTTTTGCGTACAGCTATCCTTATAAAAGAAAATGCTTCGTAAGATTTCTAGGCGTCTATTCTTCAATCATGTTAATCACCGATATTTTTTATTGCTGTTGTGAAATACTTTCTCTGTGTTGTTATTTAAAGTATCTATTAGTAACATGATTGAAGACAATTAGCGACGGGATAAGTTTGAATTAAAAAAAAAATCCATAACAAACATAATAACAAACGTGAGTAAACCCGGTCCAGTTAGACGAATAGACAAACACTCAAAACAGGGCGCGCATTGAATTGACTCGGCTCGGTAAGTTTCGTTCGGAATGCCGACAGTGAAAGCGAATTGATTCGGCTATCGGTTCTTCAAAAATCGCTGCATTGTGATATATAGACGTAGTATCGTATCAGACGTTTTTTTGCTATTTCCTCCTAAGCATTCCCCTTCCGCACATTGTCGTGATTTTTCGGGTCGTACAAAAACATCAAAACTTTGTCCGCCATTGCACACCTATCTCTTCCGCTTGCCTCTCAATACGAGAAGTAGTCGCAGGCAGTCGGACATTTCGGCAATTTTTGCTCTGATTCCGATTTGGTCGTTCCGAGCGGACGGAACCGATTCAATGCGCTCCTCTTCATATAATTGCATGTATACAAAACTTTTCGACTGTGCCGTGCCGAGCCGAGCCGAGTCGATTCAATGCGCGCCCTGCTTAAGGCTGCATTTGCCGACCACACCCATTTATTACCAACTTAATTTTATTTTAGTACAATGTTTTGCTTTATATTTCTTTTGTATGAATATTGTCACAATATTAACCATAGATTCATATTCTATAGGTATTTTTTAACGTATTAATAAAAGTCTCAAGATATTTTATGATTTATTTTAGGAAAATAATATTTAAAAAGAATATTAAGGTCCTAGTGTCAGAAAAAAAGTCACCTTAGATCTTTTAAAATATTAACCTTCTGCATGAAATCATTATACACGTTGAAACTTTAAATAATTAACTAAAAATTGCTTTCAGGATAGTAATCTATATTTAATATACTTATAATTTTATTATTAAAAATTTTAAAGCCGCCGAAAAACCATGTTAAAATGAAATTAAGATGGCCACCATGGACGCGATCGGAAAATGCCAGCTTAAACAATCAACGCAGTGCGTGTGTACCTGCGACGTATTACAAACAGGCTATAACTAGTTACGACTAGAAACTGAACAGCGACGTAACGGTCACAGATTTATTATTTTGGACTTTTCCTAAAACGTGTTTGGCGAACCTAAGTTTGCCGGGTTACCTTCTAGGCAAACTCGTAAATAGAGAAATTTCGAGCTTTGCCCAAAACGTCCAGGCAATGTGCGGTTTACCTAGGTAAACTTAAGTATGAGGATCAAACGGACTCTACCGGTAATATATGTTTTACGTTAATTTTTATTTGCTAGGATTGCTTAAAAGACATAAACAACATTTGTAATTCATTGTAATAACGGTACTTTTCTTCATTGAGTACCATTATCCGGTAATAGCTTAAATCTACTCAAAATATATTTTTAATATAACCCTAAAATAGTTGCCAGTACATTACAATAATTAAATATTATTTACTCTTAATTAAAAAATTATTTTAATACCTATAAGAAACAAAATCTCTTAAGCCGCGAACAGACCGAAGTTCCAACGCACACCAAGGCACATGTGACTAGAAATTCGGAAGCATGTAAATTGGTGTGTGGGCGTTGGCGAACATATCCCAACGCATTCCAACGGTTTCCAAGGTGACCGTTGGCGTTGGCTTGCGTTCGGTCGTTGAGCGGTACTTCAAAGAGATGTTTGATTTGGTGTGGACGAGATTTGAATGTTGTCAGTCGTTGGCAAGTATTCCTCGGGTCTGTGCGTTTTGTTTTTGACAAATATTTTGTTTATTTCGCCTTTTGATATGAAATGGACAGATGATTTAGCCTTAAACTAATTGAACTATACCGGGATAACCCTATATTATGGCAGCCTAGCAATATAAATTATAAACTCTCCAAAAAGAAGATAGATATTTGGCAAAGCATGACTATTGCTACTGAATTTAGGTGCAAGGTTGCTGGAATAAAGAAAAAAATAGAGAGAAGGTTCTGAAATAATCACTGTGATCACTCCGAAATTCCTCCAGCAACTTACTTGTGTTATTAATACTTTTCTGTTTTTATATGGTGTTGTCATCCACCAGCGTCTTGGTCGACGTTTCTTTTTCTTATTGTTAAGTAAAGAATTTACAATTAAAAATGCGGCACTTTTACATAATGACTCATCATCATTAGATGACATATTAAAATACCTCTTTCCGTAGAAAATGACCGAACCGTATCCAACGGTATCCAATTCGAAACTACAAACGCGGTGTGGACGACATCGTAAAATGCTTTCCAATCGTTTCCAATCCCAACGCCTACTGGCACATTCGTTGGAGTTGGCGTTGGTTTGGATTGGGACTTGGTCTGTACGCGGCTTTAGCGCTTCTTTCTTCACTATGATGTACCATTTTTAGTTTAGAAAATTTCTGTCTTAATTTAGATCGACAGGCGCAACAATAATATTCATAATTAATTTCACAATAGAATGTTTTTAACATATTCGGTAGATATGCAAGTACACAAATTACCTAAAAGCCCTAATTTGATTATGTACTCAAGTTATGTACAAACACCATTTTGTCATGTGCCTAAATATTAATAAACTCTCAGATAGTCTGCTGTAAACCCAATATAACTAGAAACTCAGATAAATAATTACCAACACGCACCTGGGTACGAAAACACAAGGGCGTTAATCAGTTCCCTTTATAGAAAACTCGATTGTTGTCGATTCATTATAATCTATACCTAGATATTAATCATGTCCCATTGTCTTATGCTTTCTATCCTTGTCAAGATAATATATAGGTATATATGCTTAATTGTTATATAGTGTGCCTTTATGTACTCCTAATCGATGGAGAAATACGACCCAACAGGATTGGATCATTGAGGCAAGATCTAACAGGTTTGCAAAAATAAATATTGGAAAAATCTGGAGCATTTAAAAAACAGAGCACCCAAAACATAAAGATAATTCGTCTACCTCTAATGGGCTTGTATAATGATTAATTTTTCAAAACAATACTGTACGTAGCTCGGAAGAGCGTAGAGTAAGACCATCCGCACCGATAGACATTCGTGGTCCGTACGGAGTCCGGTCCGGATTCGGCTATGATAAACACTGTGATAAATATCCTGCCTGCGTAGGAACTTAATATCGATTTGATTTTGTGATCTACTTGTTTTACCAATAACACACTAATATTTGTATATTCGACGCTTGCTTCAATTTTGCCGTTCGTATTTCTTTTGGTTCTTATGCACAGGAAAAAATATTAAATTATACTGCCGAGTCTGCCATTTTACTAAAGCCTCTTTACGCGAGATTTTTTACACCAAAATGTTGACAAAGGATGTGAGTGATTCTTATAAGTTTAATATGGGGGAGCAATAGAAACTTTTTTTGTCAAGCAACAAGCACATCTTCCGAGAAAGAAAATTATAACTGAACTTGTTTATTTCGTGGCAAGTTTTTAAAATCTCATATCAGTGATTATTCTCAGTGACACCTTTGTATACAGTTCTTTGTGTTTCAGTAATAACAACGGTTTGTATTTAAAATTTTGTTTAATGTGCAGAAATAGTAAAGAATACACACACAAATCATCAGGTATCTTCGAAGCTGGTCTGTTCACATTTCTTGGTGCTGTTATAGCAATATCAATAACTAGCAGCCTTGTCTTCCGCTAGAAGACCTTGGCCTTCAAGTTTGAGGCCTTTCAGAAACATCACCTGTTTCTCGAAATGTGCTGTTGAACTTACTAATCACACTTTGGGACACATCGTATGCATTTCAAACTTCAAATTGGTTCATGCCAGCCTGCAGCATACCAATAGCTCCAGTGGCGTTTTCGATAGACAAGTGCCTTCTTTTTATTTCGCAAAATTACTAAAATGCACTAGTCAACATCAAATAATGATATCTCCCCTTATTAGGGATACAAGTCTATGAAAAGGGAACTAAAAAACATCTCACAAAAAACGGGTAAACACAAAAGTAAGATAATTATAACTTTTTGTGGTCTATGGTCTATGGAAACAGTGGTGTACAATGTTGATACGTCCTTTTAACAAAAAACCTATAATAAGTTCATAATCTACGAATATCCCCCTTTTTTCTATATTATGCGTATGTCTGCTATATTTTTTTATCAAGGATCACCACACATCATAAAATTATTTTGAAAAAGCTTCCGTATTTCTAAAATGAGGCATAGGAACACAAAATAAGTTTATAAGAAGTATTCGGTAGTATAGATACATTTCACTTAAAAAATATTATTTTTTGATCCAAATTTTACTTAAGATTTAAACATCTCGTAAGAATCAACCAAATACAATGAATACTCCAGTAAAATTAATATTTGGTGCTTCAAGTACTCTCTGTTAGAAATCGATTCATACTCTGTAATAAGCTTAATCATTTAATAATAACTCACACTAGATCTGCCTGGCATCAACTTACTTAAACGACTTTTATAAAAGGCACATTTTGTTATTAACAAAACCAGTGGATTAAATTCCAATTTGCTAATGGCTTGCAAATTTCAGCTTCTAGAAACGATTAAAATTAAGTAATAAAACGTATGTAACATTTGAATTCAACTACTCTTAAAATATAATGATAATAGCTTTAATTTTGCAAATGCTTAAGAAATTTAGCTAAAAGAGTTTATCATAAAAGCCTTTGGTTCTAAAAGAAATTTAATTATTTAATTTTTGTCAAACTTTATATAGTAATAATCTGATATTGACCTAGTAATATGAAGTTATTGATTTGCCGGGAAAACCATATAATGGTAATTTATAAACGAAAATATTTGGAAACTTCCAGTTTCTCTAAAACAGGTTCCGTAACTTTGCTCATATTTCCTAGCATTAATAATATATTAATAAACTAATAAGATGCTGTTTTCCCCCAATGAATTAGCGCCTAAGGGAAGTTTTGATGCGCCGTCTAGGGCACTTTACTGCTAGTAAAAAAACAACAAAAAACTTCTTGAAAAGCTAAAGTAAGAATGCCGGCTGTATACATATACAATATGTACCTACCGAAACAAAAGTTAATTGATACACACTTAATTAAAAAAAAAGCTCTCTGAAAAACATTAAGTTTACATATCGTTAGGAACTTTTATAATAAAAAAGCCGCATTTCTGCCAACTCATGCTTTAAATCCAAGTGGCCTAATTTAAAAATGCTGACTGTTATTAAACGTAGCTAGGTGAAATAAAAATGACCTGATCCTTATAAAAATCGACCTGACCTTTGGAAATTGCAGGACTGCTGTTTTAGCAAACGCTAAGGTTAAAGCTTTACCTGACATCATATTAATTCTCTAAGAAAAATATGGCACAAAATGGCATTTTCTTGTACGTATGAGGAAAATAATTTTTTATTACTCCCGTATTTGCTAAAGGGTTAAATTTTATAACAGTTTTGACAAACTTTTATAACAACAAAATATGCGAGATTTTTGTTTTTTAGGACCCTTATTGGTTAATGCAATGGCGACTAGCGTTTTTTTACGCTTTTGCGGCTCGGATACAACACTACATTAATATAATCTGCACAATAAGCTCTATTATAGTCACTTGGTACATAAAACGACAAGAAAATTTAAAAAAATCAGAATATCGCAAGCAAGGCAATACAAATTAATGTACTTTATCTACTGATATGTACAAATAAACTTTAAAATAATTTACAATAAATTGAATGTATGGCCTTTCTTATGGTTATTTGGAGCTCCTGAAAATATGTTGTTTTAATAAGCCTGTAGCATTAATAGCATGTAATGTTTAGCTAGATTTCAAGAAACAGGTTTTCCCTAATAGGTACATCTTTATCCTCCGCACTAATTGGGGGATTTGAGTCGTTGTTAGTCATGGTTTGGCAGACATGAAACATAAAATGCTGGTTTTCTTAAAACTGATTTTGGCAAACGGACTCTCTCTTCTTTGTAGGAAATAAATACGCCTCTATACTTCAAAGAAATTACTTTTTTAAGCATTTTCATAAAACCTGAATAAAACGAAAGAAATACATGACATATTTGAGGAAAACTAGGTACCTATACAAGGAAATTTTATAGCAAGAAATATTTTTAAAAAATTAAAATTAATAAAATTAATATTAATGCTGCCCAAATAAAATTTGCAATTTAATAAGCACAAAATTCCTTTTTAAGCTTTTTTGAAATTCGAAACAATCCTTCATTCATTTAAAATTAAATTTGTGTTTGATTTTAAATTAAGCAAGGTTTTATTCAAAAAAAAAACGATATTTAATTTGCTTTCATTTGGGATGGTTCGATACACGGTTTGTTAAAAATGATTGCTCGTTTATTACATAAAAATGAATTTTTCCGTCATAAAAAATATGGTTTAAAAAATCGCCGTTTTTTACAGGCAACAAGATCTATACTTTAAACAGGGTTACGTCTAAAAATTGGGTTGTGCGTGCAGGCGGGCCGAAAACACCAGTTATTTTTTATTTTGGAAATGTAAAACCGGCTAGTGAGGAAAAGTTGCGTATGGGGACCCTCATATTTCACACAAAAACTGGGCCCAAGTAAACACAAGCGCCCCTGGGGCTCCAAAGAATTTTTTTTTTGGGGATATCCAAGGTGGGCTACTGCGCAAAATATCTATATTTTACCTGTAATATCTCACAAAAAAACTGAATCGAATCAAAGAACATTTAACTGGGTCCCTGGGGCCCCAAATTGTTTTTAGTTTAGTTTAGGCTAACTCGAAAAAGTCCGCTCCATTATTTTTTGCATACCCTCCGTTCCAATAAGGGCATGTTATGAAAGAAGCTGTCGTAAGTCGAACGTAAATACGTCTAAAAATGTTTTTTCTTGCTATAACAAGGGACAAGTTTAAAAACATTTTTTTTCTTGTTTCTCAAAAATTACCAGAAATGGAATAGTCCCCTTCTTGCAACAAGGTCCACAATTATGCCAAAATAGTCTATAGAAACAGCCGGAGGGAACATTTGGAGAATATTATGTTTAAAACAACTGCCATGGCTCTGCTTTTTGATGAAATAAACAAGCATGTTATTTTTCTAAAATTTTTGGTTGTATTTAAAAAGTAAATATATATACAGTAACACATAATACTGTATATTAAGTGTATTGTTGATGAAACTACGTACATATGTTGTTTAGAAACAGCTTAAATTTATTTTTATTGTGATTAACAACAGATGTATTGTAAAATTTTTTGGCAATAAAAATTTTTGCGTTTTTTAACGGGAAAAGCTAAATGTGAATTTTTTAATTATTTTTGTTACGTGAAACATGCTCAGTAGGTTATTTCTTGAACAAATGATGTATCTATATTTATTATGGGTACTAGTTGACACCAATATCCCCATTCTACTAATTTTTAAGCCAGTATATAAAGTTAATTTGGTTTTAATGATTTTCTGGCAAAGCAATTTTATAGCCCAACTAACGGCATTCGTTTATTTTTTTTTTGGAAATTCTTCATCGAGTGTGCTATATTTATTAACATTGTTTAGTCGGTGCAAATTTCAGAAAACCATACATTTTTTAAAATAATAAAACTAGCCAATGTATCACTATTTCTTTTTGAATTAGAAGTTGATTGGAAGAATGAATTTCGAAAAAAACTATATAATTTCCTTGGTACTTGTAAACCCTTTATTCATAATGCGCAAATACCTTATCATGGCAAATATAGAAATAGGCATTCCGTCGCATGAGACAGCTCATCCTTCGTTAAAATGGCGAAGGCGCTAAAAAGAGGTAAAAACCAGCTCAAAACCAGCTAAAACCAGCTAAAAAGAGCTAAAAACCAGCTCAAAACCAGCTCAAACCAGCTAAAAACCAGCTAAAAACAGCTAAAAACAGCTAAAAAGCAGCTAGCACCAGCTAAAAACCAGCTAAAACCTTTAGACAGAGAGAGCTCCCTCTCTCTCTCTCTCTCTCTCTCTCTCTCTCTCTCTCTCTCTCTCTCTAGACGTAAAATAGACGTAACATAGACGTAACATAGACGTAACATAGACGTGAAGGTTATATATAATATAATGTATGCTACTAGTATTTTACGTCTATGTTACGTCTATGTTACGTCTATTTTACGTCTAGAGAGAGAGAGAGAGAGACAGAGAGAGAGAGAGAGAGAGGGGGAGAGAGAGAGGGAGCTCTCTCTGTCTAAAGGTTTTAGCTGGTTTTTAGCTGGTTCTAGCTGCTTTTTAGCTGTTTTTAGCTGGTTTTAGCTGGTTTTTAGCTGGTTTGAGCTGGTTTTGAGCTGGTTTTTAGCTCTTTTTAGCTGGTTTTAGCTGGTTTTGAGCTGGGTTTTTACCTCTTTTTAGCGCCTTCGCCATTTTAACGAAGGATGAGCGGTCTCATGCGACGGAATGCCTACTTATAGAGTTGCAACCTTCTACGGCTAATTTTTCTTTAATCAGCATCTGACCTGGAAATTCATTAAAACAGATCCCTATTTTACTGCCGCTTGTACAGTAAAGACATTTGCGCTGTTTTAAAAGAAAGGAAAAACGCTCTGTGTTTAATTTAAACTTATTTCTTTTTAAACAACCACAACCAACCCCTTTTTATTTCTTTTCGTTTTTCTTCAAACGTTGATTTAAATTCTAAATTTTATTGTTTGATATAAAGCTTAGAAACGTACAATACACAATAGCACGCCAAGGAAATAAAAAAGACGAAACTGAGAAATAAATAATTTTATTTTTCCCAGTCAATTAATGTTTTTTTTCCAATTTTTTGTGAAGAGTAGCAGTTAAATTGGTTAGATAGACGAGAACATTATTGTAAAAACTAGGTAGCATTTTCTCTTGAAATCCGTGCCAGATTATCAAATAATATTATTTTTAATAGTTTTTTACAATTATCTCGTTAACTATTAGACGGATTTGGACAATCAAAAACTCAAATGAAAGGTTTTTCAATACCTATAACTTTCCTGTTGACCGCTTTTGCCTATAGTGCAAAAGAAAGTAGTTTTAGCATATTAAAAAAAAAAGAATTAAAAATCATATCAGCAATTTCAGCTGTTACTGGAATAGCAGATATTTTTAGACATGCCCCCCCCCCCCCCCCTTCCATACAACCTTGAACAGTTAGAAATTTTTCTCTCGAAATCGACCTTTTTAGAACAGTCAGCCTGGGCTAACATTAGGTTTGCTTATTATCGCTTACTGGACAGGAAACGTAATGTAACGACGTAATATAGGGAAGTAGTGAAATATTTTTAAAAGTAGTTAAATTACACAAAAGTAGTTAAAATAAGTTAAGTAGATAGCACGTAGTTAACTAATTTTTTAACTACTTTTTGTAGTTGTACACGGGCTATTTCATGTTGTCTATATCCACTCGTCAACCACCAGAATCTATTAATATGTATAGCAATTTTGTCTGTCTTATTTCAGTCTTGACTTGTTTCACTTCAAAACACCTGTAATCTGTTTTTGAATGAGTAATGATGCGACATCTTTCCCACTCCTTCTAGGTTCATTGCCTTTGACCATTATTTTTCGCTGGAAATTTAAGAAGACGCCATTTTTTGCCCTGGTTCATCCTAAATTTGGCACACGTCAATTCTCCTGAGCTAAACACAAATGTTATTTTGAGTAAATTTATCCTACTTTATTTGTCATGGTGGCACTTTAAGTTGTTTAAATTTTACACATTAAATACTATTTGCAACCTTATCGTCCTTCTTGACACACATGCTCGTAAATTGTATATTACACAACAACCAATGCTTACGACCCAAGGGCATTGTTGCTCGTAAAAATGTTCCAAATACGTGATAAATTTTCCAGCTTAGATAAAATGCTGCACAATGGATTGCCACTGCTGAAATTTTAAACATGTCTTGTTATCTTGTTTCAAAAGGTTACATTTTAAACATATTATTCTCCTTCGAAGCTTTTCTTATAAATATAATCATCAAGAAAAATTAATAGATATGGAAAACTATTCCGGTTTATACTTGTACTGGAATTAACTAAAAAAGTTTAAGACCTAGTACAGGTTTAAATTTTTAAATTTAAACTTTCTAGTTAATCAGTTAAGTTTTGACAAGTTGTAATTTTGTTATTGTTTTTTCATTGTTCGATTAAACCAAAAAAAAGGATCAAGTGTGTCTCTTGACTACCCCGGGAGTCACCCTTTTAAATATATTAAACCATTTCCATAAAAACCTGTGTATTACCGATATATGTATTACCTCTCAATTTTATTTTTATAAGAAATTTACATATACTTGAGGGCAATTTATTGAAAGACAACCTTTAGAATTTTACCCAACTCGATTAGGTAATAATTGGGTTTTACTGCTGAGTCCCTGCTGTTACTATTTTCCCTCTTAAAAAAATCCCAACCGGTGTATTTACTTAAATGCTGTTTTTATTTTCCTCTCGTTTGGGTTCGTATAAAACTGAGGTTGAATAAATAGCAAAGTTGGTCGTATAAAACCTGACTACAGTGCTGCAGTAAAATTTATTGTCATGTATTGTTTCCGGGTTTTATTATACCGTTCACCTTTGGTTCCGTTTTGGTCGGTTTATCTGAATCTTTCTGTTTTAAATATGTTTTTATTTGTCTACTACTACAAATTACAGTTTAGATAGAACAATTATATATATATATATATATATATATATATATATATATATATATATATACATATATAGTAGAAAAATGGAAGATTTCTTGGCCTATAGGTAATATAATACATGTAAATGCGAAGATTTACTTCTTCGCTAGTGCAGCGAAAAGGCCGTGAATGAAAAATAAAATTAATGAGGACTATTCTTTGATTCTGGTCTGGGTGACCTCCTGCTATCGATTTCTGGGCCCTTACCCATCAGCGGGCAGGCTTACACCCAGGGTGGCTGAAGAACAGACCACGATTTAACCAGAATCAAAGAGAGTCATTATATCCAAAATGTTCGGAAAGGATGGGTAAGATGTAGTGGCTCGCGCCAACTAGTTCACCCAGTGTTGCTCCAAAAATGTTTGGCTGCTAACACAATAATACTCGAAAGTATGTCGAATGTCGATTTTCTCGACGTCGACGGTACAAATGCACCATTGTACAACAATAGTAGAAAAATGGAAGATTTCTTGGCCTATAGGTAATATAATAAATGTAAATGCGAAGATTTACTTCTTCGCTAGTGCAGCGAAAAGGCCGTGAATGAAAAATAAAAATAATGAGGACTATCTTTGATTCTATTTTCTACTATTGTTGTACAATGGTGCATTTGTACCGTCGACGTCGAGAAAATCGACATTCGACATACTTTCGAGTATTATTGTGTTAGCAGCCAAACATTTTTGGAGCAACACTGGGTGAACTAGTTGGCGCGAGCCACTACATCTTACCCATCCTTTCCGAACATTGTGGATATAAGGACTCTCTTTGATTCTGGTCAAATCGTGGTCTGTTCTTCAGCCACCCTGGGTGTAAGCCTGCCCGCTGATGGGTAAGGGCCCAGAAATCGATAGCAGGAGGTCACCCAGACCAGAATCAAAGATAGTCCTCATTATTTTTATTTTTCATTCACGGCCTTTTCGCTGCACTAGCGAAGAAGTAAATCTTCGTATTTACATTTATTATACATATATATATATATATATATATATATATATATATATATATATATATATATATATATATATATATATATATATATATATATATATATAACTATTTTGGTCTTATATGACCTAAAGAGATGTAAATTTCACACAAAAACATAAAAACGATATATCTTTGTCGATTTTGGTTAACTCTGCACGCTGCACACAAATTTAAAAAAGGGTTAACCACATCCGCCTTTAACTCTCGAGCCATGAAGCACAAATGGCAACGTCGCAAACATCACCGTATGTGGCCTGATTTTATTTCGTTAATAACAAGTATTATATAATAAGGAATACAACATAGGGGAAAACAGCAAATATAAATTATATAAACACAAAATAGCAGGTTTTTTGGAACCAAATACCCATATTATTAATAAAATGCAAGAAACAACGC
The DNA here is from genome assembly GCA_963971165.1 of Philopedon plagiatum. Classification (NCBI taxonomy): domain Eukaryota; kingdom Metazoa; phylum Arthropoda; class Insecta; order Coleoptera; family Curculionidae; genus Philopedon; species Philopedon plagiatum. Next base: position 11,177,601 of record OZ020195.1, read on the forward strand.
GATGTACGAGGATATTTTAGATGCGTTTAACTGTAAAATCTAGTAAAATTGTGGACTTACATTTTATTTAAACTTATTTAAACCAAATAATAACATAAATTATTTAATTAGGGTCCCTTTTTAAAACATATTTTGGTGTAGGCAAATATTTTGGTTAATTTACAAATGCTGCGCCATCCCTCATTTTATTCTTTTGAGGAGAATCTTAAATATAATTTTAATGAATTGTTTTAATGTGTTGCCATTGAAAGTATGGATATCTTAAGTACAAGTAAATGTTTTTAACGTAAATTTGTTTAAATAACCAAACTGTATTATAATACAATAAATTAGAAATAGGTTTTTTAAACAGAAATTACTTTATTACATATTCTTTTTGACTTGTAAAGCACTTGCGTAATACTTATCAATAAAAGATTACTTATTTACCTACTACGCTATGATAAAGGAAACTCGAGAGTATTGCTATTTTTGTCTTTGTATGTTTCATTTCCAATAATGTCACTTACATCAAAACCCACAAATGAAGAACGAGTCACTGAGAAATTGTCTCTGTGGATAGCGCGCAACTAAGTCTTTTTATTTTCATCGTCTTTTGGAAAACTAAACGTTGTTTGATAACCTTCTGTTTAGATAACCCTATCATAATTTTTCTACAGCCAGGCACACATTTTAGCGGCATGTTATGTTATTATAACAGCCAGTGTCGGTACCACTTTAAATTAAATAATAAAAATGCAAACATGTATAATAAATAAATGTATATTTAAAATTTTTGTTTACGTTATAAACATAAATTATTGGCTTCTTTTTAAAATAAACGGAAAGGAAATGGGAAACATTACAGTTGGTAAAAGACTATGTAGCGGATAGAATAATAAAGTCATATAGGCTATAAATACCACTACGTACGTCCCCCTACATGTGTGAACTCAACCTAATTGAGTTAATATAAGCCCAGCTGAAACATTATATTCGTAGTCACAATACTACAGGAGACGTTTCAATTAAAATTTTATTGGAGCTAATTGAACAGGGGTTTGCATCCATCACACCCGCAAATTGGACAAAATGTTTCAAACATGGTGTTAATATTGAAGATTATTTTTAGCAAACAGATCAACAGATGGCAGAAATACAGCCGCTAATAATTCGATTTAGCAGTGATGATCCCGTATGCGATGATACTGACGATGAAAATTAGTTTTTTTAAATACATATATCGTTTTTACTTTCTTCGATAACCAGATCTTTACGCTTCAAGTCTCTAGGTTATGACTGTTGATGCTTCAACAACTCAAAAAATCCTGCCACGTTTTACGCTCGACTTTTCCCTATATAACATAAAACATGCGAGATGCTCGAAGCCAGCTACATATTTCATTTGTCCGACATTTCTTGTTCTTTAATCCAATTTCAGCCAGAATTTAGCAATAAATTTGTTAATTATAAAAATATATATTATTGTTTACGAATATTTAAACCTTTTAACACTTATTTGGTAAAAATAACTTCGCACGCCAATGACTACACCCTCAGAACAGTGCTTTTTAGACATTTTTCTCCTCTGCCACTTCAGACGTCGCCAAGGAATATTTGTGTGTAGAACTTTACACGATACGCTATCAGTAGTGTACTATTTTCAGCCTCCCGTGCTGTGTTGCCAGATCATCTACTTTATGGCTCCCTTGTTAAAGAAAGCTTTGGTTTAACTTAAAACTTTAAATGGAAATTTGTCGATAAATAAATAAATAAAATGAAATTCTTAAAAAAGATTGATGCGTGATATCAAACAGGATCATTTTTATTACTAATTCGTGTGTTTTGAGTAAACATTTAAATTCAACTGTTCCTTGAAGTAATTTTTAGACACATTTTTATTTATTTTTTCCATACGGAAAACTTTATGTGATTGGTTACTTTGAATGATTGATTAATCATACTTGACCCTTTTTTCCTGTTGTGCTGTGTGTCTGATTTAAATAATCATATTATGTTTGTTTTATTATCGTTATAATATTCACTTAACATCAATATCTATCAAATATATCTCTTTGGCTACGGGAAAATATCAATGTTTCCTTCTATTATGAATAAAATGTACAATTACTTGCTTAGTACTTTTGTTTTGACATACATTTTAAAAGAAAGGCAAAATGTACGTCAGCACGTAAGAAATTATTATGGGCAACGACGTAAAAATACACATAGTTTGCTACTCTCTTTAAATTTAACGTCAAAGGAAATTTCTGACTCAAAATTATAGTAGAAGATAAAAAGTTAGTGGAAAAATCTGCCTGACGTTTCCGAATATTATAATAAAATCAACATTTCTTTGTTCCACGTGTTGTAGAAAATAAGAGAAAACTGGCGCGTAACAAGAAATGCTGTATTTTAAGTATTTTCGAGATTTTGTCTTTATCTTTCTTACATTTAAAGAGCTTTACTATGACATGCCTGGATTATATTCATCGTATTAATATTTTTTATGAAACAATAAGGTCTCGTCACCTAGCATTTCCTATTATTGTCATCCCTATTTTTTCATCTTCTGTATTAAAACAGGAAGAATTAAAGATTTGAACTTACAGGAAAACTCTAATGATAGAATGACGTATTGCACCAAAAATCCGAAGGGTACTCTCAACTACATAAGTGTAAAATAAGTCTTAAGCAAGGTAAGTAAAATATAAATTTTCGAGGAAATGTTCGCACCAAAGAACAAACAAGTGCTATTATTTTTTGTCTTCACCATGGCCCCATGTATAGCTGTACGCCTCAACCTAAGCTATCACGCACACCTATATATGCAGTTACGGGTTACCTAAGATGAAAAAAAAAAAAGCACCACGAAAAGGAAAGGTGACTTCCGCTTAAAAAGCCTTTATTTACGGGACATCATTCTGCGACACCACGGATGCCCTACTTATACAAAAAAGTATAGTATTTTGCAGGCAAAGGTGTTAAAAACAATATAGTACACTGTAAAAAAAGATAATACTTACGTCTCCGAAGAGAATATCAAAAACAGTTTTCTAAATCAATACAAATCAAAGAAGGATTTTAGTTTTTAAGAATTTAGAGAAAAATTGATGGTTGGTCTTGCAGACCAGTTTAAATAATAGTAAACGCCGCAGACTTTATCAATAAAAAAAAATACAAATTTATGTATTTCTGAAGTGTGTATTTTTATTAGGTACCTAGGTCAGTTCAAGACTCAAAATTCCTCGTAAGCTTTGCAGCCTTGTTACATTCAACATCTAGCATTTATTATCAGTAAAGTAGTGTACTATAGTTAAGATGAAGACTCCCAATTCCTAACTTTTAAGTTTGTTTCATATAGACGCGAATCGAGAATTATTGTTAATACAAAAACAAAGTCAATATAAATTAATTTTTAAGAACAATTGTTGCAATTTGCGGTTCAAGTCTAACAACAGAGCGGCAAAATATATAATTTTTGCGTACTGTATTTATTTGTAACAGTATATAGTACACCAAGCCAAAATATAGTACAATACTCTGTAGTAGAGTACAACCCCATGTGGGGTCTTGGGGAAGTCAGTAAGAAGAAATACTTATCGGTATTTTCGCAATAAGTTCTGACGTTCAAGAAATATTAAACCTTTAGTTATATGATATAACTAAAGGTTTAATATGTAAAATGTCTGATACGATATCATATCGTATCAGACATTTTACACCAAACTATAACTATCATTCGATTTGACCATACAACTTGAAGAATGGCTGCTTTTACAGGCAAAATAAATATTTTTCCAACAGCTATAACAGTCATATAATATTATAAACATTTTTAGCTAATATTGTATATAGTCACTAATTTTAAAAAAAATAAAGGTCATTTTTGATCTTAATGTATGTAATAATTTCCTACCTCAATAACAGTAAACTTCCAATATTTATCACAGCTTACCTGCAAAAAAAACACTGTGTTAAATATAAGAAGTAAAAGCTATTTTAAACGATTTCAATCATATAGAGCTAACAGCAAAAAATGTTTAACAAAGTAAAGAGAACAGCTGCTATTTGTCTCAGCTAAATAAAAAAAATTGCCCTAAGGTTTTAGGATTGATTTTTTCCTGTAGCTGACACAGCTTCTCTTAAAAGTCCGCACACACATTTCAATTCCATTCCATTTCATTCTTTCATTAATGATATTTATTCGAAAAGTCAAAATACGGGGTGTTCAAAAAATATGTGCCATCACTCGTAGGGATGTTCGTCATTTAAAAATGATATATTTTTTTAAAGGAACCGACTTCACAAAAGAAAAAGAACTAAAAAGTATGAAATAATATTTTTACGTATTTATACCTGTGGTTAATAGTAAACTTAATTTTGTTAAGTTAGGTATCTTGTAGGTACATCGACGTTCTGAACCCCAAACCCCAAAAAATTATCGAAATCGGCTAATCCGTTCGAGAATTATGCGTGAACATACATAATACATATATAACACATACGGATCGACTTGATAACCTCCTCGTGAAGTCGGTTAAAAAATCTAACTCTGTTATCTCAGAAACCAAGCAGGGACGAACCCATGTTGATAAAAACTATTTATCTTATATTATTTGGCTAAGAAATCTTCCCACGATCGGTGGCACACGGATTTTAAAACACGCTGTATACTGACTGTAAAATAGTTTAATGTTAAAGGAATTATTAGATTAAAATATAATGAAAAATACCACCGAAAATATGACGTAGTTTTAAAAGAAATTGAGTATCACAATACTCAGAATTGTCTTTTTATAAAACTTGCATGTCATACTCCATTAAATCTTTATAGACAATTCTAGGATTTAGTAATTTGGAGGCGACACATAAATTTATTTGATTTTACAATCGTTTGTTAAATTAGGTAGCAAAATGATTTAATGTCGTTCAATCAAAGGATATCAAAAGTGAACAATCACACAACAAAAAAAGTTTTGCTCAGTTTTAGGGACATTGGGGTGGGTGTAATGAACTCTTTTAGGATTACTTACTGCTAGAACATTTCTTAAAAAAATAAACACAAAAATGTTAAGCTGTAGATTCAACCATTGCACAGAATAACAAAGCAAAATAGGGAATAAAAATGTATATTCTATACAAAATTATTCGTTAAAGTTATGAGTACAATTTCAAATTTTAATATCATGTTATACCTCCCCTAGCCAAACGACATGCTCGGACTCTTCTATATCTATATTATCTTCTATTATCTATAAGATTATCAAGGTCCTGTTGGTTTAGATCCTCCCATTCTTCAATTGCGGCGATACGAAACTCATCTAATGTTGAAGGACGATTTTCTCGACGCCATATTGCCCTTTTCAGTTTGAGCTTTATCAACAACATGTTTACATATTTAAACAGTTTTTTTTTGAATTTTTCAAAAAATTACACCGTGTGTAATTGCTGCTACATCATGTCGGAAAACATGTAAGCTATTATATTAAACCAATAAGAATTAATTAACTTAAAAGTAGCCTACTTGAATTAAATATTTTGTTGAAGAAAATTACGCTATTTGTGTTTAATTCTAAACGAAGAACGAGCAAAGAGCGTCACGTTTCAAGACAAGTTCCTTTTAGGTAGAAAAATAAACTAGACTTGTGTGGAAACCATCACTGCACAACAAATTTCAGCTCTCATTTAAACTTTTAATATATTTAATTTAACTGAGTGGAAGTGCTTAATTTCCCATTGTTTAAGTCTGTTGTCAGCAGTCCCAAGGTGGCCCAACAGCCACCCTGTGCCAGCCTGAAATAAGAACAATCTACTCCGTCGCTCCAGAATTGATTCTTTCCGAGGACAGGGAAAATCCCCGAGAGTTTCCAACCAGGAATAGGGAAAGCCGTTTGTCAGGCGAGACGGCCCGGGTTTTTATCTCAAACTAAAAAACACATTATGTGTTATTTAATGGTGGCACAATATGCCGCTCTTTAGATGTATCTTTTTCGATAAAAATTTAAAAAGTTGCCAGACAACCGGGATTATTAATTGCACTTTTCGGTTTGGACGAAATAGCAGTTTCTGCTATGCATTTTTTGAAAATGAGTATATCTACGTTCAGAAAAAATCACAGAAGAAATTTATCTTCAAGGTCTTACAAGAAATCTGCTCGTTCGTTGAATGCCTTCCATAGTCAGCTTTAATACAAAAATTGTATTTGTTCACGCAACTCACCAGTTAAAGAAAATTGCAAACTTCAAAGCGGCGAAAATACCTAGAATTACAGTATTTTATTCGTAAGTTAGATTTGTGAATAATTACAATCAAACCCAAGCAGACAAGCCCAGGATTTCTAATGGCGTAACACCGGGCGATGTTTTTAATTTTAGAAACTTAAGAAGGAATTTATTTTTGGTACTACTACAAATAATTGATTAAAAAATATTAGCATCAGAATACCTTGTTTACAAAATGTAATCCTAACGTTTATTTTATGAATTTAATTTAAAAGCTTTATTTTTCATTGTAACAAAGTGTATGCTCTATTTATTTTCTTCAATTGAAACAACATTTTTAATAAAAAAATCTTTTGGATTAAAGTTGGACGACGTCTAAAAGTAAAGTTATACTCGTATTTTAAATTTAATGTTACATTGAACTTAGTGAGCATTAGAGATTATTTAATATATTTTTTGTAGTCCTACCTGGCACGAATTCAAACTGTCCCACCCCTATTGACATTCTCCCTAATGTTGGAAAAATCGATGAATTATTTAAATAATCCAGTTATCGGTCCTCGAGTGAGAGGATCCCATAGTCTCCTTTTGATGTTTCAATTTTTGAAAATAGCAGCTAAATTTTTATTTATATCAGTGTGAAGTATCCTGTTTAATAGTAAGTTTCTGCTTGATGGCAACAATGCATTTTTGCAATTACTTATCAAGTATTTAAAAGAATTGCCTTAGTCAATTTTCTGTTCTTATGGGATTCAGCAACTTGATGCTCCACTAACATTAAAATGTCATTGCCTACCTGAACGAGGACTGTATATTATTGTGTTTGGTACTGTAATGCAAAAGCGGAATAACTCCTCTTCTTTTCAGTGAATGCTAAACTTTCTATTTGAATAATCACCCATTTTAAGTAATCAGCTAATTCTTGGTAATCATCATATTAACACTCTATTATTTTATTTGGATTGAGTATATACCTCAATTTCAGGTACTTTGTTACATCACACTTTCCTTTAAGAGCCACCTGCATTCCTCACTTTCAAATCGTACTGGTCGAACATAAAACTTCAATTTAAATTCAAACGACAGTATAATTTATGATTTATTCAAATTAGCGGTCATATTGGCAATATATTTTTATTGTTGTACGATAACATAAAAATGTAAATAAAATTGCGCGTTTCCTAGGATTTACTGCCAACATTTATTACGTTCGAAAATTTATTTTATGCATATATTTATCAACGTAGATGCCATTTTAAAAATATATTTTTTTTGAAAATGTCAAGGCATAAAAGTATTACTCTAATAAAAAATTACAGGGTCAGAAAAAATTTTCATCGAAATAAGTTATATCTTGTCATTTTTTGATGATTGCCCTCACCATTTAATATTTGATTTAATAAACTAATTTGGACGAAAAACAAACAAAAATTCTTAAACGCAAGGAATAGATGTTGAGAATGGTACCTGTGAATTATAAAATTGTATACAACTAACAATTTAATAACCTATGACACGCAGGTGTTCTTCACAACAATTTAGTGGTATATGATATTCGACTATTAAACTTACTGTTTAAGCTTTAAGTTGTTTAAAAAACCTGATTAAAAGCTTGATTAAGAATGGAATTGGATTGGCATTTTACGAAATACAGTCTTTTGTTATATAACGAATTCAATCCATTACCGTCAGTGCGATCTAAAAATTCCAAAAGGACAATAATTGGATATGTTTGCTTATTTTCTTCAACAGGCTTTGTTCTCGAATGAAACATCTTATTGACCTCCCACACATTTAAAACTTTATTCATGAAATTGACATAAAATATTCCACTTAACTTCTGAAATGTTGTTCGTTACAAATTGTTTGGGTTTGATGTCTAAAATATAAATTTTTAACTTTATTCTGTCTTTTTCATTTTTCTTGTATTTGGATGTAAAATCCTAAAATATATGTAGATACATAATGACCAATTATGGACATACTATGGTAAAAGGAGCTTCAGGATAATATATTAATAGCCTGTTGCTCAAAACTTCCAATCGCGTAATAAATTTAATTGACGTTTATAGCCGTTGACCTTTTGACCCGTGGTCCTCTCAGGAGGAGTATAGGTAGCATTGTAATATTTGATAATTTTATTAACGGTTGTATGCCAACTTTAACATTTTGTTACAATGTGGATTGAATATAGCAAAAAGAGTTATTCCTTTTTCCGGGTTTTACTTCAAATCTCTTAGGATCAGTTTAATTTTATAAATTTTAGTTGATTAAGTTTTGGCAAGTTTTTACCCTGTCGCCGTTAATAAGTCGTAATTAGACACTTGTTATTTTTATTATTTGTGAGCTTTGGTTAATTTTCAAATGATTTTTATCTTAAAACTTCTTGCTTAAATAAACTTAGTTTTATTATTGTACAAAATACATTTTAAAATGACATAAAATATAAAATTTAGTCGTTTTATCAATTTAAACTCTTAACCGAAACTCAATGTTGTAGTTCTTTTAAGCAAAGTATTTTTATTAAACATCTTAGGGCCCAAATTCACTCACATTTACTTTTTATATTTGAAAAAGATGAAATAACTTTCTTATATAACGTAATAATGGGTTTTTGTTATATGTAAACTAGAATACGTCACACCCATATCAACCACTACTGTCTCTAGAGTCAAGTAATTTATTATATTTTAACCACGCTGAACAAACAACTACAGCTGCTTATGACAAAGTTAAAGTAATTGTAGCCATTTTGTATAGGTCATCTTACTTTGTCACGTTAATTCCTTATTGTTCCTTAAACCAGGTAGGTATAAGTTGTCATTTTCTTCTCGTAGTCTAATAAATGATGGTCTTAAAAAGACATTTTAAGTAGACTGTTGCTTTTTTTTGGAAAAAAGTGAATTTTGTCGTTTCTCTCGGTGGGTGGTGCCGCAAAAATGTGAACCAACCCACCTGGTTCGATTCTGGTGCTGTACTATAATAAATCAAAAAGTACAGGACAGTGTTTGTGATCGTCAGTACGAATGAAGCGGGTGTATGCATGTGGTAAAAGCAAGGTGGTAGAGAAATTTTTATGGATGTTTCCAGCACTGGGTGTGTATGAGTCAGCTGTCCACCTATACAACCCACGGTACAGCAGGCGCCGCGCCCGTCCGTAAGGTCATTTGGTCACTGACCCACCTAAAATTTTCAATGATATACCTAATCATTTATTTTTTAAAACCGAAAAATAATCTTTTCGTTCAAAAAAGTGCAAGTCCCCGGCGAAAACTCCCCAAGAAAGAATCAAGCCGGTGATTAAGCCAAGCTTGCTCCGGGCTCGCCGTAGGGTTTCAATTAAATCCCTTGAGCTTCGCTCTCGGGATTTGATGAAAACAAGCATGCGCAAATTTATTTTATAAAAATATCAAGCAAAGAAGTTCGTGAGAGCTGAAAAATTTAATCGATAAGAAACAACTCTCGTTACATCACCTCTTATAAAATTTATAATCCCAAAACTCTATTTCCAGGCCGTAATAACAGCTTTAAACTCAACAAAGTTGAAATCTTATTTAATATTTAACAAGGGAAAATTTAATTTATAAATAAAAACAAATTTGTATCCAAATCCAAACGAAGTGTTGCTTTGACTTTAGCCGTGACGGCTTATATAAAAGCAACCGATCAATCTTTCTATTAAACAAAATTGAAAGCCAAGTTGTATAAAGTTAATTAAATTTGCTTAATAATTGCCCCGAAAGGTAAAATTTGTTCTCCGTCGTGGCAAATAAGAAACGGAGTTGTGTAATAAATTTTTTCAACGAAAATTAAGGGATGTTCGTTAAATTTAAATATTTCTCTTCTTTTTAATATTAAACGAAAGTATTATATTAAAGCAAGTAATTTTGGAAAAACACTAAATACCAGATTCACTTTTACTAACTGGTTTAATCTAACAGTCAAGGGTTCAAGGGTTGGTCAAAGGGTAAAACAACTAAGTTTTGTACTATAAATTTATTTCTAAGTACAAATAGTATGCGGGGTGAGTTATTTAAAGTGTTACAAGTTGCTATAGCTAAAATGATAGATTGTTAAGCGGACCGTAATTGTTTATTGTTGAGTTAACTTATTATATTAACGTATTATAATAACGAGGGATTTTAAATTATTTTGCACAAGGGCGACTGAGATCGGGAACACGTGGTATAACAGTACGGCGTAGATTAGACCATAGTGCGTTTGCGTGAGAGCAGCGTTGTCACTTTGAAAATTTGAAATGGTGTTTTTCTAAGGAATCTAAAATTTTTAATAGCCTACTTTATATGGTTGCCTCCTTCTCTAAGGTACCTTCTGATTCTTCTTCTTACCCCAAAAGAACATTTTCTAGTAAGTTTGGAGAATTGCTGATATCGGCAATATTTTCAGAAATTCTTTGCTTGATAAATAAAATTGGAATCCGATAAATGGAATTTTTTATAAAAGGCCGCAAAAAGTAATCGCAGGGTGTCAAGTCACAGAAACGAGGTGGCCATATTTCGTGTGTGTTTCGACTTACAATTCTGTATTCAAAAAATTCACTGCGTAGCGTATGCTGCTATCTAGATTGGTGAGATTTTAGTATGTTGTACATATTCTGGATAGAAACAAGCCACTGAGCGAGGACCCAGTTAGATATAAAAGAGGGATGAACTATATTTTCCTAAATTAAAAGATTTACCTTAATTCTAATTACTGCTACATCAGTCAGAGTCCTCCACCCACAAAAATATTTCAGTAAAGTATAACAGATCCACTCAGATGCAGAATGCTTACAAGGTAAGGTAAAATTTAAAATGAACCTTTTGCCTCCAAATTCAAGACGATTTGAACAAGTTTGTGGAAAGTATTGTGAAGTAAACAATAAAAATTCTATTTTAAAGTAAAGTCCTTATAAAGAATAATTTTCTACGTTGAAAATTAGCTTTGCTTGGTTACTTCTTGAAGTTTCAGTATAAGAAACTTGGCTTTAATGTATGCAATGCTTTAAAGTTTTTTGTAATTTTAAGCTCTACAGCACGGCAGTTATTAAGGAGAGTTGTAATATTGTTACTAATTAAATTTGCAATGGCTTGCCGATAGGTTATGGCTAAATAGTTATCAGAACTATTTTTTGCAAATTAATGAGCAAGTTATTATCAATATATTACAACTTTCATACTACTATTTACGTGAGCGCATAAGTTTTGTAATAACTAAACTTAAATTAAAACCACTTTATTAATGTTTCACAGTAAACTTCTCGCATGCATGCGACAAACTCTATTCGAGGTATAATCTATATATCCCGAAACAAACAATTACTACAGAATAATTATCCAAGTTTGGCATGTAGCAATTTAATAAGAGGGCTTGTTAATTATTAATTTTAATACAGATACTCCCCTTCTCAGAGTTCGTCAACTTAAGTTGGCAAATAAGTAATACAGTTATATATGACGAAACCGCTGAAAAAATCGTTTTTTAAAGCTATATTTTTTAGTTTAAAATTAATTCAAGTAGCAGTTACTCGTAAAGTTAAATATTATTTATTTATTTTTTTTATTTTTTATTACATTTAATGTAGGTATTCCCTGTTTAAATTATAAGTTTCTAGCGGCATATATTTAAGTCAACATCGAGGGACGCAACACAACATTTAACTAAATGAAAGAAGCAAAGTTGTATTAGAAGAAACATGTGCATTCTTCAATAAATAGAGCTAACTTGAAGTTACCTGTTATTCTAAAGCCTTTTTGTATCATCTTTTGGGTCAATACTTTGAATAAAATGTAAATACGACAAACACATACATATTACATTTGTTTTAAAGAAGCAGGCAGATAGACATCATATCACCAATATATAGGAATAAAAAGGAAGAAAGCAAGGATTGCTCAAACTTTAGAGGGATAACGCTAGGCAGTACCGTTGGAAAAATATATGGCGAAATATTTTAGCATAGACCAAGAATCAGACTGGAGAGCACATTAGAAGTATGCCAGAGAGGATTTAGAAAAGAAAGAGGGACTAACTTCCTAGATAAGTCCCGAGGCGAGAATTATTGTTCTATCTATCGGTATCCAATAATCGTATCGGTTCGGTAGGTAGACCATTATACTAAAATATTGTGTACTAAGACAGATAGAACATTATAAAATTAAATTTTTACTGCTTTAAGACTTTAGGAAACTGTTGTAATTGTATTCAGATAGATTAATAGAAACCGGGCTTTATGACTGGTACAAAAAATGTTAAATTTCAAAAAAGTGTGGATAGAATAATATAATTCTCACCTTGCGAAGTGTCAGAAAAGCAATCAAAACGGCAAATTTCATTACCATTCTATTTATCATTAATCAACGATTTTTATTACACGGATAGTAAAAATGGTCGTCTGCCACGGTAGAAGGCGCGACCGGGCTCTCTGAAAGCGTTTCAAGCATTTAACGACTGACACAAGACCTGTCTCCCTGAAAGACTACCAGACAACATTTTCTTTCATTTTCCACTATCAACTTTCAAGTCTAATGATTTAAGTTTATTTTTGACGAACCTATTTGTTGAGTTAGAGCATTTAGTTTCGCAGGTAAGCTGGCAGACTTGCTTTTTTGACCGCTGCATGATGTACGTAGCTCATAAAAAAATAGATATTATGATATTGGTTAAAGACACTTAGACCCCGATGAGCTTTATCCTGCCATTGAAAACGCTATTCACTAATCGCTATACACTATAAAAACAACTTTTAAAACCTAATGAGACGCCCAAATCTGTCGCCAGCTTCCGCACTATATGCGGTTAGTTTTTTTCAGGAGTTTATTTTATTAGAAATTTGTGCACGGAGCGACAACTTTGTACTTGCAAAAGAGTATACTTTGTATATATAAGCTTGTAGAATATTTATATGCACCAAAGCTCATTACGGGTGTGCTAGAAACGGGACGGTAATAATTTTAACATTTCCGTTGCTGTCTGCTACTGTTATAATAGAGAGCTGCTGTTAATTTGATAAATAAACCAATTACGTTTACCTGTTTATCGTCGCACAGAGTCTGTTATTCCAATTTGTTATAAAATATTTTGCAGCTGGTGACAGATGGATGACTTAACACTTAGGGACACAATGTTAGATATTTCAATTACAAAATTAAACTTTTTGAACACAGTGTAAATAAAATATTAAAACACTTGTTAAACAACCGATGATATTTTCCAGAAAAGGAAAGTAAAGAGTTCTTGACTTTTACCCTTCGTTGAACTTTAATTTTATTTAAGTTTCTCAAGGTGTAATCGTGTTAGGAGAAAACTCAATCAGTTAAATAAATTTTAATTTAATCAACCTGCCAAACCTCTTTATAAATTGTCCCATATAAATTGTATTTTATTTATATTGTGACTTATTTGGGATTCGTTTGAATTTGCGAAACGATTTTGTTAAATATGAGACAAATTTTTCTAAATCTCAATTATAATTTCGTAGTTAGAATGCAAGTGCAAGTTTATAGAATAAATATCCGTAAAATAGTTAATGAAAATTACATGACTCACTGTTCGCACATTGACCTTACATATTTTAAATTATTTTTAATATTTTGTGTTAAGTTAAATCATTATATTTTAGAAGTGAATTACTAAGTCTAAGCTTGTATGAATATTTCATTATTTTCTGTGTGCTGATGATATAAAAAATGTTAAGTAGTATATAATTTTTACTCGGTGTGCTATTTTGACTTGCAAGGTATTTTAACATTTTTAAAAAATTACTTCTACATAAAAACATATTTTTAAAGTTATGTTTATGGTCCCACGTTAGCATATATCTATATTAACAAAAAAAAATGGAATGGGTTTCTGGGACACTAAAACAATTGTTAATTTTCAGTGTATCACAAATCTAGTAGCATTACGAAAAAGTAGCACAGTGCCCCCAAATCCGCATCTTTATCTTTACTGCACAGGTTCACAAGGTCAAAACCGTTAACTTCGCATAATAACATTCATAAAATGATTATATTATGTTGTTCTACGTTAGTTAATCTGCTAATTATGTTAGATATAGAAGCACTTCCAGTGTTTTATAACAGGACATCATAAATTTTCCTCATTTTTATGTGTTATAAAAAATAAACATGTTCCTAAATTAATTAGTTGAGATTTAAATGGCGATCGTCTAGCAGTTATCAAACCTTTTAACCTAATTAAATAAAAAACACGTAAACTGTCGAAAGACCAGCTCACATTATTGTTAATTTTTAAAAATATCATAGGTATTATAGTGATAATAATGGTTGTTGTTAGTGTCCTGGTTGCTCAGTTTTATAATATAATTTTATAATTAACGAATATTTTTGTTCATCGATTAACGCCTTTATTGGTCCGTATTAAAATAAGTTTTTTTTTGACCCAGAGTTCAAAGTTCTTGGTAATTTATTGATCTTTAGCTATACAAAAAGTAGATAGACAAATCATTTACAAAACTGTGTATGAAATTATACATACATGTTTCTTTCTTTAAGTATTTAAAATATTGTACACTAACAAACATTACAACATTTTCGTCACATAATATCCCAAGAATTGCACAATGGGGTGTATTTATTTATTGAATTAAAGCAATTCGCATTTAAACACCTTTTTAGTTGATTTTTAAATATGCAGGTAATATATTACGAAGAGAGCAACCAGCAAAAGCCGTAGATTTTTTTTTATAAAAGCTATGGTTACATTTTTTAGGTGAAATATTGACATGTTTCTGGTTGGTAATTTTAGAGCTCCAAAAACTTCGAACCCAATCATGAACGTCGAGCGGAGAGGAGCGCCGACAACGTTGTGCAGGCAGTATTTTGCAACTGGTTCGACGGTTAACAAACGGGACCGGGAGTCGATTGATGTAATGCAGGTACAGTACGCCGCGATATTTGTTCTGAGGACGAATGTCAAACATAATACTTAAGGTCAAACAAGTTCAAAAATTTCTTCTATTCCTTGACACCAAAAAGCCCTCCGGTCTGCATGGCATATGAGCAATTGTTCTAAAAAAAGTGGTTTAAATCTTGAACCCTTCTTAACTCGTCTTTTCCAGATCTCCTATGACGAGGGTATCTTCCCAGATAGCTGAAAGGTTACTGGTATGCAGCCTCTTCTCAAGAAAGTTTCAGAGTCCTTTTCATCTAACTATAGACCTATCTCTCTTCTCTTTGTTGACAGCAAAGTTATGGAGAAAGTCATCGATAGTTACTATTGATATTTCTAAGGTCCTTTGATCAACTATGGCATTCCACAATCCTCAACAAAGTACCTTCATACGATCTCCCAGTCTATGTACCTGGATCGGTAGCTTCCTCTATACTCAGCGCATATCTGTCGGGGTGGACGGTCACTCATCTAACTTCCATCTCATCAATGCTGGCGTACCCCAAGGTTCAGTTGTGGCACAAACTCCATTACTTCTTCGCATTAATGACCTGCTCTCTTCTACTACCAATCCCATCCACAGTTACGCTGACGATAGTACTCTTAACTTCAATATACATTTTTCTAGACAAGTCTCGAATCAAGAGGTGGATAATAGACGCAGGTCTATGCACCTGTCCCTTTTCCAAGATCTTCCATTAATCCTAGACTGGGGTGCCAAGAATCTTGTTCACTTCAAAACTCAATTTTGCTCACTGTCACAGTCCAGAAACACATCTTACTTATCCTATTCTTACACTTGTCAGTTTAAATTCCTAATTACCAAACTAGACCGTTCCTTGCAATCGCGAAACCGCCCGAAAGTATTCCGATAAAACAGATTTTAATTAGGAACTTCTCAAATTTATCAACATAAATGAATCCGCTGGACAATACTAATAAAAGATAATATTACAAATAATAATATATCCCCGATACGCAAACGTAACTAATTTAATCCCATTTTATTATGCATACCGGTATGTGCCTGTATCACAACTATAGATTAACCACTTTCGTGTTATCTTTATCAGAAATCCGACCGAGCCACCTCCATTTGTTATCGGAAAACACCAAGTTTGTGCGTGCTCTGCCCCCGGGGACTCTTTCTCGGAAGTTTTCTTCCCACGTATTCTCAATGTCCTTTTAGGAAAGTTTTACTAATGAATAGTTAAGCAGTTTTCGGTTTTTCCCTAAATAAAGCGTATTAATTATTGGAAGTAATGGAAGGCCGAAACTTTCTAGAATTGTTAATGATTTAGTTAATTACTTAGGGCTTAAGTAAGGACAGTCAATATATTAGGTCCACCTGTCTGGTCACTTTCCCCAACTTTTTTCTGACAGGGATTTTCCACATTCAGCAGGCGTTCTAATGAATGGCTCAAACAATGGTATATTCTGTTAAATTTTAATCTAGATTGCATTGCAGCAGGCAAAGGATATAATTTTTCAAGTTATTACTTCTTCATACCTTTAGGTTTCCAGTTGAGGAAATAAAAAAATCCCCTTGTAAAGATAAGAATCATATACAACTACTACGCTCAGACGTATCACCGACAAGTAGGTAAGCCATCTAACGAAGCAAAAATACTTACTCTGTATATTTCGCGTCTCTATGTTCAAGTAAATACCTCAATATTTTAAAGATTTACCCTCTCATTTAGGAACGTCGCTCTCGAAACTAAGCCAAAAATATACAACACGCTTAGAAGTCTAACGCTGATATAAAACATGACAGTTAATTAAGTAATTTTTCATTCCGCTTCGGGATAAGATGCTTTCCAGAAAATAGGAAGCCGTGAGGCTTGGATGGCCCAATTCCTGTCTACTTAAAATTACGCGGAGGTAGTCTAACGTTATATATCACGCAAACAAGTCTCTGCTACCCTTGCGTTGAATGCAAAAGTTGTTTGAAGAATTTACACACAGAAATTTTTTTGTAAAGTTTTAAATAGGTATGTCTTTTTAGCGGAGATTTATTCTAAAATGAATATGTTTCACTCAAAGCAGGCTCTTTGCATATATCTATTTCTGTTGGTGTGTTTTATCTCATATCGTTAAAATCAAGAGGAAAATGTTGATAACCTAGATGTCAATCAAAAATTCCTCTCAATGAATGAATACAGTGATGATCCTCATCTCGTGACATGACTCAAACCGGATAAATACTCAAAGCTGGTGCTGCACTATCGTTTTTACCACTTCTAATGTCGGCGCTGGTTAAACCTAAATGTCCTCGTATGCCAAGGTTGCATTTCCAAAATAAGTCCATCTTAAGGTACCCTTTCGAACATCACCGCTGAGGCAGCCCGCTGCCGCCGTCTAATTGCATGTGGAGCAGTCCGGATCGCTACCGCTATAGCAGCGCGCAGTCTTGGCAGCGGCAGCGCGCTGCCTTAGCGGTGATGTTCTAAAGTGTACCTTTAACGGAGCAGCTCTTGCTGCGCCGCCTCGGCGTTTTAGAGTACTTTAGTTCCTTACCGCCTCTCCCGCGTCGGGCGCAATGCAGCAGGTCGGTTATCAGCTGTTTTTGGTCACGCATTTTATATTGAGGTACCGCTAAGGGATCATGTCCACTAAGTTCAGTACTAAAGCAAAATTCATCAAGTTGCTATACAGGAAGAAGAGTTTTTTTAGTTCTTTTTCAATCTCCTTCCAAATATTATCCCGCAATACTCTGTCTTTATAACCAGAGACACTAGCATCATATACAACTGTATATTTTACTACAAGCTCCACCAGTTTGTCATCATCTGCCGGCGAAAACGGCATTTTGATTTCGCTTCCACGCTTCCCAACTGCTCCTGGTGCAGCCCGGCAGTGCCGCTGCCTGCGCGGCGATACATTGGAGGCGCCGCAAAAGAAGCGGCAGTGAAGTTCGAAATGTATTCCCTTACTTCGCAATAATATATTATCACTAAATCCGATTTTATACGGAGGTGCCGTTGTAGCCAAGAGGTCAAAGTCAAAACTGTGGTCTGACGATCTATTCTGCTGAAAAAATAAGTATCTTTTAGTTAACTGGCGTTTAAATCAGATATGACCCAATGACCCATTCGAACTTAAAACTTTCAAAATTTTTAGAAATAGAATTAAGAACGAAATTGCTGTTTCTTACAAGCAATACATACAAAAAATTGTACTGGATATCAAAAGAGGTCCTAAGCAATTTTGGGCCTTTGCTAAAAAGAAAAAAGACTAAACTGTGTTCCCAATAATATGATGTATAATGGCCTAAATGCCAATAATACTGCAGACATTTTTATGTGCACTTACCAATTTTTTTCAAAAGTCATTTTCCTTGGGAAGTTACACCATCACCAACGACCAAACTACATATACATCGACACCTGACCTTTCATTAACCTTACAAATTTTTCTGAACATCAAATCATTTATGCTATAAACAAACTGAAACCGAACTTTACAACAGGTCCGGACCTTATCCCAGCATTTTTTTATAAAAGGTTATAGATTTGTTCTAGCAAAACCACTTGTAATACTTCTTAATCTCAGTTTAAAAACACAAGCTTTTCCTAGCATATGGAAAACATCAAAGTTAGGCCAATATATAAGAAGGGTGATAGATCCGATGTCTGTAATTATAGGCCTGTGTCGATAATACGCAACTTTCGTGAAGTTTTTGAGTTTCTCCTTCATGACTCAATATTTTCTCTTCTAATAAATTTGTTACCGCCCTCTCAACATGACTTTTATAAGGGCAAGTCCACGGCCACAAATCTTATGATTGTAACACAGGACATTGCCGAGGCAATAGATGATGGTTTTCAAACCGATGTTATTTTAGATTTTGCCAAAGCCTTTGACCGACTTTCCCATCCATTGTTACTTTATAAACTCTCCAATTTTAGCTTTTCAGTTTCACTGATAGCATTATTTCAATCGTATCTAGCCGATCGCACACAATATGTCGAAATATTTGGTTCCAGGTCGGCTCCATATACTGTTACATCGGGCGTTTCTCAGGGGTCCGTGATAGGACCACTGCTTTTTAATACGTTCATTAATGACATTGGATCTAAACGCAACGTTAATTTTCTATTGCATGTTGACGATATCAAATATATAAAAGAATAAAGAGAAATCCATACAAATTTCATGGTATAGTCTTGCTTTGTTAGGCCCTCTAGAGTATCTTGGTACTATAATTGTACTGCAATATCTAACTCCAGTACTGAATTAGTTCCCTTAATAATAAAGATACTGCGATATTATTGCCACGACAGGCTTTGGTAAATGATATTGTGTCAATAAATTATTATTGAAAGTAATAACAATAACCACTTGCGTAAATCGGCATATACCAATAAAATCTCAAAGAAAATAACCTTGGAGAAATCTTAAGTCAAAACAAATCCAATAAACTTTCCCCAATATAAAATAAAATATCACGCTTTGGCTGTCAAAACCCCAAAAATAAAATTATTTCTTGATTTGTTTTCCGAATTACACTACAAAGCTTTATTTATGCTCAAATTTATTTCAAGTTTTATATTTATGTGCGAATAAATGGAATGCTTTACGAGAGATAAATGTGTGCGTGTTCACCGGCGAGAATTTTCTGCAAATTTCTTTTATATTAAATCAGATTTGTTTTGCCGCTTTTTATGTTTTTGGCTATCCCGAAAAAGGCTTCGCTCTATATTCTAACCCTTGTTAAGACACTGCCAGAACATAGTGACAGGTCATTGCACAGTGGCCAAAATTGAGTAAAAAACAAGTAAATTCAACATATAGGTACTATACCAATTTATCATTTTTATTTATATTGCGTATAATGAAAATAAATAAGACTTTCCTTTTTATTTTTAATGGCATCTTAATTAAATTAAAAGAATGCGGTTTTGTATCATTGTATCATTGTATTAAAAATGTTAAACTTATCAATTTTTTCCCACAGACATAAGAAAAAAGCAAACATATTGATTCTATGAGTTTGCACATTTAACAAAAAAATTGAATGACATTTTTAAAGAAAGTTACATTAATAATTTTTAAGAAGATACCAGGACCTGGAGTTTTGATTAAAATTTTTGTTCCCTAGATTGTTTTGATGGCGCGTGTGTGTTTTTGCAGTTGTATAATTAACTAACATTTACAGATTCACTAAAAAGTTTTAAGACTTAGTACTGGGTTTAAATTTGTCTTAGTTGATCAGTTATGTTTCAATAACTTTTTGCCCTGTCATTGTTAATAAGTGGCATAAGTTATTCTAATACAACTTCAATTTGATTGGTTTTCCAATAATTTTTATCTTCTAACTTGTGGCTAAAATTTGCGAAAAACTTAGAATTGAATGAATGGCACAAAACTTAGTTGCACAAATCTCCAAGAATATTAAATTTTGTCTTGGTACATATTACCCAAGATTTTGACCACTGCGCGACCAAGAAGCAGAGGCTATTACAACAAAAATAAGGCATAGAAAAACACATCAGCTCTTGAGTAGGTTGAAATTGGTTTTTATTCAGGTGTCATCGGGTCTCAACTTTAACAGAAGCAAAGAGTCTTTGTATAGGAAACCTGTTTTTGTTTACGTTAATGTTCTAATAAATCATTAGATAAAATCGTTAAATGTAATAATTTGTATTACGTATAAACGTATTTTTATACAATTAAAAGCAATCTTTGGGGGTTAGCACATTTTGGGGGTTTACTGGTTTATTGCTTAGGAATTTGTTTGTTCTCCGTTATATACATATGTATATAGAGGTACTATATAGATATATAATGGTGAACAAACAAATTCCTAAACCATAAACCAGTAAAGTGTAATCGAGAATTTGTCTATATTCTTTATGGTCTCTGATGAAACACAAAAATAAAAATATTTTACATTTCTCTCCTGACTTCATGGATACAACAGAAGATAACGCGTTTTCAGCTGCCTCTTCAATATCACTTATGGTCTCGGAATCGGACATTTTCAATATTTTTGGAAGAAAAAATTTAATTTGTAACGCGACACTTCTCTATAAATAAAACTTTCAAACGACATCATGATAACCCAGACAACTGTCTACTAGGTACATACTAGATGAAATAAAAATTTCTTCGTCTGATACCTCCTTAGCTGTTTTGATACGATAATTAAAATTATTTATTAGAAAAAATCTTTTATGAAACACGTTAGGAAATGCAAACATTACACTCGCTAAACAAAGTAAAGCATTTCCTAGCTCGTTATATAAATAGCTATTTAATATGGACGTAGAAATAAAAACAACTGAATATTTGTCAAACAAAAAGGAAACGTACAAGTTCAAAAACAAATCTATTAGCTGGCCTTGTCAATTGTTCGACGATTTTATTTACCCCTTATTTTAATAAATTTTCTACATTTGTTATATTCGGGTAACAAATGAACATTTATCAATAATAAAACTGACAACCATTAAATCCGTTAATTAAACTTATTTAATAAAATCGATGGTCCACTTTGGAAATGGACATCGCTTATGTTGGCATACGTGTGAATTTATGTACGTGTGATACATTCAAGTAGTAACAAGTTAAGTATTTTAAATTTTTTGTATTAGCTATTATAAATTTTTCCAAATGTCACTTAAACTGTTTCTATAGATGTTAAATTAAGTCACCGTCGACACGTAGAATAAAAAAAAACAATGGTTGAAGGAAAGTTATAGCGGTATCAAATAAAATTATTAAATTTTTTAATTTTAGATCGAAGTCCAAAATAGCAGCTGCATAGAGCGTTTAAAGGATGTTTGTTTAACCCTGGATTAGCTATAAGTCAGGTGAAAACAATAGCAATTCACATTTTTTTCTGCAGGCTTCCATCAAGAAGATATTTCTACCAAATGAGGCTAAAGTAGTTTTAACTACGCTTTATTAAGAGGTTATATACAGTTAGGAGGCCTAAAAAAAAGCGATTTAAATTTATTAATGTGAAAATTTGTACACATATTATGGTAACTTTTAACTGTATTTTAAGATTTTTGTATTTGTAAAAATAATAATTTTGAAAGCTGCTATAGCTGATTTCCAGGAGTTCCTCTCAAAAAAGGCTTCTTGCGGTGACCACGATATCTCTGGACTGGATCATCGAAAATGAAAAAACCAAACGGATTTCGTTAAAGTAATGTATAATCTAATTAATCGAAGGAATAAGCAACATATTTGTTTTTGACAAAATGGCGGCTTCTAAAAAAAAAATTTTTGGCCAAAATTTTGGCCTTAAAGTGTTTATATATAAAAAAAAATTTTTATCGGTGAGAAAAAAACTTCGATTAATTACTAAAAAATATACTTAAGAAGCTTGTGTTAAAATTTGAGACAGATCGGTTCAGCCGTTTTCGAGGAATCTTGGTCACCGACTTTAAAAACACAGTTTTGAGAAACCCGCGTTTAAAGTTTCAAAAGCACGTTACATAGTGTGCAATCGCTCTGACACGTCTTTACAAATATGCGTGTAACTTCGAAAATAATCGCCGGATTGCCTTGAAATTTTCTGTGTATGTACTGGAATATATGTACATTACGAAAATGAAATTAAAAAAAATCAATTTTTTGAAAATTCTAACTCTATGTAACCCCTTAAGCGTCTTGGAGGATTTCAAGAAAAATGAAGATGAACTCGCAAAACTGATTTAATAATAAACGCAAATTTAAAATATCAGCATATAAAGAAGTAGAGGATAAGCAAAATCAGTCAATAGCTAAACAAGGAAAAGGGGCAGCAAGATGTCAAATATTAAACCAAGATAAAAAAAGAGGCTGTGAAGATAGTTACTACACGTTACGAGTGAGTTGTTAGAATCCCAATCCAACTCGTAACATCTACATTTTTTAAGAAAAGAAAAGACTTCTGGCGTGTCAAAATGACATCGTTGTAGACATCATTTCCAGTGTCAAAATGACATATTTTCAATGAAACTCAATCAAATCCAACTCAATAACAGTTTCTTAGTAACTTAGACGCATCATAGAAACGGTAGCTTACTTGAATGTCAATTGGAAGAAATTACTACCCAGGGGCTCTAAATACAACAGAGATATATTTTTTAAAGTAACTTACGCCAGAAGATAAAATTTTAATTCATATAAATAATCATTATGGCAGACAATGTGTTATCATTCACGGCTAGTACCACAATGGTCGTCATTATGATTCTGATCGTGCAGAATTAATTCGACGAAAAATACGTTCAAAGGGTTTTATTCATGGATTTATTAAGAATGGATACGGGATGATTTAACATTCTTTGAAGCCAAAACAAACCATTCTAAGCGACATTTTAAACACAATTTGTAAACACAGGCCACATCTTATTTTACCTTGTATTTTTGTACAAAAAAATACGTTAGAAGCATTACAAGATTTACTAAAAGTAATAAAAGGCCCAAAATATTTTATTTTTCTGCTAAATTATAATAAATTTATGTTAAAAAGATTTTATTATTTACCGGTTATATTATTTCTAAAGGTTTATTTAAAGGCGCTCCGAGTCATTTATAAATCTATAAGTCGCACTTTTTCTTTGCTAGTTCATTAGACAAAGACGTACATGTTTCCGAGTGTTTAGACGTATTTCCTAAGCAACCAGCAGAGACAGCAACACTTCTAAGCTCCAACACTCCAATGCTATTTTATCTCTTTCTACTACCATTCTTGATTCAATTACGTATTTCCTTAAGTTTGTAAACTGTACCTCTAGGTTAAGATGTTTTCATAACAAACAACAAATAAACAGGCCTCACGCTCGATACGCTCACAGTATACGGAACACCGAATCCTTTCTAATTCATCCATGGTTTTATTAATTAATTAAAATTCTAGTTTTAAACATATAATAACTAAATTTCGAATAAAAAGAAATTTAAATTAAGAAGAACAAAAATATAATTTAAATATGAAATAAAATACAATTAAAAAAATTCTATAGTCAAAGTAGGAAAATCTGGTCACACGCGAGATTGTTATGCACACTTATGCAGCGGCCCAACTTCATTGTTACGAAGTAAGGCCCAAATATCTTAATATAAAATGTAATAAAACTACTTTGTCTCTAAAATATTAAAAAGTAAAAGTCTTTAGATTTAATCTTTTCCTACAAGTTAAGGTTGTATTAAATTAAAATCATAAATTAGATATTCAAAAAAAGTTAATTAAATATGACTATAAAAGTATCCCTTTCCTTGACATATAAAAATGTATGAATAATAAACTAATTCTTTAATACCCCACGTCGGTTTATGCACCCCAAAAATATGCTAATAAGCAAAAAACGTGTAATATTATTTAAGTACAGTTTAAGCCTTAAAGTAATACCGCATCTTTAACGATTTTAGAGATACCATCATGCATTTATTATTAAATATTGATACAAGTAAACAGAACCGGACTAGTTTTTCGAATTTATTTCAATTAAAAATGATTTAACTCTGTGGTTCCCGAAAGAAAAGCAAATAAAAAAGATTATTTTTTTTTCATTTCAGGTTTATTTTTAAAAACGCATTCTTGTTTTTATAAATAGAGTGGAATTAGAAAATATACAAAATGCTTTTAAAATAGTATATTAAATTACAAGATTTATATAAAGCATCATTTTGGAGCATGCGTCCATGTGAGAAAACGAGCAGAAAAAGAAGCAGTTTTCTTCAAATTAGTTATATTTTCTTTTTGTATTTTTAACACTTTTTTGACAGTTGTAGAAAAAATATTGTATGAAACTCTTGCATAAGCATCTTTAAAAACCCGACTGCCATCTCGTTCTTTAGAGGTGCGTCTAATGTGATAGTTGCATAAATAACTATTAATTTGGATATATTTAAAAAAATGTGTGAAGGTAACCAAAAAATGAATTTAAAATAAGACAGAACTGTCAGATTCCCCAACGCTAGACATGTCTTACACGCAAACCAAAAATTTTAAACTGACAGATGTAAGAATTTATTTTTGAGTTTTCCAGAAACTTATAAGGAAAAAGGCAATTTTGATAAGTACTTCTTAGAATAATAGAATTCATTCTAGCGACGTTCCAAGATGAACATCATTTGGAAACCAAGCCAGTTACAGGAACATTAAAATACCTCAGTATGTAATGGCGACTTATTAACAATGACAAGACCAAAATCTGTCAAAACCTAGCTGATCAACTAGAAGATCTTTATTTAACCCAATACTAAATTTTGAAACTTTTTAGCGAATCCGGGTGTTTGTCCTACCAACACGGTCATCAAGCCAAAAAAAGGCAAAACTAGTTGGTACGTCTCTGCAGAAAAGCAGAGAAGGCAGTTCAGGATATTAAATTTCTGTCAAAAACACCCTCATGAATTTTTCATGGTTTTACTTTTACCGCATTTGCTTTTTAGGTGTACTTTTTTCATCTTCCACAGCATTACTTGTAGAGGGTGCATAAAATTAAATTTGCCGCTTGCTCTATATATATACTGGTTGTGTATTTTTGTTAAATTGGCTTTTTAAGATTTATAAACCGCCTTAATCTATATGTTGTGGGTTTGTCAAAAAATCAAGCAAATTCACCAATATCTAAAATCGGTCCATTTTGACATTTAACGTGTCTGATTTATAATCATGGGTTTAAATTAAGCGTAATATTATATGTAACTTGTTTTGTACTGCAAATGGTTTTTTTGTTCAGTGTTGGGGAAATCCAACCGTTCGTTTAATTTCTATAACTCTATTTTTATTTCTAAACAAATATCAATAACCGAGCAGGTGTAAATCCCCTTCAAATAAAACAAGCTCAAACTTGTCTCCTTTGTAAATTCAACTTGCATAAAAGACGCAGTTATCGGCAAAACACAAAGACCATTGCGGCCAAAATATCAAAAGAAAATCTTTCCTTTAATTTAGTTCCTCTAAAACACCGGCACGTTGTCGGCGAACTTCAAAGGCTAAGTTTCCTTTGAAGATTTCTTATCTCTTAGTTTTATTACTGTAGCGTTCTAAAAATGTATTCCTGGTAAATGCATAAAAAAGTGAGCAAATATGGCTACCAACTTTAACCCACCTGTCTCTTCACTTCGTTGTACCAAAATATCGGATCAACCCTTTCACCAATAGGATAACATCTGCTTAAATATGATTCGTAAGCGTCATAACAGAATACCCTGCAATTGGCCAGGTCCGGTCAAACCTATCTCCGAAGAGATTGTACATTTTATTCCAAATTAGTTCCCGTCGGGAAACCAAGTTCAGTTGACTAGACAACTCAAAGAAAGCCTGTTGTGCCCCGGGCACAAAAATAAAAGTCGGTCAAGTGTGGGAAAAAGTCCCCTTTTCTCTTAGGCATAGTCCTGTATTTAATTTTATAAAGCAAGGAAAATCAGTATAAATGCATAACAATAACATCTCGTAATAACAGAATACCAACAACACACGTCATTCCTTTACTAGTGTAACGATTAATATTTGTGCATACCTTTAACCAAGAAATAAAATAAATCCACATTGTTTAGTGAAATAGATGTCTTTTACTTCCAACAAGTCGCAGCTGCCAGAGATTGCGCACCAGATGAAAAATGAACCAGCAGCCTATCGGAAATAGTTTACAGTAAGGTGGAGGTAGGGTTTAAATAGAGCCTTATCCATCCATTCAGGTTTGTTGATAGGTGGATATTTTTAATTTTTTTTTAAATATGCGATGTTGCAATAAGGCTTTTGTATTTTCGCAAGATCCTGCTCTTACAAAAAGCTGTTGATGAAGTAAAGAAAACACACAAAATGATAGAATTAAACTTGGTGGTACATACAGTCACTTACAAAAGTCTGCATACAACCTTAAAATTTCTAATATTTTGAAGCTGGATTTTTTTTAGGAATTTGATTTTTACAGAATCAAAGAGCACAGAGTGCGCCAGGCCAAGTTCAAGACTGTGTAATATTTAAACGAACCATTTCGACACCCCTCTATTTTCGAGGCTAGTTGCGTTACAGGACTGAATTTTTTCAGGGGAATTAAGGCTACCAGAAAAAGCAGTATTCCAAATTTCATACGTCTAGGTGGAATAGTTCCCAACAAGGGCGTAGCCAAGGGAGGGCAGGGGGGGGCACGTGCCCCCCCCTGGCACGAGCAAAAAGCCAAGATTTACCAATGGGCCATTCAAATTTCCCGTGCTGTCGCAGCTGATTTTCAAAGCGTACTGAATGTAGGGCAGAAGATTCAAAAATCGAAACGTTTAAGAATTTAAAACATTTAAAATAGCTTTCTCTGCAGTTTAAAATCATTGAGGGTGGTTAAATAAAACACTGTTTTTTTTTTCAAAAATAAAAAATAGTATTAAATTATTAACATTATATAAAAAGTTTTAATTTATACCAATAGACAGGTACAATCGGTACTTGTATACTACTTAATTACAAATTTTAAAAAATCAGTAGTTTTATGTATTACCATCAGTTTATTTCCTCAGATTTTTTTTTCAATCGATCAATTTATCGGCAGCCTCCAATGAAAAACAAGTATTGTTTTTTAATATTTGTTTACAGTACTCCATCGTAGTTATATTCAGGCAATTTATATTTTCTTTAACGACACAAAGTACAAGAAAGAGTAGTATTCAATATCACACTAATTTCATCAATCGAAAAGCCACTAAACTTAATTCATAATATATTTTCAGTCACAATAATTTTTCAAAATTTTTTGTGCTTATTTGGTTTTAGTTTCGTTTTGAAAGTTCGTACTAAAATTAGTGGTTTTTCCAAGATCAGTACTGACGTACTGAATTTGGCCACTTTGTACTGAATTCAGTACAATTGTACCGAAATGGTAGCACTGCTGCATGTGGCGCAAACGTGTGAAGTGGTAAGAAAGCTTTTGCTGTTAATTAATAATAATAATAATAATAATAAATACATTTATTTGTGCCAAAGAAAAATAAAAGTACAATAATCAAGAATTGTAATAACAAGTACAATAGCAATAACTGTAATAGCCAAAGGAATTAAAAATTACGGGAACATACTAGTTGGCACAAATGGGTAGAGATTTTGATTAAAATTAATCATTCTTCCAATCCTACCCCACGCAAATATTTTTTAAGTTTACATTTAAAATTTATATAACTTAATTAAAGGTGGCTGCCGTGCGCTGTTCCTGTTCACTCTGTTTGTGTTCACGCAGATCTCAGATATAAAATAATTATCAAATTGTAATATAATTTTTCTTACAAAATTGGCCTAACAATATCCTATACTATACCTGCACTATAATCGACAATTTTAGCATGATTTCAAATGTTTAAAATTTATTTCAATTTATTTTAAATAAAACCGCAAACTTTTACCGGCTTGTTATGAAAACAATTTATTGTTTTTTTTTTTGCAAAATAATTTGTTTTCATAAAATGTTTCGCAAAAATAAAATGTAGATAAATTTTATACATTCTTTTTGTTAAGCGATGTTCTGTTTTAGCAGGTATTCATTATTTTCGTTTTTAACTGATTCGAGTTTCTAATTTGCAATAATAATACGTATGTACCTACTATATACTATACATTATCTATGAATATATTTTTTTTTAAATAATGTTTTTTTTTTATATTTCTTTACAAAAAAACTAGACTACGTACTACTACGTTGCGTCCTTGGGGTCCAGAAAATCTGCCCTCCCGGTCACCTAATTCTGCCCCCCCCTGCTCAAAATCCTGGCTACGCCCTTGGTTCCCAAGATACGAGTGTCCAAAAATCTTAATTTCGGGCACTCACTGGCTGACTGATAGATCATCATCAATTCAGGGTACTACTACATTTTTATTTTCTTTTTGTGTATGTTAAAATACTAAAAGGTCATGCAGGTCGATCATCTCAGAATAGTTATCTTTTTATACACTAACAACAAATTTTAAGGGAGTCTGTAGACTTTTGTAAGTGACGTATATAACAATTTTGTGGCAAAACAGAATTTGTGAACCAGAACCGTTGTATACTCCTTAATTTACTTTTACTTAATCTTATTGATTAATTTAAACTATACGCTTAGCTCACTGAAAAATATACACATGGCTGGTTCCTCAGACCTTGAGGTTTCCTTCAGCATAGACGACACCTTGCTTAAATCCTACCTCAAGGTCTAAGGAATACTAAAGGAACGACTATGAATACGACCCTAATATAAGATATTTTAAAGTAAACACGGTCGCAGTGCCGGCCGGCAGGAACAAATATACTTACTTGCTTTTAGTTCTATGACATACTTTGTAAATTTCAGTGTAAAATAGGATAAGCCAAAATATTTATTAAAATTCCTGAGAAAAACTACTCGCACAAAAAATTATCCAATCTAACCGGAACCAATATTCTTAGCCTGTAATTGTTTCTTAATGTTACATTGTAGATTTACAACCTTCTTTTAATGTTACACAACGATTTTTTTAAACATGTTTTTTAGAATTAAATCAATAATTTATTAAATACCGATCTTCATTTAAAATGTTAGCTCAGGTTAGCTTTAGTTAGTTCAGGATAATCTGGATTAGTTTTTAGTCTTTTAATTCGAATATTTTCCTTTAAATAGAAGTGCTATTTATCTATCTGCTATATATCAATATTCATCCCTCAACTCTATGTTGCAGTAATTTATAATTTTTCTGTGAACATTTACAGTATACAGGCTCTGTCGTTTCTGGTACAATCTAAAATAACTAATAGGAAATAATAGAAGTAAATGCAGACGTAGCCTGCACTGTACCCGCGTATATTTTACAAAATTGCTACCGGGACAAGGGAAACAGTACACATTTTTTTAAAATTGGGCGTTGGGTATTTAAAATATTCTTAATAATGCCAAAAATTAAATAATGATAAAAAGTTTAGTTTACTGCGTAAAAAATATTGTTATATCGTTAAAATTGAGGCAGAGAAATTTCGTTTTAAATAGGCCTAAAATTTAAATTAATAATACCGTCAAGGATTTTAGTTTTTAAGAATTTAGAGAAAAATTAATGGTTGGTCTTGCAGACCAGTTTTAATAACAGTAAACGCCGCAGGCTTTATCAATAAAAAAAAAAAAAAAAAAAAAAAAATATATTATTCTATATTTTAATTGGCAGATATTATTTAGCTATTCTATTTGTAATAAAGTATAATGGCTGCAAATGCCAGATTTTGGTTTGATAATACATTTCAAAAGCTGAAGTTTTTGAATGAAAAATAGTAAACTGTATTTGTACAATATATTTAGTTGAGTATTTGACTAATTTCAAACTGACTTTATATAAACCGTTAGTTAATTAGTTATAAATCCCGTGTCAAAATAGTGTAATGGAAAATCTACACTGGAGTTCTTCTATCCAGTTTTTTATTTTTTAATAATACAGATTTCGCAATGTCTCGAATAGGGATTCCTAAATTAGGGACGAGTAGGTTATGAAATAGGCTATTGTAGCTTAAAGGAACACAGTTGGCAGTTTTGGTACAGGGTGCCAATTAATTCTTGTCGGATACTCGAGGATATTTTCCCCATTAAACCAAGAAAAAATTGTTATATCTGTTACGATCCATGCTCGAAATTGGTCTTTATCAGTAGAGGTCCGGACATTATCCGGAAAGGCCATTTTATGCTGTTCAAGAGCGAAATGATTTCGTCACCGGTGCACTTATAATTTAGGTGCGGTCATTGTGCGTAATGACAACTCATTGAACTTTTTCTGGAATTTTTAGAAATATAAATCCCGTGAAATTTCAAATTGGGTACGAAAAATCATTGTAGATTTATGGAAATAGGGCAATTCCTATACAAATATTGGAGAAACTGTTGGTAAATCACGTATCACTATTCAGTATATTGTTAATCAATTTAAAACGACTGGTTCTTACAAAATAAATCTTCGCTCAGGTCGCCCTTGAAAATTAAATGTTCGTGAAGAATCTAGTTTGGTAAGAAAAATTATAAAACACCCTAAGTTCGGGAAGAGCTTTCGAAAGAAGTTAATCCACAAACTATTAGGAATATCTTAGAGCAGGCTACAAGGGTCGAGTAGTGCGAAGGTAACCTCTAATTTCGGAAAAAAATTGGTGACGAAACAAAAATAAATCTTTTTGGGTCTGATGGAAGATCCAAGGTATGGAAAAAAATATATCCATGAAACTTGAACATCTTTGTCCTACTGTTAAGCATGGGAGAGGCAGAGTTCTAATTTGGGGACGCATGTCGACCGCTTGAGTAGGAAATTTATCCTTTATTGGCAGTAGGTCTAGAGCCACGAAATCCTGTGCCATTTATAGCTTCCACTGCGGTTTCAAAGGAATTATCTCTTGAGTGCCCCAGGACTACAGCATTCTTCTTGAGACTGGAAATTCTAGTACGACCGGAACCATCCTTCGTGTTCAAGGATCCTTCTTGCTCCCAGCGCTTTTTAATTTTTAGGAGTGTGCTCTTAATTCTACCATATAATTGTGCTAGGGAACGAATTGACCATCCTTCAATTTTTGTTACTATTTGTGCCTTCTCAATTTCTGTTAAATGACGAGGCATTTTAAAAATTTTGATTTTCAGACGTCGATCAACAATTGTCGCCATTCACTTTTAGCAGTATATGCCAAAAATAAAAAAGCACAACTTACACCATCACAAATTAGGTCTATGGGTTTTTAATGCACATGAGTGTAAAATTATTATTACCATCAGATATTAGATCTCTTATTTTTTAAATAGCTCACGAAGATAGGGTCGATTCTCTATTTTACTTGTTAACAGGCAGCATAAATTCTTATTTATTTTTTAATTGCTAATCACAGACGCCACGCTATAAACTAAAAATCGATTGTAAAAGGGAGTTTAGTAATTCGCCTGTTTGTGAGCGTTTTCACGTTTCTCCATCACCGTAAAACACATTTTTGTCTGTTAATGACCAGGAAAAGCAGTTTATAGAAAACTATCATGACCGCATGGTTGCATCCACTGTGCAAGTACAGGGTTGTCAAAGCCTACGATAGGTCTACAGTCAATAAAATTTGTTTGTTATTATATACCTACCAACGTGACACAAACAGGAACTGTAACCAAGCCATAAAACATAAAAAATTAACGATGGTAAATAAACTATAAATATTTATTAGAATCGCAAGGAAATTTTCTTTTCTTTCAATTCAATTTAAAAGCAATAATTTAATGAAACTACTAATATAATTTTAAAAAGCCAGCAGATATTGTTCTAGGACAGCATAACCCACGGAATGTATGAGACGTTATCAAAAGCTCGTCAATACTTTCCTTTAAAAGGACTAATAAAAAGTAAAGTTGGAGTTGATTCGTGAAACTAAATTTTATGCCTGATTAACTTCAAGGTCTGTAAAAGTGCTTTTGAGCGTAAGTTATACTTGAACTGATTGGATATTTCCAGTCTCGGGAAAATTATTGTAGAGTTTATCTACTGCTTGCACGCTTCCTGAATATATTTTTTAAATGCTTATTTCTAAATAAGAATAGAAAATTTGCTGTACTTCTATATTCAAATAAAATTCGGTTCTTGTCTGTCTATGAGGTATTAAATTATTCTTGATTTTTGTCCATAAAATGGGTTCGCCTTTTTGAGAAGTTTAATAAACACAATATTTGTTTTCTATAACTGTCAAAAAAAGTCGACATTTTTTCATTGATATCAGTGAACGAAGTTTGACATTTTTGCTGTGTAATGCATATTATATATATATATATATATATATATATATATATATATATATATATATATATATATATATATATATATATATATATATATATATATATATATATATATATATATATATATATATATATATATATGTATATATATATATATATATATATATATATGTATATATATATATATATATATATATATATATATATATATATATATATATATATATACAGTATGTCCACGGATAGAGGGCACAAGAGGACAAATGGACCAAAAATGTCATTGTTCGAAAAAAAAATCATTTTTGGTAAGCTTCTGCTTCTTAAAAAAATAGGGTCTACGAAGAAAATGTTTGACTTTTTTATACAGGGTGCTCAAAAAATACAAAAATAATAAATTATGTAAAGAGTAAACTACCTTTATTTTTCATTTTAGAGCAAAATGATAAAGACAAAAAATATTTCAAATTCCAGTCAAAATTTAAATTCAAAATATCAGCTGAATATTTTACTTTTTATTTTTGTGTTTTAATTTTATCAAATATTGCTGTACCTACGTTTTCTAGGTAATTTTTGCCTTGTCCACCTCATCTCACTATCTTTTACGACAAATGTCAGAAAATTTAAAATTTTGTTGCAAAAATTTTAAATTTTGCAAATATTTTAAATTTTGTTGCAAACATTTGAAATTTTCTGACATTTATCGTAAAAGATAGTGAGATGAGGTGGACAAGGCAAAAATTACCTAGAAGACGTAGGTACAGCAATATTTGATAAAATTATAACACAAAAATAAAAAGTAAAATATTCAGCTGATATTTTGAATTTAAATTTTGACTGGAATTTGAAATATTTTTTGTCTTTATCATTTTGCTCTAAAATGAAAAATAAAGGTAGTTTACTCTTCACATAATTTATTATTTTTGTATTTTTTGAGCACCCTGTATAAAAAAGTCAAACATTTTCTTCGTAGACCCTATTTTTTTAAGAAGCAGAAGCTTACCAAAAATGAGTTTTTTTCGAACAATGAAATTTGTTGTCCATTTGTCCTCTTGTGACCTCTATCCGTGGACATACTGTATATATGTTTAGTAGACAATGGTTAATCATTGATTAGGTTCCCAGCGAAATCCGATAAACACCAATGGAATGGAATTAAGTTCAATAATGTGTCGAATATCCTCGGTTTCTTATACACTCATTGACACGCCTGGTCATTGTTCTGATAAGATGGTCTATATCGTCTTGGGGTATCTCATTCCAGGCTACCTCTACCTCATGTCTAAGTGCTGCCAGAGTCTGAGGGGGGTGCTGTAAGTTTAACAACTTGCGACCAATGATGTCCCACACATGTTCGATCGGTGACAGATCAGGTGATCTTGGTGGCCATGGTAAGCGGTTAATGTGGTGTTGGTTCATGAAGTCCAGGGCTTGTCTAGCTACATGCGGTCTGGCGTTATCTTGTTGAAAACTAGGGTTCTGGAGGGTTTCCAGTTATGGAAGGACATGTGGTTCCACTACTTCCTGAATGTAACGGCGCGCTGTCATGTTACCTCTAATGAAGACTAGAGGTGTCCTGCTACCATATGCAATGGCACCCCATACCATTACCCCCACGGTATGATGAACATGCCTCTCCATGTCAAACTGTGGATCACGTCTTTCACCACGTCGCCTTCTTACCCTTGCACGACCATCATGCATACCCAAACAAAAGCGGGATTCATCGCTAAAGACCACTCTGTTCCATTCATCGTTCCATTGTAGTCTGTCTCTGCACCATTGCAGTCGATTGCGTCGATGCTCAGGAGTGAGGGGCAACACCCAATGGGGACGGTAAGAAAAAAGACCAAAACTTCTTATCCGTCGATATACTGTACGCATCCCTACCACCCCTTCCATGTTCTTCAAGCCACTGATTCGCAATCGCCCGACTGGTACTAAAGCGGTCTCTAAGAGCCAAAAGTCTAAGACGACGACCTTGACGCTCGGTTGTTCCCCTGCGACGTCCAGTGCCCCTAGCTCTGTGTCCATGCCTGCCAACATCTCAAAATGGTGCGTAAAGATCTGGTGGTTCTTCTGTTAATTTCTCTAACTGAAAGACCTGCTTCTCGTAAGCCCACAATCCGCCCCCTCTCAAAGTCACTAAGCTGAGGAATTTGACGAAGTCTACGCACTCGCGGCATAATTATGCCTTAAAACAACACTTTGCAATACACTTTTTATTAGTCAAGCCACAAATGTGAACAAAAATTGCTAAAACTACAATCGCATGCAGCTCAAACCAGTGTAAAATAGTCGGGTAAAAACGACAAGATAGTGCATAGATAAGGCTGAAAATTTAATCAGATTTTATTTGACCCAAAATCAATTTGCATGCAAAAAATTATTACAATGAAATTATATATACTGGGTGTTTACCTTTCTTTGTCACTTAGCATATATGTATATATAAATTTGTCACTAATTAAATGATAAATATGTATAGCACAGCCTACTAATACGCTTAGTTGACTTAATTACAGGTACCGTAAATGATTTTCCCATATTATTTATTATGCTTGGCAATAAATACTAATATGTGTGCGCGATTACACTATCTGCTACCTACATTGTGCTCGATATAATTTACATCCCATTTGACAGTTATTTAAAATGCACTTCAGAGTAAACAGCGTGTTTTACTGGTCAACCTATTTTGCATAGAACATGACATTAATTTGTTCTATATTCTACGTAACAATTAAATATTTTTATCTAAAATTGTATAATACACTTACTACCGAATAGTTCCTTTTTAGTGATTATAACTTAGTATTTTTAAACGAAGTGGGTATACTGTAATGTGTTGACACAGACTATCGTAGAAATCTAAAGCAACGTGTTCGAAAAAATTTGCATGTTTTCGTTAATAATAAAGCTAGATGCAGGAGATCTCTTTTAACTATATCGTTATATGTGTTAATAATTAACATCAGTACGATAAAGTGACGCAACAAAAGTAAAGTAACATTTTAAATATTTTTTTCTAAAAAATGCTTTATAGTAACATATTTGCTGGTTTCTAACAATTGGAAGATTTGACAACACTATCATACTGACAAATTGCAAAACTATGCCTTATTTGACTACCTGACGTTTTGCTTTGATATCTGAAGTCATTTTTCAATCCCCGTTATAGAACAACAATACCTTTGTTAGATTTCGAGAAATTATTTCATTTGAAGCTATGGGATTCTAAATAAAATATCCCGAATATTTTGGAATTTAAACCCTTCTCCGCCCCTTGTGATACAATTAAAAGAGATATTGCTGCTCAAATTTTCATCAATTCGATTGAATTTAGAAACAACACAAACATTTTTTTTTCATGTTCAGTAAACTAAAACTGATGACAGGAAAAATTCGCATAACTTTTGCAGAAAACCCATATTTAGTAAAAGTTCTCTTTTTTTAAGAACAGGGGGAAACGTGAAAGTTCCCGATAATGATCAAGAAAGAATCTACCATCACGTTCTATTTTCATCTTATCGATTTACCGGAGTAATCCAGGAAGTAGGTTAGTTTTTACGTGTCCTATCAGCGCTCTAATGGACTTTGTTTCATTTTTAAATTAAATTTCAGTAATTCGTTTTTTGGTAAATTATTTAACGAAGTTTTTTAAATGATTTCTTTTCATATGCTGAAAATTATTTACAAACTTTTTCTGAATAATAGTATTAGTCCAAGAGCTACTGAACCTAAAGCTAATTGCGCCGGGAAATTGTTTTTTGCCATAATTCTCCTACAATTAAGGCATAATTTAAATTAATTAACAGTTTTCGATAAGTCGATAAAATTCTTATCTTTTGTCAGACGGAAAAAATTAAAACATTCTGATATTTCTTCATACATTTTTTTAGATAGAGCTCAATAAACGCTAAGCTTTGCTGTATATCTAAATTCATTTAAGGTGTAATGGAACAAGTCCCTACTCCTAAAGCATTTTCAAGTCACACCTAAATAATTCTCGCGTCTGTTTAGGCTTTGGTTGGGTTGTTGCTAGACTGAGCATTTACAAGAATAGCGCATTAGGTAATAGTATATTTCATTACCAGTCCGGAAAAAAGGATTTTTCTGTGCGCGCTTGACAAATTCTCGTGTGAGGCGCAGCCGAACACGGGAAGTCAAGCAAGCACGGAAAATCCATTTCTGGACGTGTAATGAACGATATTTTTTATTATACTTCTTTGAAAACGATAACATAAAACAAAATATAACATAAAAAAATACATACATACAAAATAAACTTGGAATATTTTTATTTTCACAACTGTTATCGGAATTTAAAAAAAAAACTACTAGAGTAATTAAAAATTAACTATTAATAATGAAAGATGCCACTTTTTCAGGTTGAGAGAACATTTTATTAGAATGAATTTAATTGACAGAAAATTAACAACGCTGACAATATGGTCTTTGGCAGGTATGATGCGTTTTCATGGTAACTTTCAAATCATTTAAAAGGTGATTTAAATTTGTCTATGTCAGATAAGATTGACAAAACGTCAAAAAATATTTCAGAAATTCATCTAAATATTCAAATATTTACGAAATAAAATACAAAATAGGTACATATTAAATATCAGATAGCATATAGACTTTCTTGAGTTTAGTTTATTTTCCTATACCTATATTTCTATTTTAAAGCCAAAAAATAGTCGGTATCTTCATTCAGCACACTGAAAGAACTGGAGACCAGGAAAATTTTTTCCGTGCGCTCTTTCCGTGCGCTAGCCCGAAAAAGCCCATCTTACATTATTACTAAAACAGATGAAAATAAGGTGTTTTCAAAGAAGTATAATAAAAATATATTTTTTAAAATTTCCGACTTCTTTATATCTTTAAAATGAAATTAGAAATTCATTCTTGAAATCTGACCCGAATAAAACTTTTTTCTTAAAGAAATACAGGACAATAAGTTAACGCCCATGCACCATAGACTGACAGAGAAGTATTCTCACATATACTAACTTTTTTATATGAAAAAAGTTTACACTGAATACATCTCAATTCAACTTCCAAATAGAAATTCCTATTTTTAAATTGCTTTATTGCGTAGGATATTTTTGAGATGATTTTTTTCGGAAAGATATAATATGCAAATAATACAGGTTCGAACAATTTTGAAGGTAGCAAATATTATCAAAGTTTAAGAACATTGGTGTAAAAATCAGAGTTTGAGTTAGGAAATATTTTGGTGCGCAGTGTAAAATCTTAAAAATAGTTATTTTATTATTATGTTATTTAGCATTATTTATATTATTATTTATTATTAAGGTTGGCCAGGTTGTTCTGTTACCAGAGGCGTCGATGCCGAAAACTAAGTACGTACGTATACGGTATTTGACAAAAATATTTTAATTCCAGGGTGTTGCCATGATTGTGTGAAATAAAAAACGGACAAGTGCAAGTTCGACTCGCTCATAGAGGGTTTCGTAAAGCGCGCCACGCTGCGCGAACCTCTGAAGTAATGGGTCAATTAATACCACCAGAAACTATAAAGAATATAGACAGACACTGGAATACACCGAAAAGCCGGTCTCCCTTGAAAACTTTGGTGGGTTTACTGGTTTATGGTTTAAAAGTTTGTTTGTCCATCAATATATATATATATATATATATATATATATATATATATATATATATATATATATATATATATATATATATATATATATATATATATATATACAGGGTGTCTGGAAAAGGTCTGTACAAAATGCTACCACGTATTCGTGAGACTAAAATAAGACGATTTAACCCAACTTACCTATATCCAAAAGTGTTTCGTTAGGGAGATACAGAGCCCCAAAGGGGTACTTAACGATTTACTTTTTTGGCTCTAACTTTTGAACCCACTTGTATAATTTAATGAAATTTTAATATTTTATGTTGGCCATCAAGACTCATAAAACCATACTACACTAGATGTTTGACATCGTCAGGGAAGTCAGGAACGGACTTGCCACCACACTCGTTGGGCCAAATTTTTGACAGGTATCATTTTACACAGCTCAAAACTAATTTTTTAAATACTCTGGTCATTCCTCTTTAAAAAAGGTACTCTACATTTGTTTCGATAAAATTAACTGTTTTCGAAAAAATTAAGGTTTTGTATAACACGTTATTGAAATAATATTACAATACTACAATAAAACACGTCGTTTTTATTTCGTTAACAATGTGTTATTGACAGGTAAAAGTTAAATCATAAAAAGTACTTAAAACTGAATCTTTTTGATATTTCAGAAATCGCTTAAACAGAAAAATGTTAAAAATGTGAAAGTAGTAGTAGTAGTATTCTGATAAAATTATTTCAAATGTTATACAAAAACTTAATTTTTTCGAAAACGGCTAATTTTATCGAAACAAATGTAGAGTAGTTACCTTTTTCAAAGAGGAATGACCAAAGTATTTAAAAAATCAGTTTTCAGCTCTGTAAAATGATACCTGTAAAAAATTTGGCCCAAAGAGTGTGGTGGCAAGTCCGTTCCTGACTTCCCTGACGATGTCAAACATCTACTGTAGTATGGTTTTATGAGTCTTTATGGCCAACATAAAATATTAAAATTTCATTAAGTTATACAAGTCGGTTCAAAAGTTAGAGCCAAAAAAGTAAATCGTTAAGTACCCTTTTCGGGCTCTGTATCTCCCTAACGAAACACTTTTGGATATAGGTAAGTTGGGTTAAATCGTCTTATTTTAGTCTCACCAATACGTGGTAGCATTTTGTACAGACCTTTTCCAGACACCCTGTATATATATATATATATATATATATATATATATATATATATATATATATATATATATATATATATATATATATATATATATATATATATATATATATATACATAGTATACATATTTATATAATGGTAGACAAACATACTATTAAACCATAAACCAGTAAACCAACCAAATGTCTCAAGGGCCAGGGAGACCCGCTTTTCGTTGCACGGCAGTGTTCGTCTATGTATTATTTAGTCTATGGTACTACTAAGACTATTGAAAATGATTAAGGATTAATAAATGCATTATTAAATATTTTTTAATTAAATAACTTTGTATGTAGTCTAGTTAAATATTTGCTTATCATAATTATTATTTTATGCATTTTCGTCGTAAAGAAGCAATAAAGCAACTCTTACATCATGACTGCTAAAAGTAATAAAACAAATTCGGATTAAAACATCCATAAAGTTCTCAAACCGGTAAACCAGGACTAAATTGATACATAAAGTACTTAACAGTATTGTTATTAAAAGTTTACGCCATAATTGTAAAATCAGCATTTTCGTGGCAAAAACATTACCACGGTATAATAAAATGAAAGAAAGATTATAACTTGGTTTATTATCACATAAAACGGTCTTTTATATTATGCTTAGCACCCCAATATAAATTTTAATATTCCAACAGTTAAATTTAATTATTACCCAAGTTTTTCACCACAAAAAAATCTTTAAAAATGGTGTTTTTAGAAGTGATTTATTGGATTTTTCCGGTTTTGCAGTCCAGGCAATTTGGGTACCAACTTGGCGTTGGGTTAATATACAAAAACTTAGCAGAGGAGCTTTTCTGTTCGCGTGTTACTTTGTTGTCGTACGTAGAATAGTATGGTAACCATAGATTTATTAAGAATGGATACGGAATGATTTAACATTCTTTTAATCCAAAACAAACTATTCTAAGTGACGCTGTAAACACAATTTGTAAACATTGGCCACATCTTATTTTACCTTGTATTTTTGTACAAAAAATACGTTAGAAGCATCACAAGATTTACTAAAAGTAAGTGAGTTGCCAACCCTACTCTCATCGTTGGACTACGTCATTCAAACGCCATCTCTCCGTTTTATAAAGAGCGATGTTTGAGAGCTATTTTGAGGGTGAACTTGTATGAAAAAATTCTAAATTTTTGGAGATGAGCTTTTTGAATGGAATGCTTTTGTATTATGAAATAATAAAATGTTAATTAAGCCCATTGTACAAAATATCAAAGTGCGTTCATACACTTATTAAAAAAAATGGTTTCTTCATTCCCACTCTTCCCAACTCTCGAGTTTCATCAAGAGGAGCCAAGCATCGTGGGCAATACCGTGTATCTTTTTATAATACCGATGGATACTGTAGTGTGCATTATTTGACGAGAAAGTAATTTTTATTAAAGGAATTTTGATCAGGGGTCACTGAAATAATAAATTTTTGAGATCGTCACACAAATCTGAAGTATCTCGTTAAAAAAAGGATAAGGAAGACCCTTTTATGATTTGTATGAAAAGTTAACAAAGGAGATCGGTTTTAAAAGTTTAAGCAGA
The DNA here is from genome assembly GCA_963971165.1 of Philopedon plagiatum. Taxonomy (NCBI): domain Eukaryota; kingdom Metazoa; phylum Arthropoda; class Insecta; order Coleoptera; family Curculionidae; genus Philopedon; species Philopedon plagiatum. Next base: position 11,218,752 of record OZ020195.1, read on the forward strand.
TTGCCCAGATAAAGCCATTTGCATTGGCTTACATTAACCATTTCAGTTTTTTTTTAATATTGAACTTGGCAGTGTTAGAATTTTATAAGATTCTGTAATGTTGGTTTAGGACGAAGATAGTTATTATCCTAAAAAAGATTATCTAAAGCTTCGAAATTATTTTAATATAGTGATTTATAATACATGAAGTCAATGATATTATTTTCTTGTTGTTAGTTTTTTGTATCCTGATATACCGTACAAATGGACATGAATCAGGTAAGGTAGGTCATATGCGAAACTGAAGTAATGTTGACCAGAAGTTGCCCATGCGGACAGATTTCATAATTTAAGTTATAAAACCAAACATAACTCTGGATTTAGTTCAACCTCGGAGAGAAAACTGGGAAAAGACGGACTAACTTACTGTCCCTAAAAATGGATTCTGGTGATTCACAGGTGGAACAAAATACCATATTGGATTTAGAACAATATTAGAATACTTTATTGCATTCATTGTCACCGGACTTATGCACGTGTGCAAAATTTCAAAGCTCTAGCATAATTATTATTAGAACTAGTCGAAATTCTGATTGCAATATTTCGACCATAGCTGACTAACAAACTAACTAGCAGGTGAGTGGATGGATAAGGCTCTATTTAAACCTTACCTCCACCTTACTGTAATATATTTCCATAGGTAACTGGTTCGGTTTTCATCTGTGCGCAATCTCATGCAGCTGCGACTTGTAAACAGTAAAAGACATCAACTTCACTGAACAATCGGTATTTATTTCTGGTAAATATGTACAACCATTATTCGTGACACTAACAAAAACATGACGTGTATTCTCAGATTCTGTCATTACGAGATACGAGATTTTATTGTCGTATATTTATTATGACTTTCCTTGGTTTATAAAATAAAATGTAGGACTATGCCTAAGATAAATGGGAGTGTTTCCCGCACTGATTTACATTTACAGGAGTATGTCTGCCTTAAAGAAAAAGGGAGATTTTTTCCCGCACTGAATTACATTTACAGGACTATGCCTTAGAGACAAAGGGGCGTCTTTCCCGCACTAATTAACTTTCGGTCTACTAGACCTTCGCGATTATTCTCCGCGAGTCCGGCCAATTGCAGGTCACTTTGTTATGACTTACGAATCATATTTAGATGTTATTTTATTAGTGAAAGGGTTGACCCGATACTCTAGGGAGGTTGAAGTTGGTAGCCATATTTGCTGACTTTTTATACATTTATTTTAGAACGTAAAATCAATAAAACTAAGAAATCTTCAAAGGAAACTAAGCTTTGACGGTCGCCGACAACGTGCCTGTGCTTTAGAAGAACTAAATTAAAGGAAAGATTTTCTTTTGATATTTTAGCTGAAATTGTCTTTATGTTTTGCCGATGACTGCGTATTTTTATGCAAGTTAAATTTACAAAGGAGACAAGTTTGAGCTTGTTTTTTTTTAAAAGGGATTTGATACTTGCTTGGTTATTAATATTTATTTGGAAATAAAAATAGAGTTATAGAAATTAATCGTAAGGTTAAATAAAAGTTTTAAAAAAATAGTCTGCCTAGTCGCCTAATGACATTGTCTCAATAAAAACTCTACGCTAAAATTAACCAGCCAGATTCTCTAACGCTAGTCCGGTCTAATTTGAAAACCAAATGCTTTAAACTGGCAAGTGTAAGAATAAGACAACTAAGTTTTATACTATTAATTTTCATCTGAGCTTTTTCGCAAAATTTTGCAAACCAAGCAAATTGCTGAAATATTCGAATAATTCATAAGTTTTTAATGGCGACTCACTAACAATGACAGGAGAAGAACCTGTCAAAACATCACTGATCAACTATAAGATCTTAATTTAAAGCAGTACTACATCTTAAAACTTTCTAGTAACTCTGAACGATAATTTTTTAATTTATTTGTTAACTGTTAAAAAAAATCCACTGCCTCTTGTTTCAAATTTTTAGTTTCTGTATGAACATATTTGACAAATAATAAAATGACACATAATTAAAATGACTTTTATAGTCTTTTTCTGCAGTTATTTCAAATATATTAGCTCGTGCATCGCCGACTAATTTAAAGTTAAGCGAGATTTTCGCGCTGCCTCTGCAGGACATTTTAAATTACTTTTTAAAGATAACAAAAAGATAGAAACGTACTTTTGTTAGCTTTAAATTAAGCCTAAATTTAGTGAATAACAAACGGGCCATAACACTACATCATTTAAATTTTGCCTTTTAACACTACTTCGCTTTTATATTTTCCACGCAGCATTTTAGCGGTTTTAATAATGCACAATGCACGTTCGCCCCATTTTTAGTGGGGTATAATAAATTTCACAGCGTTATTTTCACGATATTCTCTTCTTTCTCAGATTTTTAACAAACTTTTTATGTAGTTTGATTTGCATAGTGGATTCTCTATGCGGCATAAAATATTTTATATTTAATTTTAATCCAGGGAGAGCAGTTATACGGAATCTGGTGCTAAGTTTATTTTTACCTTGTGGCTGTATGTAAAAGAGTAATTAAAAATATATTAGCCTATGTTTCATAGTTTGCTATTATGGAGATAAACGGAGCTCTAGCGAAAACATTGCGGTAGTAGTTTCTACTTACGATATAAGTGTTGTAAAGGTTCACATTATGACACGATATGTTAAAGTTGTTAATTTCTTTATAACATACTTAAATGCAAAGAAGCCAGTGTTTTTCCTAGGAACAAAAACCTACTCGCCATTGTAAGGATTTACGTTTTGTAATTAGCCTTAAGTTGCTCTTCTTTCCGAGTTACTTTAATTACTGTCAAACGTGTGTCAAACAAATTTAGAGATACGAAAAAAGGCGTCTTTTAAAAGTGAGTGATTTTCAAGAAGGTTTAAACTCTGATATACTAGAAGCAGTGGTAAATAGAGCGATTTTTAAACGCTGTTGCTCATTTATACAGTATGTCCACGGAATGGGGTAGACAAAAAGACAAATGAACCAAAACGTGAAAGATATGAAAAAAGGTCATGCTTGCTTGGGTTTGGCCAAAGGAAAAGGTTGTTTTAAATTTTAAAGTAAAAATTTGAAGTTTCTAAATTAGAGTCTTTTAAAATCAAAATTTCATCATATACAGTGTGTGTATAAAGTCTGGAAACGGCTTAATATCATCACAATTTATTGGCCGATTTAAACCAAATTTGGCACGGTTGTGTAAGAGGATCTAACGCACCGAATGACGATATTGGCGTTGTTGCCAGCTTTTCAGTTTGTCTGGAACTCGAACGAATTTTATATTTTTAAATATAACACCCTGTATATTTTTTCATTTTTAGTTTTTACTTTAAATTTGTTACACTTTTGGTATAACATACTTTGTTCCTAATATCAGTAGTTCTCGAAATAACGACGTGTTTTGAAAATACTAACAAATTGTGTTTTATTTATTAATAAATAAAACACCAGTTCAGTTTTGATGTAAAGTCATAAAAGCTGTCATTTTTACATGCAAAAATGTCTTTAACTGAAAGTGAAAGAATTACAATTCTTATGATGAGAGGATTATGGCGATAGGGTCAGGACTTTCGAAGAGGTTAAAAATCTATTTAATGACGCATTTCCAAACCGAAATCCAATTTCAAAAGCAACTGTTCTAAAAACTGTCCGACGCGACGGTTTGAAGAAACTGGAAATTGTAGAGATAGGCGACGATCAGGACGACCAGCAGTAGTAGATGAAGAGAAAAGTTTAGAAATTTTACAACACTTTGTTGAAACCCCTGTTTCTTCATTAAGTAAAATTTTTCAAGTAAGTGACGTCTGCTTCAGATCCATTCATAATGTTTTAATAAAACATAAATATCACCCTTTTAAAATACATGTAGTTCAAGAGTTATCAGAAGATGATTATGAGCGAAGAATTGAATTTTGTGATATTATGATGTCAAGGTTTGACCAAAATAACCAGTTTTTCAATTTTATAGTATTTTCGGATGAATCAACTTTTATGTTAAATGGTAAAGTCAATAGATACCACTGTAGGTTTTGGGCAAATGAAAATCCCCACTGGATGAGAGAAGGTCATAAACAACGCCCTGGAAAATTGAATGTGTGGGCTGGGCTTCTGGGTAACCACAAGATCGGTCCATTTTTTATTGATGGAAACTTAACATCACAACCTTACCTTGAGCTATTGGAAACGCGAGTAGTTCCTACTATACGAAATGTGATGGGTCCAAATTATGCAAGTACATTCTTCCAACAGGACGGAGCTCCTCCCCATTTTGGTCGAAACGTGCGCGAATTTTTGAACAACACTTTTCCGAATAGATGGATCGGTAGAGGGGGTTAAAGACATTTTTGCATGTAAAAATGACAGCTTTTATGACTTTACATCAAAACTGAACTGGTGTTTTATTTATTAATAAATAAAACACAATTTGTTGGTATTTTCAAAACACGTCGTTATTTCGAAAACTACTGATATTAGAAACAACCATACCAAAAGTGTAACAAATTTACCAAATTTTTACCAAATACCAAATACCAAAAGTGTAACAAATTTAAAATAAAAACTATAAATCAAAAAATATACAGGGTGTTATATTTAAAAATATGAAATTCGTTCGAATTCCAGACAAACTGAAAAGCTGGCAACAACGCCAATATCGTCATTCGGTGCGTTAGATCCTCTTACACAACCGTACCAAATTTGGTTTAAATCGGCCAATAAATTGTGATGATATTAAGCCGTTTCCAGACTTTATACACACACTGTATATTATTGTCAAGTCATATTGAATTGTCACTTTTTCATTTGATTACAACTTTGATGTCTGCGACGTATTTCTCAAAATATTATAGATGTTGTCTTTAGAGCAAAGAATATTTATAATCCACAACTACAGAAATGCCGAGAATTGTTATCGCTACGTTATTGGGATGTTTCAAGAAAAGCTTTCAAATGTACAATTATGGAAAAGTCGAGTACATAAGTTAGTAATCAGATTTCAAAAATCTGAATCAGTTAGTGATTTAAAGAAGACCAAAAAAAAAAGATACGACGAGAACGATGCTTCTACATTCAATAATTTTGCAATCTGTTGATGAAAATCCTATGATTTCGTTAAGAAAACGAGCACAAAGTTTACAATTCTGTAAAAAAGTCATATTGAAAATGTGTTTAACAAAAATAAAATTTGTCCTTTTAAATCAATTTTTAAACCAAATGGAAAATGGAGTTACAAATGCTTGGATTTTTGTTTGTGGGTCGGTGATGAAATTCTAAGTAACAACGTGAACTTTCATAAGCTGATACTGTTATCAAATAAGTCAACCTTCAGTACAAGCGGCATTGTAGCTTCTCAGCAAGTGGGGTAGGGAAAATCCAGAGTTTAGAATTGCGAACCCCAGCACATTGGTACCAAAGACGTTTTTAGCAAGGTAATAAATGCTAAAAAAATAGTAAAAAAACCTTCTTGCTTAATATTTTTGTTTCTAGTAAAAATCATAAAAATAAAAATTTATATGTTGGTAATAAGAACTTTTTAATGCCGTTTTTTTGCTTAAATTATTCTTATTGATATATATATATATATATATATATATATATATATATATATATATATATATATATATATATATATATATATATATATATATATATAAAGGTAAAGAGTGTTTATTTTTGGTAACTGTACGTCGACTCACAAGAGAAATATTTTATTTGCGTAGTCTATCCCATTTTTCTAAGCTGCTTATATTTTTCTTAAAAGTTTATTTCTTAAAATAAAATATATAGCATAAACTGAAAGACTGAACTTTGACATAAAGGATGTGTTCTTCCATTAGTGTGGGTTGGATATAAAAACTAATACATTTTCTGCCAATAGGCATTGTAACGTGGGTTTAGGAGGTTTGCTGAATTAGGTTTAGAAGCATATTTTTTAAATTTTGACTGCTATTTTAAACATAATTATTGACTGTCTTACTAAAACGAAAACTACGCAAAAAGTATCGGGGGAGAACTACATATTGTGCCACCGGGCATATAGAAAGTTTATTTTACAATACAGTTCTTAAAAAGTGTTCCGTCTATACCTATTATACCGAGTGACTGGTAAGTAAACGTTAAAAGGTGTTAGTAGATACATTTGCAATTGATTTAACTATAATATCCATTATGCAAAACCTAATGGTTTTGTAATATTTAGCACAAATCATCAGGTTTTTTTTGAGTTTAGTTTAGTTTAGTTTATTTATTTGTCCGTTGGCTATTGACAGTAAATAGATTGAACACGTCAAAAAGTTTACAAAATAATTTAAAATATTTATACTTACAATATCACACACAGTAAATAAAATAAAATTAAACAACACAGAACATTTTAAAAGGTAAAATATTTGGACCACACTATATACTATTCTGTTAATCAAGAAAGTAATGACAAGGCAACCATTAAATACAGCATATAGAGAAAAAGAAAGGGATGTGGAAGAAACATATTACCTAGTATTGTTAACCAAATAAGTTTCAAACTCTGCCACAGAGTAAAAACAGTTTTGTATTAATATATGTTTAATGCTATTTTTAAACTGGTTTACACTTGTGGCCTCCCTCAGAGCCCGAGGCAGCGCATTGATCAACCTGCTACCAAAATATCAAGGTGACTATTCATAGAAAGCATGATGGTGTTTTTTTAAATAAATGTCTTGTCTTCCTCTAGTGTTGAGATAGTGATGATCTCCGCTAGAAGCAAGATTTTCTATGTTTCTGAATGTATAAATTAAAGATTTTAATAAAAATATAGATGGAACAGTCAGCATTTTGTTGTCCCTGAAAGTCTCCCTGCAAGACTGATTATAAGGTACGTCAAATATTAATCTTACTAACCCAAAACCCTGTTTAAATCCATTGAATGACCCCAGACAACAATATTAGATGAAATAACAGAATATACCAGGGAATAATATATGTTGAGAATAATCCTCACGCCAAGACAGTCTTTAAGAGAATTTAGCACGTAAAAAGCCCCACTTAATTTCTTGCAAACACAGTCAATAGTGTCGCACCAGGACATGTGACAATCCAAGACAATACCCAGATACTTTACAGACTGTGAAATCTTTATCCTAGCAGAATCAATGTAGATAAAGCTCTTGTACATATTTTTTCAAAATATATTTGACATTATTTTTGTTAAGTAACATGAATGGCCAAGCCACATTATAACTAGTGTCTGGGACAAAAACGGGTTAAAATTAAGTAAAAGTAATAAAAAACTTTCTTAAGTCCGCCACATATATTTCAAACTAACACTGTACAAGTTTGAATTATGTTGTGGTATGACTTTCTTTAAGCAAGGAAGCCGGTTGGCTCAGTTTTGAAGCTATCCCCGATTCAGTATTTAATAGTTAACTGTATTTGAAAGCCAAAACACATTGTAGTTTAAATGCGGAAACAAGCATTTACCGTTCGTGGTGGTTTAGTTAGTTGACGAGCTAGCCTCCCGTAATTAACCACAATTTATTGATTTCAACTTAGGTTTAGTATTACTCGCGTTGCTTAAATTAAACCAAATAGCCTGTATGGTTGAGACTAAATTAAACTCCTATTTTAACCAGAAAAGCTGTGTTAATAAATATACTACCCACTAATATTTCCTCCTGCCTGAAATTTTATTAAATCATAAGTAGATAACGAATATGTATTGCTATAAAAGTACCTTCGGCATACTTATTAAAGAGATTCACCGATTTCTTTAAACAACTATTACATTGGTGTTAATCATCACTTAGTTTTATATCTAAAAAAGAAATTTCTTAATGGCGAACGGCAAGTCCTTCTTAAGATACACACAAAAATAATTTGATGGTAATTTTTATACCAAAAGTATACACTCCTTTTGTTTTTTAGTATATTTGCTTAATATACAGTTAGAATTTTCAAAAAATCGATTTTTTTAATTTCATTTTCGTAATGTACAGGGTCTTCCAACGAGGACTGAACAGGGGCTCATTTTTGAGCTTCCTTGTATTTAAAGAAAAATCTAAAATAGCCAATCGATGTACTTTTTCCTGCAGAATTCAAATATGAAACCAAAAATTTATTTGAACCAGAAACAAAAGAGTTACGCTACGGATAAGGTGTTTTTTAAATGGAACATAGCTTTTTTTATACGATTTTCGGAACGAGTGATTTTTTTTATGTCCGTTCTGATTAAAATATTTAATATTGTGACAGCTATTTTTATTAAATTTTAATGTTTTATCCAGTATAATTTAACTTCAACCTGTTTGAAACATACACTAGGTAATAAAGGTAAAATCACCTTGAAATCCTTCAAAGTCAAAAAATTTGACAAATTTACTATAATATTGCCGAAATGAAATATTCATTAGATGAGAGATTGCAGATTGTTGTCAAATTTTTTGACTTTGAAGGATTTCAAGGTGATTTTACCTTTATTACCTAGTGCATGTTTCAAACAGGTTGAAGTTAAATTATACTGGATAAATCATTAAAATTTAATAAAAATAGCTGTCACAATATTAAATATTTTAATCAGAACGGACATAAAAAAAATCACTCGTTCCGAAAATCGTAGAAAAAAAAGCTATGTTCCATTTAAAAAACACCTTATCCATAGCGTAACTCTTTTGTTTCTGGTTCAAATAAATTTTTGGTTTCATTTTTGAATTCTGCAGGAAAAAGTACATCGATTGGCTGTTTTAGATTTTTCTTTAAATACAAGGAAGCTCAAAAATGAGCCCCTGTTCAGTCCTCGTTGGAAGACCCTGTACATACAGGGTGGTGCAACCAAGATGGGGTGGACGATTGTGAGTAAACGGTGAGGAATTTCGAAAATTTTTTTTTTTGGATATTATAGATAGTCAAACCCGCTATGTTTTAAAATTATAGCCATAATACAGGGTGGTCCAAAAAACTCGTGGCGAACCAAACTTGTGTTTTTTTTAAATGGGACACCCTGTATATAATTGTTCCAATTGATTCTCCTGTTCGTTACGATCATTTTGATATAGGGTTTATTGGGTCTAAAACTTATAGTAAGGGAATGGGACGCGGTTAAAGTTGAAAAAATGCTCAAAGTTCGGCCATTTTTAAAAAAAAATTTAAACAGGTATGGAAAAACCAAATATTCCATAAAACGTTACATATCCTTGAATACATTAATCGCTTGCAATTTGTTTAAAATTATTCACTGTTATACAGGGTGGTCAAGTTTTGCAAATACGCCCTGGACTCATTTTTTTTAAATGGAACACCCTGTATATTTTATTTTCATCTTAAAGATAACATTGCTAGCTTTCAAAAAATACCATACATGATGCCTTTCTGACCAACAGTTCTTTAGTAAACCAGCCGTGAAACCAAGGTTTCTTCATTCTAATACGATTATACTGAATTTACGTTGTTTATTATTAAATATCTAATATTAGGGGGCCATGACACTATCATAAATGAAACAGGATTGAGGAACTACTGCCGCACAATCCATTATTTACAAGTTAAGTGTAGGTGGCCCAATAATTATGGGGTAAGAAGACTGAGACCCGAAACTTTTACATGTTTATTAGAGATATTTCAAAAAACAGAAAATATTGTTTTTAGGAAATGTAAAGTAATTAATAAACCAGTTATAAACAAACATAATCAGTTATCAGTATTATTAATAGTTTAAAAAAATTAATTAAGCAAAAACAGAACATCTTTTAAAATTACTTCGGTATGTACTTACTTGTAAACCTAATTTAATATAAACAATTAACAATGCTCATATAAGGGGTTCAACTAAACCACCATCTTGCTGAAGGCACATTTCGAGTCTATCCATAAATGAAAGTTTCACTTTTCTCAAAGTCTGTTCTGAAACGTTGCGAAAACTGTTTCTTATTCTCGTCTTCATATCTTCCACAGTGGTTGGAACCTCTTTATAGACTTCTTCTTTAACATGCCCCCATAGAAAAAATCTAGTGGTGTTAAGTCGGGTGGTCTGGCTGACCACTTACCTGGTCCACCTCGCCCAATCCAACGATCTGTCTTCCAATTTATCGACAAAATATCTTACATTCCTATGGCAATGCGGAGGCGCTCCATTATGTTCAAACCATAAGGATCCCCTTACCATTAAACGTAAATCTTCAACCAATACTGGCAACTCGTTTCTCAAAAAATTTGTTTATAACTGGTTTATTAATTACTTTACATTTCCTAAAAACAATATTTTCTGTTTTTTGAAATATCTCTAATAAACATGTAAAAGTTTCGGGTCTCAGCCTTCTTACCTCATAATTATTGGGCCACCTACACTTAACTTGTCGGATGGATTGTACGGCAGTAGCTTTGGCAAGTTCGTCAATCCTGTTTCATTTATGATAGTGTCATGGCCTCCTAATATTGGATATTTAATAATAAACAACGTAAATTCAGTATAATCGTATTATAATGAAGAAACCTTGGTTTCACGGCTAGTTTACTGAAAAACTGTTGGTCAGAAAGGCATCATGTGTGGTATTTTTTGAAAGCTAGCAATGTTATCTTTAAGATGAAAATAAAATATACAGGGTGTTCCATTTAAAAAAAATGAGTCCAGGGCGTATTTGCAAAACTTGACCACCCTGTATAACAGTGAATAATTTTAAACAAATTGCAAGCGATTAATGTATTCAAGGATATGTAACGTTTTATGGAATATTTGGTTTTTCCATACCTGTTTCAAATTTTTTTTTAAAATGGCCGAACTGTGAGCATTTTTTAAACTTTAACCGCGTCCCATTCCCTTACTATAAGTTTTAGACCCAATAAACCTTATATCAAAATGATCGTAATGAACAGGAGAATCAATGGAAACAATTATATACAGGGTGTCCCATTTAAAAAAACACAAGTTTGGTTCGCCACGAGTTTTTCGGACCACCCTGTATTATGGCTATAATTTTAAAACATAGCGGGTTTGACTATCCATAATATACAAAAAAAAAATTTTCGAAATTCCTCACCGTTTACTCACAATCGTCCACCCCATCTTGGTTGCACCACCCTGTATATTCCAGTACACACACAGAAAATTTCAAGGCAATCCGGCGATTATTTTTGAAGTTACACGCATATTTCTAAAGACGTGTCAGAGCGAGTGTACACTATGTAACGTGCTGTTGAAACTTTAAACGCGTTTTTCTCAAAACTGTGTGTTTAAAGTCGGTGACGAAGATTTCTCGGAAACGGCTGAACCGCACAAGCTTCTTAAATATATTTTCTAGTAATTAAGCGAAGGTTTTTTCTCACCGATGAGTAGTTTTTTATATAAACAATTTAAGGCCAAAATTTGGCCAAAAATCGAGTTTTTTTTCTGAGAAGCCGCCATTTTGTCAAAAAAAAAAAAAATTTTGCATATTCCTTCGATTAATTAGAAGACTATACATTACTTTAACGAAATCTGTTTGGTTTTTTCATTTTCGATGATCGAGTCCAGAGATATCGTTGTCACCGCAAGATGCCTTTTTTGAGAGGAACTCCTGGAGATCAGCTATAGCAGCTTTCAAAATTATTATTTTTACAAATACAAAAATCTTAAAATACAGTTAAAAGTTACCATAATATGTGTACAAATTTTCACATTAATAAATTTAAAAGTCTTCTCAGGAAAAATTCTTGAAATATCGCTTTTTTAGGCCTCCTGACTGCATATAACCCCTTAAGAAGCATAATACAGCGTCGGCGCCTGGCATGCCTGTTCTAGAACACTTTATAGATGGAGACATTTATTTACTATAGAATTAACAGTAGAAATTGTTTCCAGTTAAGGAAAATATTTTAGTTACTGAATAATTGTTATATGCTAAGTAAATGTAATCAACAATTGGTTACTGTTAGTCTTAGAGTTCGCTTAGGTATTGAGAGGGTTAAATGAAATCTAATGGTCACAGCTATCGTTTTTGGGGCATTAGCATTCTCTGTTATTCTTCTTTCTCGATTGCTACGGGCTCCACTGGCAAGACTGTAAGTATGACTGTAAGGCATATAAGAAAAGGTCAAGTGCTTAAAGGTATCAAGCAGGATTTAAAGAAAATTTGATAACCCCAAATTACTCCACCGCTTTTTGTTATGGCAGAAGAGCATATCTTTTTAAGAATGACATAGAAATTGTAATAAGGACGTATGTTATATTACAGTTAATTCTAAAATAATAATAATATATTTATTTCTTTTTAAATCTTTCTCTACGGCTTTAGTGAAATTACTGAAATTAAATAAGTACAAATTTATGTACCAATATAAAACAGACCACCAAATAAATAAAATAAAAGGCAACTGCCGGATGATTTGATGGGACTCAAATTGTTAGAAATCAGCACAATTTCACCAGATGTGATTCTCCGAATTATGTCTTGTCGCAGCCTTCTCCAACCCTGCGACCATTAGCAAAACATTAAGCCAAATACACTGACATAAAACTATGAAATACCAAACTATTTTTAATAGTTATTGAGTTCTGAACAGTTTGAAGCAGTATGACATACACATTATTATGACACGCATAATTTTGTGAGATATAATTCTCCCGTAACTATTGTTTTTTCTAAAACATTATTTTCGAAAAAAGCTGTTACATTAAATTTTATGTGAAATAATTCGGGTTTACTTTGTTTTTTTACAAGAAATAACCTCACTTAAAAAGTACTGTTAAGAAACATCTTACGGGGGATGAATCTTTTATAGATTTATAGGTTGGTATTCGTTTATAAAATAAGTAAGTTAATATAGCCTTACGAATAAAAATACTGATGATTTTTATTTTAAGACAGCCTTTGACTATCTTGCGATGTGAGCATCTATTCTGTTCTTTTCCCAAATTCGGTTTCAATATCTAGAGACCTGTTATACAGGGTATTTCTCTACCGACAAAATTTTACAGGTAATTCTTTGGCGAAAAAGAAGCAAAATTCCTATCAAATACTGTTACGGCAAGGAAACAGCATCCTTCAATTTATTAACAAAATATAACTTTTATAATTTCTTTTTTGCAAGTCAAAATTTCTTTAGATTTTCGAAACTGGTTTACACCTTAATTTTGCAATTAATTAATGCATGTGTAAACTATACCTCGAACGTTCTGTGATATTCCTTGCTTAGGGAAAATGATGATATTGTGGGCCCGATATACATTCGAGTAGATTTTTCATGCTAAATTTTAAAGTAGACCTGTTGAACCTTTCTTGGGAAGATTTGATAACCTGTTGTGTACCTGCTTACAGTCTTATTTAATAATCCTAGACCACCGGTGTTTATCAAATGCTATTTTATTTTTGATGATATATATTAAACTTTATGACATTGTTTCTTTGCTTACAATGCCTAGTCGTTGGGTGTCGAATTTTCATGGTAGCTAATTGTAGCTGGATTCGGATTAAGGTTTGGTTAAGTCACTTTATTTTATTTTAGAAAATTGATGGATATTTTGAAAGTGGTTTGTTTAAATTTGACATTGTTTACAATTTAAGAAGTCAATGACCAGAGGTTGACATTGACTTTTTTTTTAGTTTTTGGGTCAAGGAAGGCGTGGTTGCTCATATACTCAGAGTAGCTCTATTCGGTTGGTAATTCAGCCTGGTTCTTGCTCCTAACGATGGCGGACTTCCGGCGAATTCCCGGATTAGCAGATTTTTGTAGGATAATTTAATTTTGGACCGGATGCGGTTGTGAGATTCGCAAAGCAATGTGGTCTTTTGATCGGAGAGGGAGATGTTAAACTTTTTCCTTTTCATGGCCGGCCACCGAGGACTTAGGAGGTTGGACTTTCAGTGAATTTTCCCTTTTTAGTTTTTTTATGCCGAATGGGCAAATAAAATGTTATTGGGATGATATCCTAAGAGTGAAATAGTTGTAACTGTTTATTAAGGTAAGTGTGAAATTGTACAGATAAGAATTAAGGATTGTAAGCATGGAAATTTAAATTGATGTAATTATTTTTGTAAATATGTAATTTGAATGGATGTAATTATTTCTATTATCATCTTATGCTAAGAATGGTTTCTAGGGCTGTTTTGACCTATATTTTATATAGTCTATCTTCGTTTTAGGGTTTCAGGATTGGGTTATGGTACCTAACCTTTAGTAGAAAGTACTGAAGGAGAGTCTGGACGTAAAATTTTAACCGAATCGAAGATTTATGCCTCACTTGTGCAATAATCATTTCATCATCGGATTCATACAATGCAATAGGGGCAATATCTCATTATTGCAATTCAACCATTATTTCTATTTTACTAAAAAGACCTAAACGCCCGTATAGCAAAATCTAAACGAAACTTTAAAAGGGTATTCCAGTATGTATTGAAATACAAATGGATTCGTTTAGCAAAATTAAATCCAGTTAGGCTTGTATATTTCACTCGCATTGCCCACTGCTTACTTTGTTGTTTAATTGAGCGTAAATTAAATGTACACACAATCAGCCTATTACTGCGCTTCTATTTGAGTACAATTCGTAAGCAAACGTGCCTAATATAATTAATAATCGTTACTATTTCTGATTGGAGCAACAATATCTTTAAATGGTGAGAAAGCTAAAAGGTGGGTAAAAATAGTATTGAATTAAAAAAAATTATAGACGTTGACTTGTTGAAAGTTAAAGAGTGGTGTGACTCTAACCTGCTTTCTTTTAATATTAGTAAAACTAATATATTACATTTTAAATGTAAAAGAGAATTCGCAAAGTGAATTTTTCGAAAAACAGCTTTTTCGTAAATGGATTAACGAAATTTTTCAAGAATATTTCCTCGAAAACAGATTTCGAACCTACTACCCATCGCACTGCTAAGCCAAAACAATCAAGCTGTGTGATGTTGTTCTAACATACACGTTTGGATTCAATTAAAATTACCTTTGTACTCGTTAATATTAACACAGTTAAATTGAACTTAATGGTGTGTTTTGTGTAAGATTATGGCATAAAATACACTACGTCATCTCTCTTATATAAATACATTATTGTTTGTCTATGATCAGGTTTGTTCCTCATAGGTATTTTTCCTAAACAAGAACGATGGATTTTTTCCTGGCACCTGAAATTTTAGCGTATATAGCCGCTCCTGACCCGAATTGGTGGTGGCGTCGACGACCCAGTTGCCGCAGCCGACACGCAGATGCACCGGCCTCGTAAAAACGTCTCAAATGCTCGCTATGATTAAGAACACCTGCATTTAAAATTTATGGCTACAAAGCAGGAGATATTTTGAAGTAGGTAATCTGTAATGCGAGTTTTAGTTATTAATTTAATCTATTATTATTTTTGCAATGGTTAAATGGTTATTTTAATAAATAGATATTTTAAAATAGGGTTGCCATCCGTCCGGATTTCCCCGAATATGTCCGGGTTTTAGGGGCGTTCGGGGACGTCCGGGCGAGTTTTGATAACGGGCCCGGATTTTCGTTAGGTCAAACCCACTGCAAATGTCGAAAGGATGTTATCTTTAATCACTGCTCAACCTCAATGGATCCAAGAACAAAATGGACTGCAACTAGAAACCATGAGACATATGATTTTTACAAAGGTCAACTTAAATTATACGATTTGCTTCAAGAATATCACTTTTTAGAATTCTAGTCCTGTCTATTATCGGTTTTTAAGAATTTGTGTTTATTTTTGGAGCTATTTTTACGAAGTAAGATGCTTCCAAATCTACCTACTCGTCAAACCACACCTTCTGAAACTTAGTGCGCAGCTCTAGCTGCTTTCCTAACTTACTTAGTTTTATCGGTTTCTTTGAGTTCCTGAGGTTATACTGCATGATGGTAATGATCATTTTGTGTGTGCAACTTCATGCTATCTCTCTTAATCAAAGGGTGTGATAAAGAAATCTAGTCTTATTTTTCGTTATACAATGGAATATAATCCTTATAGTGCCCGGACTATACTGCCCGAATACCCAAAAAAATGCAATCCTTTATAGGAACAAGTAGGCATTTAAGATCCTTGCTACACAGTCATAATATGAAGCAATTGAATCAGTGGTCATGTAACTCTTTGTTTTCCATCTTCTTGGCCGTAAAAGCGGTAACAACTTGAAAAAAAGATTAGAAGAGGGAATCGTAAAAAGGCCTGACTGACAACCTTTAAAACTAAATCCCATTTTTTCTAACTTTCCATTTTGTTTTACCATAATGTACAAAAACTTATTCAAATTGAATTATTTTTACTACGTACTTACCCCCTTGTTCGAGTTATATCTAATTTTATGAAATATCCGTTTAGCTGCCTATTTAAATTTAATACCTGTAGGAGAAAATGTTTGTGTTAAGGTAAGGAAAAGGGTATCGACCCAAAATCCCGTTTATTCCATTTACCCTTGTAAAACAACAATAAAAGGGTTTTGGCTTAACCTCCACTAAATCAATCATTTGTTATTTTGTTTTTTAACCTTTTCCGGTCAAAGCTTATTGGGCCAATAAATGATATTTAATTTATAATGTATAAATAATGTATACCAGAAATAAAAACTAAATGGATAAATCCAGTAAATTTTGTGCGGTTTGACGTAAAACTCTGCCTTTTTTCTTGCCTACTATCCATTTCTAAAGTTTTGACCCCTCAGTTTGGAAGCTTGTAAAGTAAAAAGTACAATTTTAAAAAATATAATTTTCACATATTTCGGTCAAGTTACTTGTCTCTATTACACATGTAAAACTTTGTAACCGTAGATGCCTTGGTACTTTTCTAATGGGAAGGTAAGTGTAAAATTGTCACCATTTTTTCCCTATTTCATCAATTACTCAATTGTAAAAATGTATTGTGCCTTACTGGTACTCCCAGGCCTAACTAATTTTTTACAGGAGATAAAGTGAACCTTACTTTAGTCCCAAAAAATATTAGTTTTATTTTTTTTTCTTAGGTTTGGTAGTAATATGCAAAAAATGATTGTGGTTATGGAATTACTACCAGTAATCTTACAGCAAAAATTTTTGTTTTTTTGTATTACATATAAAGAGATGTAACTTTACGTTTAACGAAAATTTTGTTTTGGCAGTTGTCATAAATGTAAATACAAACAATTAATTTGTGTAAAGGATAGCAGCATTGTGCTTGCGGGATGGAGCGGGGCGTCGAAGGTGCAATAGTATGGGTGTTAAGGTAATAATCATTAAAGTAATGCAATATAGTGACGGTTTTTTTGTGCTCTATATGATAAATTAGGTAACTGGTAAAATTAAGAAAAAATAAGTATATGCATTGGTAAATATTTACATTTATTTGTATTTAACGATTTTCGACTGTTTCATTAAGATCTATAAAATAGGCAAAACGTGTGTAGTAGAGCAATAGTAATTTAAAAATATTACTTCAAAGTGAGTAACGTAAATAGGCCAATTAGCTTTATTTATTTATAATTCACCTAAAAGAAAAACAATATTTTTGATGTTCCCTTATTTTTATGATTCGCATATTTGGAAAATTGTAACAAATGCTGTGGTAAGTTTGTCTGCATTTGCCTTTGCTTAATAATAACAGAAATATGTGAAAGTGGCCTGTTTACGTAGAATCACATCTGATTTAACTTTTAAGGTACAAAGCCCTAATAAAATTTAGTTAAACCTAAAACTAAAAATAACCTGATTGGATTACACTACTCTTTTTTACCGAAGAATACCTACACTTGTGGATCGTTTTCTCCTTCTTCATCATTACTAAAGTCTTCATTTGAATCATCATCTTCATCATCTTCATTTAACTTTATAATTAATGGTTCTACAACAACATCAACTACGTGGTCTTTTTCTCTGTAGCATTCCTCAATTTTATTAGCGTGTCCAACGCAATTTTCCCAAACAGAATTTGGCACGTTCTGCATCGTTTCAAGACACAAATTTAGTACATTTGTGATTTTAAACGTAGTATTCAATTTTGCCACTTTATTTTTCACATACATATGCCCAAATTAATTCAATTGCGTTGAATTCACAGTGTGCCACTGGCAACCATAGAAGCTTTACATTATCAATTGCAACTCCTCTGCAATTGTATCTAAAAGATACGTTTTTGGAAAGTGATAGTTCTTGCATAGGTCTAAAAGCATTGGTTTGGTTAATTCATTAAACGTTGTAAATCCATCGGGCAATGCTTGCTTCTCGCTGGGATATCCATTCTATTATTTTTTGTTTTGTCCAGGCAGTTGTAGGATTTCGAAAATTAGGATCCAACATTGTATGATACGGTGCTTGGTCAATTACGATTATTGATTTGTCAGGTATTACGGAAAGCACTGTTCTAAACCATTCTTCGTAATGTTGTTTATTCATCTCGTTATGGTAATCCACTGACGCCGCACTTTTTTCCCAACGAAACACTTCAGGCAGCCATCCAAAAACCCATTTTTACTACCAATATGTAAGATAATAACCCGTTGTCCTGATCCTGATGGCCGTTTTATTCCACCTCTAAAGCCATTAATTTCCTGTATATCACCTCTGTATTCATCAAAATTATCCCGTTTTGTGGGATTAACTCTTTCAACTCAGCCAAACTTCCTTGAATGATTTGCACCGCACCATGTTTCATCTGTATAAAATATTTGCCAAGAATCTTCACGATATCTCTTTATGGCGTATAAGAATTCCGCTCTTCTGGCAGCAATTGTGTTTTGTTCCATTAAAATTGGTTTATTAATTAGTTTTTTATAGGAAAACCCAAGTTCTTTAATCCAGCGGTACAAAGTCATTTCTGAAAATTCTGGTAAATAATCGACATCTTTCAATTTCTGGTAAACTTCTTTTATAGAAGGAAACCGGCGCTACAGGTAAAAATTTAATATTGTTCTCCTTATGACGCCCTGAAAAATCTCATCACATTCCAATCGGGGCCTTCCACTTCTCCCTTTTGATGGTATAATAATACCGGAACTTTTTTCTTCCGCAGCAACACGTTTAACGGTGCTTTCACTAATACCCAGGCAATCTGCTGTTCTTTTAACCACTTGCTCAATCAAAATATTTTCCAACCCGTTGTCTATCTCTTGTTGAAAGTACGCTCTGACTTTTAATATAATATTTTTCATTTGTTCGTTGCACTGACGGAGACATTTTAACTTATTAGACTGTATTTTGGTACCGTATTTTTGGTTCAGATCACATCAGGTATTTATATAAATTCGAACAAGATAATCTTAAAAATCGTGTGAAAACAATAATAATTTCAAATTACTATCTACCACTAAAACCAAAAATTTAAATCAACAATAAGTAGATATAAACAACCACAATCAACTAAATAATATTATTTTACAAATCTTTTCAATACATAACAAATAGATTAAATTCTAAAGAAATAAAAATACATGGACCTACGGACTACATACGACCTTTACGACGACGCCACCGTACTGTGATTATGTGGGTAAAGGCATTTAAGACTTTGCATCTCTTTCTTATGTGGCTTTTAATATTTATTACAGTTTTTACAAGAACTAAAGGTGCTTTTTTTACTTTTGTGTAATAAAATACATTTGTATAATAATAACTACGTCTACGAGTGTAAAGATTTTTTTTAAGGTTTTAAATTGTCCACAGTACAGCTGATACACAAACATCACTAAAAAATAAAAAAATAGAATTTCAGACACATACTACCAATCTCTTGCGAAAGTATAGATATTTTTCTATCTACCTTCAAAATTGCATTTAAATAGGGAAAAAATTAACCAATATATAGACATGAGAAAATCGTTTATCAGTATTAACGCAGTAAAATCGTTGTTTTTTTCTACTTGATTATGAATAAGTTCAATATCGTTTACACTACAATAATACATTTTTTGGAAGAAACTCTTGGACAACGTCCTAACAAGCTGTAATTTTTTCAGTTTATTCTGCCCCGTGGTTTTTTTGTTATTGACCCTCAGACTGAGGGGTCAAAACTTTAGAAATGGATAGTAGTGCAGTCCACGTAGGCCTTTAGCATAAGAAAGTGTTTCTTATGAGATGCAGGGATGCATGGAAGCATGATAATTTCTTGCCTAGTGCAGTCCACGTAGGCCTTTAGCATAAGAAAGTGATTCTTATGAGATGCAGGGATGCATGGAAGCATGATAAACTTCACGAAGGTTTTTTTTTATAGACAGGTTTTCATTAAACAATATTTTAACTGTAGTTTAAAAACAGAAAATAAAAACTTCAACTAAACTTTGTTTTTAAAATCTCTCTTCTATGATTGCTGTCAGTGACGCCTTCATAAGCAGTTCTTTATTTAATAACAAAAACGGATGTATTTCAAATTTCGTTTTATGAGCAGTTTCAAAGTTTATCCATAATCAAAAAGAATAGACAAGGTAGAGGTGGGGGTGTGGCGTAATGGGCTTATTCAGTCACTTCGCGTTTTCAATAAATATGTCAATATTATTGCCCAGTGAGTCAACCGATACTGTCACACAGAAAATACGTCGGTTGGGCGGATAATAAAAAAAAATGAAGGTTTGAAATTTGACCAAATTCATCATCACGAAAAACAACTGAACATACTGGGCAATGTGGCGAATCAAATTAAGGGTACGGCAACACCGCAATGCGCACCTTTGGCCGTGTTTTTTAATAATTTTATTTTGAAACGTTTTTCAGATGTATTCTTAAACTCAACAAAGTATCAGAAGAAAATTTAATTGTTGCCATGAGTTTATCTTGCAAATATATAAGTACGTGATATTCTTCTAGAGTGTTTTATTCTTGATTAATGAATTATTTTTTCAATGTGCAGCGTCTGCACGAACATTTAAAGTATATCTTTCTTCACGGTTTAGTCGGAAACGCTGTCAGAGATCTACAATTTACATCTAAAGGATATGAAAAAGTGTTTTATAAGTCATGTGCGCTTCAAAGGAATGCCATTTCCAAAATGATACTATCTCGTTGTTTTATAAAACGAAAAAATATACAACAAATACACTTTATATGCACGGCGAAGTTTAGAAGAAAATACGTGGGTTTTTATTTCGCATTCCACGTTTTTTCACTTTGTAAGACTATAAATACTTGAGATTTTGTTGACTGAATATGCAAAAAAATAAACAAGTTTGGACGAAAATATTTTCTAACATGAATATAATGCACAGCGTTTGTTGTCTTCCATATATATGGATACAGATGTAATAAGCTCTTATGTAAAAAAATAATTTTTTGAAAACAAGCTTTTATTATTTCGATGTACTAAAACGAAAAAATAAGTGTTTTTTTCATTGGGACAAAGCTGAATGCTATTTATGCGTATTTGGACGAAGTTCGAGGAGGTTGATCCTAATAAAAGTAGTATTAAAGTTATCACTGAAATAGATATAGGTAATATAGTTAAATTTATTGTCTTAAAAGCTTATCGCGTGAATAGCAAAGAAAAAAATACATACTTAGGTATCTACTTACAATTTCTGTCAAACAAAATTAATGCCTGTGTGAACTTTTCGCACGCGACAAGCTTTTAAGAAATTTAACATGTAATATATGTTTCAGTGATAACTTTGATAGTACTTTTATTAGGATCCATCCAGGCGAACTACGTCCACTTATAAATAGCATTCAGCATTGCTCCAATGAAAAAACTATATTAATTTTTTTCGTTTTAGTACATCTAATTAATAAAAGCTTGTTTTTTAGATAAGATTTATTTACAAATTTTTAGCTGTGTCTTAGCCTATGCATTTCTGATAATGAACTATTATTACAAACCTTTTACCTGTTAGCTTTGAGCTATTTTCTAATCTTCTATTTCGTTGAGAAGTAGTTCCTTTTCCCATTTTGTTCCCATGAGTAGGTATCGGATAAATAGACGGTCGATCCTCCCAGTGATCCGCGTGGAAAGGACTAAAATACAACAGGGTGCGTGCCCTGAGATGGTACCTTCGCGACATTACATTGTTTGACACCCCAATGCCACTCACTCGTGGGCACGGCCTCACTTTAATTTAGGTGCATTACTTTACGCCTTACGAAACCTTCAGTCCGGGTTTAATTTTGGAGTTTTCCCTCTCCTAGACAAGTTGCAGACCAATGCTAACGACGCCAATCTCACCGATCCAAGTTAACCATTTAACGTTAAGCTTATCGTATTCTGCTCGTCAAACCCTTTCATTTGATAGCCATATCAAGGAGATTGTGAAGAAAAAGTTAATCTGTCATCTTGTGACGTTCGCCATATTGGGTTTAAAATGACGGCACAAATAGCTTATCGATTTTTACTCGTCAAACCCATTCATTTGATACTCATATCAAGGGGATTGTGAAGAGAAAGGTAATCCGCCATCTTGTGGCGTCCGCCATATTGGGTTTAGAATGACATAAATCATCGTATTGTTGTTGTTGCAAAATGCAATGAAATAAGTCCACAAGTTTGTGAACTCTTATCTCATATACAGAGTGTTCGGAAAATGCATTGGTAAACTTAAAGAAGAAATTCTGCATGGAAAAATAATACCTATGTTATTTGTGGATAAACACATTTGAATTTTGTTATAAAGAATGCAGCCCCTAAAACAAAATCTTTTGAAAATAAAAAATCTTGATGTGACTACTTTCTAGAAATTTATTACAAAAGCTGTTTTTTTTTCATTATACCAAAGTATGCTTAATATAATTGTGCTTCGTCAATTGAAACAATATTTTTGATGAAATAAATTTATTTAAAGATGGAGAAGGTTTAAAAGTGAAGATATACTTTTTTTTTTACTTTAAACTTAGTGCAAATTTTTAAGAGCTTTAGATCTTAATTTAAGATTCCCTTTTTGTGGGCAGTAGTGGATGTAGTATAGGTTGATAGTCGTAGCCAAATTCGCAAATAATTTTTATTGAATTATAATTAATATTTCAACGTGCACACCATTTGCACCATCATCTGGTATAAGTCTATGTTGATAAAAACTACCTAACTTCTTTCGTTCGGGTCGATAAGGTCCTTCATGAAACTACGACATGCCGAAATTTAGGACGAAAAGAAAAGTTTTTATAGGTCAACTTTTTCTCGGGAAGCAGTGGCCTTTCTGATAATGATATCACGTTGTTTTATAACGCAAAAAATACCTACAACTTTTTGCTTTTTAAAACTTTTTTGAATAACCCGAATGTTGTGAAGTTTCTACTACAGTCCACTTTTTGCGTAATTGAATTAACCCCTTATAGCAAAAATATAAAGACGGACATAAATCTGGCAAGTCTGTTATTTTCCTCTTCTGATTATAAGGAATTAGAGAAGCTTACAGGTTTTATAAAGGTACATGCATAGGGTTTTTGTTCTAAGAAAGACCTACAATAGGGTCCCACGGTGAATGGAGTGTAAGAACAATACGCAAGGAGCTAGGATCGACACGGTAGTTTCCAATTTAATTATGGTTAGGTTTGCATTAGGTTTGCTCAGTTTTATCGTCCGGCCTTTCTCAGTATCCATTTAAATTTGTCTCAGGAGGTAAGCGATGAAGCTCACCGGTGCATGATATTTGCTGATGATATTAAAATATGTAGCGCCAACAGGAACGATTGTGAAAATAAAGTAAAGAGCTCGAAAAGATCCCGTAAAGATAGGACACATTTCGGGTAGTGTTGTAAATATCCGTATTCTTTAGATATCCGGATAATACGGAATCGGAATCAGCTAATATCCGTATCCATTATCCGAATACGAATCCATTTCTTGACCCGCGCGACAGATCATGTATACGTCTGCCTGCAATACTAAAACATTTCCTATCCGGTTCCGGATACACGGCTAGGTAGGTCCATGCGGTATCGGTATCATTCGAACTCGAAGGTTAGGGATAGGAAGGCACCGTCGGCGTCGTTCGTTCTCGTTTGAATTCGGTTCGGGTGAGGCGGGCCTAGTTTAACCAATGGGTCTCATCCCATATGATACCCGTTACCCCGATAACTATGCTATCTTTTTTTAGGAAAAGTTAATAGAAAGAGAAAGCATAAGATCAAATATGCCACATCGCAGACCGTGTTGTTCGCTTACACTCGATTCCGTTTTCTCTTTGCACTTTGCATTAGTATACAGCCGATGCGAATTTATTTGATTCCGAATCCGTATTCAAGTTCTCGGCCGGTTCCGGATAATCCGGATTCTTTTAATATCCGTATCCAACGGATTTTTGGATACGTATCCTTACATCACTAATTTCGGGTACCTACTGCAAAGGCTTCGAGTTGAGTATATTTTTTTAAATTTTCATATTTTTATTATTACGTTTTTTGTTGTATAGTTGTTTCATTTTCCTTAATAAAAGTTAGCTGATAGCTGAACTATGTATTTGTTTGATTTAAAATATCAAAAATGCATTAATCTAACGAAGTCTGTCAACTGCTCACTTAGAGCATTTCTTTCATAAAAAACACATGGTTCAAATTTCCACCATACCAGTTAAAGGATATGCAAGAACACACTGTCTTTTTTGTCTGTTATGCCACAAAAATTTTCTTTTTCCAGAATGTGTCATTTCCACCGCTGAAAATTGATATATTACTCACACTAAAATGTGACGTCATAGGAATTTACTACAATATATAGGTAAGATTATAAATCTAAAACTCAAATGACACCTAATTAAACCATTTTATTTTTTAGGATATTTACCTAACAAAATATCAAATTTTATATGTCACGCACAACTAAAAAAACGTGGAATGCAAAATAAAATTTCCATTTATTTTTCTTTACAAACACGACTCCATAATCGAATCGTTTTTGTTCTTTTTATGGCGTGCTTTTTTAAGCGACGGGATATTATGTAAACGATTCGTTGTTTTTTTACTGCTAGTTATTAAAAACTGTTTTAAAATGTTTATATCATAAAAAATATTTTTTTTTAAAGAGAAATTGCTATTTTTAAAATATGTGGAAATATCTGTACATGGAAAATTACACATTCGTGATGTTCTTTACACTCAAACGGTCCTTGGGGCTTGCAGATAAGAGGAAATGTGTAAATTCTAAACTGAGCACAGGTATACATACATATATCGTGAAACTCCGGTCCGATAAAATCAATCAATTGAATTTCATTTCAGTCAACTATTGTGCTTATTGTAAAGCATTAGAACCGATTTAGTAATCCTGTTGCCAGTTTCATAAAATTGCAGAGAGCACAATAACGATACAAATATATATTACACTTTGAAAAATTTTATACTTTGTTGCACAATAATTCTGAATACATATTTACTAGAATAGCAGTTTGGTGAGATTTTTTGCATCATAAATTTTGTGTACAGGCAACCCTGCACACAAAAACGTGTTACAGCTCTACAGCTGTTTAATTATGGATAAACATGACTATTGTTGGAAAATTTGATTGTTGATGGATCGGTATAATAAGAATGTACTGAGGATGATCATAGGTTGACGAAATGTATTTAAGAGAAAATGATAAATTATGCAGAAACTGGGATTTCCTTGTAAATAAAAGCGAAATAGATTGTCTCCTCTTTCTTGTACTACTACGGAATAGGAGATGAGACGCCAAAGCTCGCACATCCCTGTGTTCCATCTAAATTTATTTCAGGGGATTTTTTCTGAAGCTTAAATTCTTAAACCTTAATAAGATTTTTTACAAGTTAAAAAAGACCGTTTTAAAGAATATTATGCCAAACAAAAACCCACAAACTTGTAACAATAACGCTTTTGTTAAAATTTTCTTTTATATAGACAGTCAGACGGGCTTTATTTTTAGTCAAACTCACTTTACTGTGTAAACTTGTATTTTATGAGAATTTATGGTTTGATGTACTAAGCTTTCACTTTAGTCGACTATTTGAAAGAGGCCTTGTCTAGCTTGTTTATTGTTGCTGCTTCTGGGTTCTATTTGTTATACTGTATTATTTGGGGCGGATATAGACTAGCACAGTTAAATATGGGGCAGATGTGAATATTTTTTGCATGTTAACTGTTTAATAAACTACTGTTTAAAACTGAGGTAATACACTAATACATAATTAAATAATTCACTAATATTTCATATCGGTCTTACATTGGTTTTCTAGTATAAATGAGTTTTTAGATTTTATTCTTAATTTTTGTATGAAGAATATCTAAAATATGCAATATTGGTTTCGACAATAAGGAATATGTATGTTTTTTAGTGCTCCGTGAAACGGAATACTTATGGAATCATTTCGGTGTCCACCCGTGTGTCTGCCACAGGCGATTTTCTCTGAAACTATTCGACGTAAAATCTTGAAATTTGGCACAGAGATAGAGAGTGGTGGCCCAATTATAGACGTGAAGTATAAAAAGTTGAATTTTGATTCTGGGGGTTAATTTCAGGTGGTTCTTCAGGAAATGAAATCAAATTTCGAGGGCATCGTGTAGAGTGTCGAACGAAAGCTTATTGAAGCACGAATTTAACAATATATTTGATGTATTTTCATTATTCGTTTTTTTAGGGAAAAGGGCTTAAAAATTGCTGTCCCCCACCCTAATCGCCAAAAGGATCGCTCAGAAAAATCTAAAAAAAAAATAATGAACATTGAGAATTACATAGGTGTAGATTGTGGAAAAATCATCAAAAAGTTGCATTTTGATTCTGTGGGTTAATTTTGAGGGGTAAATTGGGCAATGGAAAAAAAATGATAAGGGCATCATGTATGGTGTCAAATTTAACGATATATACGTATATATCATGCATTTTTTTATTGCCTTTTTTAAAACATTTTTCGGGAAAAAAGCTTCCGCAAATATTTTTTTTTTTTGATTATTTCAATAATGTTCTGTTGAGACAATATCAACTTTAATATAACTAGTGTGACAGTAGTCAAAAATAATACTATTATTGAAAATAGCATAGCAGTTTTTTCTGTGTATAACTTTTTGTCTTGCTCAGGTATTTATGACCTTTAGAATTTGGATTACTGGTATTACTACTAAAAAATTACACAGATACTGTGTTCATCTTGTGATACACTGCATATTAAATGAATCTTTAATGGCCAACAAAAATATATATATTTAATATTAAAACAATTATTTCTGTTGCCAATTTTGACTCATAACTCCGAATTCGTTGAGGCATGGGACTTAAGCAAAATGATATACAATTTTATTCACTAAGGCAATTACCTGTCTAAAAACAAATTTACTTTTGTTCTATAAATCGACCTTTTGGATATAAAAATAAGTTGCTTATTTTCTGGATGAAAAAACGATATTTAATGTCCCGATGACTACCTTTTCCCTATGGATACAATTTCATATATTTACATTTGTTTGGAAGTTTACGAAAATCGAGACCA
This sequence comes from Philopedon plagiatum, assembly GCA_963971165.1. Taxonomy (NCBI): domain Eukaryota; kingdom Metazoa; phylum Arthropoda; class Insecta; order Coleoptera; family Curculionidae; genus Philopedon; species Philopedon plagiatum. The sequence goes on from OZ020195.1 coordinate 11,246,009, forward strand.
ATAAAAGTTTTGCAAACATAAACCCGGGTAAAGACCGTTCGAGACGGCCATTCTTTTGTATAAATACAAAAAGTTTCTCCATTATTTGTTTCTTATGGGATTTTGTATAAATAAAACCTTAGATGATAAAACTTATAAACAAGATGCTCAGGGAACTATTTTATAATATACTTTTTGTTGACGATAAAGTCCAAAGTTTGATCGGCAACCGAAAGTAAAGGGTCACCTATTTGTTTAGTATAAGGGTTTGTTTAAACACGGGGCGTTTAGGGAATCGGAATAGTCGTTGAGATCCTGTTAAATTATGTTAAAATAGTACAAAATATGAAATGAGTCTAACGGAGTTACCGGTAAAAAAAGCTAGTTTTAAGCTCTTTCGTTGCCTTTTCACAAAGTACCTCAATTAATGTAACATTTGATTTTACCTGATGCCACATATTATTATGTTCGATTGGGCTAAAAGTCCAGTAGTAGGGGTTATGCCGCATATCTATACATATTTCTTCTTAATATATTTCTAGAAGATCACATTTTTTATATGTATTTTCAAAATATATATCATCTTTTAGTTCTGAATTTCTAATTTAGTGTTATTTGAATTAGGAACTTTAATTATTTGATGGGGATATGATGTCCATTACAACTACACCGTTCTTAGGCATGTTGGGCAAAAGATGATTTTTAAACCAATCTTCAAAAGTTCTGCTGTGGTGTCGTCATGGTAGTCCAAAGATGAATCTTTAATATTTTTAGAGGCCATCTAGAAAACGATCTGCCTGACCATGTAGGTGATAGTGTGGTTACAATGTATGCAGACGATACTTCTATTACGGTATCTGCCGATACCCCTGATCAATTGTATGTCAAGGTAAGAAATGCATATGACAAGATGATCAGTTGGTGTCAAAGGAATAAACTAATAATCAACGAAAATAAAACAGTATATTGAAACTTTAATCTTTAATAAAGCTGCTTAAAATTAAATTTAAGATTATATTGATCGCCATTTAATCGTTGATATCCATTGCAAGATAATTCCTAATTATCCTAATTAACCAATAACGTTAACGGCAAACCATTACTGGTCACACAAACTAAAACCAATATTAGCTTATATTCCCGACAAATATTAACCGTCAAAGCAAGCAGTCCACTTCAGCTAGAATTGCTTACCAGTGTAGGTTGTCGGCACCCTTGCAATTTAATAATAACTGATTGCAGTCACTGCAGTCAATAGTTTGAAGTAGTTATCTGCTTCAAAAGATATTTAATCATTTTTAGAGTACCTAAACTGAGGAATGTAAATGGTGCCCTATTTATATATCGAAATGTTTGCAGGTTTGTTATAACTTTAGTTTAGTTAGCAAAAGATCATTGACCAGAACTGAGTGATTTATTTTTAAAAAAAGTCACGTGTGAATTGTTTGTCATAGATTAAATCCCAGTAAGGAAGAAAACCATGCACTAGATAAATAGATACAAGAGTTATCTCATCACGATCCGGAATATTGCCTTGGCTTCCGTCACTAGTTGGTTTCATGGTTTCCTTTGCATTTTTTGGTCCTTTGTGATTGGTTCTATGTTTACTATTTGCAAAAGATATTAAAATATGTAGAACCAACAGGAAAGACCTTAAGAGGATAGTGCAGAGCTAAAGGAGTTTTCTAGAGGACACCTCAAAATCAGCAGAAAGAAATTTAGTATATGGATTTCAATGCGAAGGGAAGAGCAGAAGTAAGGATGCGAAAATAAATGCTTAATAAAGAATTTTCATTACCTGGACCCCACCTTCACAAAATAAAAAAAGGCAAGTTGAGGGCAAGATAGTAGTCTTGTAATAATGTATGGAGCGGAAGCATTGCCAGTAAAGAAAGTGTCTGAAAGAAATAATACGTGACAGAAATGTAAAAGTTAAGAAGGATGTGTCGGTAATAAGGAGAGACACTGAGGAATAAAAAAATAAGGGGAACAGCCATAAGTTGTGGAAAAGAAAACTACAGTAGTGGGAGTACCTGATAAGAAGAGATTGTGATTATGGTGGCAGAAGAGTAATGACAATTAAACTGTGAGTGGTAAAGGTAGACCAAAACAATGATAGGTGAAAAAAAGATTAGCAGGGGACATAGTGAATACAATTATTTAGAAATGTTGACCCGTTGGTATGTAATCCAGCGCTCCGAGGGGCATATAGCCCGGAGAATAGCTGTTTTACCACTATTTGTTGAAATCCTTATTCTATAAGGAATCTTCAGGTGGTTAGAGAATTGATTCTCAATTTTTAGCATATTTAACACTTTTTTCCCAAAGTATTTGGTATGATAAAAAAACAACGTTATAAGAACTAAAAAATACAACTACTAATGAATAAATCAAAAAATAACAAGTGTTAACTAAGTGTATTAGTTAGAATCGATAAACATATGATTGCTTTATATCGCCAACTTATTTAACAAATATATAACAGAATTTACAAAAACACATTAACATTTTTCTTAACATAATCTTCATTGCAAAAAGATTTTGGCTGTTAAGTTTTTAAAATTTAATTAAAAGGGTGCACTCAATAGACAAGTTTGTTGAAATAGCGATCATTTAATTAGTCACCGTCTCTTCGGCGAGCTATTCATTTAATAATTTAATTTGGCTTTTACGTAACGGTATAGACGATTCAAGATGACTTTAAGATGACACCAATGCAATTAGTGCTGTTTATTTAACATTTGCTTACATTAGCAATGAATATATTTTACTTCAAGATTATGAGAATATGTTTAATTGGAATTTGTTACAAAAATACCACAAATAATGTAAAAAAGTAAAAGAATATAAATAACAGAATCATTTACTAAGAAGGTTTGAGGTATAATAAGTATTGGTATCTGATATTCTTCTGGTTGATCAGTTAGGTTTAGTCATTGTTAATAATCGTTGGTGGAACTATGCAAAAACATTTCCATAACAATAATCTTAATCACTCAATCATACGAAATATATTTTATCTCTGCCTGGGCTGGAACCAATGCACCAGTAGAACGGGTTCTCTCTCTTATAAACAAGTTGTGAACAGCTGATAAAACTGAGTTTCAAGTTTTAGTACTCAAAGCGATGTTAAACACTAAGTTAAATTTTGATAACACGTGTCAAAAATTTCACACAAATATCATCACCTTATTAAAGAAAATTTGTTCCCCCGAAAAATATAACACTACATAAATAACAAAGATACTCATATGCAGTGGCATATTTAAAGGGAGGTCCAGGGGGATCTGGATCCCCTTCCGAAAGGCAAGAAAACTCTTTTTTCTTATTAAATATGAATAAGTCTTAAAATTAAAACCATTTACAAAAAAAATAAAAACAATAAAATAGTAAGTAAATAAAAAATTTAATCTAATTTAATTTATGAAATTTGATAGCAATTGGGTGAATTCTTGACGAACTTTGGGCGTGGCTACGAAAAATTCAAAAAATAAATGGTCAGGTTGATCATGCCACTCTAGATTTAAAAAAAAAATACTTTAAAAATGTTCAGTTGACGCAAAAATTAATAAAATGATCTCTAGATCACAAAAATGACGAAATATACAGGGTGTCTTTTTTGAAAATTCAAAGTGGGGGTCACTTCTGGCTAAACCCCAGGTCTTCGAAATTTGACAAGTACCTAGAAAAGTGACTTTTTATTAGCCTATGACTCCTACCAAGTTTCATCTTGTTCGATTAAAAACTAATGAAATGGCAGCCGGAAAGTTATCTCGTTGACACCCGGCATATGAGATATAGGCAAAAATGTTCATGAAGTAGATATTTTAATTTTTTTTCTTTTAAAATGTAAATCTAAAAATAAAAATTAATTGTTTATTTTTTTTTGGTTTTGCTCAAGTTTGTTGGGCGTCAGCAATACAAAAATACAATAACAACAAATATTTTGATTCTTGAAAAAAATAGGCTGTTTTTGTGTAGGTGATTTTTTAATTAAATATTTTTTCCTTGAATACGCAATAATTTAGACAATAAAATACTTGTTGTTTACAATAATGACATTAGCTCAGATATTTATTAACAAAAACAAAAGATTTATTCTTACATATTTGTCTTTGGAGAAAAACAAAATTAATTTAAGTCAGAGTACGAAATAAGGTAGCCAATTAATAAATAAATGTTTACTGTAAGAAATAAATATTATTAATGTTCTCATAGGGCCAAGACTGCGAGCTAGGGTAAACTGTGGAGTTGCATCGCAAATAACGTCATAAAATCCCAAAAATGTGGAATTATCTGTCTGCGCAAAGAGCTTAAAGTTTCGATTTTATAGGAAAATGGCAGTTTTTTAATATATTTTTTTTAGTATCTTAAAATCGTTATATAAACTGTGAGTAATGCTTAAATGCTGCCAATAGGTCCCTGATAAATGTATGTCGTATATTTTCTTCACCATTAGTCCCCATCGGGTTTAAATCAGGACTTCTTGAGCACCAAGGCTAGCACGTTAAATATAATGTTTTGCTCAAATCAGTCTCTCACTATTTTGGCAGTTTGCAAAGGGCCGTTGTTTTATTGGAATATAAAGTTATTTTCCGCATGTCATACCTGCTGACGGAAGCAGCACATTTCTAAAATTTGGAGATATAAATTACTATTTAATATACCACCAATATTCCAACATACATCTGAACCGTGATAGCTTATCCCAGACGTTAAACGAGAACCTAGCTTCCCTTTCTATATATAATTTTCGTTATAACGGGTATTTGGTGGCGTGTAAACTCTGCTGGCTGTAAAAATTGCTCAAAGTTGTAAATAGTGCTATCTCATCTTTATTTCTAAATCTATGATGTAGATATACTTATATCTCATTTTTAGAGGAAACCAATTCTACCTGTATAGTTACATTTTTAATAACCTCTTAATGACTTTTGCTTTACTTCAGTAAAAAGAATCAACGTTGCGAATGTCATCACTGTATTTACAAATAAAAGCACTTACCACATCACAATTGGCGAGACACGAATCGGCGTAAAGCCGCATATTTTTTCATAAATTTGCATTTTAATTTTACACGTAGTCAGAACGTTTACCTGAAACAAAACAACACTTTAGTCAAATAAATATGAAATAATACTCCAGTTTCATTTAAAGTTGAAAATGTAAATGTAAGAATAATTTGTTGACAGGTGTTACACATGTACGTTGAAAGTAAAGCGAATTTAAGAGAAAAATAAAATAATTCAAAAATTAAGGAGTAAACAATTTAAATTTTAACTGAGCACAGCCTCGAATCCACGACCTCTTGGTTTCCTAGCTGAGACTCTACCTCTGGACCACGTTGCTAATGTGAGAAAACCCGTGCCGATGCCGTTATATTTGATGATTAACATTGGCGTGGCTGAGAGATCGTATTTCTATGTTTAGCAGTTTAGCCGCTATTTAATAATACATTAATACAATGCAAATACAATGAGCATAATATTAGGTACCTAATTAGTTTTTCTTTGTTCAACCAAAATGTTTTGAAAGCGTATATTTCACGGGGCGGTTCGAGTGTATTTCCATAGTGGGAGTGGCGCGATATTATTGGTGGGCCGTCGACAAATTTTGTCTCTTTTTAACTTCCTAATGCGCGTATGTCTGTTTCTCTCTTAGTTTTAATGAATTTATATCGTCCACCTATGAGGCAAATTTAAAATACGACAAAGCCCGGAGCAAGCTTGGTTATCTTTCGAAAATGGCTTGGCTTGATTATTTGCACTCTTTTGAAAGAAAAGTTTTGTTTTAAAAAATAAATTATTTGGCGAATCATTGAAAAACAATGTAGGTGGGTCATTGACTTTATGGACTGGCCGCGCCTGCCCCCTACATGTGTGAACCCCACCCAAGTGAGTAAATATGGGCCCAGCAAAAACATTATATTCGTAGTCACAACACAATAGGAGACGTTTCAATTAAAATTTTATTGGACCTAATTGAACAACGATTTGCATCCATCACACCTGCAGATTGGGCAAAATATTGATATTAAAGACTATTTTTGGGAAACAGATCAATACTTGAAAGAAGTAGACTCGCTAATAATTCGACTTAGCAATAACAGCAGTCATGACGATTCCGCATCCGATGATACTGACGATGAACATTATTTTTTTTAAATACATATATTGTTTTTCCTTCCCTCGAAACACCACTGCAAGTGGATCAAAAGTGGCCAGCTTTACTGACAAACTAGAATGTGCTAACTTAAACCAGTTCTAAATATTAATCCTATGAGATTGTCTTCAAACGATTTTTATTATTTATATCACTTTATAATTTTTGTCTTGGAACTTACGCTAAGATGAATTAACTTTTATTATGGTGAAAAATGCATACTTAAATACAAAACTTACCATTTTCTTTGTAAATTTGCGAAAAAACTTCGAAATAAATTTATAATACAAAACTTAGTCGACTTATTCCTACCCTTGTCAACAAACCCTTGATTAACAAACCTGAGCAAACTATTGGTTGTCCAATAAGACCGCTCTTATCAATAGTAAATAGGGTCAATAATGATAAATAAATGATTTATCAAAAATTTACTTAACGTTTCGCTTTGCAACTTTGACAAATATACAAATAAATTAGTAGATATGTTTTAACAATAACAACTTATTTGTGTTAGGGTATGTGAACATATCAACTGTAAGCTTAGCAAGACCTGTCAACTCGTCTGACAAGGGATATATCCCCGAAATCTGTAGGAAGATTTATTGTCTCCTAAAATGAAAATTTTTTATTTGTTTTTATCGGCTTCAAACTGGAAGCCATCTCGTAACAATTCCGAAACTAAATATATTTGTCTGCCGGGATAATATGTTTACTTTTTAATATAAAAACACACGAATTAGTGAATTAGCAAAAAAAATCAAGCAAGTTGTCTAAATTGTACAATCAAAACATTTAAAAAGACATACCCGGCTAGAACGACATAGTTCGGGTTTTCCCGTAAATACTCTCATTAAAAACATACTAACTATAATTTGTGCATGGGCAATATGCTAGTGTCAGTCGTCCTATGTTAGTTAATGTGGGTTAGTGTACGATTTATACGACATTTTGCCGAAAAGCTTTAATGCCATAGAATTTAAAATTTTGTTGATAAAGCTTCAACCGAACCTAATCTTAGTAGCTTTACTAACAACGATTCATCAACAACTGAATCGCTGATATCAAATAAATACCGTTATAGACATTTTATAATTTTTAGGAGAAGAGATTACAGACGAAGTTTTGAACGTATTGATGATGAAACAACCAAAAAATCATTTAAAAAGGCTGGACCAAGATTAATTTTCTCCAGTAAACTTAGAGAATATTTGAACACCAAAGTGCAGGAAGCAGAAATTACAAAGTATCTAGGAAACTAAGAACCCCACAGCGATTACAGTTTTAGAGATAGCAATTCTACTACCACTAAAATGAACGTCCTGTATAAAATTATTCTTAATAAATGAAAAATAATATTATACGTTGTATGTGTTCCCAATCTTGGCTACCAAAATACCTAAAAGCCATTTTAGTAATAAGAGTTTATCTTGTAATTGGTTATCATAAAAGTATTTTTTGGTATTTTTATTCCCTAGTCTTTTCTATGAAGTAGAACCGTATTTCTGATCATATACACAATAGACACCTACTATATTTCTGGTTAGCTGCTGAGGGTTTCTATTTTAATCCTTTATTTTAAAAGGTTAAAAAGACAGAAATGTGGAACGGGAATTAAGCACAACCATACTGTGGTAATAAAGTGAATACTTACCATAATTAATTTTTAATACTAGCAGCTAGTTAGCTGTTTACTTGCTTGGGTGACAACTAAAATCTCAACTAGTGGTTATTATTCTCTATACTAGCCACTAATAACATGACTGCTAACTCAATACTAGCTACCAATAAACATTAAGTAATATAAATATAAAATATCCAAGATTCACAAATTATATTATTAATTTTAGATTTTATGACATCGATCTTAATGCAAGAAAATGCATTAAGTCGTAAATCAGCCGATAAAGCCGGTGTTATTAAGGAATATCGATAAGGGCATAAATCGTGACTTTCAAATTGTTAGGAAGCGAGAATTTACCGACCGATAAAAATATATGGAGGCAGAACGGATGAAAATACATTTTTTTTGCGATTTCGTTCCTTTTTGTATAAAATATTAATTTCAATTGGGCACATAAATATATCACGAAATATTGCTAAGAAAATTTATTTCTATTATGAGAAAAAATATCCAGAAGGGTTTATGGATACTTATTAGAAGTTTTTTTTTTGGTCTACTTGTTATGATAGCAGTTGTGATTTTTGTCATTATAGCTGTCCTCAACGGCACTAATTTATCATTACACTACTAAGGGCTATCAACCCCTAGTCTCACGTGACCTTCATTTATCCGACAGCGGAGTGTGGCCCCTCATCTTATCGGATATCTGGTCTCACCCGGCCTCTAACTGACTTGACATGGCCGATCTTGATGTCGAATCACTTCGCACTTATTTTTCTACACTGCCTTCATACTCACGATAAAAATATACATTGTCAAAATTTAAAACAACGATCTCTCGACAGCAAAGATATGGCCCTGTACCATCTGGGCCACCGAATACCCTGGCTTCTCTCGGGGGTTGTTGCGATTGAGACTCAATAATAGTCTCTGGGATCGTACGGAGCAAATGATCATAAAAGCGAATTATAAAAAATATAATTTAATTATTAAGTGGCTAACAATCATAAAATAAGGTTTGGTTTAAATTAATAAAATGAGTTCCCTACACTTTCATTAATCTCTGCAAGGACGGCTCTTTTCCTGACCAATGGGCACGCATGTTTTATCTCGACAATTTTAATCGAACGCCTAACTACCACTTTTGCATTGTTAAGTCAGCATACCTAGGATAACTACGTACTGTACGTCGCGACGTACAGTATTCTGTTGGTGAAATAAATCGATTATTTAATATTGTAAATTATGAAATATGACGTTTTCAAATTATGTGTTTCTAGAATAAACTTTAGTCCCTAGAGATTAATTGAACCACTTTAGTCCCTGTTTGGAGGGATACTTTAGCCCCGAAAGTGTACAAAAACTCCAATCAGAAAACAATAAAAGAGGAGAATATTGTTATGTTGATAAACATAAACAAGGAAGTAGTGAAATATACAAGAAACTATTAAGGATGTCAGACAGGTAACAAACAAATCAAAGATGAAGAAAATCTTGTGGTGATATGCTTGACACAAAATATAATTAAATTTTAAAATCACTTATACAGAAAGAATTATTCAAAAGGAGCATCAGCAAAGAAAACAGCACAAAAATATTCAATATTCTGTTGACCCCGTTTCGAATGCTGCTTGTTAAACTTGTTATAGTACTTATTATTACTCCTCTTTTTCTTAAGACTTTCCCAATAAATCATTACTTTCTAAGTCCCTTTTTCCACTTTTTCAGCCCATTTCCATTCCGCATTCCAATTTATGGAAACACATTACCAATTAATTCAATTTCCTCACTTCAACCTGGCCTGGTCCTGGCCTCCGCTCGATATCCGGCAGCCATTTACATTTATACATTTTTCACTGAAACGGAAAAAATTCGAACGCGAACGCCTGATTTATGTGCCTTTTGGAATATTTTAAACGACACCAAGTGGCCCAATAAAGCTGTTTTCATATATACGGGTAAAAAGAGGAAATCCCTAACCGAGAAATATAGTTGGTGGTTTTATTTATGCTTTTCTATTTTTAAGTTTTATCTTCCAATTCTCTGAGTTAACAACAAATTTTCTAATAATGTCTGGTAACGCGATAAAGGGTGCCGCAACAGGTAGTACAGGAAGTTGTGTTTTAAAAATTATATTCTCCAAATTCTCTACAGATGACCATTTCTTGCATACAATTGTCAACAGCTTGCACAACTGGGGTTCAATATCACCAATAACTTGACGAATGCTTTGTTTCAGGTCACTAATCGTCTGCCGATTGTTAGAATAGCCTTTGTCCTTACGGAAGCCCCGTAAGAAAAAGTCAAGGGGATTATATCGCATGATCTTGCAGGCCACTGAATATCATCATTTCGAGAAACGACACGGCCAGGAAAACGTGTCCGTACCAACTCCAAAGTTTCCCTCGCCGTGTGACATGTGGCGCCATCTTGCTGACAGAACATGTTGTTAAGGTGCATATTATCTAATTGGGGCCACAAAAAGTTTCTTAACATAGTGCGGTAGCGTTCGCCATTAATATTAACCGTTTGACCATCGACTCTCCAATCCAACCAATGTCAGACTTATGAAAACTGGGATGACTGCACATCAATAAAAAATGTGCGGAATTCCTACGTAAACTTTATCGAAATTTTAAATAAACACTTATAGTCGTATTCATAGTCGTTCTCCAGGCGAATCGCCAGCGACTTCTCAACAAGCGCTTCGCCAGCGACGCGCCGTTGATGCGTGTATTATAATGGAGCGAAGCTACGTCTATGAAATGCATAACCGGACCCGAAGTGGGCATCTACGTTATAATTCAGCATTAGAGAGTCACCTGAAAACTGTTCAGCCTAATATAACTCGATATACTCGTAATATGTTCTTTCAACGTGCGTTTTAACTGAGATCGTATTGGAACTGACCGATTTCTTCTGGCAAATTGGGCAAGATAGCGATCCTGTCTCTCATCTGTTACTCTTCTTCGGCCAGATCTAGGACCAGAAGTCACATCGTCGATTTCTTTATATCGTATGGTTCAACTGATAGTTCTTCGCACTATATTTAAACTATTAGCAATTTGATGCCTTGAAAGACCTTCTTGATGCAAAGAGATAACTCGGGCTCTTTTTAAATGCAGAAATTTCGTTTCCTGCCATTTTTCTTACCGTTCACTACGTTCAACCCAAGTTTACAATTTAAAATTAATATTCAAATTCCACTGATAGGGTTTGTTTATTTTTCTTTAATACGCCTATAGGAACAAAATTATGTCGGGGTGCAAGAATCTTGCCGATGAGCTTTAAACAGATATTTCGGATTATTTTCTTAAAAAAGTAAACAAAAAATGAAATTTCAAATATCCTAAACAGGTGAATAATATTCCGATAATAATCGGTTTAGTTTATCGCTTAGATGCACCGCATGAAACAATGCATCAGCTTTTAATTGAATTTTAATTAATTTATACAGCCAGAAAATTACACTAGCAAATAATATTTGGAAAATCTATTGATCCTATGACGCTTATTTGTGCGACAATTGAATGGCGCGAATGTCTGTGCATTATATTATAATCATGAAGTTGGAGGGGTATACTGTGTAGAGTGTTTTATTTATTAAAAATGCAAATAAATTAATTATTTTCCAGTGCAACAAAAGACCGTCAAAAAAATCTACAGACGTCAAAGTGAAAATACAATTCAAATTTCAAACATATATTATTTTCATTTATTATTAACAATATTAATGGTAAAAGAACAGCTAGTTACTTGCATTTGTTAAGTTTATGGCCGAAGCTAACTGGTATAGAAAGATTTTTTGCCATTCCAGAATTATTTATGTCTTGTATATGTTTAATATGAGATGGCTGAAGGTCAATTGCTGGTGGTAGCCTGGTTTTAGAGGGTCCGATGTGCATTTTATTTTCTGTTTTGTAAAGACTCGTCAACATATCCTTAAGCAACTTTTGTGGACTTTCATTCTCCATGGCGCTTAAGATTGGTGATGTCTACTCCACAGTCTACTAGCAGAGTGACTGAAGACCCCCTAAAACAATGCCCAGTGTAGAGCTCGGAATTTGGCAGTTTAAGGTATCCAGCCACGTCCGTGGGCATCTTGCCGACTTTGGTAATTCCCAACACATTGGACAGAATATTTTCCGTTTTGGTAATTTATGAAAAATCGCCTATGGGGCGTACTTTGTGGTCGCAGTAATGCATATTTATTTCGTTCCTCGCTTACTACAAAGCTTCTGCGTTGATGGGTTGTATTATCAGGACTCATAATATGCGTCAAGGATTCTTTGTCTTTAATGTTATCTAGGGTCAAAAAAGTTAATTCTTCACAACGGCAGGCGCCTGTCACACTAATGGAGGTGACAACATCATCTGAAGCCTCGTCCAGAAATTGCTCTATATTGTTTCTTATTACAGATTTTTTTGACTAAAACCCATCGTTCTTTTCCTTGCGAAAGGCGATGACTTCATAATATTTGCTGATATCCAAATTATGTTTTAATTTTAACATAGATTTTAACATTGAGGACCTTGACCATAACGTGGATGGTTTGGAAGTTATTGAAATGTCGGAAAAGTATACTAGAATTACCTCATCTATCTTAAAATTTTGATACCGTTTATGAAACGATATGTCGCAAAAAATTCTTATATCATGTAAATAATTCTAACAACATAATTGACTGTTTATAAAAACCGACACCTATGGAATGTAACCAAGCTGGTGCGCCTTAGTAAAGCGTGAAATTCATTTTTTTTTCAAAGATCTACTAATTAAATTTAGAAACAATTTAAAAACTCTCTTATTAAGCTTACAGTGTAAACAGAAAGGTGCCATTTTACCTGTCGGTAATGCAAAATTAGCACCAAAATTTTCCAATTTTATTCGTTCCATATTTCAACTCCGTTGGACTTAGTAATACTGTTTACCGTCATACCTATTAATTTATTTAGTACATTTTAGCCTTAAGCCATAATTTTCTCTGCGTGAGCCTGTAATATTTCAAAATAAGTCTGATTTAATCACATGCAATTTGATTTTGAATTTTAAAAGTAGTTTATTAAAGTATAATGAATAATGGTTGCTTTGACTATACAGCTTCGCAATTGTAATACTAACATTATAAAAGGACATACTTTTTAATAACTAACTTATTCTAAAATAATTTTTTGATAGAGCGAAAAAATCATTTAAAATTTGGTTACGTTCAAACACACAAAATATGACGTTATTACATACTAACGAACACGGAGTAAATATGCAACAAAAACTGCTGTATATATATATATATATATATATATATATATATATATATATATATATATATATATATATATATATATATATATATATATATATATATATATATATACAGTGAGCGGCAAAAAGTTGGACACATATGGGAAAAATTTTTATTATTGGAATATTGAAAAAACTTTTTATGCCGATTGTCTCTGCATGATGGGTAACCTAAAAATTCAGTTTGACATTTGTTACGTGATTACTCGTTTGCCGGCAAAATTGAAAAAAATATATATTGTCATGGAAAACTGGTATTAGGTGACAAGATATTGAAAAAAGTTATTAGAAAAAAGTGTTTAGATTTTAATTTTATACTCCTTGGCAAAGTCTGGAGCCAATATTAAAAAAAAAATTTTACATTTTTTGAAAAAAAAAATGTACAATATTAGTTTCATATTCCCATGAATTTAATAAAAATGTGTTAAATAATCGAAAACCAATGTAATAACCTATTATCTCAACATTTTTGTTATTACTTAAAAGTTTTATTTGATAAAATTTAAATTTTACCTTTTTTCCATGTACTTGGGTGTGGCCAGGCCCTGTATCTGGCAACCATTTTGGTAGACACGTTAAAATTTCTTCAAAATTAGAGCAAACGGTCTTTCGTAAGCATATTGTTCCAGAAGTAACTATAAATGGTAAATATGGTTGCCAGATACAGGGCCTGGCCACACCCAAGTACATGGAAAAAAGCTAAATTTTAAATTTTATCAAATAAAACTTTTAATTAATAACAAAAATGTTGAGATAATAGGTTATTACCTTGGTTTTCGATCATTTAACACATTTTTATTAAATTCATGGGAATATGAAACTAATATTGTACATTTTTTTTCAAAAAATGTAAAATATTTTTTTTTTAAATTTTGGCTCGAGACTTTGCCAAGGAGTATAAAATTAAAATCTAAACACTTTTTTCTAATAACTTTTTTCCATATCTTGTCACCTAATACCAGTTTTCCATGACAATATATATTTTTTTCAATTTTGCCGGCAAACGAGTAATCACGTAACAAATGTCAAAATGAATTTTTAGGTTACCCATCATGCAGAGACAATCGGCATAAAAAGTTTTTTCAATATTCCAATAATAAAAAATTTTCCCATATGTGTCCAACTTTTTGCCGGTCACTGTATATATGTATATATATATATATATATATATATATATATATATATATATATATATATATATATATATATATATATATATATATATATATATATATATATATAATATAAATGACATAATTCTCTGGATTCAATAGAGATTAGTGGGGATTAGTAGAAATACATTCCAGCTTTGAAGTATTGACTGAGTATCATACAAGCCATAATTGTCTATATTACAATAAGGTGTATATCATAAACGCATTAATTTAGTAAATAAATTTTACCTATATTTTAAAAAATAAGCAATTTTTAACAAATTATTAAGAAATTCATCTTCGTCATCTTATTCATAACATTCCAAATGCTTTTGGAGGCAATCCAATTAGGCAATTAAAGAAATATAGCGGCATAATCGTGTATTTTTCTTTTTATAAATTAAGACTGCTGCAAAAAAAATAATAAACTGATTCCATAGGCTAAAAATAAACAAACACTTTTAATTTTAGTCTAATATCGAAAAAGCCGTAAATGTTAAGGCAAACATAAGCAGGGAGTATTAAATTTACAAACAAAGAATTAATGCTTTGAGTGTCTTAAAGCTCTTTATAAATATTTAAATTACATTGTTTGCAAGATTACTTGGTGATTAAATTTCAATAAGTATTTAAAGCCTAAAATTACTTTCTTTAAAAGCTATTTATTTTGCATTGGTAAAAGGGGTTACTGTAAAATTTATTTTATTTATAAAAGTGCAATCGATAGGTAGTTATTGGTATGACGTAATATGTTTAAACAACAGCAGCTACTACTGTGCAATTCTTGAATTCTATTATTTTTTGTTTCTATAAAGGCTTAATTGAATGAATGTTTAAATGCTTAAAATTTTAATAATCACGGGAGGATAGAGGATCAAAAATTGGAATCCAAACTTATGTATTTTTCTCACATCTCGTGGACGGCTTTACCTTTATTACTTGGCGTCTTTCACTCTATCTGGCATACTACTGGCACACTTTTACATATTATAATTTCGTGAATTGTGTTTTGAAGAACTATAGCGGGTCAGATATGCATGCTTTTAAGGTCCTCCCTGACAACCTAAACAAAGTAAAGAAACAACCAGGGCTGTCATTAAAATTTTAGTTGTGGTGCCATTGTGCAGGGTGAGTTTTTAAAGTGTTACAAGGCGATATCTCGAAAAGAGTTAAAAATATTTTCTTGAACTCTTGGTGAGTTAATAGGGAGATGGGGGGAAATATTCAAACATGATTTTGACATTTACTATTTTGAGGGGTGGAGTTACCTTGGAATTTTAAATGGGATGATGTCCTTTTGTTTGTAAAATTGGAATCTACGTAAACAACTACGTATGTGTACAATTTTTTTTTTGATTTGCTATTTCGGTTACGAAATTATGGCAACTAAAGTTTGATTAAATTTAAAAAATCAATAAATTTTACCAATAAATCATTCAGTTATTTCAGAATTATTATTCGTTTCCATGGAAATGCGTCAGTTGAGAATTTGGACGTTTTAACGATTATTTCTTAACTGGCCTGCTAGGCCCCGGATTTAACACCCCGTGACTTTTTATTGTGGGGTTTTATAAAGGACAAAGTGATTGCGACTGCATCTACTACTGTGGATGGTACGAAATACCGAATCTGATCTATGTTATTAGTGACACCTGAAATGTTACAAAAGACAATCATTCAACAAATCAACAATTTTTTTCCATCGTTGCCAGATTTTACAATACCAACTTAAACAATATTTTTTTAAATGTCAACACCGCATTGTTTGTCACCATTTAAGATATCTCAAAATTATAAATAACAAATGTGACGTAACATTTTTTATTCGAGTTGCCGTTTTTGAGAAACCGGTCGAGAAAAATTAACAAATATACATACTTTGTAGTTTTATTATATAACTTATATTCTACATTTTGACTAATTTGATAAAGTATGACATACATATCGTTGTTTGGTTCACAATTCCACATATCATGACGTACGTCTCTCAATTTAACCTAAATTAAAAATATTAATTTTCCGATTGAACTAAGAAGGGTAGCAGCGGCTATAGAGGGTAAACTAAAATGCTGGCACCTGGTATTCAAGGATTTTGACAACAAAGAAGAAAAAGCTTGACTTTTTTTAAAGAGTTCTTTGTTATCCCAATAGTAACAAAAACGTATTTTTTGCGTAAAGTACTACCTTTACTAAAGGTTTCATCCTTTCAGAAATTAACGAGGTATTTTACGGTAAATATTTAAGACAATAATAATAATTTAATAAATCATTTAACGAACGTCATGTTTTGAGAAATATTTGACAATGCAGCAAAATGTGGCCTATCCCAACATTATGTGTAGTGTTCAAGTAGTGTGTAAGTATCAGTAGGTATTTGACTGTTAAAATCTATTATGTTTTTTTTAGTTTGTTTAGGTAATTTCCTCTAAAATATAATTTAATCAGTAAAATCATCAATTTGTAGCTGGTTTTACTCAATACATGATATTTTATTGTATCATAAAAAAACAATAAATCGACTTTAAAACAATCAAATACTGGCTTGACATTAAACATATCACTTTTAAACTACTGGCCACGAAAAAATGAGCTATAGCGACATCTGGTGTTAGGGTGCATACTAATGTATTGATTATTATTTAAATTTCGTGTTTCCGGATTTTACTTAGGAGTTAAAGCCAATTACAAGAGTAAATTATCATAATTTTAAAAAATACCGCCAATTCATTTATAAAATTATTTTAAATTAACACCTTTACTGAACTAAAATTTTGGACATTACAAACGTGCAGTAATAGGAGCTTCGAAAGGCAACTATTTAAATTAGATTTCTATCTGCGAAACTTGAAAATCGAAAAATAGATTTCGAAAACAAGCTCGTCAAAAAACAACACACTGTACGTATTCTACTTTGTATATTTTTCTTGAACTTCAAAATAAATGAAGCAAACACACCGCGGAAAACCTAATGACGTCATTCGCTAATGACCTGCTCGGGTTAGTGCACCTCTTCCACGTATAATTTCAGCATTTTTGCAATTTGCTTAGTCACCGTATACTTATTATACCACCACGAATTCTGTATGTCATGTTTAGACATTTAAGGTGACGTAAACACAATTTAATGATCCTACTTTTTTGAATTTGAGTATGTTCCTTATTTTTATCCATTAATAAAAATCATTTTCAAGTAATTTATAAAACGCAGTCATATTTCATCTTATCAGGCGCGGCCCGTCCATAAGATCATTTGGTAAATGACCCACATAAATTTATTTTCAATGATCCACCTAATAATTTATTTTTTAAAATCAAACTTTTCCTTCAAAAAAGTGCAAGTTCCATGCGAGAACTCCCCAAGAAAGAATTAAGCCAAGCCATCGTCGAAAGATATCCAAGCTTGCTCCGGGCTGGGTCGTATTTTAAATTGGCTTCATAGGTTTATCTGGACGATATTAATTCATTAAAACTCAGAGAGAAAGGGACATACGCGCTTTAGGAAGTTAAAAAGAGACGAAATTTGTCGACGGCCCACCAATAATATCGCACCACTCTCACTATGGAAATACACTCGAACCGCCCCGTGAAATAGAATCTTTCAAATCATTTAGGTTGGACAAAGAAAAACTAATTAGGTACCTAATATGTGCATTGTATTTGCATTCTATTAATGTATTATTAATTAGCGGCTAAACATAGAAATACGATCTCTCAGCCACGCCAATGTTAGTCATCAAATATAACGGCATCGGCACGGGCTTTCTAACATTAGCAGCCTAGTCCAGAGGTAGAGTCTCAGCGAGTGGGCCAAAAGGTCGTGGGTTCGAGGCTGAGCTCGAGTAGACTTTTTTTTTAATTTTTGTTATTTAAAAACTTATATCGGCTGTAAAAGGTGTATTTGTAACAAGTTTAGCACTTGTTCCTCTATAAAATATTTTTAAAATTAGCAGTATTTATTATATTTTATTTTTAAAATATTTGTTTCAACAATCCGTCATTTTGTTCTCAGGGCGAATAATGATGTGATATTGTAGGATGATAAAGTACCCAATAAGACCTTTAAAATGACGTATCGCAAGATATTAATTCTTTTCCAAGGTGACGTCCAGCAGCCATATTGTTTTTTCCTAGAGCCACTTCACTTGTGCACCAAAACATAGCATTTTTGTATTAATTATCCTATGCTACCTTTCAATTTTCTAAATGTAACGGTTCGAAAATTAAGAGGGGGTGGGACATTAAAGAGCCGCACTGTATATATACTGAGGTCGAGAAAAGGGATTAACATGTACCAAACATCTAACAATATATAAGAGTATGATCTACCCTTTATACTGTATCACCCTCCACTTTTGGGGATTAAAGAAAGTCTCGGTTTTTGGATAATTCCCTTTGTTTTTGCGCTTTCAGTATTCTAGGGCTACGTATCCAAGTATCCTAGAATTGTGATGATTAGTACCGGGTGTGTGAATGAGTGTAACAATAGCTAATCTATGGATTTAATTAAGTTGGAAAGCAGAGGAGATATTAAAATGAAACTAAGACGTTTATTTAAGCTGGTAAACCTTTTCCCCGAAATCAGTTTGATCCACATTATTTTGGTTGATTTCTCCGTTACATAGATTTTTAAAGAATTTAGTGAATTGCACCTTTTAGCACTCCCGATATCTTATAGAACAAGCGTGGAGAAAATCCATAAGAAAGAAAGTTATAATCCCTCCAGCGCAGTGCAAAGACACAGGAATTAAAAAAGTACGCCAAGTTGCTTCCAGAAAAGTGTGTCCGGCAGTGCAGCCCGAATTTGGCAGATTTAAGTTAATGTAAGCTCTCAAAATTTATAGAAAAGTCATCGACCATCCAACCAACAACCCTGTATCAAAGGTTATATCCGTTGCTATACGCGATTATTCACCAATCAACAAAACACTAGTTGCCTTTATTTTTATTCTATTTTAATCGTGCTTACTTACTTAAACTTCTAATAAACCACAAATACCTAATAATGTATAATTTCGACATTTTTACAATTTTCGTCGTAATTGCTTACTCATTTTATTGCAAACTCCCTTTGTATGCCAAGCCCTTAGATTCTCATTCAATTTAAATTAAATTAGCCACTCCTGAGTTTTTTAAATTGGTGTTTTCTTCTTTTCCTTTAAATTGAATATGTTAAGAAGTGACTTAAACAACAAAAACAAATTTCTGGAATTTTATTTCTTGTTGAGTAAAAATTATTAGAAAAAACATCGCGGTTAAGTACGAAATCATTTCTAAAATATAAAATAATAATATTATATACATATATCTACGAGTATAAATGAAAAAGGTAAATTGGATGTTCTCTGAAATAAATTGTATTTTGGGTTTTGTTCGCTTTGTACTCTAAAAATGCATTTGAAGTTGTTAGATTATAGTTCACGAGAGCAGTTTTCACCAAAAACGAAGTGATTTCATTAGAACTGCGTTCCATTAACTATGTTAGCATCACCAGATGCGACTAAAACTAAAGTGTAAATCTAAATGCAATAGTGTATATTCTTGCAAATGTTATGATTTACGAGACGGAATAAACATAGCGGTTATGAAAGAGGGCTTGTTTTGCTTTTTTCTTTTCGCCCAGAAAAAACAAATAAAAAGGTTGATCAATTTATCGTCGAACTACGCTAGTGTGTCGAAGTGCTTGATAAGTTGATAAGAGAGATGTTATTGTTAAAATTGTGAATTAAAGGTTATAAAAACTAAACGAAAGTGTCTGAATTCCGGCCGCCTGGAACAAAATCTGCACCTTGGGTGCATACTTCGGTGTATAATGAGGAAATCAATTATTGGTACCAGAAAATTAAACATGAGGAATACAATACAGCATTTACTGTTCAAGTTTTTACTACCTTTTGAAACCTGGCATGTTAACTAAGCTATAAAAACACGAACTGCTAATAAAAGAGAAGTTTCCAAGATGGCGAACAGGAACGGTTCGTCGTCAGAAAGAGAGTCTGAAAATTCGTGTCTTTATTGTAAAACTAATGTAGTTCAAAGTGTAAAGTGTGTGAAGTGTTTGGATATATTTCATCCATCATGTTTGAAACAATCAGCCCTAAGAAAATCGACAAATTGCCAGCATGCCGTGGCGAATGATGATAACGATGAAAATCAGCAAAAACCTTCATATGAAGTACTGGAATCTGAAAATAGACTTCTCAGGGATCTGGTTGCAGAATTAAGATCAAAGCAAGACACTCTTTTAGAGAACTCTTCCCTTTTAAGGGAGAAAGTTGATTTCCTAACCACGAAAACCGAAAGATTGGAGGGAAAATATCGTAATCTCGAAATTCCTGAGATCCCAACATTACGACCTTCGAGCATGGTTGCTTTGACGGGGGACAAGACAGAATCTAGTAGTAGGACAACCAGTGATACACGAAATGTGTTGTTGGTGCCGGTGCGCGACGCATCGGTTAGGACCAATTTGTGTAATGAAGGGCTGGCAACGCTGTCACACAGTGGAACCAACGGCAACGTTGTAGCAGGCAGAAACGCTGTCAGCCGACCTAACCTAAGTAAAAATAATCAACAAAGGCAAAAATTTCAAAAAGAACAAGTTGGTGCTGCTATTTTGCAAGCACAGTCAGCTGCAGTAATGACCGGGGTGCAGCGGTCAGGCGAACAGAGTGACTCTGACGAAACTGAAGGCTGGAAAATTCAAAAACGCCGTAGCAGAAATAGACGGTTTGTTGTCGGAGGAAATATGGAAGTGGAGGCTGTTGTGGGAACAGTACCCAAGTATGTGTCCCTTCACGTAACGCGCCTGAATCTCCAAATACTAAGGTGGAAGATGTGACAAATCTTCTACAAGAACACTTTGCGGAGATTAAATGTGAACAACATCCATCAAAATATCCGGATCTCTACGCGTCTTTCAAGGTAACGCTCAGGCAGGAAAGTCTTAAGCAGGCCTGGCGTCGGGATGTGTGGCCAAATGGGGCCATAGTTTCTCGATTTTTTGTAAGCAAGAGGGTGCCACCAACAACCCAATAGATAGTGGATCCTCAGGCGTAGATCACAGACGAAAAAATAGTAGAAGTAGTGGTGAAAAGACACTAACGTATGCGTTACCGCAGAATGGATTTCAGGTGGCAAACTTTAATATAAGAAGCTTAAAGCGAAAGGTGGACGATCTCTCTATTCTGTTACACTCAGTAAACAGACCAGAAATAGTGACACTGACTGAGGTGTGGTGCACCAACGAGGAAGTAAGGTCATTGATCATCATGGGATACAGATTGGCTGCTTGTTTTAGTCGTGAGCAGTCTAATGGGGGAAGGTATCGCTGTGTTCTTGCGAGAGGATATAGAATTCAAGGAAAGATCATTCATGATGGCGTCGATCGAGTCAGCATTTGAGTATGCCTGTGTTGAGGTGTGCTTGGCAAGACCAGTTTTGATTTCTTGTTTCTACAGGGCTCCGTCTGCGGATATGGATGTGTTTATGACTAACTTTAATATATTTTTACATAACTAGTAGTAGTAGTAGTTCCTATAATAAGTAGTTATAAGAATCAAATTGTGATATGTGGTGATTTTAATATGAATTTTGATGAGTATGCTAATAATTGTCATGCTAGTTATATTAGTAATTGTTTGCTGGCTAAGGGGCTATACTCGTGCACCTATGGTCACTCAAGGGTCCAGGGTAACTCCAAAACTCTAATTGATAATATCTTTAGTAATGTAACTGAAAATACTCAATTTATTAATATTGAAAATGATCTATCGGACCATAATATGCAAATAGTTGCTTTCCCTGGGGAGACATTGGTGCGGGAGGGGCCAGCTTTTAGATATTATCGTGACTATAAGAATCCTGCCCACATGGTAACTTTTGTGACCATGATTTCATTGGAGACATGGGAGTGTGTGTTTCGTGGCTCCAGCGCGAATGATAGGTTCAATTTGTTTTCTGACAGATTTGCAGGTATTTTTGGGGGGGCTTTTCCGCTGGAGCTGAGAAGGACCCAGTCCCATTCCCTGACTGTCAGCAACAACAGGGGGTGGCTTAATGATGATATAATACGGAGTGGTGAGTGCCTCAGAGTTTTGTATGGCATGTACAGGGCGACTAAAGATGAAACGCTGTATAATTTATATAGGCAACGGCTGAAGGAACATAGACTGACGGTGTCAACTTCTAAAAGAAAATTTTATGAGAAAAAATATTTGAATGCAAATAATAAGACTAAGTGGGTTTGGGATATCATAAGAAGTGAGGTTAGGATTGGGTCTAGGGAGAGCTATCCTAAAGTTTTTAAAGATGCTGATGGCAATGAAGTAAGTGATTATGAGACTGCTGCGCATAAATGTAATGAGTTCTTTTTGGATCTGCCGCGGCGCACGGTTCGTGATCGCAGTGCGCAATTTATCCCAAAGTCAGATGCCAACTGTCAGTCTATGTACCTTGAGCCTGTAACCCAGAGTGAGATTAGGGAAATAATTGGAAAGACATGCGTTAAGGAGGCTGAAGGTGTGGACGGCATTCCTTGCTCCCTTCTGGTTGCGGTGGCAGAACATATAGCCCTCGTACTGTCTTATCTAGTCAATGCATCTTTTGAGGAGGGAATTTTTCCATCAAAATTGAAAACTTCCTTGGTAAAACCAGTTTACAAGAAGAATGACAGGCAGGTTGTGGGCAACTATAGGGCAATCTCATTGTTGCCGGCATTCTCGAAGATCTATGAAAGAGCCTTTTACAATAGATTATTAACTTTTTTGAATAAATCAAAAATCCTCCCGAAGGAACAGTTTGGTTTTCGTAAAGGAATTTCCACGCATGATGCGATCATAGAGACCATCAATTATATTGTTAGTCAGCTTGATCAGAAATCTCACGTGCTTGGTCTCTATTTTGACTACGCAAGGGCATTTGATTTGGTTAGTCACAGACTGTTGTTGGAGAAGGCTCAACATTATGGTGTAAGGGGATTGCCCTATAGTTGGTTATCCTCATACCTGACAGCCCGTGACCAGAAGGTGGTTTTGAGAACGGGGAGTGGGGAGTTCAGTTCGGCACTTCAAAGTATTGAGCGGGGTGTGCCGCAGGGTAGTATCCTGGGCCCCCTTCTCTTCATTATGTAACAGCGGACATTGTCCGTAATGTTAAGGCAGGACTGCTAACACTTTTTGCGGATGACATGACAGCTACTGTGGCGGCCGGCAGTGTCCGGGAACTGGTGGCCCTGGCAAATGATTGTGCGGTCAGTGCGCAAGAGTACAGTGAAAGTAATGAATTGGTAATGAATCTAACTAAAACTGACATGTTGTACTTTAGTACAAGACCGGTTAACTGTTCCTATAATAAGTAGTTATGTTAAAGCTTGCTCTACATTCGTTTGTACTGTGGAGGCTAAGGCCATTTATGAGTAGAAAGGCTTTGTTGTCATATTACTATGCTTATTCCTACTCGACAATGATCTATGGGATTGTTGCCTGGGGGGGCTCAGCTGGGATTCAGGATGTGCTAGTAGCACAAAAAAGAATTGTTAGAACAATCTTGAATAGGGGCCCGCGAGACTCATGTAGGCCGCTGTTTGCAGAGTTGGGTTTGCTGACTGTTGTGTCGGCCTATATATTGCAGTGTTCACTCTATGTTAAATCAAATATAAATAAATTTAGGACAAGTGATAGTCTGCCTCATGGCAACACATTGCGTTATGGAGACACATTAAGGACGCCTCGGCATAGGCTTGCCGCAACGGCAAACAGAGGCCTCGTGCTGCCTTTAAAAATTTACAACCACCTTCCCGCGGTCGTTCGTTCTGTGGAAAACAGGAATCAATTTAAAGCAAAACTCAAATCATTATTATTAAGCCAAACCGTGTACTCGTTGGAGGAATTTTTTACAATGTATAAGTAATGTCTTATGATTGTTTTGTTTATGTTTGTTTTTCTATCAACTTGTAACTGCTGTGTTTGATTGGCCGGTCTCATGGTTCTGCTTGAGGTTGGAGCTAATAGAATGTATCGATAAGGTATGACTTTTGTACTGTAATATTTTAGAAATTTTAAGATTTGTAGACGAAGACTATGTCATGTATATTGTGATCACTTGTTGAATAAATAAATAAATAAATAAATAAATAAATAAATAAAAAACGTCACAGACAAATAGGTTTATAGCAGAAATAATATGCTGTCCTAATAACGTAATTTTAACGTTGTTGGTATATTTTAACCAGTAGGTTAGGCAAATAATAAAACGCTGCCTCTAATTATCTACCCCATCGTGTAAGAATCGGCTGTGGAGGTTCTGGAATCCCAGGACACTGTTTATGAAATTCTCGAATGCGCTTGGGGGATCTACGAAAAACTACTGAGGTTAATCGGGACGAGGTGGCTTAACTTCGAGGAACTACGCAAACCCGGATGAAATCTTCCTAGAGAAACGTAGTTACTGTCTACTGTAGGACCAGCTCGTTTGCCGGTTGAGTAGGGTGAGTAATACCTCAAAGACAAATAGGGGGCGCCACCTGCTTTATTTCGTCCCTGATGACTAGAGACAGTGACTGCTTATTTTAGCAAAGAATAACAGGAAAAACTACAGTATCTACTATTCACTCTATGAAAAGAAAAGACAGAATTCATCAAAATTCCCCGTGTATTTAAATAATAAAATAAATGACAAAGAAATCAGAAACCAAACCTACCACTAATTAATTTCGTGAGGGTTTTGTACTCAGAGTTTAATTTAAAATTTAGCTGCATTTAACTTTAAAATTCCACAGACTTTACGCATTGTACGAGTTAAAAAGCACTTTTATAAGCATAATGTGTGATTATGTAGTGAAATTATGAATACTACTGTAAAAAAGGAGCCTTACTTTCGCTACTTGTTTGCTATGCTACAGTGGGACATTGTAATCCGTACATAGTATCTTTTCTGTATTTCAATAATTAGTTTGGATTGAATTGGATAAAGAATAACACAAAGTGCCCAAGTTCAATAATAACTTACAATAAGTATAAGGCACAATTTATATGAGATCTCATCAGCTACACTTAGCCGAGGGTGTTTATCAACATAGAACGGCCTGCAGCCAATATTTTGGTGAACTAAGAGTGTTTTTATCCTACAAGAGGTACGTTTATCAAACCTGTGCCCAATGGGGCTCGCCTAAAATCCAAAGAAGTCTGCCTTACTCCAAGGAGGGGTATTCGATGGAGTCCAACATGGTGAATCTAGGGATCTGTGAACCTACCCAAGACTAAGGCTCAAATTTATGGAGCTGGGTGGACATGGTCTCATAAAAATCAGCCAGGAATTTGACCTTTGATGTCCAGGTCATAAAATAGGCCTACAAGAAACCGACTTTCCGATCTATGAAATTAATGCATTTTTTTCCTTGTTAGGTGAACTGAGAAGGGCTGGAAGATCGGGCAGAAATGCAAGTGTTTATTGGAAGATGCTCTATAATGTTTCACTGAATTGTGTGGCTGACTGTTAAAATAAAGAGCAAAAGTTGATAAGTAATAAATTGGTACTTTTATTATTAATCAACTAATAGCAAGCAGCAGCTGGTAAGTTTTAAATAATTATTTTATAAAAGTAGAGAGTGGGAAAAATAAAACCGTAACAAACACTTGCGAATATCATTTCTGCTGTAAGATGAAAGGCATGCAGTAGACACGTACCATGCAGTTAATAAGAACACAGCTTTCAGGGAATGGCCTGTAGAAAGCATAACTGCAGCGCCATTACTAAAAAGTAGTAACACTTGATTCGTTGACAGTTGAAATTTGTGTAATGTAGTTACTATCAGATGCTGAATTGCTTCGATGGTACATTTTTCTAATATTTTACTGGCTAATAAATACGCAGGTGACGGTTCAAGCGGATCGCACGTACTATAACGTCAGCCAGAGAATGTTTTTTAGGATCTGTTGTCTCGTCTACGGCTAACCACAGTTTTGTATTGTGTAGTTGGGATGTAATATTGCTTCCAAGACGGCAAAGCTAAACTAAATTGCAGCTGCGGCCGAGTTCCTTACGATGTAATGCCACTGAAGCGTCACTCACGGTGAGCAGCCTTAGTTATGAATGAACGGCTGCATCTCCACTTGATGAAAGTTAATGTGTGCAGTACCCTTGTAGGTAAAGTTGGTCTAAATCAGTATATTTTGACTTCAGGAAGCTATCGTTAAAATATGTCGTTCGTTTCCGAACATCCTGTATAAGTTATGCGATTAATGCAATATTTTTCAAATCTTGCCAGTTATCAATCGGTTTATTTATCCCATCAAAAGATATTTTAGTGAATATTCTGCAACCCATATTGCTGTCTGCCACAAGCAGTGGCTTTTTAAAAATCCCGATTTATAGTTCAATCGATATTTCTTTATAATATCAGGTTTATCGACTGATTTACGACTTAATGCATTTTCAGCATTAAGATAGATGCCAGAAAATCGAAATTTAATGAACTAATGCGTCAAATTAGGAAAATACATTCTTTTTAAAAATGTTCCTTTCTAAAATATTGCTTTGCATGCAGTCGAAACCAGGAATTACGAGAAATTTGTATTCTGAATTTAAAGCGAGTAGTAAATCCCAAATTTACTTTACTGCTTTTGTGGAAATAATTGGAAGGATCAAGAAGCTTTTTCAAATTATTCCGCTCAACCAAGTCAGGAAAATAGTGAATATTATAATAGTTAACTTAACTGATTATTTGGTACTATGGACAGTCAACAAAATATTTTATAAGATTGTTTTAAGGAAATGTCGGCTGAGCTTTCTTTTAACAGTTTAAGGTTTTCTGGATTGGGCGAATTAAACCGTCTAGAAAATTTATTGTAGCTTGAATTGTTTGAACCCAAAAGAAAATTTTCATTTTGGCCCAGGTGTCCTTCTGCAATCGCGATGTCTGGGCCTTACCTTGAGTTGATTCTCTTATGTACTCAGCTGAGTTTTTTAGCCTTTGGCATCCTTCAAAACCATTTCTGCCAAGAGTCTTTTGATGCATCCGATTTCTTCTAGAATCCAGTTTCTACCTTAATCTAAATCTATCGCTGGTCCAACATCTTTAGCATAATAGTCTGGTTCTAGAACTGTATTTTGTAACTAGCCCTTAGCATGTGAAAGTTTAAACATTTTGGAGACATCGCTCGGCGTTATTAAAACGACTATCACGTGATTATCACTTTATAGTCCACAGTCCAAACAGCTGCCAATATTTTTCCATTTAAGCTTGGTAAAGTTTCAAAAGTTTAAATTACCAGAAAAATAAAAATTATCAAGGACATAAATTTAGTTCAGGGCTAAGTCCTGTGTGTTAAAACAAATACTGTAAAAATAAAAGTCTCCAGGGACTTTGTTGTGGCAATTATCTATTTAATAATTGATGGAGTAGCTATTTTTGGGCAGTTTTTATATAAATAAAAAATTAACGCTATGTACAACGGACAGTCTATTGTTTCAAACACTGCATCGGAATTTAACACTGTATTAAAAGTTATTGTGCAACCGGCTATAACACTTTAAAGTTCTTATTTATAATGTAATTATCTTTTTAAAGCCAGGAAACAAGTTGCTATGAATCGGTTAAGTATTATGTTTCTTGTCTTCGCTGACAGAGAGTTATTTTTTTTATTTATAAATTTTCGTTGGTGAACTCCCTAATTACATCTACTTGCTAAAACTGTAATTTGTTCTTAATTGCATTGTCGTAGGAAATTACGTTCCTTTCACTTGTAATTAGAAGCCGCCATATTTCAGTAATAAGTTACCTCTCTCAACATTTGGAGAGAACAAAAAGTACGGCAAATCTTTAATGAAATAAGTATTGATCAAATAGAAACGGTTTTTATTAGATTTCTTGCGCACGTAGGTGTGTCCATTATAAAGTAGAAAAACCTAATGACGTAAATCATTAATATCCTTTATTTAAACATTAATTATTTTAGTAACAAGTTATTTTATTTTAATGAATTAGTTGCTTAAGCAATATGTGTACACTGTTTCGCAAAAAGAATGCAAAGAAAATATATTTTGTTTCATTTGAAGCCTACAAATTCTGCTCTGCAGGGCGAGGGACAGAAATAATCTCCTTCGTTTTGTTTTTTGCTAGGATAAACAGTTTAAGCATAAATATTATTTTGCTTAGACTAAAGTCAAAGTTATGCCTAGTAGAATTCAAATATATACATTTTATGAACCCCTTTCATGAACCAAATTCTAGCCGACAATGCAATTAAGAATAAATTGGGCACACTAATGGATCTACTTTCACCTTCCCATTTGACTATTGGAACATTAACAGCCTTAATGGATCGGTTACATGCTTTTACATAAACATGAATATTTTCTTATGAACATAAATTGGCATGCTTTTGCTTGTTCGCTTGCGTGAATTTGTTATGTTTAGAAACATTATATTACAGTAATGTTGTTTCGTTTTGTAGCTACAAGTACTTAATCAGTATACAAACACGTTAGTTTAAGTAACAGTGTTGTGAATATTTTTTCAAGTTTCTGATGTTGGTACTAAGTTTAAAGTAAGGCGTATAAAAAGTAATGCAGCTTTGACATACATAATGTGGGCATTAAGTTGCGTTATTGGGGGACTAGTTCAAAGTTGGGTAACTTATCTTCTATTCAATTTGAATTGAGGATGATGACAGAAAAAACAATTGAACAAGAATTCACCCTATTGCATTGGTTCGTTCCATGGATGGTTTACACCAGAGCATATTTTAGCAATCACAATATTAATTTTTTCTTTCCTGACGATCACGGAGGAAATGTTCAACTTTTTATCGTACCTATTCGAAATTGATCCAGGACTGTATTTATCGCCTCCGGGCTCTAGCTAATCACAATAGGGCCACTATAAACTCTAGACATAGAGGAAAATAAAAATGCAGACGTCTTGGTAAATTGAGAATCTACAGCTATGTTAACGGGTCTCGAGCCTGTTCTTACACTTCCAAAAAATACTGAGTCGTGGCTCTTTAGATCGGTGGATCGAACTACAATAAACGTCTTTCTGGAACCGTTGTCCAGGACAAAGGCCTATGTCGAACTAAAATTATGAACATAGGTATTGATTTAAGAACTTAACAGGAAGCTAAATTAGGTTTGTGATAGGCCACACAGCCACTGTACTATGTAAACACCTGCCTACAGTGGGCTTGTGTCAAGACAAGAGAAGAATAAATTGCTTAGATTTGCTCTGTGAACCATGGGTATATTGCAATCTAGACTAAGTGAACTTAATTTCGGAGTTGAGTACCCTGGTACTAAAACTAGAAATTAGTTGACTTAAGAAACGTTAACATTTTCTTTATTACAAGACTATCTAGGTTGCGTTCTGTTAGACCAATCCATATCTCTTTTATTTTTTTATTATTTTACTATCGAAACCATTCATGCTGGTAGCCGATGACAGTCGCCTCTCAGACTAATACTAACTCTAACTAATTCTTTAAACAATTGCGAATTCACTAATACTCTACGTAATATTACTAAAACATTTTTTCCATTCATCAAGCCTCCAATAATGTAGAACAAGACTTAATACTCTTCTCCATTTGCTTCCAGATAGTTACCCAAATGTCCTACTGAGCCCATCAGCCAAATTAGGCCTTCTGCTTATAAATAAGTTAATAGGAAGGTAAAAGTAGATCCATTAATGTGCCAGATATCTAATTCCTTCTTGATTACATTGTCGCCGGAATCAGCCTTCGCGTCCCTAATACAACCTTTCACATGTAATTTAAGTCCGTCATTATCCTAGTAATTAGCCATCTTGCCCGATATTTGTTTAGGAATGGCCGAGTTAATGACGGGTAGAGCCAGTCGGAGACTAAAAGGATATTGATATGATGTTCTTTTTCTCCCCTTTTCTGTAAAACAATAGGTCTTTAATTTTATCACTACAGTTAGTTGTAAAACCAGCAATAATGGTAGATCGATTTTATTGAGATTATGAGATTTGCCTAAAATAATTGCTCAATTGACTTTTTGATGTAATTTTGTACTTAAAAATGGATTTAGTCAATAAAAGTAGTTAAATATGCACTCTCCCGGGAATGGGCAATATACATATTCAAGTACAAGTCTTATGGCTGGTTTTTGTATTATTTGGGCTGTTTGAAACAGGCTTTTTTGACTGATTATTTGTTTGGGGTTGTCATATATGTAAAGGCTATATATGGAACTAATTCAAAGCATTGGCGTCGGTAGAGTAAATAAAAAATTTAAGTCAAATGGTAAAGTAATACATTTAATTTTATAATAATGCCAACAAGAAGGTGGTAGAGGATTACTTCCCCGACCGAGGTGGTACCACCCCACACATCCTCTTAAAGGGCTGGTGAAGTCCCTACGGATGTTTCCAGCTCTGGATGTGTGAGTCGGATTTTCCCAGTACACCCACCGTACGTATTACTTAGACTTCGGTCTTCGCGGGCTGTCAAAACATAAAAAAAAATTGAAAATTATATTAAACAAGAACAATAACAAAGGTATAAAAACTAATATTTGGTCATTGAACCTTGGTTTTCAATCACATTTTAAAATGTTTGACTTTCAGACGTCCATCAACAATTGCCATCATTTACTTTTAAAAGTACCTACATGCCAACAATTAAAAAATCAACTTACACCATCACAAATTAAGTGAACGGGTTTTTAATGAATAGAATATATAGTATATGTAATACAAATAAATCATAAATGCATTTTTCTTTATATTCTCTACATAAACTAAATATTTATGACCATTTTTAACACTTTATTTTGGGTTTTGTCAAGAAATGAAAACAATTCTTTTATATATTTTCATACAAAGTTCGAAACTTGCAAAAGTGGTAACCTATGGGTTGGTAGTGTGGTGGTCAAAGACCCAGCAGCAAGGTGCGATAAAGTTATTAAGTAGCATACAAAGACTAGCATGTCTTAATATCACAGGGGCCATGAAAACCACGCCAACAGCTGAAATGGAAATCCTACTAAACTTACCAACATTACTCAAATTTATACAGGCAGAGGTCAGGTTAGTAACTTACAGACTTGTGCAAGGAGACCCGCCGATAAGTCGAGCGCATGGGGTGGACTATAAGAAGTTGGAGAAGGAGCTCAGGGCAGACCCAATAACAGGAATGCCAAGCGATCTCATATCGAGCAAGTACAACTTTAACAAAAAATACAACATAAGTACACTACAGCGGAGACTCGTAGACGGGTGCACCCTGCAATGCGGAGTCAGTACTGTATACAGATCGGAGCGGGTATTTACGGACAAGGACCTAGAGTAGCAATCCCGGTAAGCCTAACTTAAAACTAAACAGTTTTCCAAGCCGAAGTGGCAGCAATATACCATTACGTTGGAGTAATTCTTGGACAAAGCAGAAATAGCCGGTCCATTGTTATTTTCTCAGGTAGCCAAGCAGCATTGAAAACGCTGGACTCCGCACAGGTAAACCCTAGATTAGTGTGGGACTATGCATAAGCTCTAAACGAGCTCGGTAGACACAAGAAAGTAACACTGGCATGGGTTCCAGGACATGAGGGGCACCAACGGAAGGCTCATCGATGGCATTCGTAAGCCCAGAACCTTTCTGCGATGTTGCAAAAACAGCAATCAAACAAGCCATCAACAAATGGTTAGATAGATAATCTTAAGTCTGGTGAGAACATATACCGGGGCAGAGACAGGCAAAGTAGTTCATCAAAAAACAAGCACCTAAAGTAACGACATACTTCTATGCAAGGACAGAAAGTCCTAATCCACTCGCCTTTGGCGAAGGTGTCGCATCTTCATTAGTAATTTTAAACTCTACACGCTCGTCAAATAATATATATTATTGCTATTATACCTGAAACACAAAGGCTTGCTTAAATCCTCTAAGACCAATAAAGAGCTGTGATTTTTCATGTATCCATCCTCTTTTGGTCTCTGTATGCATTTGGATCACCATTATGATCTCAATGGTGGATCTCCATGGTACCAGTGTATCGGTGGACTTATGTAGCATTGATTACGTCGTCAAATATTAAAACTTATTTAATGTAATTTCTGACGAGCTAAGGCTAGGTGAAGTCACTTTCACCAAATGTGATTAAGCCTATTAATGAAAAATATCGATAAGTAACCACAGCTAGATATATCGAAATTTTAATCCTGCTTTCACTACTGGAGACACCAGCTCCACTCACTTCAGGCCAATAGAGGATAGTTATTTTCTAGAAACAAGATCGTTTGCTAACAGCGTTTAGGTTTATATGGTTAAAATATAAGATCCGTATCATTTCACACCTTTTTAGTATTAAAAAAATTATTCTTACTGAAACGGTATCATTACAATAGTTTTACCTAAGGACCATTTTTTGTTATGATTTACTAGTCATGAATACTAGTCTACTATCACAGTTACGCAGAAATCTGCACGTATCTAAACGACAACTTTGAATAATGGACGCCCTGGCTTCTTCTCATTACCAAGCCATTTCAGAACAGATATCAGCGCAGATAACTAATTAGTTGGATAATAATGGCCTTTAATTACATGTGAAAGATCGCATTGAATTTGATTCCTGCGACAATGGAATTAATAAGAAATTGGATTTCTAAGACACTAATGGATCTACTTTCACCATCTTAGTTACCTATTTAAAAGCTAAAAGCCTAATGGCTCGGTAACAGGCTTAACAGGGCCTTCGGTTAAGTGCATAAAATAAATCCATTATAATATGTTCCTGAATGGGTATAAGTCTTGACGGAATTGGATTGTTATAATAGGCGAATGCAGGATTATGTTTGAAGTTATGGATCGCATATAAACCCAGTAACAAGGCAGTTAAGAGATGTGTTGAAAGGATAATAATATATTATTAAATAGATTTAATATTGAAGAACTATACTATTATGGAATATAAGGTATTAAACTAAGATCTAATTAATTTGAATTGAAAATGATGACAGAAACCTTTTTTTAACGGAGATATAAAGTATATCTCTCATTTTTTTTGTCTGTCATCTTCTGTCCCTCCCATATTTTGAAAATTTGAGGTCAAACTAATGAAAAGTTAGGTTATGAGAAACATCAACATTATATTTAAAATTTTTATCAGACATTAAATTTAACTGTCGACCCACCCATCCCATTACTCTTACATACTTTAAAAACCCCCACGTACATTTCATTTTATAAAAGGTAAATCATCAAAACCACTTTCACAACTCAAGCTTCATATATATACAATATTGTTTTGGATTCGTTTTGCCGCATACTTGTGTTACGGTTTATATTCCCTATGTTATACTAAACTAGGGTAACAGGGGAAATAAAATCGAAATTTTATTCATTGGTAAGGTGACATCTTATATGTTCGCTAACCTAAAATTTTCATTCCAGAGAAACCCGGTCTTTATTTAAAAAAAGCAAATTAATGTAAAAAAGCAACTTGTGGGTTGCGAAAATGGTTTTTGAAGGGCGTATTAAGCTGAATGAATGACCAAGATAATTAACTAAAGTCCACTTTTATAAACTGGAGTTAACCTATACCCTTGGACTTAGGCGGTTCTAGACCTTTATTTGGGGGGGGGGGGGTTTAAATCCCTGGTTTATATATAGGTGGCTAGGCCACTCAGTTGGATTTGGGGGACTAATTGGAAATTTGGGGGCTTAGCCCCTCAAGTCCCCACTTAAAACCGCGTATGCCCTTGCAGTTAACTCAGGGATTTAAAAATGACCATTCTTATAAACTCACCTGTACTATATCACCTGTCTTAATAATAATCTTAGTTGAGTAAAATATCCATCTTACCACAAGTTCATACAGGCATTAATTTTGTTTGGCAGAAATTGCAAGTAGATACCTAAACCTAAGTATGTATTTTTTCTTTTGCATTCACGCGACAAGCTTTTAGGACAATAAAATTAAGATAATATATTATATCTGTTTCAGTGATAAGTTTGATACTACTTTTATAAGGGTCCACCCACTCGAACTACGTCCGCTTATAAATAGCATTCAGCATTGCCACAACGAAAAAACTATACTTATTGTTTTCGTTTTAGTACATCTAAATAATAAAAGCTTGTTTTTAAAAAGCATTTTTTACAATATTTTATTTTAAAATTTTTAGTTACGTCTAAACCTATGCATTTCTGATAATGCATTATTATTATAACATAATTTACCTGTTATCGTATTCTACTCGTCAAACCTTTTCATTTGATACCCATATCAAGGGGATTGTGAAGAAAACGTTAATTCGCCATTTTGTGGCGTCCGCCATAGTGGCTTGAGAATGACATCATACAGCGTATCGTATTGTAGTTGTCAAACCCTTTCATTTCATGCAAATGTCAGTGGGTTGTATAAAAAGAGAATCCGCCATCTTGTGGCGTCCGCCATATTAGATTTATAATAACGTCACTTAGATTATTTTATTTTATTCGCCAAACCTTTTCATTTGATGCCCATGTCCAGGGGGACTGTGAACAAAAAGGTAATCCGCCACGTTGTGGCGTCTGCCATATTGGGTTTAAAATGACGTCACATAGCTTATCGTATTCTACTCGTCAAACCCTTTCATTTGATGCCCATATCAAGGGGGTTGTGAAAAAATTGTAATACGCCATCTTGTTGCGTCCGCCATATTGGGTTTAGAATGACGTCACATAGCTTATCGTATTCTACTCGTCAAACTCTTTCTATTTAATAGCCAGTAAAAGGGTAAACACTTACCCTGTAATATTTACTGGGTAAGTGTTTTTTATTATTATATAAATTATCTTTTACTATTAAATACAGTTTATTTACGATGCCGCCGCCCATGGTCATGCACCGTCTTGACAAACCCTAGTGATCATCTTCAGTACTTTAGGACTAGCCGTTTAAACAACCTGGTTAATTGGTGGCAAAAACTTACTAATGTCAGGTAGAGAACAATTATTAGAAAATAATAAAAATCTACTAGCAATAAACAGGTATTAGTTTTATTGCCCCGACTAAAATATTTCTACTTTAAGTAACCACTACCGCTATCAGACCCGCTGTCAAATTTGACCCAAATCACAAAAATATAAGTGCTTTTAATAACAGCACGCAGAAAACGGTCACGAAAAAATTTCATGCCCTGTCAGAGGTCTTCATAACGACCAAGAAAATACTTGTTTCTTTCTTTTGGGAATCCTGTCTAAAAAGAATTTCTGATAAAAATTATTTGGTAACGTTATTTACTATCTTATAATTTATTTATATTTGGTCTACAATATAATAGTGCTTTTACGTAAAATAATATTATAATATAATAATTACTGACTATCGTCTTCTCTATTTTATATACGTAGTGCATTATTGGCTGGCTTGTTATGTATGAAATCTGTAGTTACACGAAAATAGAAGTACTATAACGAAACATTTTTACTTCAAAGTTCAGAACTTCGGTGTACAAGTTACCTAACTTTGAACAAAATTAAGTTTACCATTAACCACAGTTATAAATACGTAAAAATATTACACAGGTATAACACAGATATTTTCCTAAACACTACACAGACCATGGTTAGAAAGGATTCGGTGTTTCGTATACTGTGGTGAGCGTATCGAACGTGAAGCCTGTTTATTTGTTGTTTGTTATGAAAACATTTACCCTAGAGGTCTAGTTTACGAACTTTAAGGAAATACGTAATTGAATCAAGAATGGTAGTAGAAAGAGATAAAATAGCATTGTAGTGTTGGAGCTCAGAAGTGTTGCTGTCTCTGCTGGTTGCTTAGGAAATACGTCTGAACAGTCGGTTACACGTACGTCTTTGTCTAGTGAACTAGAAAAGAAAGAGTGCGACTTATAGATTTATAAATGACTCGGAGCGATTTTAAATAAACCTTTAAAAATAATACAACCTATAAATGATAACACCTTTTTAACTTAAATTTATTATTATTTAGCAGAAAAATTTAATATTTTAGGCCTTTTATTACTGTTAGTAAATCTGGTGATGCTTCTACTAACGTATTTTTTGTACAAAAATACAAGGTAAAATAAGATGTGGCCTATGTTTACAAATCGTGTTTACAGTGTCGCTTAGAATGGTTTGTTTTGGCTTCAAAGAATGTTAAATCATCCCGTATCCATTCTTAACAAATCCATGACACAGACATACTTTGACCTGCAAATTAAAAGTAAATGGGCCTTGGCTATGGAACAAGATCAGCTCTTTAAAAGGTTCTTAAATGTACATACTTATTATTTTTCTGAAGAAAGGCCGAAGTCAGTGTAAAAATACCAAATACCCCACCCTTAATACTAACATTTGTGCCTAAAATACTCCAACAGTGACCTTCAAAACAAGCTATCTGATAATTTCATTGCGATTTTTTCTTCTTATTAACTTTACGGTTTCTCTCTTTTGTAATAGAAGCCAGTAATAAATAATTTAGGTGGATGAAGCCGAACATAACTTCAGTAACAAGTTATTTTTTAACTCAAACGGTACATTATCCCATCACGCCGTCTAAGTTATTGTTTTCGGCCTTCTACACTTAACACACCGACCCTCTTATTGCTGGTTTTTGTGCGGGTTTCTTGGTGACTTATCATCTTAAGCCGGTTTTAGGCGGTTTTATATCTGTATTTAGCGAGAAAGTTTTCCCTTGTAGGTCGACCGCGTTTGTATAGAGATATAAATTAGGGTAGAAATTTAATGAATGGCATTGTCTTTGGCCTTTTATTCCGTAATTTTCTTTGCGTTGGAAATTAAATATAATAAAAGGTGCTGCAATAAAAGAAACCATTTAGATAAAATTCTGAAGGGGATTATAATGAAGTAAGAATATGTGTCGCTTATCGGTCGAATTCGGTTGATGTTATTTTAAAAATCGCATAATCTGATCATGATTTGGATTATATTTGAATTATATATATCACTGTCATTTATAATTCATATTTGTCGATTTCCGTAATCGATGTTTGCTCGTCACTCATTATGACACTTATGTTGTTTATCTCTGTTCCTACTTACCAAATGTAGGGGTTTTAATAGTGAGCCCCCTGGGAATGTTTTGGTAAATAAAAAATACATTTTGTAATTTGCGGACAAAAGTTAGCCCCCCCCCCCCTGGGAAAAAAATGAAGGCGTTTAGGTATTTTATTTATTCTTTTTTTTAAGCAAATTTTACATCATTTTGTCGAGAATTTTTAAATTTTAAAAGAAAAAAATATGTTAATAGAAAGTTATAGTCATTTGAATTTTTTTAAACCTAAAATATAATTTTAAAAAAATCCAAATGACTAGATATAACTTTCTACTAACACATTTTGTTCTCTTAAAATTCAAAAATTCGCGACAAAATGATGCAAATTTTGTTTAGAAAAAATATTAAATAAAATACCTAAACGCCTTAATTTTTTTCCCAGGGGGGGGGCTAAAAAAAATTCAACTTTTTTTCGCAAATTACGATATGTTTTTTTTTTCTTTACCAAAACATTCCCAAGGAGCTCACTATTAAGACCCCTAAATTTGGTACGGGTCCTGTAAGTAGGAACAGACATATACAACTTTGAAATTTCATAAGCCGGCACTGCACTTATGTTATCATTAGTATTAGCATATTATCACATTTATGTTGTTCACGACTTAAATTTCTGCTGCTGCGAAGAGTGAATCTCGCTGTTGCTAATTCTTCCTGTTTTTAGTTTTTTACTTTTACTTTTGATTCTATTTCCTTTTTATTAAGTAAAATTAAGTTATTAGTATTTTGACCCAAACATTTTAGTTTTTAATTACATATTTCGGTGATTGAGTATATTATTAAGAATCAAAAAATTAAATATACCATCGAGCAATCAAAGTGCAAATAGCTCGAATTATGGATTTTTTTATCTGAGGCAGCCCATGTAGACATCAGGCCAAAGTACTAACGTACCATGGGCGTCTGAAGAGAAGGGAAATGTAATCTATTGACACGGGATTTAAAGGATTGGAGGTTGGGAGGGGAAGGGAAAACATCTGCAGGCAATTTATTCCATAATCTGGAAACCCTAGGTATGAATGAGCGAGAGAAGTGGGATGTTCTAGACTTTTGTAAATGGACAGTATATGGACGCATACGTAACGCACCTCTTGTTGTTCTGTTAGGAACAATTAGGGAGTAATTATAGCGGTTAGTTCTTCAGAGCAAAATCCGTAAAAGTATCGATAGAAATGGGATAAATCCCCAACAACGAGGCGATGAGCGAGAGAAGGGAGTTTTCTTGATAGCTCTCGTTTGGATAGAATCACGAATGTTATATGTCGAATGCCGATTACAGACTATGTTTATTTATTTATTGTATAGTAGTTCACTCGGGTGAAGCTAATCTGGTTTATTGCGTGTTTTTCTTTCAATTACTTGGAGTAGTCGATTATAAATTAAATTTGATGATGCCAATGATTTAAAAAATCTAATTATCAATTATTATAATTTAAATTACCTCGTCTCTAATATTCTAATTTTTCCACTGTAATATGCATTGAAAATGATCGAACATTTTACATAAGAGTTTGTTGCCTAGAAACGGCTTGAATTTATTCTTATCGCTTTGGTCATATTCCTTGTTCTTCTTGTGATTCAAAACCGAACCAGTTTTTTGGAACTTTTTATTATGTTGTAGATTGTCATTTCAGTTATTGGAATTACTACAAATTTCTCGTTAAATTGTTCCATGATGTAGCGGTATGATACTTGGCCATCCCCATAACACTGTACTATAAAAATCCTTTGTTTAGTAGATAGCGTTTTCAAGAGTAGTATTTTAAATTAAATAATTGTTTCATTTAATAAAAACATTGACAAATATGTCCATAGGTGTCAGTAGT
This sequence comes from Philopedon plagiatum, assembly GCA_963971165.1. NCBI lineage: Eukaryota > Metazoa > Arthropoda > Insecta > Coleoptera > Curculionidae > Philopedon > Philopedon plagiatum. The sequence continues at coordinate 11,285,084 of OZ020195.1, forward strand.
ACTCTGGTTAAAGGTGCGAGATTTTTGTTTTTCTTCAGTAATCACGTTTATTTTATTTTTAGTCTGATTTAACTTCTCACGGCATTTATTTTCACGGTACCTTCTTTTTTAACAATTAACCATTCTTTTCGCAAAATTATTTTTCGGAAAAATTTAGCAGAAACAAATCTTTTTAGCTAAATAACAATATAAAATGGCATAAAATCAGCTTAGGCTAATATAACCTACCAGGCAGCCTTAACAAAAACCAGTAGTAAGAGGGTTTAGCTGAAAAACCGTGGAAAGCCGAAACAATAACTTTGAAAAGAAGTGTGTCCTGATAATATAAAATTAGGGTTTAAGGAATAACTTGTGGCTGAGATTGGTTTGTGTAGATTTTTTTTTACAAATCGAGACATCATTTCCATATATGGTGATTACTGCTTGTAATAAATGCAGAATCTTTTTGAGAGATCATGCAAAATAAAATACGGTTTGATTCGTCATTATTCGCCTTTCTTTTTATAAAATGAAATGGTCAGCAACGTGGGGGAAGTGGTTTATGAAAGACCAACCAGACCTGCGTAATGTATAAAGCGAAGATGTGGTCAATGAAAAAGGTGCGCAAAAGGAAAATAGATGTATGAGGCAAGAAAAATACACAAGGTACAGATTTAAAACAAAAGGAACAACCAATAAGATTAAGGAAAAACCTAAGAAGATACATGATAGAGTGGTAGGGGCATCTTATGGACAGAGATAATGATTATGTTGGCATAAGCGTGGGGTCAGTGAAAGTGTATTGGAGGAATGGTTGGCGAAGACCAAACCAGAGATGGGTAATGGAATAAATACTGATTTAAACGAAAAAAGGTTTACCAGTGTAACGGGTTAATTTCCCCATTACATAGATTTTTAAAGAATGTACTGAAGTCCACCTTTCGCTTTGTTACGAACGTGCCTGAGTTGGAAATTGGACCACTATTTGCAGTCTGTCATTTGGCTATGCGCGTTTCATTAACAAGTATTTTCCTTTCACCCCAAGGAGGGGCTCCCGTAGAGCTCCAGACCAGCATACAGTTGTTCCATTCAACTTGTGCATCAAGCACCTGAACCGTTCTAGCCCTGTCCCCCCTGCCCTCTCGTTTATCACCTACGACTTGAGCTTAATGTCAAAATTGTCAGTTGTTCCTTTCAGGAACGGTGTCGAGTCACTCTGGGGCGAGTAGCTCCGGGGTAACAAACACCAGAAAGAAATATTAATAGCGTGTGATTATGGATTGGAGTCTCGGTTGGAGTAGTGTACTCTAGAATATGTTCTGTAAATGTGGTTTATTATTGGGGTAATGTTTTATCCCACCAAAAATATATATGTAAAAAAACAGGCCAAGTTCTCGTCAGGACTGTGTGTTTTATTATCTGAAAAAATAACTGAAATGTAAAAATTATGACAAGTTCCTTGCCTACACGTTATTAGCAGTGTTTTGATAAACACAGAAAAATATTGTTGACTGGTAAAGTTACAGACCAAACTTAGCAAGTTTTCAAGGGTCTCAATATTGCCCAGTTCTTTAACGAAACATGTCCGTTCCATGGTTTAGAAAAATGCCCTGTATAGAGAATGATAGGCTTACGTTGACCAATGGCGGACGGTTGGGTTGGGTTGAGTTTTTAATTATTCACGTAAGGGTTTGTCACAACAATGAATATCACATTTCATCAATATTTTAAAGCTGTGCATCTTGGTTCTAGCCTATTCTATTAAATAATTTCGTTCGTGCATATTTATTGTTTCCAAAAAAGTTTTATCCTTATTACATTACATAAATATCAATTATCGTGTAATAATAAGCCTGTATTTATTATACACCACTGCTATACTTACGTTTGTTCTCTAGATATAAATCTAACTTTTTAAGCCGCAGTATAGTACATAACAATTATTAAATATGGCAGCACAGAAACCTAAAGTTTAAATTAGTAAAGCGACTCGGGTCTGGCCGTAATAAGTCATTCTTTTAGCCTCAACTGTGCATTTATCCAAGCACGCTTTCCCCAAGAGTTATTGTTTTCGGCTTTCCACACTTTAACACAGAGACCTTCTTATTGCTGGTTTTTGTTGGGCTTTCTTGGTGACTTATCTTTTAGGGCAGGATTGGGGAGGTTAAAACATTTTTTTAGCTAAGTTTATGGATCGATCACGTCTTGCTTGAAAATTGAGAGAAGGGCTTTTTATAATTTTATTACTTCTTTTGGGGAAATTTCTATTGGAATTACTTAATGTTTGCTCAAGCTTCTTTTGGTTTTATGTAGTTATTTTAGTAACCCAGTTAAGTTTTGAGAACTTTTGCTTCTTAAATTGTTTATTATTTATCATTTAAAACTTGTGCTTTAATTCTATTATTTATTCGATTTGTTTGTTGTCTTTGTGCTTTAATTCTATTATTTATTCGATTTGTTTGTTGTCTAAAAGAATTTTTGTCTCTAAATAAATAAAGATAATTTTAGTTGCATTAATAAAAAACCATATTTAAATACTTGTTTCCTTATAGCTTTACATACTAAAAAAATTAATTTACTTCTAAAACTTTTACGATCAGATTCCCCAGATTAATTTGATAATCAAGGGGTTAATTGACTCGTTTGATCTTCTCTACAATCTAACTCTTCTATCATTTACCCATAACTTAACCTTTGACTCGTCTGAAAACATCACTCCAATACCTCAATTGTCAATTTTCATGTTCACGTGCGAAGATCACCCTCCGTTGTTGATGGTTTCTGGTCAACTCTGGCTTTTTTGCAGGTCGTCTATATTTCAAATTGTCTTCCCAAAGTTGATTTTTAACAGTTTGGGCGCTCTCCTGAACTGCTCTGGCTCTGGAAAGTTCCATTTGAAGGCTGTAAGCGGTTTGGCAAGGGTTACGAAGTGCCTCAACTCCTAGAAATCGGTCGTCTAGGGGGGTCGTTTATTCACTGTTTTTTGGAAACGCAAGAAAAACAAACGAGTTTAATAGTGAAATATGATAACAGAATGGTTGACTAACAAAATATATCTAGATCGACATTTTAGTTAATTTCGTGATAATTGATGAAGGATTTAATTCTTTTGAGAAGTGTATTTGAAAGCTCGCTCAAATCAAACTTATCATAAACATGACCTCCACCAAATATCTTGTGCGTTATGGCTTTAACTTTTGATTTATCGAAAAAAATGGCAATTATCCCATATCCAACTTCAGACAAAAGATCGATTATACGGTAGCACATCGATCAGGCGGTGATTAGACAAAGTCAGGAAGGAGCTTTAGCAGCGTGCCAAATTGTTAATCACTGGCTAAATACCAACCGCCGTTTACCAAACGATCATTTATAATTCATGTCAAAGGGAGAGCGGTAAAGTTTCTTTCAAATGCACGAGATGTAGCCTAAAAACTCGGTATTGGTTGCACGCTAACGGCTATAGAAGTTTTTACGACCACTTCGCATTCTTTAAAACTTTCCTGTTGTGTGTTGTTTAAGCGATTAGAACCGTATTAATTAAAAAGGGTTTTAAAAGTGCTAAGCCAGTAGTTGTTATCCTACATTGTACCAACTGCGATTTTTAGAATTCTAAATATAATGTTTCATACACGAATTGATTGTAGCAAAAAACCCCAGTACTGATGAAAAAATGGTAAATTTAGCACAAATATTTATGCTGTTAAAACCTAATTTAGTTAGTTAGTTAGTAATTTACTTAATAATTTATCACAGTGAGAAGGGAATAAAAGTTTATTCGGCTATGATGCATAAAATAGAATAAAATGTAATACCTTCTTATTACTAAATACTTATATATGCTAATTATATTCGATGAAGGTATAGTCAAATAAACTACCGTGTAACACTGTATTGCTTGAATGGCATCAAGTTTTTTGTATGTTTAACACATAGGAAATTTGACGGTCAGCTCTCCAACTAAAAGAACCTGTCACCTTTTCCCCTAATCCGCAAAAAATCTGGTGGTATTGTGTTTATAAATAAGACTATGGCCAGCTTGTAAAACTTTACTGAAATTTATTTGTGTGTGCATCGCTGGGTATACCGTTGCTAGAGTAATTACTTTAAAAAATAGAGCACAATATAAATCATCAAAGTTGAGGGGCTTGTTCGCTACAAACTTGCTGCGGTTGCTTATTATGATATTCCCAAGCCCGCTATTTTAGGTCTTTATAGCGCTTTTTTACTAGTTTTGCAGTCGCCGCTCTTAATGAAAAATAACGTAAACAGTGCAATATTTTTTAAATTTTTTATTGTATACTGGGCGCGACGTATACAAATTTAATATCTGTGATGGACGAGAATAGAACCTCTTGAATGTAAGTAAAGAAATCTAGAAGATTGGGGTTTCTTGTTTTTCTTTAGCTTTATTTTCCCCATTATTATATGGAGTCAACGTTACTGATGAATCGTCTCCACAATGCTTGATCTCTTTCTCTGTTAAACCGATTTCTTTAGATCAATCTTGATTCCGTCCATCAGTCTCTGCTCTAGTCTTCCTCCGCCTCTCCTTCCGTATACCTCCACTGCCATTATCTTTCTGTGGACTTCCCTACTTCTCTCTGCTTCTTCATCACCTTCCTCATACAAGTCCACACTTCCTACTCTCTATGGTATGCCTATTCTAGATCAATATAAGGCACATGCATCGTTTTGTGTTTTCTTGATTAAATTATTTAAATCGTTTTTAACTTTATTCCAGCAATAGAAGAACATCACGTAAAATTTTGTTTTATCTGTCGAGTCTTAAAAGCCTTTTAAAGTCGTATGTACTAACATTTTCCTACAAGGAAAACTTAAATTTACGTTCTATTTGTCTGAAAAAATAATAAACAATAAAATTTTAATTTTTCTACGAACTATGTGCAGTTGTAGCCTAGCACGAGAATTCCCTAAAAGGTTTAAAATGTGACACTGTATAAATTCAGATCTTCCAACTGATCAGTTAGGTTTAGATCAGTTTTTGAACTGTTACTGCTGATAACATGTCATTGAAAATTTAGTACGAGTAACTGTAGTATTTCAGCGACTTTTCCAAATGATTTTTATCTTCTAAAATGATTTTAGTTGTGCGTTAAAGTTAAAATTTCATTCTTAAAATTGTTATTTTCTTTATACACCTCCGAAGTTTTTTTTTATCTGAGACAGCCCGCTTCAAGCCTGAGTACTAACGTATCGTGGGCATCTGAAGAGAAGGGAAATGTAATCACGCCACGGGATTTAAAGGACTAAATATTGGGAGGGGAAGAAAAAACTTCTGCAGGTAATTCGTTCCATAATCTGGAGACTCTAGGTATGAATGAGCGAGAGAAGTGGGATATTCCAGGCTTTTGCAGATGGACAGTAAAGAGATGCATACGTAACGCGCCTCTGGTTGGTCTGGTAGAAACACTTAAGAGGGGAATTAAAGCGGCTAGTTCTTTAGAGCAAAATTCGTAGACGTATTGGTAAAAAAGAAATAAATCCTTAACAGCGCGGCGATGAGAAATAGAGTTGATGCTAGGACTGAACCTTGGGGTACGCCAACATTGATAGGATGGAAGTTAGACGAGGGACCGTCCACCACCACAGATATGCACCGATTAGAGAGGAAGCTTCCGATCCAGGTATATAGTTTGGGAGAGAAACCGTAAGAAGATATTTTTTTGAGGAGTGGGGCATGCCATACTTGGTCAAAGGCCTTGGAAATTTTAAGAGCAACAATCTGAGATTCGCCATGAAATTCGAGACTTGTTCCATATATGTATGTGTGATAAAAGTAAGAAGGTCATCTATCTTTGGTGACGAAATCCATACCGTCTGTCATAAATGATTTTGTGTTTGTTGTAGTTTCATGTTTGCTTTGTTAATTTCATAATACAAATCTTAAAACACTTTAAAACCTTGACGGCAAAATTAAGGCGCAGCTAAAATTAATAAATATCGGTAAATTCTTATAGAACTTCTAACAAAGTTAATCTTAGCTTCTACTTTTAATTGTAAGGAACCTAATTAATTTGCTAAATTGAAACTGTATTAATATAGAAAAACTTACCTATATTACTTTCAAAAATATCCAAGCTTCATTAATCGCGCAATTTTTCCTTTTTCCTGTAGCTTATTACAAAGATCCAAGAAAAATGCGACCCAATAAAACAAGCCAGAAGTGGAAAAAAGATGACCTCGGTAGTATTTTTTCCGAAGCACGTGTGGTAGGCAATCATTCGTAAAAAAACCAGAGAGTGATCGAACGAACACTAAGAATAGACAGCTTAACCTGATAGATCTACTTGAACGTCAAGAACAAAAAGAAAATAAAAATGAGTATGAGTGTTTTGTTAGATTTGTTGGAAAAACTTTTCCGTAAATTGCAGAAAAGGAAAAGAGGTGTTTCGCTAAATAACGTTACACATCGATACAATAAATTAATAGTTTGGTAATAATTGTACATTATTGCAATTTAAACACTTTGATACAATAAATTATTGGTTTAGTAATAATTGTATATTATCACAGATTTATATAGCTTTGCACACAAAAACTTACGGTACCCCGGTAACACATTGATTTCTGGTATAAGAATAATTTGTCAGTGTATATTTACAGACGTTCGGAAAAAGCTACGAAACTTACAAAAAATATTGTAAAATTAGGAACAATATACATTTCAGTATGTGATTTTTCATTAAAGGGTCATTTTTAAATGTAAATACACTGTCACTATATAAAATTTTTGTTATCCTACCTAACTTTTACAATTTAGTGAAAATTTGTGTTACTACTAAATAGTTGGTTTTTGTAAATGCCGATATTTTATCATTTTTTTAAAAGGCAACTATTAGTTTTTAACAAACGTTTAGAGAGGATTTTGTGCTTTGCAAGTGATTGCGATTGGTTAAAAGCTGACTTAAATAATGTAACTTAAAATGTTAAAGATTTTGTTGCTGTTATCCTGTTATGGGTTCTGTTTAATGTGGAAAGTACGAATAAAGTAAGTTCGAAAGTAAAAAGGCGGTATTACTCAGAGCTTAAGAAATGGTAAAGAACAAATATTTTTAATATTTATAAGAAAAACGGATCTAACCTAAACGTCTTGTCTTAAAAAAATACTAAAATAGCATAATATTATGTAGTTAATTATTTATGTTAAAGATTTAAGTATTTGATAAGTCATGTTATTTTGACACGCCATAAAAAAAATACAACAGAAATCGTATGGCAAATAAAACAAAATTTTGGCATTTAAATTTATCAAAAATTTGTATTTTTAATAATAAATTATAGGTTCCTATATTTTAGCTATAACCACAGTATTAGAAAAGTATTTTCAACAAAAAGAGTACATATGAAAATTACTGTATAGACTGGTAAATATAAAACTGCTTTACTACCAAAGCAATGTAATTTCACCAAATTAATTATTACTTTTACAACTATTTTACGTTGAACTGTAAAATTACATATAGCTGTAAAACTACAGTTTCTCTCGCTGGTCTTTGTTTGTTTATTCGCTATAAATTGACCATAACCCCTTTTTCAGTGTGCTACAGACACCTCGTGTCTATTAAATTAATACCCTCGTTTCTACCTTTGTTTCTCCTAGTATCGTTACTTCTAATGGGTCCGTTACACACTTTTTTTACTGACATTAGAATCTATGTTCAAAATTAAGTGCAAATTTTTTTTTGGAATTCTTTGGGAAGTGGGAAATGCCCTAAAAATCGAATTAAACATTGGAGAGTTTTGTCGCATAGGCGAGTGATGTCATCGTTTCCTTGACTTTTGATTTGTTAAACTTTTGCAATGTTGCCGAATCGCTCGTCGCTCGAGCTGGCATTCTAAAAGCCGACAACACCTAATTTATATGTTTTTCATGTAGCTTTAAAAGATTACACCAAAGGTACCAAATTAATCTAATATAAAAACCTGTCTGCTTCTGCATAAATTTGCTTATTACAAAAAAGGTATTCCTAGGAAATATAGATAATTATAGAGAACAATACATACAGCTTTTTTGTTCTTACCGTTTTAACTTCACAGATTCTGTATTTCGGCGCTAAAATATTCTGCATTTGAAAGTAAATATTCATATCATGTCCATAGTAGCCTTGAGCAAATTGCCCGTATCAGCTTTTTCAAAGCCTTGATCCATTTTCCGCTGAATAAGCGATCAGTAATGGTGAAAACCCTTATACAAACGAATAAATTTTCTATTAAAACCAACGGGACCATAAAACCTGAAAAAAGGGGTTGCTCAGGTTTGCCTAAGCGTAAAACAACACAAAGTTTCAATAGACAACCATAAAAACACCAAAAAATAACTTTCAAACTCAACGCGATCTTAGCAAAGACGTGTCTCGTTTACAAATCATGGCGGAATTACTCGCAGCGTGACGTACATGGCCACGCCTACTTGCGCGGTATCATATCTTCTATTACTTGTATCATGCGTCCAACCGACGTAATTCTTTGTGTGTTTCGATTGACTGATTGTGCAATAAAATGAAGATATTTATCGAAAAGGCGAACTGACTGAACAAACCCATTTAGTCAATAGCCGGTAATATTTTCGGCAAAGAACGACATTAATAACAAAAAATTAATTAATTGCCTTTTTAAAACATCAAGACGTTGCAAAAGAAATATGTTAAAAATTTGAACCAAAAAAAAGTAAGCAAATTTTTGCTTGGGGCTGCCGACCAACAATATTTACCGTAAAACGTAAACTTTTTGTTCGTGAAAACTTCGTAATAAATTTTAATAAAATATACGGGCATTTTATAAAATTAAAGATAAAGACTCAATCAAAATTATAAAAACTGCTGATTTGAAGACGAGAACAAGCCGTGGTCTATTAACGACAAATATGGAAAAAGTTCGATTTACACTTGCCGATTAATAGAAGGGCTTTCACTTTCAGTGATAACTAAATTTTAAAAAGCATTGTGGTATTTAACAAGACTTTTAAAATGACCAGATTCAATGTAACTGGACTGGTGGTTGACCAAACTGAATTGGCGAACTAGAAGGTTTTGTTGTCATGGCAATAAAAACCGATATAATGGTCGGTTTCTCAAAGTAATTTCTTCAAGAATAATTTAAGTGGCAACACGTAATGTGACAGTTATGTCAATACCATTGCCTAATGTAATTCTAAAGGTCAATCAAATTTTATAATTGAATAAATGCTGTGAGAAACCAAGTTATGTCTATCTACTAAAACATAATAAGATCAGAACTGCACCTCTTTGAATTTATGTCATCGTTCCCGTCCTTAAAATAAGCTAGAAATATCCACTTTCCTTTTGAGATTTACGTAAGTGATCGGGATTTAACCTGCCTTTCGTTTCAAATTATCAGATTAACCCAATCCCAGGATATACACAATAATTACGCTCCAAATCTAGCTAATAGCACAAAGAATTCAAGCTGGGGAAAGCTTTCAATGGACTTTCCAGTTTAGTGTCAGCAGGAAACTGTCCTGTAAAGTGGTCAAAGGATTTTAGTCCAATTAGATTGTGAAATACTGAGTAGCTTGGGTAGCAATTTAACATAATTGGAAAAGAAATTTGTATGGCGACTTCAGAAAGGCTTATATTATTACTAAATTACATCTTATTTTTAGAATAGAATACTTCTTTCCCTGTATATTAATTAGTTTGGTCGTACATTATAGGTCGGGAGCCGGTGACACTGAAAGTACCGTCATCGCGGAATCAAAAATTTTTTACGTAAATTGATAGTTAATAGTCATACGAACAAAATGAGCTCGGTACGCCGGGATTCATTAAGCCGAAAGTATTTTTAAAACAATTAATTATTATAAAAAAGCAAAAATGTTTTTTTACCCCGGGTGTTTTCTAATTGAATGCCAATATTTAAGGGGCGATTTTTGGGTCCATTCTAAAAAGAAAACTTCATATGAACGTATGTCCTAAACGTCTTAACTTTTGAGATACAGGGTGGTAAAGTTTTCAAAAATAAATAGATTTTTATTAAAATCTGTAATACCACTTTAGATATTTTAATTAAATTTGGCATACATGTACTATGTATCAAGAGGCATTATTTAGTGTACCACAATTTTTTTTTCTTTAAACCAGTGGCGTTCGTACGGAATTTCACCTGCCTATTTTGGCAGATATTGATGGTACGCCACTGATTTCTCGTAAAATTAAAATCATTCCTGAAATTCCCAATCATTTCTAAGCAAATTTGATCTCTTGCATTTTTTCAATCCGATGCACGGTTTTCGCTTAAAAAAATAAAAACCTTTTCTCTGCTATATGAACGATATTGTTATGATCATGCAGAGAAAAGGTTTTTATTTTTTTAAGCGAAAACCGTGCATCGGATTGAAAAAATGCAAGAGATCAAATTTGCTTAGAAATGATTAGGAATTTCAGGAATGATTTTAATTTTACGAGAAATCAGTGGCGTACCATCAATATCTGCCAAAATAGGCAGGTGAAATTCCGTACGAACGTCACTGGTTGAAAGAAAAAAAAATTGTGGTACACTAAATAATGCCTCTTGATACATAGTACATGTATGCCAAATTTAATTAAAATATCTAAAGTGGTATTACAGATTTTAATAAAAAACTATTTATTTTTGAAAACTTTACCACCCTGTATCTCAAAAGTTAAGACGTTTAGGACATACGTTCATATGAAGTTTTCTTTTTAGAATGGACCCAAAAATCGCCCCTTAAATATTGACATTCAATTAGAAAACACCCTGGTTAAAAAAACATTTTTGCTTTTTTATAATAATTAATTGTTTTAAAAATACTTTCGGCTTAATGAATCCCGGCGTACCGAGCTCATTTTGTTCGTATGACTATTAACTATCAATTTACATAAAAAATTTTTGATTCCGCGATGACGGTACTTTCAGTGTCACCGGCTCCTCACCTATTAACTAAACTTTCTAAAACTAACTTTTAGTTTCTCAAAAAAATTGTTTTAAATGTATACAGGGCTTAGTGTAATTACGTCAAGATTAGATTATTAAGTATGAGCACATAATCATATAGTTTTGTGTCGTAAAAGAATGTTGATATTTTTTCTCATATTGATAAAAAATTTCTTGAATGCGTCATTTTTGAGTAAAACGCTAAAACACGTGAATTAATTGAACTGTTTACTCAATTTTCTGCAATAAAACCGCCTGCCTTCAACCCTCTAAGTCTCAGCCACACCAACTTTTTTTTAAATGGCAACCTACACATGTCACATAGGGGTTCGCTGAGAAGCTCGTTAAAAACTTTCATTTCAAGGTATCAGTAAACCATGTGTTACGTATGTTTTTGATTTCTAGGTTATGTAGGACTAATAGCCGGAGTAATGTTATTGTAAAAATAAAAATAAGGACCTGATTTATTTAAAATTATGGTACAGGTAGTTAATTAGTACCCACCTGATGTCACCTAACGTTGCAAATGTTAAAAATGACCCCCACCTTTACTTGACATGCACCAAGTCGGTGGTAAAAACTATCTACGAATTACGAATTGTTTGGGGGCTCTAAGTTATGGATCTCAATTTGAATTATAATTTATATTTTTTTAAATATCCCCAAAGAAAATAGTCTAACGGCGTAAGATCCGAGATCTTGGTGGCCATTCAACTGTACCTCGCCGATCTATCCAGTGGTTCGAAAAAATTTCATCTAAGTACCTTCGAACATCAGCACCAACATGGGGTGGTGCACCGTCTTATTGAAACCATATTCTTTCATGTGGAACATGTAGATCAACTTCGTTAGAAAGAATAATTGCTAATGCGGGTATTAGCTCCAATGGGAGGAAATCTAAATGGCCTGCACCTATAAGATTTTCGTCAAAAAAATATGGTGTCAAAATTCTATTATTAATATTACTATGCCCAGACATTCTCTTCCTCAGGATGTTTGGTCAATGTCTGTTAACCACTCCTTTTAAGCAAAATGTAGCCTCATCAGAAAAAATTATATTTCGTAGAAATACAGTAGTCTCGTCACATCTTGCCATCATTTTTTCACAGAACTGTGGTCTTCTATCATAGTCATCCTCCAGAAGCTCCTGTACCAGGTGCACCCTATATGGCCTTTGGTTTTTTATAAATCCTAAAACGGATGATAGCATCGTTATTTAGGTTCAGTGTATTAGTTGTATTTATTGTCTTCATTTAAGACAGGTGGTCGATCACTTTTGGGTAAAACCCTTACTGTACCATGTTTCTCAAATTTATAAATTATCCTACTCACAGTTGACTGTGTAATTGGATTCTCGGGATACCTTGCATTAAATAACACGCAAACTTCCTTTTGACTGTATTCTCTCCGCGCAACATCAAAGTTTCAATACGTTGCCCCTCTGACAAACATACGTTTAGCTGGATAGTTATGGATCATATTGCGTTGAGAAAACGACCATTGCTATTAAACTTTGCTACTTATTTTTACCTTTTTATTGTTATCTATTTAGCACCTTGCAACTTATTTTACCGCTTAGACTTTAACAAACAAACAAACCTACCTCCTGAATTTGTTGGTAAATATCTGGAGGAGTACGGAGAATGGAAACTGACAAATATTGTTTTTAACTACTCCATAGTATAATTATATTCAAATGTGTAAGGATATTAAAATTGGAATTACATGTATACGTGTAAGGATGTAAGTTGTACTTTGAGCTAAGTAAATCCTAAAATTGAGCATACAACAAGGAGATCATAAACTTTTTAAAATAATTTACCTATTAACATTACCTTTTCTATACACGTTAAATACCTATTATCCTTTATTTTTTATTTATTTTATGATTCTATACATAATCCAGATTTTTTAAAATTCCTTTCTTTCCAAATTACAAGACTATGGTTATCTCCGGACATACACAATAATTATGCTCGAAATCTGTGTAATGGCACAAAGACTTCAAGCTGGGAAAGCTTTCAAATGGGCCAGTTTTCTGTGTGATCAAAGGATTTTATGCCAAATGACACGAGAGTATACTGAGTAGAATGAGTAGTAATTTAACTCTAGTGTACAAAAAGGGGGCATTCTTATAGATGTACCGGTTTTTGTTGATGTAATTTTGTATTTATTAATGCCGATTTTCAGTCAGCAAAAAACGGAATGAAACTAAATAGTATTAAACCACAAACCAATTGACGATATTAGATTTATATCATAAGAGTCAAATGCGTAATGTTCAAGATAATAAATAGTCATTTGATAGGAGCTTTAGGCCTACTTAGGTTCATTTCGAAAAGAAAAAGTTCTCTTATTAGATCACAATACTTTTCAGTGATAGTATATTACAATAAAGTTGAACTTGACTGTATTTTAGATCTTACTTACGATCAATCAGAATGTGGCCTCATTTACTTGTTCATGTTTTTGTTGCTTATATTTCTAGTATCCAGTTAAGTTTTGAATTCTTGTAGAAAATTAGATAATAATAGGCTGACTGGACGTTTAGGGGCATTTAAATTGTATCGACAAATGGTAATATTTTGTAGTTGCAGATTTAGAAAAATGAACGGAGGTGAGAATTAGACGACCTAGCATACAAGGTAAACCTGTGTAGAAGCAAAAGGCGAACATTCGAAATATTCCAAAAGTATAATAACTTCTTCCAACGTTTGCGGGCTTAATTCCAATCTAGATTCTGTCCACCACTACATCCCATCATGCAAACCATATATTTTTCTAATAGGAGATCAAATCAGTCCCAAATCATCTTCTGTTTCCAGGCTATGAACTTCTCTCATTTTTTAGTGTTCATGGTGGGTTCGCAGCAGTCTTTCTTGCATCAGACTCCCGAACCTGGAATCAGGCAAGCCCGATGTCCTCTGGCCAAAACTTATCCTTAAATCTTCCACTGAATTTATCTGTTGCATCTACCACTCTCGTCAGGTACTACTATAATGAGTTATTCGACCTTCTTTCAGCAAAAATTGACCATTTTATCTCTGAGTTTTCCTCCTCCAAAGTTATTGTCCCAGGCGACTTTAACGTCCATAAGGTTTTACAAAAATAGACCCAGAAAGCAGAGTGTTATTCCAGATACCCACAAGAAAGCTGAGCTTCACCATCAAAAGCCCAGGTTCTCCAAGGTCTGTAATAAAGCCAGGTTCAAAAAACTTCAGGCTCACAGGTTTCTTCAGAATCCTACACCCGAAAATCATAAAATTTTCACCAAGGCAAGAAATCCATACAATCAAACTATCTCGGTGTCCAAAACTGCTTTTAACAACCGCGTAAAAGATAAAGTGCTTTCCTGTTCCAACGGCAGCAAATCTTCCTGGTCACCTGTCAGAAACATTAGTCAAAACAACAAGAACCACATATAAACACGTCACTAAGAGATCAGGTAATAAAGCGGTAGTGACAGGTGTAATAATTGGATGCGGGAGGAAATGCCATTTGATAATGATTGCCTTCGTTACTTCTATTTTCTCTTGAATATACAAGTTACAAATCGCAAGCTGTTATAATTATATCATGGTTTTAATAAATAAATTGTAAATCGTGTTTGAAATTAATTAATTAGTAGCAAAATGTAACTCGTTCTTTTAAAATTGTGAAACAAAGGTATAACTGGTAAATCACTAGATGATATATTATGTACGAAGCGTAAACGGTAATTCATTGAACAGTTTATTGTGCCTCAACCTTTCATTGGTGACGTAGAATACCTCGAACTCTGCAGTGTCGAAAGCTTCTGATATTTTTCGTTACATTAACGTGAGATTGTCACGTATTTATGTTGGCGTAGGGGCAGCTTTCGACGGGGGTAACAAGCATGAAGGGTTGGTGCTACCGGTACCGCTAACGCGACACAACAGTACCGCCTTCTACTAATAATGGCGAGGCCAACGATATGCAATTGTAGCACGCAGAGTGCTTTCCGATATATAGAATAAATAATATAATAAAATGTATGTGAATTTCGAAAAATAGGAAAATATTACAATATTTTGTAAGATTTCGTATGTGGTAACATTCTGGTTCATGTCCATTTCGCCTTAGTGTTGCTTTATCTCCTTCGTTAAAAAAATATTTTGACATTCAGAGAGAGAGTTTCCTTCCAATGATGTGAAATTCATGAGAATCTGCGACGCCGTTGATGTGAAATTATTCCACTACGCCTTTTGTACGGGTTTGAAAAATAAGTTTCAAATAATTAGGAAAATATTTAAATTTGTTTTAACTTCGTCTTAAATTACGCTTAAAAACAGAAAATAAATTCTCCTTAGAGTTTTATATGTCTGGCAACGTTTTAACAAATTCAATTGTTTTTAGATTTTCGCAGGCAATTTTCCGTCAAGGGCCATGTGTTCGTTCAGTCAGGTGCGGCGAATATGGGTGGGTTTTAGCGTATTTTTGGAAATTTTTAAACTGTTCGATTTAAGAAAAAAAGTATTGGGTATGTCTGTAGACTACCCTAGGAGTCATCCATTCGAGTATATGCGATGAATTTCATAACACCCTCTATATATATATTTAATATTTCTGTTGTAGAAATAGTTTAACATTTAAATTGAAATGACTGTTTCCTACTGATTTTTCATCTGCTTTATTAATGCTTTTAAAAATGTATAGTATTTATGCCGCAAATTACTGTGGCTATCAGGGATAACAATTTTATTATTATTTTAAAATGTTAATGGCAAGATCAAATAGACAAAATACCTAATTACTTTGAAATCTAGCTTATAGATTAAACAATTGAAGCTGAGAAAAGCTTTTAATAGGATTTAGTTCCAATTTACTGCGGTCATTAGAGAAACTATCCTTTTAAGTGGTTTTAAGTCTTACGGTCAGACAATAAAGCAATCGGAAATAAATCAGCAAATAAATGGAATCAAATTAATAAAAGCAGCTTGTACTAAATTTCTTACATTAAGCTAAATAATGTTGTATTGAGCATAAAATAAACATATTTCTGGCGATTCGCTACAACCGTTTCTATTGAAAAAATTAAATTTATTGTTTTAAAGATACATTAAGAAAGAGCCCTTGTAGAAATGTAAGAGATTGTAATTTTATTGATTAAAACATGTCACGTTCCTCAGTTATTTTCTTAAAAATGAACAATTTAATAGATGTTCTGCTTTAAGGAAAGTAAAGCGATTTGTTACCTCTGTAATAATCTTAAGTTGACTTTTGAGGAAGAAAGTTAAAATGACCCTATTAAAGTCAGCAGATTTAACTGTTTTCAAAACGAAAACGTCATGACCTAAAATTCTCAAGCGAAATCCGTAACTAGAAAATTTCCGACATTACTAATGAACCTCCAAAAATAATACTAATTAATTATTGAATTTGATTTAAAAAAATGTTTCGTCCAAATTTTATTTTTGGTACTAGTAGCACGTGTCGCAATATAATTAGTACGTTTTCATGAAGATTTGAAATCGATTTGAATACACATACCCTTTTGAATGTCGCATAAAAACTCGTAATTTAGCCGTTTTTAATTTCATGGTCGATTTGCCATTTTTTTATGTTCTGACAGCCCACGAAGACCGAAGTCTAAGTACTATGTACCGTGGGTATACTGGGGAAATCCGACTAACACATCCAGAGCTGGAAACATCCGTACGGACTTCACCAGCCCTTTAAGAGGATATGTGGGGTGGTACCACCTCGGTGGAGGAAGAAATCCTCTACCACCTTCCAACAATCACAAAATATACATGGTCGAAATGGGATTCGAACCCGCGTCTCTCGGTTGCGAAGCTGGCGCCGTACCAACTCGGCCACCGGAGACCCGGATGGGGTGGGGTCGTGTCGAAATCGAGATGTGTCATTCAAGTAAATATCAATAATATTAGCTTAAAAAATCGCCATTGGTTAACCTACAATTTTAAAATTTCTACAAACGAAACATCTAATGTTAAGGAGGAAAACATTTATTAATGATGATTTTATAAATAATTTTATTGTGATTGATTTTTTTTAAAGAGGAGAATATAAGTATCTTGTTTGATGGTAAACGCTTTAAAACCGCAGAAATCTATAAACTCTATATATACAATATAATTCTACAAAATAATATTGTAAAAATCACAGCAACTTAATGATGTATTTACTTATACAACGTATTTTGTAAAATGTTATGTAATTTGTTCTGGCAACCCACAACCAGTGATTTTTGCTGTAATTTCAAATTCTGTATGAAACTACAGTAACAATCATTGGTTCTAGGTTGCCAGTTGTAGCAACTGCTCCGAGATCCAGTGGAACTTTCAGCAAGTTGACCAAGATTAAAGCGGCGTTTATATTGGAATAGTAAATGGCTTAGTTACTTGTACCAGTAACTGGCAAGGTAGCTACTAATCCAATGTAAACAGATCAGGTAAACACCTACAAGCCTCAAGTTCTATAAAGTGAACTACCCTGGCTAGTTGCTTGTACAAGTAACTGGTACAAGTAACTATACCAATGTAAACGCACTATAACACATGGAGTCTCCTCGACTGTTATTTTAATTTTAAGGTCTGCGGTCAACAGTCACTTCTTTACTTTGCATGTCAACTGATGACGATACAAGACATAGTCATAAATTTTTTGTACAATCGTAACACTGTCGTCTTACTTAGGTAATGGACGAATATAAGCTGCTGCAAAGTTATCGGCAACCTCTCGATAGCACGTCCCTCTTATACAGTTCTCATACTATTTCAATTCGTTCACCAATAGCGTAAATGGACATTTTTTAAAACAAAATTGTGACAATAACAGTTTTAAACATCAGGAAATATGTGTCATCTTCACCTGATGTGCAAGGTAAAATCAATAAATACGAGGGGTGGGAAAAACTAATGTTTTTCGAAACATAAGTTTTTTTCGGTATTTTCGGAACTCTTTTGGCACAATTAGCAAACTAATATAATTCTAACCTTGAAATTTACCCATGCTAGATATCTTTATCCTTCTAGTAAAATCTAACATCGGATTAAAAATTTAACGTGTGAAACCTTATGAACCGCTTTTTAGAAAATAGCACTGCAAATGTAGAAATACATCTTATACGTATGATGTGTCAACAATATTAGATTTTTTTGGTAATAAAATCATGAATACATGTTTCAATAAAAACAAACTTTTTAAAGTTTTACAAATGCCCCTAAAAATTCTTAAAATTGTACCTTTAAGTTGTAACATTGATTCCTATATTATATCCATGTAAAAGAATATTGTTTGAATATTTTTATACAAAAATAGCTAGAAACATCACTTTTTCAGTGTAGTGGTAAATGTATTCAGTTATTAAAATTAGACATTTCGTCAAAACAGTCCAGTCCAGTTATTCAGAAATCACTTAACTAGACGGAAATTAATGATATAAACAAAGATCTATCGTACAATTTGTGACGTAACGTGGCTGACTATGAATAAATCTAGGAAAAAAAAACTATGAACAAAAATTAAAAGTGCTTTGCCTTGTTGAATACCTTTCGCTGTGTGTGGCATGAACGTTGCAATTTACTATGTGTGTATTAAAATAACTTTTGCTTAATAAGCGTTTAGTTTTATTAGGAATACTTTTGCAAAAACCGTAAAAGATTGAATGTTACAATGTAGTTTGCTTATAACGTAGAACGAAACAGTAGTACATATATTGAAATGTAAATTGTAACAAATAACCCGCTGTTGATTATACGCTTAAGTAAATTTATACAAATTCATCACGCATACACAGAAATAATAAATAATTAGATTTTGACATGAATCCAGTAACTTGAATGTACTTATGCAAATTTCCGATATGAAATTTAAATAAAGCAATTTCAGGGCCTCTCTGTCCTCTTTGGTGTTATTACAGCACCAAGAGCAATGCAGCCCGAACTAATAAATCAGAATTCACTTGATGTTGATTAATTGCCTCTTTTGGCAAATAATGGCAACAACTGAAAGAGGCTAACTTTCGAATATATTGAATGAGATAAATTGACATTTTGCGTATTTTTATCAAATATATTCGGGGTATTATAGCAGCTATCGGAAGAGAGAACTCTCGATTACTTTTACAATGGAACACGTTTAGAAAGGGAGTGCAGACTAAATTTTTTAAAAATAATATTATTTAATACTAGTTTTGCAAGTCATAAAATATATTGATTGGTGTTGCTGTTAGCATAGCAAGTTTTATCATATAATTGCCTAAATTAAAAGGCACAACAACTAGGAAAAGGACAGTTTGGACTCATGTTAGGTAATAGTACAACGAATTCAGCAGGAAAAGCAGGATTGTATATGGTTTTTATTCAGCTAAAGTCTAACGCCTACGACAGAGTTCTATAGCTAGAATATGAAGGTATACGAAGGATTGTCCTAGATACTTATGTACATATACACGAAATAAGATACCGGTAAGAAGTATAGTAAATGAGTGACACGGCAATTTACAGTTACGATTCGACCACTAATAAGGGCTCATCTATGCTACACTGTCATGTGTGTCATGACACAGAGGAAATTAAACACCCTGGTGTTGGGCGTGTTAGCTGTTGGGCGATGTTGCAGTACGCAGCACTAGTAGGGAAGATGTAAAAGGGAAAGTAGAAAGCTAGTGGAGATCCTTATTGGCTAGCGGCCTAAGAGGGATAAAAGGATTGTAACTAAGTATTGTGCTGTGTGATGAAGAGGAAAATAGCTTAAAATTTGCTTAAAGCACTGCAATGATGTATAGAGCCGAAAAACTAACAATAAAGAAATGTCTAATAGGAGATTACATGACACAAGTGGGAGTGTAAGGAGTAACAAGATTAAAAATAAAAAAATAATGAAACAGTCAAAATTGTGGAAATTTCTAAAAATATACACAAAAGAAGACATAGGATGAGAAGAGATAACGATTAAATCGGCAAAAGTGTAATGGCAATATAAGTCTATAGGAGAGAAAGACATAAGCAGGGATGGATAGAAGGAGTAAAGAATGATTAGAGTGGAAACTATTTAACACGGGAAGAAGCTTCGGGCGTTGTGAAGACGATTATGCAGGAAAGTCAATTCCGTTTAGGCTTGAGATAAGACAGAGTCAAGGAAGAAGATCAAATCGTTTTTGTTTCATAAGACTGTAGGTTTTAATTACACAGTCGTGCTTGTAAATTCTTTTATCACTCATCTGCAAATCTTTATTTCACAGACAATAAGTAACACCCACTCCACCAGCAACAAGATGCATCCTAAATAAGCTTTCGGCCGTATTTTCTTATGTCTATTTATTTCCATCCAATTGAACTGGAAATTACATTTTAAATTTTCCTACAGGGAGTTTAAATTTCCTTATCGAACCTCGATAAATCGTCTGTTTTTTAAGGATAGTTACTTTGCTCGAGGGGTTACGCTCTGAGCAGAATAATAATGAAAGTGCATGGGAAAACAAAAAGTGATTGTCAGAAATTTAAATATAATCGTAGGATTTGATGACTCAAACAATTTGACTGAGATGTAAAGAAAAAGTTGTAAAACTACAGAGCAGGTATGTTTGACATGATAAAACTACTAAGATTTTGTACACAGATGCGTGTTGTGCGCAGTAAGATACCTTTGTTAACATAATGTAATATATATAACAAAGCACTCAGAAGTAAATTTTCATTTTAGTTTTTTGATGTATTATAAAATTGTGATACTCCATTAAGATGTGCCAACCCAACATAGTGAAACGTAACAATTTTTGTTCTTATAACCTAACTGTATTTTTTAAATCAAGCCATGACCATTTAACTTCATATAACTTATTACAAAAAATATAATAACTTGGTGGCAAAATTTCAATTCCAAATGATAAGTAAACCACTGAGAGACTGGACTACTTCACAAATCTTGTAATTTCTAATATTTTGTACTATAACTAAAACAGTTTTATATAATTTATTTATTACAGTTAAACGTTGTCTCATATTACAAAAATATTTTTATGTGTTTGACGCAAAGGCCAAAAAATGGTCATTGGTTAAAAATCCGTTCAATGTCAAATAACAGTCTCTTGTCTGCGTAATTACTGCGAAAATGAACAGAGGAAACCTAGTTAAATTCCAACCGAACTCGGTCCAAAGATTTGCAGATTAAATTTCTTGCCGTTTTATCTACTTAACACTAAAGGAACTTGGATGCGATAACAGTAAATTGCAATTGGATCCCCTTTTGCCATGGAGAACCAACCACTAACAGCATTGCTTCAAGATACAGCCAATATACAAAATGCAATTGATTTTAAATTATTCGATAGTAAAATGAAACTAACACGTTAAATAGAGTTTTGAAGACTAAAAGTATATACAGGGTTTGCGAAAAGTCTTAGCATGGGCAAATATTTTTGCTATTAGTAAAGACAAAGATACCAAATTT
Source organism: Philopedon plagiatum (assembly GCA_963971165.1). NCBI lineage: Eukaryota > Metazoa > Arthropoda > Insecta > Coleoptera > Curculionidae > Philopedon > Philopedon plagiatum. The sequence goes on from OZ020195.1 coordinate 11,306,438, forward strand.
TAGGTGTATCTTATTGGAAAAAAATCCACTTTTTTATGTAATTAAACTTTTCAACCCCCTTGAGGGGTGACGCTATGGAATTGAGGTCAAAAATTTTAAATGCAGCCCTATGCCTTGTGGTTATTTATTTCGAAAGTCTTCACCGCAAACCTCAGGTCCGTATCTTAATTCGTTTTTAAATGGCAAGCCCATAAAAATTACCATTATTTCTCCTATTACTACAAAAGTTATTCAAAATTACCACCATGAACTTCTTGGCAGTAATAGAATAGATTTTGGAACTCTGCCATTCTCGAAAATGTGAGTAGTGAGTTTCAAAATCGATTTTATTACTGTCAAGAAGTTCATGGTGGTCATTTTGAACAGCTTTTTAAATTATAAGAGAAATAAAGGAATTTAAATTTTTTTAACCATTTTTAATTTTTAAAGGCTTGCCATTTAAAAACGAATTTAGATACGGATCTCGGGTATGCGGTAAAATGTTTATTTTTTGAAGACCTTTAAAATAAGGTATCACAGGGCATAGGGATGTATTTAAAATTTTTGACCTCAACTCCCTAGTGTCACCCCTTAAGAGGGTATAAAAAAATTAAATGAGATAAAGAAGTAGATTTATTAACCAGTAAGTTACACTTAAAATTTGGTGTGTCTATCTACCTTTACTAATAGCAAATATATTGGCCCATACTGACTTTTCGGACACTCTGTATATTTAAGTAGAAATTTTATAAATAATTTTAAGCTAAACAAGTATTTGGTTTTACACCGAAAAATCAGGATTTTCGTTATTTCAGACTCACCATTGAGTTGTCTGTGTCTTGATCCACATTATTTTTGCGATAAAGTTTATGATTTTCATTGTTATGTTTTACCTGAAACAAAGGAATTATTATAACGATTGCTTTGTAGTAGTTACCTCATTTCGTTGTCTGTGCAATAATTAATAGCCGTACGCACTGTTGTCTGTTAATCTGGTTTAGATTTGAGCCTCACTTAGTATATGACAGTCTGTCCCTGAGATAGTGCAATAGGCCATAGTAAGAGCGAGTCAAATCTAAGCCGGCTTAATACACTATGGTGCGAACGACCATCAATACCATAAAAGAGCAGTTTTTAAGATATATATTCGAATTATCTTTAATGCATGTAAGTATGTAGCAAAACATACAACTAGGTGGTGGGAAATATTAGATATATGTCTATGTAGATACTGATATGTTATCGTATGTTAATATAAATAACATATCTTATACAAATAAAACAAAAAGTACTAAAGACAAATTGTAAACATTTTTGTAGCTAAATATTATCTAGGAAAACTAGGTTAAATAGTCAAACCTAAATATTTTCAGTAGTTAATAACAGATTTTCTGCTTTAAATACATCTTATTTTTACAAAGGTCGAATTAAATTCTAAAATCAGACAAAAAAGGCAACTTTTCAAATAGGTTTAGTTCATACGGGTTACATTTTTAATTTATAAAAATATGCAGGGAATTTCCTAAGTGATCTGAAATATTTCAAGTAGCTATTCCTCAGGTCCTTTTATGAAGAAAACTTCATATTAACATATGTACAAAAATGTATATTTTTAAAAATACAGGGTGTTGAAATTGATTTGAAAAAAAAATTTCAACGCCCTATTTTGGAAAATAAACATTTTTGGACATATTATGAAGTTTTCTTCATTAAAAGACCTAAGGAATAGCTACTTGATAGATTTTAGATTACTTAGGAACCTGAATATAGGTAGGTAATCGATTTATATTTTCGCATCGTTATAACGGTGCATAAAGTCATTGATAAAGCAAAAAAAAATGAAAAAAATAAAGGTAAGTATCAATCACTCATCAACAACAATCTTACGATAAAACCGAACCAAAGCACACCCAAACAAACCAGAATGATTAATTTTTAATATTACTTAAAAAATATTTCGAAGGTGTTACATTCTTACATTAAACTTCTAAACAATTGGCAAGGGCCATTATACTGAGCAGTAAACCTAATGCTATGAAAGAGCTATTCACGCAGCAAGTAAATACAAATGTTTCTTTAATTAGATACGGGCAAACAATAACACTGTAGATATTTTCGAAATGTTAATAATTACTAGAAACTTAATGCCTAATAAAACAGAGTTATATACGATTTAATTAGCAATACCTAAATTATTACACGAGGAAATGTACAGTTATATAACTTTTATTTTCGAAGTAATAAAACAAGGTTTATGGTAATAAGCATTAAAAAGAGAAGTTTTAATACTAGAAAATAAAATTAGACATTTTAATATTTTTGGAGTGCTTATAGTTGTTAAACAATAAAGCCCTGAGGTTTTATGTATTCCATTGTAAGCATATTTTAATTTAAAAAATTCTTTCCGATTTGAAAAAATAGCTATAACAATAAATTTATATTCAAATATGATAGCTTTTCCGGGTTTATTGCCACAAATTAATAATTGTTAAGGAAACGGAATAAGAATAAAATGTAGTAGCATCGCATACAAAGACCACTGTGATGTCAAATTGGGTTGTTCACTATGGGAAACCCTGTATAAGGACAGTTTTAAAAGAGGAAGCTAGAAATCTGTGTGTATGACAGCAAACTGTATCAATTGAAAACGTTTTTTTAATAAAACAAATTTATTATATACCTAATTACATAATACTTATTTCATTTCAAACGTCTGAAATAGAAAACAGGAATTTGATACAACCTACAATGAAATGTCCATTTTACAAAGGATACAAGTAAGCTAAAAAGCTTTATTACGACCCAGCAGCAAACGAAACTTATGCAGACCATTTTAACACATTTTCTACTGATATTAAATTCCTGCCCTGTGACACAGCGGAAGTTGCAACATATTTGCAGATAATCATAAATATTTTTTTCTACGACTATTTAATAAAACCATTATTTCATGCAAAAATAATATTATTCATTATAATTATTTACGAGTAGTGAAAATAATTCATTATTCACGGTGTGTGATCAATCACCATTAAACATTTGTATTATTTACGGTTCTTTAAACGAATCGGGAAGTAATTTTTAACAAAATTTTTAAAACACCAAAGCAAGTTTATAAAAACAATTGCCAAATCATTTTGTCAATAGAATAGAATGTAATTAAAGTTAATTTAAGAGTATCTTTTTTCACTACTAAAGAATGTGATAATTTTAGAGCAGCACAGCTTTTTTTGGGGTCGTTCTCTAGAAAAAAAACTTGTTTATATTTTGTGAATGGCTTCACCGCCACATGGATGATCAGGTTCAGGTGGATGCCATCTATACCGACTTCAGTAAGGTTTTTAATAAAACAAGGCACAACATCTTGTTGAGCCGGCTTGCTGAGGTCGGTGTGGGCGGAAGTCTAATCAGGTGGGCTGAATCTTATACTAAACATTGATCACAGTTTATTTCAGTACAGGGTTTCTGTTCCCGATAGTTTGTGACCACGTCTGGTGTACCCCAGGGATCACATCTGGGACATTTGCTTTTTGTCATATATATTAATGGAATTAAGTCTTGCTTTCATCATTGCAAGTTTCTACTCTATGAAGACGATTTAAAGGTTTATCACCACCCCTGAAGACTGTTACAGGTTCCAGAGTGACTTGGGCCGCCTGGGAAAATATTGCGAAGAGAACGGCCTTTTTCTTAATCTAGATAAATGTATTTCAACGACATTCTCTCGAAATCAAATACCCTGAACCCATCAATTGAAAAATAACCTCTTACAGAAAGTGAGTACCATAAAGGACTTGGGTGTTATCTTTGAATCTAAATTAGTTTTCGGCCTGCATGTGGATTCTGTTGTCAGCTCTGCTCTTAAGATGTTGGGGCACGTTACCCGAAAAAGCAAACCCTTCAAAAATGGTAGGCCAATCATCTGCTTGTTCAACTCCTTTGTAGAAGTAAACTAGGTTTTGCCAGTATTCTTTGGAGTCCGAGGCAGGCGACCTATGTTGATCGAATAGAGAATGTTCGAAGTAGATTTCTAAAATACATAACCTTTAAAACGGGCTTTGACATCGACATATCCATTTAACCCACACCGACCTAACAGAAAAAGCTACTAACCTTCCATACTTGGTCAGTGAAACAAAATTTATAACCTTTAAATATAATAACGTTTAATAGCTCGTAATTAAGCCAAAACGCCGTAAACAAATCGCCACTTACTACATGATAAAAAATATTGCTGCAACATATTTAGCACACCACTGCGCCACGCGTTGGGGTAATTTTTAATAAGGGCTCAGTTAATAAAATAAAAAGGGCATCCAAATAAGGAGAATCAGATTTGTTAGGGTTAAAATTGCGAGCTTATAAGGGGAACATTTTTGAAATTTTCATTTATCCTTCGATAAAACGTTTATGTATTGATTTGGAAAGGGACGGTTGTTGTGGATCAAACAATCCCTTGAACTTGAAAGTTCTTTTATGAATAATTGTAATTTCCCTTATTAAATCACATACCTTTGTTCTCGCTCTCTCCAAAAGCCATTTTGCCATGAAGAAATTCAAAAATAGATTTAATAATTTCCTATAGTCTTTAAAAAGGTAATATGAAGTCACTAAAACAACAATCGGAGCCGTATTTGCTTGTAGTATGCCATTGTAGGAACTTATTCATACGTTCATTTGGGTCATTTTACAAGGGCCTAAGCCGAAGTACCATGAAGCTCCGAAGGGCAGGGATATTTACTTTGGCGAAACAGAACTTAAAGAATTGCAAATTAGAGGAGAGAAGAATGGACTCGGCAAATTCAATCAATTTGTCAGCTAGAACTAAATTTAAAACTGGCCAAAACTTTGTGAATTAGGTTGTTAAAGTTTTTATATAATAGTCCTCTTAAATACATGTAAGTAGTAACGGTGGTGGTAATTCTTAAGTGACGGAGGGAAAATTTAATTATTTAATAGAATTGACCTGCCTAAAATAAAACTGTTTTTGCAACAATTCAATTACCTAAACTCCGAGAGCTTGTTAAAAGGTACAAAATTCCAAAACAAACACAACCCTAATTTAATTCCTATCGAATGAACTTTTAATTAAATTATTTACTTCGGTTTGCGTTTGTTACGTAAGTATACAATAAAATGTATAAAACCTCCTAAAAGCGCTTATAACAAAAGAAAAGAAAACAGGTTACGCAAAGTTCTATATATTATATAAGTGTTATACGCTTCAACTTTAACCAATTATAATTTAGGGTTACTTTTGTAATTAAAATTTAGAAGAAATGAAAAACAATAAATCAGATTTAGTGGCTTCTGTTGGAGTTTTAAAATATTTTTTATAAAGAACAAAATATAAACAAAATAAAACGCAATTCTTTTCAGACGGTTCATGGTATCAGAATCCGTAATCAAGTGTGGTTACATAAATATAAAAATGGTCGCATATCGTTATACAGTGCTATTTTTTTCAACCAGTCATCGGCTAATTTTTTAAGACAGAAGATAGATTTATATTTTTTCAGATCCAGAGCTGTACAGAATAAAAGTCAATTGTGAGAAGTAAGCAAAATTTGCTGATCAACGATTTCTTTTTAAAAGTAGGCAAGTTTGGTCTAGATTTTTTCTAAAACACATTCTTCGAAAAACGTGTTTTTTGCCTTTTATAAAACGGATAACATCGGATATATTCTGCAAATGTTTTCTAAAACAATTTTTTTTTGAAAAAAAAAACATTTTAGAAAAGTATAATTTGTGGATTAACATTTTATTCGAAAGTAGGTACACCAAAAAACACCATTTTTTTGGAAACATGTCTTTTAATAAAATATTTTGAAAATAGCTACCTATTGAAAAACGCTTCGGCGAACTTCTGCCATCTTAGATTAAAAAGTTTTTCCTTTTTATAATATTTTGCTTATGACTCTATATGCTTAAACGTCTCATTGTAATACTGTATACAGGAGCAAGACTCCTCGTTTCCATTACAAATTCAAAAATTCTTGAGCATATTATTACTAAATTATGTTGATCGACACTAGATTTTTTTTATTATTTCCGATGTACAGGGTCTTCCAACGAGGACTGAACAGGGGCTCATTTTTGAGCTTCCTTGTATTTAAAGAAAAATCTAAAATAGCCAATCGATGTACTTTTTCCTGCAGAATTCAAAAATGAAACCAAAAATTTATTTGAACCAGAAACAAAAGAGTTACGCTATGGAGAAGGTGTTTTTTAAATGGAACATGGCTTTTTTTATACGATTTTCGGAACGAGTGATATTTTTTATGTCCGTTCTGATTAAAATATTTAATATTGTGACAGCTATTTTTATTAAATTTTAATGTTTTATCCAGTATAATTTAACTTCAACCTGTTTGAAACATACACTAGGTAATAAAGGTAAAATCACCTTGAAATCCTTCAAAGTCAAAAAATTTGACAAATTTACTATAATATTGGTTCTTTATCCTTAGAATAGTATTGACGGATATATTTCTGTGAAAATTTGCAATAAATCTTCTCCTTGCTTCTCTTGCATTTTCTTGGCATTTGTAGAACAAGATAACAATCTGCAATCTCTCATCTAATGAATATTTCATTTCGGCAATATTATAGTAAATTTGTAAAATTTTTTGACTTTGAAGGATTTCAAGGTAATTTTACCTTTATTACCTAGTGTATGTTTCAAACAGGTTGAAGTTAAATTATACTGGATAAAACATTAAAATTTAATAAAAATAGCTGTCACAATATTAAATATTTTAATCAGAACGGACATAAAAAAAATCACTCGTTCCGAAAATCATATAAAAAAAGCTATGTTCCATTTAAAAAACACCTTATCCATAGCGTAACTCTTTTGTTTCTGGTTCAAATAAATGTTTGGTTTCATTTTTGAATTCTGCAGGAAAAAGTACATCGATTGGCTATTTTAGATTTTTCTTTAAATACAAGGAAGCTCAAAAATGAGCCCCTGTTCAGTCCTCGTTGGAAGACCCTGTACCTAATCAGAAAGTGGCCCCCTACATCACCGTTTTAAGACTTTTAGATTAGAATATCTCGAAAATCTAATATTAAATTGAGTCTGGTCCGCGGAATTGTTTTGAAAACTAATTTTGATGTTTCTCGAAAAAATAGGTTTTCGCAAAAAAGTTTTTCGGAAGAATGTATTTTCGAATAGACTTAAAAAAAATATTTTCGAAAAGTATTTTGGAAAGATATCTTCAGCTTTCCAAAAATTGAATTTTGAAAAACTGTCTTTTTAAAAATTACGTTGTCAAAAAAATATATTTTCAGAAAATGTGCTTTCCTAAAATATGCTTTGTAAAATATTTGTTCGTAAAGTTCATGTCAGTTTTAGAAATCTGTACTGCAGATCTCTCTTTGTATTGTATTGTAGATTGTGCTTTATCAGGACAAAATAAAAGACATATAATGCTTTTACCTTCCATTTTAGCCATGTCAGAAATAATATTTCCTGCCAATTTTGTGGAGTAATAGTGTACTTTGTTGCTTTGCGTGACTTAAAACTTGTCAATATCTATTAACATATCTGCAAACAAATTTAATAAATATTCATGTCATTATAGCTAATTAAGTAGCGTTTATAAGTCAAGAACATCTAGAATTTTCCCGGTGAGGTTGACTTGAAATTTCGTGATAAATCTCGTTAAAAATTCAAACAGTTAACGTTATTACTGGCATAAATTCTGGCAAAAGGAAGTCACTGTCATTTTCGAGGGAGATTAAGGAGGTTAGTATGCCTAAAACTAGAACAAGCAAAATGTGCACTTTGCGGAGCCAGCAATTTGAATTAGGTTAATGTCAACTTAATGCAAACTACGAAGAAAATTCTGGTAATTTTTCAATAATATGTCATTTATTCTGTGGTGTAGGCCTTGCATGCTAATTTATACGAAAATGTGAATACTAGTTTAGGGAAACTTTATTTATCTAGTTGGTCAAGTTACAAAACAAATATATGTGTTGTGCGTTTTTAGGACATGCAGTTTAATATTTCCATAATTGCTACATTTAAAAAAGTTTTCTTTTCAAACAAAACTCTTGTTCTTGATAAAATTCATCTTCCTCGACCGAGCAGGTACCACCCCACACATCCTCTTAAAGAGCTGGTGAAATCCCTACGGACGTTTCCAGCTCTGGATGTGTGAGTCGATTCCCCAGTACACCCACGGTACATAGTGCTTAGAAAGAAGATAAAAAAAAATGTTAATTTAATGTAAAATAGCATTTTGGTTCAACCGACGAAAAAGAACAAAGTATGTGGAGGGCTTTAGGCTATGTGTGGAAAATCTTTACAGATTGTGCGGAACCACAGTTGAACGTAATTGACCATGCGTTTTATTTAAGACCTTTCATAGCAGTTGCAAATACACAAGTATTTTGCAAATTCAAAATTTTCTACAATTTTTTTTGTGTTTTTAAACGTTATAACAATTATTGCTACCATAAATTAATAGCTGTTATAGCAAAGGCAATGTATGACAACGTTATATATATATATTACATAAATTAATAGATGTTATAGCAATGGCAATGTATGACAACAAGCCACCGACTAGCTCGAAAATAGCGGAGCAGTTTACTTGAGAGGGGTTTACTAATTTTAGTTCAATAATGCCATATGCTAATAATATATCAATGTACTTACCAAAAGAAGGTGTACACTCCTCAACATCACTGGTATGAGCCAGAAAACAGATATTGTTTGGCGTCACTCACACTTACAGTATTATAAATGTGTCAAACAGCCCACTACCAATCAGTAAAATTCCTGTTAGTAAATTCAAAAAGCATACATCGTAATAATAACAAGGTACAATTAATTTAGATGTTTAATTTAAAAAAGAAAAAAAGGCATCGTAGAATATGAATCGAAAGTAATAAAAAGGAAAATGATAGTCGTTTAACTAGCTCTAGAAAGTTGCAACACCTTTACAACGCTAGAACACTGCATTAAATCAGTTTTTTTTAAATATTATTATTCAAAGCATTTTTCTTTCTTGGCGATTATAAAAGTAAGAACTTATCTTGATGGTGAATGGTGGAACATCAAGTGTCATTTTCGAAACTGTAGTATTTTGTAAAACCTCCTCGAATCTATCTCAAAAGGCTTCAATAGGTACACACGTCCAAAATATCTCCATACTATTAAAAATCCAAACACGGCAAAAAAAAAATCAATGTTGCAGTCTACGAAGCACCGCAACTGGCTCTCAAAGGAACATCGTGCAAAGATGCATTGAAATAATTAATCATGAACATCGTGCAAAGATGCTCTGAAATAATTAATCATATAAATAATTAATTAGGTAATAAGGCATGGATTTCCTTAAAAAGAACAGTAATAAAGTACCGACACATGAAATTATAGGTAAGAATCTACACCTACACCCATACAAAATATGTAATAAAAATCAGAAAACTCACTACTCACCCTTTTAGAGTCCCTAACAAAGATTAATCTGTATAAAGACGAGAGATGAAAGTAAATTTAAATTTCCTCTAAAAAAAGCATTTTGTTCACCCCAGCCTTTCAGAGGGACATCGGACAAATGACAACTCAAAAGTCATACCTCAATCAAGACTGTATGACCGATACCTCTACCTTGTTATAAATACACCATATTCCTCCCCCCCCCCCCCGGATTTCGTCAGCTTTTCAGCGATTATTTTTAAGCACTCACAAGCAAAAGTTGTGCAAAGAGGAACAGTAACGGTTAAAAATTCCTTAGGCATACTTTTCAGTGGCGAGGCCCTAAAACGTCTGCTGTCTAATTAATAACGATTCAGAAAGTTTTATTTTCCCCCAATTTATATTAAACTCCAATTCATCCGTGTCGATCGAGATAACGTCGAACTATTAGATAACGGCAAATATTACTTTCTTCCCTTCGCAACAATCTTCGCCAAAATTATTACCATCCATTAAGACGCGCCCCCTTAATCTGGATTTGTAGATAATCGTCATTAGCGACAAATTGCATTTACTCGTTAATATGCGCTGTAGCACTAATTTGATTCTGTAAATCCCATGATGACTGTTAAACCTCTTTACAAAGACATTAGTCGAAATGAGCTTGTGAAACACTAATTTTATCAACGCCCCTACGTGTACATGACCTAGATTTTATCGGATACGTTATTTAACGGTCTGTATTTATATACTCGGTATAATTTTGGTTCTCATTAATTTTATTTTTAATTTTTTTTTTGTACTGTTGATTGTTACTGGTTAAAAATAAACTTTTATACGAAAGTCTTAAAAGTAAGTCGAGTTAAATTTACTTTGTTTTAAACGCGAAATACATACTTTAATAATTATATAATATATACTTTAATAATTATATAATATAGACTTTAATAATTATATAATTATATACCTATTATTGTTCTATAAAATTTAAATGTTAGTTCGCTTCTTCGATTTATTGGTACATGTGTTCTTAAAAGCAAGTTGCTATTACTAAACGTTTTAAATATGTTACTGCCGGTAATTCTTCACGACTTTGCAGTGCATCCTGACTATCCGGAGGTTAAATATTAAAAACTCTTAAAAAAAGTTTATAAAACTTTCTCCAACACACATTGTAAAACCTCTGAACTTCTTAAAAGTTCCTTTAGCCTTTTAAAGTGTTTGGAATACTTCGCAAGCCAGGCGGATAATATTTTGAGGGTAATATCGTCTCTTGTGACCAAAAATCTCACATTTATAGTTGCGACGAATATAGAAGCCGGTTTCCAGCCACAAAGCAATATCTATACGGAATGCGGTCGAGAAATGTCGCCATTATTCCGTTCTACCGCATCACGCTGACCTTTGCCTCGGCCGACAAAACTTCCATTTACGACCCTCGCCGCTGCTGCTGCATCCCTGCAGTTCTGTTGTGCTAGTTAAAAATTGGGAGATAAGAATGCGTCGAATGGACGGAAATGGCTGCAGTCTATATAGTAAGTATATTGAGAGTAGAGAATTGAATGCCGTGGTAAAATGAAATCACGTAGAACACCTTCTTGTTATTTACGGACATAATTGGATTACCAGGTAAAAGCATAAAACGTAATTATTGCTTCCAATATTTTTAATTAAATCCTTATCTACTCATATACTACTCTCCTAAGTTTTGAGTAAAATTGATTTAAACTATTCTTACCATTAAATCCCTCACAATTTTCAGGCTTGCGCCTAATCGAAGTATAGATTTTCTGATGTTATGAAATATATTTCTCCAAATAGAAAACTTGCCCAATTTTTAGGATAACTACATACAGGGACCGATTTAGAATTTAGTCTGGGGGGTGGGGGGGGGGGTGGGGCGGTGTTGGGTTGGGTTGGGTCTATATAGTAAGTATATTGAGAGTAGAGAATTGAATGCCGTGGTAAAATGAAATCACGTAGAACACCTTCTTGTTATTTACGGACATAATTGGATTACCAGGTAAAAGTATAAAACTTAATTGCTTCCAAAATTTTTAATTAAATCCATACCTCAAATTGATTTAAACTTTTCTTGCCATTAAATCCCTCACAATTTTGTTGCTTGCGCCAAATCGAACTATAGAATTTCCGATGTTACGAAATATATTTCTCCAAATCGATCTGTTGAAAAAAAATTGGTTTGCCCAATTTTTAACTACATACCAGGCGCGGCCCGTCCATAAGGTCATTTGGTCAATGACCCACCTAAAATTTTCAGTGATCTACCTAATAATTTATTTTTTAATTTTTTAAAACCAAAAAAGAATCTTTTGTTTAAAAGTTCCATGAGAAAACTCCCCAAGAAAGAATCAAGTCAAGCCATCGTCAAAGGATATCCAAGCTTGTTCCGGGCTGGGTCATATTGTAAATTGACCTTATAGGTTTATATGGACGATATAAATTCATTAAAAGCAAGAGAGAAACAGACATACGCGCTTTAGGAAGTTAAAAAGAGACACAATTGGTCGACGGCCCACCAATAATATCCGGCCACTCCCACTATGGAAATACTCTCTAACCGCCCCCTAAAATCTATTATTTCAAAACATTTGGTTCGGAAAATGAAAAACGAATTAGGTACCTAATATGCGCATTGTATTTGCATCATATTAATAATATTAATTAGTGGTTAAACATAAAAAATTCAAAATACGATTTCTGTCAGGCCAGCGCTAGGCATCAAATTTAACACCGGACCGATTTCCTCACATAACCAGCGTAGTCCAAGGGATAGAATCGCAGCGAGATAATCAGACGCTTGCGGGTTCGAATCTGTGTGGGGCAAGAACTTTTTTTAATTTTTTGTTATTTAAAAAATTAGATCGGCTCTAAAAGGTGTATTGTCAACAAGTTCTTCCTCGATAAAATATTTTTAAAATTGTTGGCAATCTCATATTGACTACAGCTTACAGCCTGCACGTGCGTAGACAAATATCGTATTACTATGTCTAGTCGCCAGCATTGTATTTATTAAAGAAAACGGAGTTTCGGCAGCGTTCCTAATTTTATTTTACGAATAATCATACTTTTAGTTCAGAATTTTTTTCTGTTTATTTACACTGGGCTTTTAGTACAAGGCGCGACATCTATTGAGGAGAAGCTAAACTTATCACAACGAAAGTCGCTAAAATCTACTAATTTAGAGTATTAAAACACATAGAAAAAAACCATAAACAGAAAAGAGATACTCAAAGTCATAAACATCAAGAGTAGTAATGTTCAATATTCTGCAGTACCTACCTATTTTATGATTTTTGCAGTGTTTATTTGTAGGTAAATAATTTCTTGGCACATTATTAAAAAAACCTTTCTTAAAAAAAGTGTATTTTGCTTGTTGAGTTGATATCACTAGTTGCCCACAAAATTTTGACCCACCAGTAAAAAAACTCACGGGCCGCGCCTGCTACATACAGGGGCGGATTTAGTTTAGTATGAGGGGGGTGGGGCGGCCCAACGTCACTCGAGCTACACAAAAGCATAGACCAAAAAAAAACGGGCAAGTTAGTGTGCGACATTATTTTTTTTGTTTAGGGTTCTAAGAAATGAACACTGGTTCATAATGGACGAAAAATCGAAACCTGTTCTTTGCGGAAACAGAACGTTAGCTCATCCTAACTTACACATATTCTAACAGTTTTTTATTATACATCTAACCAGTTGGACTAAAATACAAACATTTTTCGAAAACACGTTTTTTCAAAACACAATTTTTTCGAGAATATATTTTCTCGAAAACAGAACTTTTTCGATAATAGAGTTATTCCAAAACTGGGGGTGTTTTGCATTTTTTTTTTTGGAAAACCACTTTTCACTTCTTTTTAAAAAGTAATTTTTGAAACCACATTTTTATAACCCAATCAAACATGCTTTTTGAAAGTAGAGTTTTTCATTGTTTCGAAAAAAACTTAATATTCATATATAAAAAAAACGCTTTTTTGAAGAAGTAGTTTACTGAGTGACGTAGCAGACACAAGGAAACAAACCTGACCTGACGGCTCGTTGATGTTAGTTCTGGATCTTTTTCTGCCTCTTTTTATTGACATTTTCTACGCCAAGTTCATAATTTCATTTTTGAAAAACTATGTTTTCGAAAAATGAAATTTGGAGATTTTAAAAAAATATATTTTCGAAAAAATTTTGTATATAATATATCTTTCGATAAAGCTGTTCTTTGACAAAATTTACTTAATTTGGGAAAAATTTTTTTGAAAAAAAAACAGTACACGAGACAGGACCAACAGTTGGTTAATCATTAATATGAAACGGTATAATATTCTAGCATGTTTTTATCTATGCCTTCTGCTCATTTCGAGGGATATACTTATGTAAGTACAATTTTTCGAAATTCAATTTTCCAAATTTTTTTAAGCATTTTTAAAAATATATTTTTCAAAGAACATCTTTTTCGAAAAACTCCTTTCAAATAAATTTTTTTTTTAGCTACGGCTTTTGGAAAAAGTAATAACCGGTACCAGCACCGGGTCTGTCACGATGAAAAATAACAGCCACAAATGTACGGGACATTTTTTTGTTTTTTCAAGGTTTTTCACGATTTTTGTGTATTTGTATATACAGTATATGTCACGGCTATTTATATATTGTACGAATAATTGTAAAAACCACTAAACCGAAAAGGAAAGTTCATAGGCTAATTTTTAATCTAATCTACAGTATACGACACAAATGTCAGTGTTCAATAATGCATATACGTGAGCGAAGCCACGGGCAAGAGCTAGCTTCTAATAGAAATAAATGAAACATTAGTGTTATTAGTGCTTATCATTGAGCAAAAAGGGCGAAAATAAAGGCCGTTCAATATATAGCACTTTTGCGTTTTAATCTTTCATCCTTCTTTCACTTTCGTTGAGAAGCTTAATGAAATTAATAAATGATTTAATTGCATTAATTAAGAAGGAACCTTTTTAAAGGCCTGAGTATAGGATTATACTAATTGGGTGTTTATTTAAGTTGAAAACTTTCTATCCCAAAGTTTAATCTGGTTTACTTGGGTTAAACAGATACCTCTGTCATTTTACCCAGAACCCGAATCTTCGAGAAAGTTTTTAAAAATATTTTGGTAAAATATAATCACAAACTAGTCAGCATGAATCAAGTTCCAGTCATTTGGAAATATTATAATGATAATAATTCAGTCAATTAATTGTTGTTATGGTAAGGGGCTAAGATATATGACAACAAGTCATTGGCCAGCTCTATGTTACGTGGCAATTTGCTTGAGGAGGGTTTACTAATTTTAGCCCATTAATGCCACATGCTAATGACCTATCAATGTGCTTACTAAAAATAAACGTACATGTCTTAGCATTATTATTATGGGCCAATGAACAGATCTAATTCGGCGCCACTTATAGTATTATAGATGTGTCAAACAGCCCACTATCTATAACTAAAGCTCCTGTAAGTAAACTTAAAAAGTGCACAAAATGAAACAATCTTAAAAATTAAATTAAATGTTTAATTCAAAAAGAAAAGGGAAAGGCATCGATAAAAATATGAATTGAATGTAATAAAATATGAAATGATTAACTAGCCCTAGAAAGTTGCAACGCTTTTACATGCTAGAACACTATGTTAAATACAATTTAATTAAAAAATATGGCTATTCTTAGAATTTGACTTTTTCAAGCGATCATAAAATTAGGTACTTAGCTAGTTGTTGACTAAAGCTTGGACTCTGGACCACCGAGTTGTTTCTTTACTTTAAAAATTTAGACGGAACACATATCCAGGGCTTCTTTCAAACTAACCAAAAATCCAATCACCACAATGGCATCAAAGGAGGCAGACCTTGTAACACCGTGACTCAATAAAGTAAGTTCATAACAAGAAGTAAATAGATAATTAGGTCGGTTTTATAATTAGACTTGATTTTCTCTAGAAGAGCAACACCATCGAACTCCAACACGTAAAATTGTAGGGTAGAACTTACGCCAATTCGAAATATATAATAAAAATCGGAAAAAATAATACTACTCAGTACTCACCCTTTAGAGTCTCCACCAAATATTTATCTGCAAAAACCGAAAGGACGAAGCTATATTTATCTTCCTCGAAGAAGAAGCCAAAAATTAACCACAGCGACAGAATGTCAACGGATAAATGACAACTCCAAAGTCATCAACGTCAGCTAAGACGATATTGATTGCGGTCAATATTTTGAATTCACGCGATCCATTTGAACTACTTGGAAAATTTGCCAGTAGCGAACGTTACAATATGACAGCTTGCTACTTTTCTTTTCAGCAGTCTAACTGGCTGTGACAAGTTTGTGTTTTTTGTGGGATCAAAGCTAATGTAGTGCATCAAGTTCTTGATACCGACCACATGTTAGGAATATCCGAATATATAAGCCATGAATCAAGTAAAATATTTAATGATAATGCTGTTTTAACAGAGTAAACGCAGATCATTAATAATATGTCCTGGGTACTCACCCAGGACATCTTATAAAACCATTTTAATTAAGCCTGGTTAAATTTAAAAAAAAATCGGAGAAACAGAATTGTAGTGATCCAAAAGAAATGATAAGTACGGTTAAAATTTTAAATACGAATCTACGTTTCACCGTCATAAAAAATGATATGGATTTAAACACGCAGCGGGTTGAAGGATGTGGAAGAAAATCTCCAATGTGTTGTTTGACAGTACCGTCAGTGCCAAAAAGTGTGAGGCGCTTTATAAAACTGGATCTGCAATTAACTATCGAGTGAAAACTTGGCAATTGAAAAGTTGGATGTAATAGTAAAGTCAGCATGTTATATAAGATGGATACGTGGAGAACAAGGAGAAACAAGGGACGAAAGAATAAGGAAGACTAAAGTGGTATGGCGATCTGATCGAAGGATCGAAGAGATAATAATTATATCGGCAGAAGGGTAACAGCAATGTAAGGGTATAGGAGGGGGGGGGGGGGGTAGAGGAAGACCACAATAGAGATGGGTACATGGAGTCAAGAATAATTTAAGGAAAAAGGGTTAAACAGAAGAAACTCGACATTTTGGCACGGAATCATCTTAATGAAACATTCTCTCAAAGATGGATTGGTCGAGGTGGACCCGTTAACTGGCCCGCTCCCTCTATATGTCTATACAAAGACAATAGTTTAACGTTCTTTTTGGAAGAACTTGTGCTGATTGGGCGTATTTGCATCCTGTATCCTTTGTGTGTTTAATACATCAGGGCCCACAAATTGACCAATGGAAAATGTAATAACATGTACAACAGTTCCCGCAACACATAACCGCCATCTCGGGAACCGACTGGGCACCTGTCTATGCACTATGACGCGCACGCCTCTGCCTCGCGGGAACTGTTATATACTGCTCTATTTACAAGTGCGTTAACGTATGAGCAACAGATCGCCTCATCCAATGAACAGGCGTTACCGTGGATATAAAAGTGAAGCGACGCCGAGCGTTAACTTTTAACAAATGTCGCTATAACAGGCATTGCACGTAGAAAATATCTTTTTTATTACTTGCCATACTATTTGTGTATGAATTAACGTTAATAGGTTTTTAAATGAAATCTTCCAGTCTCTATGCAAATTCAACCTGTGCAATTAACTAAATATATACTTTAAAGAAGGCTTATGCCCTAAAGTTAATTTTTGTTTTTACCTCTCATTCTCGCTTTAGCTTTTCTCGACAAGCTAAACGAAATTAGTAAATGATTTAATCGTATTAATTAAGAAAGAACGACTTTAAAGGGCCTGAGCATAGGATTATACTAATTAGAGATTTATCTAAGGTGGCAAGTTCGTAATTTTAAGTTTAATCCTGTTTAACTAGGTTATTAGTGTACCCATATATTTTACTGAAGTGAGCTAATTTGTATTCGATAGGGGGAACTATGTTTATAGTAAACTTCACTAATGCGATGTTGCTAAATTTAAAGAAATGTTCAAAATATACCGTTGGCTTTTTGACTGCGATAAATCCTTAATGATGTCTTAGGCTATAAAAGCTCATAAATGTCCATCCCTTTCAGACAGGGCTGGCCCTTAATATTTTACCTGCGACATGAATTATACCAATTGTTAAGATTTTCCAATTCATTTTAGGAAAAAATGGTTAAAATTAAATTTTTACAGGTAATTAAATTAATTACCTGTAACTTAAGCACTTAATATTAATAATATATAATGATATTTTATTAAGGCACCTTCAGTCACCTTTTTAGCTTTCCTGTGTGAGGTGCGAGTTGTGTGCTCTAATTTTGTCTTTTTATTTTAACTATTTAGTTTGCTTAGTTAAACTATTTTTTAAGTATAATGTGGCGTCCATGGACTCATGCTGATGGTGCGGCGAGTAGTGTATCTTTAAAAAGAAAGCATTTATCACCCGATGCGAAAGAAATAGTCAAAAATGTATATTCATCTTTACTAAGAAGGGGTTTGAATAAAAATGCTGCTTTAGCAGAAACTAGTGCTTTAGCTAAAATTCCCTTAACTTCGATAAAGGACATAACAATGAAACCTATTAATGCAAGAAAACAACGAAACGACGTTGGCCAATTAAGAAGTATAGACGAGAGTGATAAGGACCTATTAAGAAGAAAAATGTATGCTATGTAAATAATATTTCTACGGACAGTTGGAAGAATTGTCTACAACACGTGATTAAGGTGGAAAACTCTTATCTGATTCTTAGTGATAGTGCTCAACCCTTAATAATTAGTTTAGGTTTAGATGAAGATAATAGTGATAGTGAGACAGAACTGAATATAGAATAGGTAAAATATTGTATAGAATTAAGTATAAATAAAATAATTACATTTTTTGATTTTCCAATAATTTGTCTCTTTATAAATAATTTATTGAATGTAGTATTGTTTGATAATGTATTTTCTTGTGTCTTTTAGATGTACTTTAGACTTATTATGATTGTATTTGTTTTATTGGATTTTTGACGTATGTAAGTGCTGTGTAGGTATATTAACATGAATAAATAATTTTGAAATAAGAGAATATGTATGCATATACCTAAAAACAAAATCCACCCCTGCGCCCATTTATTGCAATTTAAAGATGTTGGGATCAACACAATGGGGTTCAATCAGGTAGTTGATTTATGGCAGTAAAAGCCAACGGTATATTTTGAACATTTCTTTTAACAACATCTTTTTTTAGGTTGTACGAGTAGCTGGGCAAAGCAATTTGAATCGAAAGTTGCTAATTAATTCATTGAAATGCGACAGCATAAAATAAATTAGTTTAAAAACACACTTATATGAGCAGCGCACTAAAAAGTTAAAATTAAATAATGTCCTTTTATAGTTAACAGAAAACCGGGGTGTGCAGTACGCGCATCGTGCGGAAAGTAAAGCAACTTACAAACTGCGCGTCCCTTTACTCCGCACACATTCATACCCCGGTTTTCTGTTAACTTGTACAGCTATAAAACTTTTGGTCTTTAAATAGGCAATTAAATTTAAAAGCGTGGGGCGCACATACATATAGGCATATAATACATTACATTTTGTATATTATGCCTAGGCCGCTATATAACTGCGCCCCACGCTGTTAAATTCAATTACCTATTTAAAGACCACAATATAGCTGTACAAGTACTGTAGGTAACAGAAAACCGGGGTATGCATGTGTGCGGAGTAGGGAGGCGCAATTGGCTCAATTGTTTTGATAATAAGATATATGAATGATCCATAAATATCCCCAAAACTTTCATATTTTACATTTCTTCCCATCTTTAAAAATTAAAATTTTTAAGGCCTATTCACTTTTATTTGGCTATCCCTGTACATGTGGCTAATAGTTGACTACTTGTACACGTCTTTTTGATTCCCATTTATTATTGTCAAGTTCAATTTGTCGAGGTTTGACGTCATTTTAGGGAACTATGGCATATAAGTTCAATATAATGTATGTTCATATAATAAAAATCCTTTTGTGTTCGTGGGTTTGCAAATTTTTTTTTTCCGTGGGGGGAAAAACGTTTGACATTTTATCTCTGTTGACAGGTAACAAAATGTCACTTTTATGAAATTACTTTTTTCCCCGGGAAAAAAGTGAGTACTTTTTCCCCGGATATATATACACGTAAGTAAAGGTAGATATTTAATTTTAGAATATTTTATTATACAAAAGTTATGTTTCCTTTATATCAAAAGTATATTTATTAAATATGCATTGCATGAAACATGTTCCTTGAACTATTCGCAATTTCTAAATCAAATCACAGAATTGAAATGACAGATGTTTGATTACTTTAAAGGTTTCCTTAGCAACGCAGGTCTAATTGTCGCTATAAGTACAACAGCCTACCAGTTTAAAAATTCAAATTTCACATCGATAATTTTCTGACTTTAATATATTGTAATAATATGTTTTTTCAATATTAAATCGTCGTTTTTCCCGTCACAGAAAAAAATAGTGTATGATACACGGGAAAAATATTAGATTTTAGCTCTCGGTTTTTTGTCTCCCTCCGCTTCGCGTCGGGAGGCAACACAACCTCGAGCTAAAATCTAATACTTTTTTCCCTTGTATAATAAATAACTATTACTTTAGATCAATCAAAAGAATCACTACAAAAAAATCGTATTTCACTGATGTGCGTTAATATTCCTTTACCTCCTAGATTATTGTGGGCGATCACAAATTATATGAAAAATTATCGACCTTCGCTGAATATAATAAAATTACCAAGCTATGAAATAAAAGTTCCATAAAAAAACATTGATCAGACTTAATTGGATTACATGAGTCGGTGAATTTTATATTAATTCATACAAAATTTATTTTGTACGCATTTAACAAGAGCATGGGACAATTTATTCAACGCGGTATTTTATTAATTAGACAAACAGATGTACCTAACATGCCCTGGTGGTTGGTGAGCCGACAAGAGTATTGCTACCTCGCTATAGGATTCGATTTTTATTTCTAACGAAGAGCTGTTAAGAAAATCTGTGGTTGTCGACTATCGTAGGATGGTCCTTTGTGAGCTTAATGTAAAAGTAATTAAATTGAAACCTAAAATTGTCACTTACAGGGATTTTTAAAATTTTAATTTTACAGTGTTCTATAATGAATTAATTGCGCTTCCTTTTAATTAAATTCTTTACATGGAAAGCATAGAGCATAAAATTCAGTATTTTAGTGAGCTCATATCAGGAATTTTTAACAAACATGCTCCTTTAAGAACATTGTTCATGTAACTGAACCACCTATATAGAGCTCCCTGGCTTACAGAGGATCTTACAATTTTGAGGGAAAATCGAGGTAGTGCCCTGGAGACCTATAAAAGTACTAAAGCGAATGAGGATTGACTAAGTAAGGCTGTATTTGTTGGTAGTGTGGTTGATGGGGGTGATGCGAGAAAAACTTGGCAGACTTTAATAGATCTTAATAAACTACTCTACATGAGTTAGGGATATTGCGACAAATCCAAAATGCTTCAATTTATATATTTATTTTCGTTCACTATTAAACACTACAAAGTTATTTCTATAAGCGTCGGGAAAATGACCTAGATTTGTTTTTTTTTAATATTTTATTTTAGTACCGAATTTTTATTAACAATATTAATGGTAAAAGAACAGTTACTTGAATTTGTTAAATTTGTTGCCGAAACTAACTGGTTTTTAACTGATATAGAAAGATTTCTTGCTATTCCAGAATTATTTATGTCTTGTGTACGTTCAACATGAGGTGGCTGAAGGTCAATTGCTGCTGGTTGCTGTGATTTGGGAGTGGTAGCCTGATCTTGGAGGATCCGATGTGCATTTTGTTTTTTGTTTTGTAAAGACTCGTTATCATATCCTTCAGCAACTTTTGTGTTTTTGTATCCACCATCGCGCTTAAGATTCATGATGTCTACTCCACAGTCTACTAGTAGAGTGGGTAAAGACCACCTCAAACAATGCCCAGTGTAGAGCTCGGGATTTGGCAGTTTCAGGTACCCAGCCACGTCCGTGGGCATCTTGCCGATTTTGTTAATTCCAACACATTGGGCAGAACATTTTCCGTTTTGGTTAAGAGAGAGTTAAGAAAAATCTTTTATGGGGCGTAATTTGTGGTAGCAGTAAAGCATATTTTTCAATTAGGTTTAAATTTCGTTCTCCGCTTATTACAAAGCTTTTGCGTTGATGGGTTTTATTATCAGGAATCGTAATACCTATGCATCAAGGATTCTTTATCTTCAATGGTATCTAGGGTCAAATAAGTTAAGTCTTCACAACGGCAGGCGCCTGCCATCCCAATTAATGTGACAACTTTAGTCAAAAGCCTTACATCTGAAGCCTGTTTCAAAAATTGCACTATGTTGTTTTTTGTTACAGATTTTTTGGCTAAAATCCAACATTCTTTTTTTTGAGATAACTTTATAATATTTTTTGCTTATATCCAAATTATGTTTTAATTTCACTATAGATTTTAACATTAAGTACCTTGACCATAACGTGGATGATTTGCAAGTCTTTTAAATGTCGAAAAAGTATACTAGAATTAGCTCTTCTTTCTTGAAATTGTTTATTTCTCTTTTGCAGACCATTTACTAAATGTTTCCAATTCTTTGGCATAATGGTATTTCAATGTTTCTGGTAATAGTTCGCCGTTTACATTCTTTGCTTCTTCGAGAATGTCTTCCGTTGCTCCATCAATCATATTCTCTTCAATTTCTTCCTCGATCTCCATTTGCTACTCAAAAGTCGAATAACCTTTGTATTTTTACTTTGACGTATATACTGACAATCAACAAATAGGTAAATAACACAAACTTAATTGCATAGCAACTATATAAGTAGAAAGGTCTTGTAATTAGTCGGTGGATATATAATTTTTGGATGGTTATTTTGGGTATTTCCCACTAATATTTTCCTAATATGTTAAATTAGATCTCTTCAATCCGGGTCCAGTGACGTTAACTAGCACAAAAAGTCTAATTAAGTGCCGATATAGGTATGTGATTGATGATTTTAGTGCGAAAAAGTGTAACTTTTAGCCCGCATCTAAGCGCGGAAAGTAGTTACTTTCCGCACGCTCGTAGAAAAAATAGATTTACATTATGTTGGCAGTACTCCATTAGTAAACTGCTCAAATATTAAACGACACAAAAATTTTAATATCATACAAAATCAATCTGACAAAATACGCACTGCAAAGTGCATATTAAAATATTTAAATATTTTCTAAACTATTTACAATGGTAATAAACCATTTAAATGGGAAATTCAATAATTGTGTTTTCTTGCATTCCATTTACAGAAATTTTGGGTAGTTTAAATTTAACGGTAATCGTTAAAAAATGATTGATGAGCTTAAAAATAGCGTCAACAGTGGAAAGAAATGCTCACTTGCAAAATACTCTAAAATAAAAAATATATTTAATGAAAGAATAGCGACACAAAATAAATTTTAAATAACAAATGATTATTAAAATTAAGAAAAAGCAGTAAGTAAAACAGTAGCCAGTTTTGGGTCGAATAATTTTTTTAAACACAAAAATTTCAATATTGCTTGGTGCCTAAGAAAGATTTTTAGTTTTCTAAGAAATTTCGTTTTCTATCTGGCAGGTCAGGATTTAAACCTAGAATAACATGCTGATATCACGAATTTTTTGACAAAAGCCAGTTTTTCCACGTAATAATTTTTTTTGTTAATATGAATTAAACCATGTTTCAGTTCATTGCACCCATAGTCTCGTTACCTTCGACTTCGAAACCTCATTTCACCCTCTTAGGGGTTGATGTCTAAAAAGTTATAAAACATGTGTTAATCTTTTAGAGTACTTTTTCGTAATATGAAGGTACTAGATCTAATAACAATTTGACTCCATTACAAACTTCGAACACCCATTTCACCCCCTTAGGGGTTGATTTATTAAAAACTGTAATACACGTGTTTAAACATGTATGCTTTAGAGTACTTCTATGAAGTTTCGAGTTAATAGGACTATCTAATATTTTATTCCATACAACGTTTGAACCCCTGATTCTCTCCCTTAGGTGTTGAATTTTCAAAAACCATTCCTTAGTGCACGCCTACGTTACATAAGGAACCTCTGGGCAAAATTTCAAGTTTCTGGACCCAATGGTGTGGGCTGTGCATTGATACGTCAGTCAGTGAGTTTCTTCTTTTACATATATATAGAGAAGAAGATTGAATCTTCCGAGATTGGCTCTCGGAACTTTATTTGAACAAAATGTCTCAGCGCGAAAGGTTCCAACCAGAAAAAAAAAATAATAACAAACCCAGAGTTCGATTTTTTTAATCAGTTACATTTATCAACAATTACTAAGCTATTTACAGAAAAAGGTAATGATTTTAATTTTTTTTGACAGTGAAATTTGTTATTTTGCTTGATTTATTAATTATGCGCTGTAACTATGTCCTTTAATGTTTTTTGTTTTGTCAATTCCATAAACTAACAAATTTTAAATTATACTACAAATTAAACAAAATATGGTTAAACAAAATACAATAAATACATTTATTTTATTTGAAGTAAAATATTATAAATTTATTTAATTATGAAAGTTCATAAGTTTTTATTTATTTTAGTTCCATTTTCTACTGTTTAAAATATTAAAAATAATTCGTTTTACAACGATTTATGAACATGATGTGTATTTATTAATTAAATTCGGCCAATTTTAAATAGATACAGTGTGTTTTTATGAGTTGATTTACAAGGAAAATTTTATTAAAATGCGTTACGGATCGGTACAACGTAGGGAGTAGGGGGGTAAATTTATAAAAAATTTGCGTTGGGTAATTTATAAATGGCTCCTTAGTGGTCAATATTTTAATATAATAAATACTGTGTTCTAACGTTTTTTGGTATTTTTATTGTTATTACAGAGATTAAAAATAAAAAAATTTAAAAAGGATTTAAAGCATTTTTAATCGCTTAGAAAATAAAAGTGACACTTCAGCCCTTACAAATAAGTACCAAAGTAGCCTTTTATAGCCATGAAGAGCAAAAAATATAATTTAAATTATTTTTAGTTTGCTTTTCTACTGGTAATGTCCACAAATGGGAGTAAATTAGAAGATGCAGTTATTTAACTTTAAATTTTCCTTTACTTTTAATTATAAAAGATTACAAGAAAAATACACTTCGTGCATGCAACAGATAACAGTTTTCATTTTTAATTAAAAATGTGCCTTGTTTTAATTTTCTTTGAACGCATACACGGTTTTTATGAGAGAAAACACAACGTATAAGAACTTTTAACTAATTTGAACATGTCAAAATATACACTTTGGAAAATAAAAGCCTAAAAAAACTAAAATAAATAAAACAATATGACAAATAAAAAGATGACACATTTTTTTGGATTAAATTCAATTTTATTTAAAGAACAAAGTATTTTTAGCCGTCAAAGGGTCGTCAATCATGTATATACAGTGTGTCCACGGATTGACTCCGGAATAGGAAAAACTCTTTTATTTGTGGATTTACGAAAATAAGTCATTTTACATAAAAACTTTTTCTTGTCCTAAAACGTCCAAAAAGGTGATAATTCTTAAATTTTTTATACAGAGTGTGTAGAAAATATAAAAATGTGTATAATGGCCACGATTAAAGTACCTTTATTTTTAAATGTAAATGTAAAAAGGTATTAAGAAAAATTGCACGCCCCTTATAAAAATTTTCAAATTTAACACCTTTTGGCGTTCCAGGGGAAGCAAAAGTTCTTATGTTGAGCGACTTATTTTCGTAAATCCGCAAATAAAAATTTTTTCCCAACCCAACCCGACTGGAGTCATTCCGCCAACACACAAGAAAAATTTACGCACAGTTTTCTATTTCGTTTATGAGCCTACCAAATTATTTGTATTTATTTTACTTTTGTGTTAGCCCAGACGTTTTATGTTTGAAACTAATTTGAAACCAACCATTTCGTCGTTCAAATATTTTTCAGCTAACAAGAACACATAAACAATTTTTGTGACACCCAGGAGAACAATATTGAAAGATAAATGGCGGTACAGCAAACTGTTCCAACATATTTAGTTTTATTTTGCTTTGAGAATAGTTCGCTTATTTGACTTTCAACTTTATTACTATTATTATAAAGGTTCTGATCAGTACTAACGAAAATTATACAAAATGATTTCTAAACACACACACAACTTTATTGTTAATAGTGTAGCCAATTACACAACTAAAAGTGCAAAATTCTGTTACAGAAATAACATTTTATATTTACCTGTGCGTCGGGAAATGCGAATCAGGTCAAATAGGGCCATATGTCTCAATTTTACGGATGATATTCTATGCATTTTATTTTTTACACAAAGATATTTGTAGGGGTTATCTAAGAGGATTTCGAAGACGCGCAATCGATTTTCAATAGGGTAAGTTAGGGATAGAAGAGGAAAATTTTTAGAATTATGGTGTTTGAATAAATGTTATGTCAAGGAAATTTCCTGTCAAGAGGGTTATTTAACGTCCAATACCTACTACCATTTTATTTTTTTCATTTTAGGTTTACTTTTTTTATTGACTGTAAAAAAGAAACAAAATTTTTCTAGTATTATAGAAACCCTAGCTTTCTTCCGCGACTTCGTCGGCGTGGTATAGGTGATAATAGTGTAGTTTTGGTGTCATGATTATGAATACATGAAAATCTAGACGGATTTGAATATTACATGATGCAAAAATCGGGGTCGGATACAGGTAACTGATAGGATAGGTAGGTGAATGAAATGAAATTAGTATATTTTGTCAGGTTGTACTTATGAATTATTGCTCCTAAAAATATTTCTTTTTTTTAAATTAATCAACTTCACAAAAAGAAAAAAACACTTGGTCCGTCTACACATTTTCCGATCGTCTGGTTCATAAAATTGTTAGTTGTCCCTTCAAAATTTATTGTTCGGAATCCTGTATACCCTTTATTGGTAAAACATTAAAATATAAACGATAATAACAAAAAATACTCTATGCCCCTGGGAGCCATTGAGATCGACGGGCTTGGGCTGTAGTGCTCTCTAGCTTTGAACTTTCGATACAAAGTTTAAGAGTCAGAGTTCGCTTTGTACCCAGAAGTGCTGTTTATTCAATGGTAAAGTAGAGACATAGGGCAGTAAATTATTAATAGGCTGAAGCTCAACACTGTAAAGAAATTTGAATGCTTTAGTTGTTTATTTATATTATACAGACTTACGGGCGGAAAGGTATTTTCGACTTTCAAGTTGCAAAAAAATTAGGACTTTTCGTTAGAAACACTAAGAAAATAGCAATGCATTTTTTTCAGGTATAAAATCGTAAGGGAGAAAATTTTGTCGAATTTTTTTTTATTGTTAAAAAAGTTCGTTGCTTAGCATTTTCGAGAATGGCCTTATTAACAAAGTCACGAGACGTCAGTCGAGTGGCTTTTTAATAAAATATCGTAAGCAGAATTGCCAAAAGCGACAAACTTAAATAATACAAGAGAAAAATTTTGTCTACAAAAATTTGTCTCAAATAATATTCGGCATGACTGTTTCAAAAAAAAAAAAATTTCAGCTGACAATTTAAAGTGACAATAATTATTAATTTGTTGAGATAGCAATAAGACTTTTTTAATTCACAGGAAACATTAATTTTTTAAGGTAAAAAATTTTACTGCTTAACAACCATGTAAGTTGTTCGAATTTGTAATATTATTATGGTGGTTCAGGTAGAGGCGAGCAAGCTCCAAGGTAGATGTTTTTTCACTTGTTAAAACAGGTCATTGCCTTGTAATTTTTCCTGTGTAAAATACGTCACATAAAATTCTAGCAAAGTCTTTGTAGAGCAATTTACTCTAATTGGATTATTAATAACAATTTTTTATACATTTTCATATATTTGTAGCAAATTTTCCTAAAAATTGGTCTTTGAAGTTTTTAGGTACAAATTGTGGGAAAAAGGTACACAATTGTAGTGAAATGTGCTACAAAGTTTTTTCAGTGAAGGATATCAAATAGTTTTGATTCCGATAGAAGACAATTAAAATAGTACAATGGATAGAGGCGGGGTTATTCTACATAATAGTATTTAATTGTATTTTTGAAATTCAATTTTTGTATTGGTTTTATTAATAAAATGTTTATTTAGTTAATTACTCCTAATATTTACCAGATAGCATAAGGGAATTGTCGTGTCTCATTTTTGAAACATAAATGCTGTAAGTATATTAGTGTTTCGTGAAACGGAACACATATGGAATCACTTCGGTGTCCGTCCGTCTGTCACAGGTGATTTTCTCTAAAATGATTTGACGTAAAAATTTGAAATTTGGCACAGAGATAGAGTGTGGTGGCCTAATTATAGAAGCGAAGTATAAAAAGTTAAATTTTGATTCTGGGGGTTAATTTAGAGGGGTAGATTGGGCAGTGGAAAAAAAATTTAAAGGGCATCGTATATGGTGTCAAATGAAAACTTATTGAAGCACGAATTTAACGATATATATGATGTATTTTTTTGATACATTTTTTAAACATTTTCGGGAAAACGCTTAAAAATTGCTGTCACCAGAAAGATCGCTCAGAAAACTGCATACAAACAACATAAGTATAGAAATTAATTAATTCAAAAAATTTTAAAAAAGTCTATACATTATGATATTCTTAAACGATTGGTATATTAACCTGTTCATGTGCAAATTAACCTTGCACTGTCTTGGATGGACAGTACCCATAACTTTATTCTATGGTTGAAGGTTATACTCTTCCAGTTGCAGAAGAACTATATCCCTCATTGCGCCACAATACCTGGGTAGTATTTAGTCGAGAAGATCTAACGATCTGGGTTAACCTAACCTTTTCTTTTATTGACCCATTTTTATAATACAAAGTCAAATTAATATAAATATTTCTTCTTGTCTTGATCCTCTTCAAAAAAGACACCTCTGAAAAACACTTAACTCCGTACACTCGTCTTCTTTAAAAGATCTGCTGACCTTTGGGTACTATTGTGGTATTATACTCGTAATGTTGAATAGGTATAATGAAAAGAAATGAGCTACATTCTATCAAAGAAAAGGGTTTATATAATCGTACTAATAGCTAGGTTACAATAGAGCTCCGCTGTAACGAGGTACAACGCTCGTGGCAGTAGTGATGTAAGGATACGTATCCAAAAATCCGTTGGATACGGATATTAAAAGAATCCGGATTATCCGGAACCGGCCGAGAACTTGAGTACGGATTCGGAATCAAAATAAATTCGCATCGGCTGTATACTAATGCAAAGTGCAAAGAGAAAACGGAATCGGAATCGAGTGTAAGCGAACAACACGGTCTGCGATGTGGCATATTTGATCTTATGCTTTCTCTTTCTAATGACCCTTCCTAAAAAAAGATAGCATAGTTATCGGGTAACGGGAATCATATGGGATGAGACCCATTGGTTAAACTAGGCCCGCCTCACCCGAACCGAATTCAAACGAGAACGAACGACGCCGACGGTGCCTTCCTATCCCTAACCTTCGACTTCGACTGATACCGATACCGCATCGACCTACCTAGCCGTGTATTCGGATAGAAAATGTTTTAGTATTGCATGCATACGTATACATGATCTGTCGCGCGGTTCAAGAAATGGATTCGTATTCGGATAATGGATACGGATATTAGCTGATTCCGATTCCGTATTATCCGGATATCTAAAGAATAGGGATATTTACAACACTACGTGGCAGCACAAACAGATTGGAATAAAAGAGGGCCTCACTATATAAGAGAATCACACTCGTGACAGGACAAACCGCATGCAGACCCAACAGTAAGATAAAAACTAAAAGCAGGCCCTCGCCACCGTATACAGACAAAGACACGGTGCCCTCGCAGAGAGTCACATTCTCGTGACCTGTCAACCGCGAGTGAGTTCTCAATAGCTGGGGTTAGAAAGGGGCTCCGCTGTATCGGGGTACTACACATAGGATATGAAACTGAAATAAAATAATAATATTGTGGTTTTGTCCTTTTAGGTTATTGGACAGTGTAAAGGAAAATAAAAGGAGAGAACTCAAACGACATTGAAAAATATCTACAGGAATAGGTATTATATACGGTATTGTTTGATTATGTTCCATGCATGGGGCGTATTCCGCATTACAACATTACTGCAGAACTGAGATACAGCACTGTTACAAAAATGCATGAATAAAAACGTTACAAATCTGGATAGTAAATGCGATATATTATACCTAAAATTAAACAATGTAACAAGGGCGCTACTTCACCATTTCTCAGCAATTATCGGGGGTAAGTGCACAAGTGCATCAAAATTACCGATAATTTTTGAATGAAATGTGTTTTTTTATAATTGCAAGAGTTTGTTTTCATATTTTCGCGAAAAAGCCCGACTCCGCAGGAGGAGGGCATTTTCGTAAAATATGAAAACAAACGATTGCAATTTGTAAAAAAAACACATTGAATAAAAAAATTATCTGGTTATTTTGATGCACGAGTGTAATTTATTTGAATATTTCCCAAATTAATTAAGAACTCGAATCAAGTAAATTTAAATATTTTATTTAACAGAAAATACTAACAATAAAATTAAAATGCTTAAAAATTACAAGAATTGCAATGAAAAGTACAATTATTGTAATTAACAATATTTTGCTTTGAATTCGTAGACATGGTGGTTGATGCAGTCAACGAGCGAGAGCTTATTTCGGCGGGGGACTCTATTGAGCTTGACGGTTGGTCATTGTCCCGCATTTTTTCAATCAAAAGCATATGGTGGTTCTCATCCATCTGAATGTAAGGCGTCAGTGACTTGGTATTTGAGTGTCCACTTAGTTTAATTAACTGTTGTTCTCCAACACCTTTTTTGGCAAGTTTTGATACGGCGGTTGCTCGTAAGCTATGATTCGTCAGTTTGATATTTTTATTGGTGAGGCCTGACTTTTCCGCGTGTGTAGAGGTCCATTTATTCATCAAATTTCGTCCAACCGGTATGCTTTTGTACGATTTTCCTGATTGCCAGAAAGGATTCACGGTGAGAAAAAGTCGCTCGCATTTTATTGCTTGCCTTTTCTGCATGAATTTCTTATATAGTCGGATAGGGCAGATGTTCCGGTTTACTTTATTCCTGACCAACCATTTCGAGGATGCGCAGGGCTTATCTCCTCCTTGAGTAGTCTTGGTAAAAAGCGGATTGTACTCTATTCGTCCCGTCTTCTGACCCGCGTGATCCAGTTCTTCTTTAAGATAGTTTGTTAAACACCTTGGGCCTTCTCCTCCACGCCAGACCAGCTCGTAGGATAAAACAAAAAACATCTTTTTTTGCAAACCGTCGGGGGTTTCCTCGTCGCAAGTCTCTATTATTTTGATGAATTCGTCGTGCTTTAGAAAAACTGAGCTTTGTTTTCTTTTTTCCGGCTCCTGCTGTAGTTGTTTCCGCTTAGCATTTTTGGCATCACGGGATGATTTGAACTGAATGTCACTGAATGGGTTGAAAATAATATTGTAATCTCTGTGATACTTATTCATCAACAATTTAGCGGTAACATTCCATATAGTTTTGACAGTATAATCTTTATAGTCCTCACCATTTTGCTTTTTCATATTAAACGCCCAGTCCTTCAAGATATCTGCCAGTTTTGAAACATTAGTGTTTTCATCAAGAACGTGCCCCCTTTCCTTGCAAAAACACATGAACTGCCGCCAAATATAGTCGTGATTTGATGCAGTATTTTTTGGAATGGCTTCTGATATTTTCTGCTCTATTTCGAGGATAGATTCTTCGCCAAAACGAGACATTTTTGCAGTAAAATTACGTCTACGGAAAAGTTCAATAGCGTTGTTTACAAAAAAACAAAAAATTTTACGTTGCAACGGGTTATCCCAATGCAAAGAGATAGTTATTGACAATTCTTGACAAAATGAAAGGAAAACATTCGTTGACATTGACTTTTTTGTCTGCTGTCACTCAATAAGATGACGTTACTTGTCAGAATATTACATTTTTTGACGTTTGTTAACAATAAAATCCCGCTTTGACGTTTCGTCAACAATATAAACTTGCGATGCAAATTTCGATTTCTGGCAGTGCTGTTTTCGCTGTAATTTTGCGAAAATTGCATTTCTCTTATAGGAACTTTAACATCACTATAATATAAAATAGGTCCTAAAACGATGCGTACATGTATATATCACTGTTGCTGAATCTTGTACATGTCTACATTTCCACATTGTTCATATTATATAAAATTTATGTATTGATCGATAAACTTTCATTCTGACAAAAGTTTCTAGAAAGTGGTCTTCCATAAATCACCTTTTTATGTTTGTTTAGAAAAACACAGCATTGCAAATAAAGATAACGGAAAAATGATCAAATTCACCTGGGATTCATTGAAATCGAGAAGCTTCGGCTGAAACGCCTGTAACACTCTTTGGGTTTGAACTCAGATAAAAAGTTTAAGAGGTAAACTTTGCCTCAAAGCCGAAAGTGCTGGTAATTTAGGCGATGATAAACAAAAGATATGAAGCACTAAATTTAAAATTATGACATAGGTATTGTTTTTTTTTTTAGTCAGAAGGCCTTATTTGCATTTCAAGTTGCATATTGCTTCGTCAAAATAAAGTATTTTAAAAATTATTAAATAATCTGAGTACCTAGTTGAGTGCAATGGTTATAAAATAATTTAGAGATATGATTGATTTAAAGCAAATTAGTGTTAACGTCGGCAACGGTTCTCAAGGGCAGTGTCAATTCATCTAACAATTACTGTAAAAGTTTTGTTTTAAAAAAATGATATATCAATTAGTTTCTGTAAGTTTTTCACTTGTAAGACATTTGCGGGCAGATCCTCCAACGCTAGACTGGTCTAATTTGACAACCACAACTTTTAAATTGAGAAGTACCCCAGTAACAAACTACGGTTTACACTATGAATGCGTTTCTGAGGTTTTTGTCAAATTTATAAAGGAATGGACAATTTAGTACGTACTTTGTACAATAATGGAACTACATTTATTTTCACAACACGTTCCAAGGTAAAAAAGCATTAGAAAATAAAGTAAATAGTTAAAGTATTAGAATAAGTCATAAATTTTTAATGGCGACTTACCAATAATGACAGGACAAAAACCTGTAAAAACATAATAGATCAACTAGAAGATTTTAACCAGCCAACCAGTACTAAATCTTAAACCTCTTTAGTAAATGCACTCCTAGAAACCATTCCAGGAAAATTTATTTGCTCATGAGAGGCAATCCCGTCCAAAAAAATGAATGGAAAAATTGACTGGAAGTCCTACATCTTCGTTTCTTGGTGTCCGATCGTAAAAGGAAAAAATATTGAACATTTCCGTCCTACATAAAAAAACAACCACATTTCGCCAACTGCCGGAACTATATTCGGTCCAAAAATTCTCCAACAAGAATCCACTAATCCACGAATTTGCCGGAAGTTGTCCATCTCTAAACGCAAAAATACGGCTGATTTGTATGCTAAAACACCGCTAACTCACAAGATAGGCACCCATGCCTTCCTTGCCAAGACCTAATGTCAATGCCATCGTCTTGTTATGGACTTCTAAAATTGTAGCCAGCTGGTCGCAGGCAAACAAAATCATGTTCCAAATATCTATCAAATTTTCTTAAAATAAAGCGACCCAATTGAAGTTCTATCCAAATCCAGCCACAATCAGCCACCACGAAAATTTAACTGTATGCAAAGAGAACAATAGGTCATAAAGTTCAAAATATACAACATTACAAATAACTATGATTAAATCCACAGCACTGCTGTAACTAGGCTAAATCTGACTGAAAGTAAGCCAGGATTGCTTGCGCTCCAACAACAAGACCAAATTAGCTTATAAACTCTAAAGTTTTCTCCATTTGGAACCCCTTGCTGGTGCCTCTAGGCAAGAGCCTACTCTGCTTACACCTAGCTACGGCACTTATCAACACTGGTGATATAGGATCATTAAATACTTAAATAAACAACTGTTTATTAAAATTTCTAAATTAAAGTTCAACATGTTTAGCTTAAAATTCCACCATGAAAAATCTACTCGAGCATGTATCGAGCACACAATATCATCATTTGCCTTAAGCAAGGAATATCACAGAAAGTTCAAGGTACATCTTAAAGAATCATTAATTAATTACTAATTAACGTGAAAAACAGTTTCTGAAATCCTAAAACGAAATCTTTACCTACGAAAGGAATTATAAAAGTGCTATTTCAGCAATAAATTAAAAATGCAGTTTTCTAACTGTGGAATATATTTTAACCTTTGTACAAGGTCCCTCAAAATGGCTTGGCAGTTTTCTTTTATCTTTGTGTGTTTTTCCTGTATTATTTTTCAAGAATATATGGTTTTAAGTGATATAACAAATTACCGACACATGAAATGTCAGTTATTTTATGTTACTTTGAGATCTAAAAAAATTAATGAAATATCGTTTAGATTTCAACGCGAGCGGTTTGTTGAGGTATCACTGATATGGTCTTATTATTTTCTAATATCATTTTTGAAATACGAATTAACTATAATCGAATCTGGATGATTTAGAACAAGACTAATTTACTTACGGACTAGAAATTTTAAAGAGATTAATACGTGTCTTACCGTGTTACTAAAACTATCCCCCTTTATTGTAGAAGTGAACAGATTCAGGTGAGAAGTTTGTTTATTTCTATAATCTATAGCAACCTTACGATGAGTAATGTCTACAATTTTCGGTTTAAAGTATAATAATATGCACAACAATAGTTGTTATTGTATGATAATAGGGTGCACTGGCAATGGTTGTTATGACGAAGCTAACCCTCGAGGTTAACGTAGATACGGTATCCATTTATTAAATAACAGAAAGGATCAATGAGTCGTCGGACCGGTATTAACGATAAAATAAAGTTGAAAAGAAAAAAAATATACCTACGTATATTTACTCATTCTTCAAATTCGCCTTCGTTGTCTTCCCTATTAAAACTTTTATATTATAATTTTCCCCGAAAAGCAATCCGTAATAAATCAAAGTTTATCTTTATTTAGAAAACACTGCAGTGCAAATAAAGATAACGAATGAATGACCAAATTTACTGGGACTACTTAAATCGACTTAGAAGTTGGCGCGCACTGACGTTTAAATTAGGGAACAAAATTTCAGGAGAAAGAATTCGTTTATACCTGAAATGGTAGTTAATTAAGTTGGTCTAACAAAAGATCTAAGTCGTTTGATTTTAAAGGTCACTTAAATATTAATTACTTGTACTTTGTATTTTTTATTTGTGTCTTTTATAGGTAGATATGGTTTTAGTTAACAACCAGTGTGAGTTTTTTTACCAAATATATTATTTTCTTAGAAACAAAAATACTAAAAGTAAAAAAACCATAACTAAACTTTAAAGAAGAAAAAATTGAGCAGTTGGGAATTTCCATGGATTTATTAAGAATGGATACGGGATGATTTAACATTCTTTGAAGCCAAAACAAACCATTCTAAACGACACTCTAAACACAATTTGTAAACATTGGCCACACCTTATTTTACCTTGTATTTTTGTACAAAAAATACGTTAGAAACATCACAAGATTTACTAAAAGTAATAAAAGCCCTAAAATATTTTATTTTTCTGCTAAATAATAATAAATTTAAGTTAAAAAGGTTTTATTATTTATAGGTTATGTTATTTCTAAAGGTGTTTATTTAAAGTCGCTCCGAGTCATTTATAAATCTAGAAATCGCACTTTTTCTTTCCTAGTTCATTAGACAAAGACGTACGTGTAAACGAAATTTCAGACCGAGGTTCAGCCGTTTTCCTAAGCAACCAGCACAGACAGCAACACTTCTGAGCTCCAACACTCCAATGCTATTTTATCTCTTTCTACTACCATTCTTGATTCAATTACGTAGTTCGTAAACTAATCTCCTGGGGGAACTGTTTTCATAACAAACAACAAATATAAGGCTTCACGTTCGATACGCTCACAGTATACGGACATCGAATCCTTTCTTAATAAATCCATGGGAATTTCCAAGTGTGGGTTTTGGTTCATTGCGTTTATTTAAAAACGATAGAATATATTAAATTGAATTTCAATCAAACAGTGTTGCAGCGAGTACTGCTAACAGAAAAAAGTAGCATTATCGGATTACATCAGAACTATTAAAGAGTACGGTAACCATGCTTGATTTATTTCGGCTGTGGTAAAACAACACAGATTGTGTTAAAAATCATAATTCCTTGAATTAAACCATTAAAAAATAACTTTTCAGCGTCTTACCTGTGATTGCACGAGGCATCTTCAGGGAGATCTTTACTGTGCGAGTTTAAAATATTGAATATTAAATTTTCAGATCAGAAAAATAAATTCAGTGTTTTGTTCTCGTAGAGTGAAGATCCCTTGTTTGAATTGATGATTTTTATGACAATGCCCTATTTACCACGGAGTCATAACAGAAACAATTGCAAAAGTCACATTTTAATTATACTAATGTTAACATCACATAGTTCACATCATGTTTCATACTCCTAATAAGGTACAGCATGGCTTAATAAGTAAAGTAATTAAGAAAATGAATGTAAATTTCTCAGCGCAACTGCGAAATTACTCAAAGCATATGTTAAACAAAACTAATAAGATACTTGTTTTAGAACAATTAAAGTTGAGTGCAAAGTTATTATGTAAAGGTAAAATTACTGCAAAATGGAGTTGCGGTATAAACCAATTGTACCTCGCGTCGTTTGAGGAAAGCAAGATGTGGCGTCGCTTTAAATCTTTGCTGAAATTTGAGAATATTAAACTTACCGCAGAAATAACAATTTAAGAGACTATTCATGTGGAAAATTGTCAAATCAGCGCAAACTTTTTTACACTTAGTTTAATTTTATGGTTTCTTCGCATGTTAGAAATTAAATTTTGTGAAACACTACAAATGACTCGAGTTTTTGGGATACAATGGGGGAATTGGGTGTAATTAGTTGCAGCCTGAAAACCTTTTTAGATTTTCATAGAGTTTCTGCCAAATAAGGAGTTCGAAAATTCATAAAACGTATTTTAGAAAAGTAGGACCAGAGTTTCCAAAATGATTCCCAACTGTTTTAGGAATTATAAAAACCCTATCTAGTAATTAATTGATAATAAGCATCCCTCCCGCAAGGTAATTGTAAGTCGTCGCTCAAAGTTTTATAGAAGTGTCAGCGGTTCATGGCTTTTTCCAAAATCATAACCATTGTCATCATCAAGCCGTTCATAGTATTGCCCGGTTATAGCGTTTTCTGTCATCCATTTTTGAGGTGGATTACTCCTCCAATTTAGGGTTACCAGATCAAAATTTTCTAGCCCGGACAAGTTTATAAAAAAATCCGGACAAAATCCGGACGTTATAAAATTTTTTCTGAAAAAGTATGAGTGTTATTTTTCACATTATTCGCTCACTTAATGGCGTGGCTTTACTTCTTTTAGGTATTTTACTTTACTACCAAAACACAACCAAAAAAAACTAAATATATATAAAAACCAGAGCAAATATAATTTTTATTATTCTAACGAACAGCGTTTATCTGGAATTTGTGAACAGAGGTTTTTTTAAATATTTTGAGAAGTGGTTTTATTAATCTGTCATGTTTTTTTGGTATTTTTAATATCCGGACGCTTAAGCAAAATCCGCCCGGACGCACCCGGACGTAGTAAAAACCAGAACATGTCCGGGCAAATCCGGACGTCTGGTAACCCTACAGTCCAATTTATTGTCTTCGCTGTATCTAGGTACACTCTAACTTGTACGCAAATCTAAAAACTGAAAAACTATAGGTCTGTTCCAACAAGCAACCTGTACGGTTCTCTGACTGTCCAAAACAATCAGTCATTTACATACACTAAATGCGCCTGTCGCTGTGCAACATGTAATATTTATCTGGGCAACTCTACTTCTGATCCAGAACCGTTCTCGAACTGAGTGTTGGAACAAACCTTATATATACACGCTAAACATCATCAAAGTAACGACGTCATTTTTTAGCCTGCATTGATTATTTTATAATTATTGATTATTGCTAGGTACACGCGTGGTATTTTTTTTTATTATAATACTCTTGAAAGAAGAATGTTTAAACCATAAGTTTTATTTTAAAAATAAGAACTTAAAATGAATTATGCCAAAATAAAATATGCAATTTCTAATTTTAAAAAATTAGTTGTAAAACCAAAAAAATTATTTTTTATTTATCCTTCTTTTCAATCTATAACGGTTTGGACGGCACCTTTAAGTTTTCCTTTTACTTTAATTTCGGGTGGTAATAATAATATGTCACTTTTATAACAAAAAAAATGTATTATATTTTTTTTTAAATTATATTTCAGATTCAAAAAAATTCAAATGACTATAACTTTCTCCTAACACATTTTTTTCTCTTCAAATTTAAGAATTATCGACATAATGATGTAAAATTTGTTTAGAGAAAATAATAAATTAAATACCTAAGCGTGTTAATTTTTTTCCCAGGTGGGGCAATTCAAAAATTCAACTTTATTTCGCAAATTACAAAATATTCTTTATTTTACTAAATCATTCCTAGTAGGCTGACTATTAAAAACCTGAACTTAGCATGGGTCCCATAAGTAGCAATAGAGATATACAACAATAAAATTTCAAGAGCCGCGCCTTGATTCACTAACAATCTTTTGGTGTTTTAGTAATTTCTTATTATTTACATTTAAGTTATCTTGTGTAACAAACTATCTTGTAAATGGTTTTTTGTTGGGCTTTAATGCTGAATAAATAAATAAATTAGTGAAAGGAGCTGGGATAACCGAGTGGGTGCAATAAAAATCTAGGGTAAGCACAATGGGCCAACACTGGCCGACTTACATCCGGCCTCCGACGGACCCTCGAGAAAAAAAAGGATGGTAAGCGTCAGAGATGATGCAGCTTTATAGATATGGGGACAATATCTTAGGTTAGATCTTATTTGGGAAACTTAGAGGGTACATAAGTTAAAAGAGGAGACATATTTTTTTAGCTCGAAAGAAAGGAAAACAATTTTTTTTGAAGCCAATGTGAGGTGGTTACTGATGTGTTTGTACCAGCTGAGCTCATAGGGTTACATTAAAACTGCTGGGATTAATCTTCATGATGTTAAACGTCTCCTTTGTCCCAATACTATTTCACAAAAAAATTTAAAAATCTTAAATGCTACAACATCTCTAATCTACTTTAGACACAATGGCAATAAATGTGTCTCCTACATATAACAATCAAATATTAAACTTTTCAAATATATAGCTTTTATTAGTCCACTAATTGAAACATTTCACCTTATACAGACATGTTCATAATACAAATTGTAATTTCAAGGTAGAGTTACTGTTACGCATTGCCGCTCAAACAAATAATACAGTTCTCGTTTGCCAAATAACAGAGTTCAAAGTATATAATTTGTGTTCAAATTTTAGTTAAATATTAAATGGTTATTACGTTTTCTAGGCGACGCTATGCATATTATGGCTGTATTTAATATTAAGGTGTTTCTCTTTATTTATAACAAGTAACTTTAAGTTAAATCAGGAAATCTTACATTTTTTAAGGAAATAAGGTAAATATATACTGCACTTTTGTCTTAATTTGTCACATAGCGAGAAAATTAAACTTTATGTTACACCAGAACACAATAATATAGTAATTTAAAGACTACGAGATTTAAAACAAAAAGAGCTGCGGGTTTTACAGCGTCCTTCTCCACTTCAAATGGTGTTGAACCTCCGGTATTTTCATCCAATAACAAAACAAAATAATTATTTTTATTATAACACTACGTTAATTTAATTAAATATATTTGCTATTTTTTTTATGTTCCGTCAGCCCACGAAGACCGAAGTCTAAGTACTGTGTACCGTGGGTATACTGGGGAAATCCGACTCACACATCCAGAGCTGGAAACATCCGTACGGACTTCACAAGCCCTTTAAGAGGATGTATGGGGTGGTACCACCTCGGTGGTGAAGATTTTAAAGTGCTGCATATATCCCAAAAACGGTTTGGAATATTTTTGTAGAAATTTTGCAAGGCTTGCGTGAGGCAGACATATTTTAAAGTATGCTTAACATTTGCCTCTCCACATTTGGTAAGGCGGGTGGCAAGTGTAAAATGTCAAATGAATAGGTCTTCTTTTTTCGAAATTTCGATTCTCTGTCACAAATTAGGTGTCTGCAGAAAATTGTTGCATTTACTCTACTGGTTGCATAGTTACGAATTTTTAATTAATTTCCAAATAAGAATAAAAACTTACACACATTTAATTTAAAGACGGCCGTGCTTTAAAAAATGTTCGAAATAACCGTCATCTACTTCAAAACATTTTAAATTTCATTTTTGACAGGATTTGTGCATTGAGCATTTCAGGAGTAAGTGCTTTTCGAATCTGGTCTTTCATGTTTTTTAGTGTGGTTAATGCTGTACCAATTACTTTTTCTTGTTTAAATCTTTACCAGAAAAGATCTAGGATGGTCAGATCAGGAGATCCTGTAAGCCAGTTTGCATGACCCTCACGACCAAACCATCTATCACTAAACACCCCATCTCGGACTTGTTGCGCACAGTGTGACGGGAAGCCATCTTGCTAAAACCACATTTCTTCGTGGTCAATTTCATCATAATTCGGAAGTTAGTAGTCGTTCCTTGAACAATTATTTTAGATTTCTCCATTTTGGGGGCTCTATGAGTGTCTTCAACTATATCACACCAGGTGTTAACTGACCCAGAATGCTCATTGGTTGCAACTCTAATCCATTGTGGATTTTCAGGTGTCCAATAGTGCATATTGTGTGGGTTCACCTTAAACTAACAAAAGCCCCGTAAGCCTGTAAGGTCTCCTGATCTGACGACCTTGGATTTTTTCTTGTGGGAATTTACAAAAAAACAACCTTACCAGAATTCTCGAAAAATGGGATTTGATAAGCATCTACATTAGTGACTACCGAAATGTTAAATCGTCTGCCCAAGTCTTTTCAATAAAAAATTTTTAAAATGTTTAGAAGTAGAGAGAGATCATTTGAAAAACATCTAAAAGTATGTTTTTTTATTTATACAAAAATTCGTAACTATGCAACCAGTAGATTAAACGTAAAAATTTTCTTTTTTAATAACAATGGTATCAATAAACGTTATAAAAAGCGGAGGTCACATACAATAAGAATTTTTTCTGCCTGCCTTCAAGTTACAAGGGTACGATAATACTTATTATTGAACAACCCTTATATACAGCCTACGATAGAAATTGTTGCGCACAACCTTTTATCCGGTCAAAAATCTGTTTTATATTATTAATATTTAAACTTGCGAAACAAAGTTATTTAAATAAGCTTTCAGAAGTTCCGTTCTTTGGGGCGAAACTCTGTTTATGACAAAGCTGAAGTTATAAAAAGTTTTCTTTGGCTGAAAAACATAAAACTTGGGTAATTTTAAACGACAAATAGGTGCCACCAAACCTTGTAAATATTTACTCTATACTAATATAATATGCAAAAGGAAAAAGTTTGTAGAGTTGTTCAACAACTACTACAGTACGACCTACTTTTTTGTCTTATATGTATGTACAGTGACAGGCAGAAAGTGTGCGACATATGGGAAAAATTGTTATTATTAAATTTGGAAAAAACAACTGGCCA
The DNA here is from genome assembly GCA_963971165.1 of Philopedon plagiatum. NCBI lineage: Eukaryota > Metazoa > Arthropoda > Insecta > Coleoptera > Curculionidae > Philopedon > Philopedon plagiatum. Next base: position 11,347,507 of record OZ020195.1, read on the forward strand.
TTTATTTCTGCATCACTTGAAACCCAAAAAACGATTCTGTGATACCGACTGTTATTTACCATTTGGTGGGAAATTTAAATTTTCTGGGGTTGAATAGCCATAGTTTGTATACTATTTGTAAAAATATCGAAAAATTTTATTTAAAAAAAAGTGAATTTAATTTTATAGCCGGACACAAAATTTGGGTTTGTTTGAGAAAAATTTAAGAAGTGTCACTTTTTTGCCAATAAAAATACTATCATTAATCATAAATTTTCTGTTCCGCCTTTAAAATAGACCTTTTGCCCTTAAATAAATTTTTTACGATCAACTGTGTTGATCTCCAGTTATTTAGTACGTTTTTATTGAGAAATATCTGAAAATTGTTGTTTTAGGGAAATCCTAACTGTCGCGTAAGTATTATCTAAGATTTTAAATTTTACGGATTTATCTACATATTAAAAGACACCCTTAGGACGTAATTTATTAAACAAAACTATAAGAAAAACTAAAAAGTAAGGGGCACTGAGGCGGTCATTGTCATACAACAAGGAAGAAAGAACTCTTAAATAAAACAATTTTGAAAAATATACAGGTACCTTAAAAGTTAATTCTTTTGAAGCAGCAGCAGTTTTTAAAAAATAATTACTCTCCTCTTGTCTCAGTTTAACCTACAATTAATTAATCAGTAAACAGACAAAATATTTAGGCCTATTTGACAGGCTTTAAGTGTTTTGTTTGTTTACAAAATATCTCGGATATACCTTCGTCGCCCTCTCAGTCGGGTATTTAATTTTCAGCCAGCAAATCGAGGGTAAAGGAAGAAATTGGCAACATCACTTAATATAATTTAATTAAAATTTATTTTGGAATTAAGCATAATCTAAAAATTTGAGAGCTGAATTTGTATACTTAAAAAATTTCGTATGAAGAAATTAGGCCATCAGCTATTTTACTGTGAATTGTGTTAAAAGAATCGCAGTCAACAACAGACATTTTTGTTTAGGAAAAGTGACAAAACATTTAACATACAAATCGGTGTTTATGAAGGGTTAAGTAAATATGACAGTTAAAATATAAATAGTCAATATCTTTAATAAATCCTCTAAAAAAGTTTAAAACATTATTGAAAACACATTTGTTAAATGAAGAAAGTCAGACAATATAATTTTTAAAATTATTTTAAAAATGTTGATGGTAATGTTAAAATTAAATTAAAAATGTCAATTTGTAACATTTTTTGCTAAACAAATCTTGTTACAACTACTATTACCCCACATATAGGATCTGAAAGTTAAAATATTGTTCCCACATCTGAGACCAATATTGTCAACGAACAGACCTAATATGGCATTTACAGTGACGTCAGTCCGATCAGGTGATTATGTCCAGTCAGTACTGTCAAATAGAGATGGTTACTCTTAAATCTTTGAGTTCCAAACTGACCAGAGTCCGATAAGGTATCTACAGGGATCAGTTCCAGTATCAACACCGGACGCTTTACTCAATATGTTTTGTAAGTTGATTAGACGATCTTAATTTAAACTAATACAAAGTCGTAAGTCTTTTTAGTAAATCTGACCCTTAACATTTTATGGCTTAAAAATTAAATTATGAAACTTGTAAGCATGTAAGATTTAAAGCAGACAAGAAAATCTTATAAAGACTTTTATAACCTATTCGTAAAAAGTTTACCTTTTGCTTAAAATTACCCCAGTTTTATGGTTTTACAGACTATTTCGAGCCAGTGAAACCTTTTATAGGCTTGACAATGCTATAAACCCAGTTTTACTTTTACCAGTTTAACTTTTATAAAAGTCAATATAAAAGGAGAAAATAAATTCAGAACAAGCTGCCTAAAATATTGTTAAAAGGTGGTTTGATATTTTCATAACTACTTATTTGTGCATATTTAGACATTACTAATGTTATTTTAAAATCATTTTGGGGTAGTAAAAAGTTTTAAAAGAAAGGTTAAATACGTTTCGGCAATCAAATATACTTTCTTAGTTAATTCAATATGTTTGTGATACTTCAATTTTCAATCCAATATATAATAATTATGGTTTAAAATACTTTAAGAAGTCAAATCGATGGGTTAACAAGCCTCGACGAGTAGTCCAGAGTTTGGTTACAAGGGTTCTGTTAAAAACTTTATGAAATGATTAGGTCTGCAGTTAAAAATAATCGTTATGTCTTTTGTCATTCTATATTGGATTGAACCGAACACTAAACGTGAAGAAAACAGCAAGCACACGATATTTTATTCAAAATAAGTTTAGTTACCCTTATTCCAAAAGTATAATGAACACAAGAAAAATAAATTATGTACCAGCCTACCAAAGATACCGTAAAACAGCTCTGGTTTTTTGTTTTTGCATTTGTGCGAATTAGGGAGGAATACTAATGATATTTTGAAACCTTTTCGAGAGTAGCAAAAAGGCATGGGAGGAAGATATAATATGTTTTTGCAGTTATTTATCCTGTTTTATATCAAAAGATATGATTTTATCAGTAGGTTTCGTGTTTCTTTATTACGTGATTAACATATTTTTAATGTTATTAATTTAATATTTAATCGGTTTAGTAAGAGAAATACTTTCCTTATATTTAAATGGAGATAAGAAATGTTCAAGGATATGGCAGATTCCCAACATAATAGGTACACTAAAATTACACTTCCGGGCAAAATTATGGAATACCGTGCTGTATTCGGGTTAATATGAAAATAATTAGGCAAGAATAAATTTGATCTATGTTGTGTCTAATTATATATGTACAGAGTGTTATGGAAATGGTTACATACAGCCTGGGGTAGCCTACAGACATATCCAATAATTTTTTCTTTAAATGGAACATTTAAAAAAATTTCAAAAATACCTTAAAACCCGTCCATGTTCGACGCAGCGAACACCATGGCCCGACAAGGCTCTTGACAGAAAATTGCGCGCGGAAAACTTAAAACAATTGAATTTGTTGTAACGTTGCCAGACATATAAATGTTTAAGGACAATTTATATTATGTTTTAAGAGTAATTTAGGACACGAGTAAAAAAAATTTAAGGCTTTTCTTTTCCGATAATAATCGACGGTTTTTTAAAATTTTACAAGGCGACACGCTCTGTCTTTCCTCGTTCTCATTTTTATCGCTATTCTCTCTTCATCTATTTGTTGCGCAGAGGGGAGTTAATGTTAAGTTCTCTGAATTGAAGCTTTGCCAACCGTCCGAACGCGGTAGGCGACGAAAGCTCATTATTGGTTAAATATCTGGCAGAGCGGCGCGTTAAGCGACTGCGCAACATCACGGCGTCATAACGGGCTCGTGCAGCGGTACTGTAGCTCCTCTGGCGCATTCTGATCCCGGCGGGTCATTCTCCTAGTGGGAAAAAGTTTTCAGTTTTTTAATGATGCTATGGTATATGTTTATAATGTTGACCATTTATAAGAATACAAAGCATTTCGTAGTGTTTGTTGAACTTTCATGATTTACCCAAACGGCTGGGTTGTATTATGTATTAATAGTAATAAACTTTATTATTGTTTGAACAGCGTGCGTCCGACAGAGAAAGCTTTTTTTTATTTGATTTTAATTCCAGTCAGAGCCTCGTTGTGCGTCCTTTGGAAGCATGTGGTGATAAAACACTTTGTCATGTCACACTTTTCGTTTTGAATTTTTTGTCGTAAATAAGTGCGCTTGGCAAGTGTAAAGACAATGATTCATTTGAAACAACTTTTCCTTGTATGAAAAATCTTATTGCGTATTTTTACATTATCTGGTAGTACTAACGTAGACTGTAAAAGACTCTAGCAAAGTTAAAAATTATTGGATAGATGAAAAAAGTCGAATTACTGTTTTAAAACTGGAAGAGGTTATATAAGGTTTTTATAAATTTAAGTTGTGAGGAATTTCGCTTAAAAATTAAGGACGATATGAATAAACCTGTCAATAAAAGCCAAATCTTTTGTTAAATATATCAATATAATATAAAAGAAGGGGTTCTTGTTAATTCTGTTTATTTTGAAACTTAATATTTATGACGATTTTAACATCAACATAATCGACTGGAGATAGCCAGAATGTTTTAAAACAACTTTTACATCAAATAAAGTTTATTAATCTAAAACAAATATAACAAACACATTTATTTCACAAACCTAACATATTTTTATAAGTGTTTTTCAAGTTTCTTGTATCCACGAAAATAATAACCACAAAACAAAAGCTATTGATTTATATACATTTTTATCTCTAAAAACACGGATTATATAATCTTTAAAAAAAAGTTACAACGAGAAGCCAACTTCAGACTTTAGAGTTGCCAAAATAATAAAAAGTTTTCCGGAGCCCGAGATAGACTTCAAAATCTCCGAACTTAAGCAATTTAAAGCGCCAAAAAGATGTTGCTACCTTACCTTATGAATATGTAATAAAAGCACGCGCAGAATTGGGTTTTAGACCTCAGGCATTATTCAAATCTAAGTTTTAAAACTCCAATCAAAAGTCGAGTTGAAAACTCTAATTTATGCTTTTAAGATAAGCAAAAATGGTCAAGTTAGATTTATTTAATAAGAGTTGTTTTAAATTCGAATTCAAATAATAAAAGAAAAAGAATACTTAAATCAGAAATTTATGCGGAAATGCATGAAAATATGCCAAAACATTAATTTCATTTTCATTACCTGTTATCGGATTCATTTGAATTCTTGGCGCTTTAACATTATTATACTGCAACATATTTATTTCCATTCTTCTAAACTTTTTTGGTGTCATTGGAGGTGAATTCGGATACATTTCTTTGAATCGTATACATGTTCTTGAGATAATTTTATTACATTCTCCGTGTATAAGAAATAAATTTAAAATTTCCACATTATTTTAAACAACCTTTGTAGTCACAATTTATTTACGTATGATATGCATTTATGTTTTTTTTTCGCAATTTTATTGTATATGATATGCTTACAATTTGCGTAAAAAATTGAAGCGCTGTTTCAATTTTCCTTAAAATTAAAGTGATATTTACGAAGTAAATGAGACAAGAAAATTAACTGTTAACAAATTACTGGACTAGATGTTTCACATATACATAGTATACTAGAGTCTTTCTAGTCCCAAAATTCACTCATTTTGCTATTCCATTTTAAAATTTATTTTGAATATCAAAATATTAACACAAATCAATAGTATGTCCTATATTTTTCTTTAAAATATTGTAATGATATGTGTGCTGGCTTAACTTACGATTGAAGTTTTAAAAGTAAATTGAGTTTATTGTCTGAGGTCTTCAATCTTCTTCTCGTACGTGCTGTTATTATAAATTTATAAAATAAGGTAGCGGCTCCTTTTTGGTGCTTTGCTTTACCAGAGTTGGGGGGCTTATATCATAAAAACCTCTATGCAACTTCAACATGTTAACAAAGTTTTACGGCAATATTATTTTCAAACAATTTTCTTAGTATCTGAACACGAATTAACCAGCAACTTATAAGAATATTAACAATGCCCATTTAACGATTCGTAAACGTCAAAAATGTACATATTTATAAAGTCCAACAAAAGGTTTTTAGCCCTACGGTGTTAAAGATAAGCGTGATGAGCCTGGCCTCAGACTCAAACAGATTAGACGAAATGTAATGTTGTTATGGGGAATTACAAAAAGAGTTTTTAGTTATAAAATCATAAAACAACTTCAAAAAGTTAATACATTTAATATAAACAGTTTTCAACTTTTTTTAAGTTAATAACCTAAGCCAAATAATGTACCAAAAGTTGCAAATACAAAAACAAAATTAAATAAAAACTTTGCAAAAGGGAACAGGAAGATACTTTTTGTTTTGCAAATTGGATTTTTTACAGCTTGTCTACCAAGAAGCAAATATTGTTAATAAAATAAGATCACGATGTTTCAAATTAATAAAAGGTTTTTTAAAAGATTCATGTTAAAGAAATAAAAATATAAACTACATTTTGTGTGTTTCTACTTGAGTGCTATAGGCGGAACAGGATGTTACAATGGGTACTCTTGCTGTATATGTACTTAGTACGTTGGAGTGGAGTATTTTTTTATTTCTGCCATATACCTACAGAGTGTACATTTATTGTCTCCAATATCTCTCAAGGCACTGTACAAGGTTTGCTCAGAAACTCAAAAGGAAGTTAGATGTTTACCACTGGAATCTCGTAAAAGGTAAGAGGTAATGTAATACTTCTAATGGTCACTTTTCGTTTCGTTTTTCCTAAACCGTTGTTAGTTTTTTAAATAATATGTAAATCTTCGTTTTATCATGTAAATGTAATGTAAATTTTGACGCCTTGTACTCGTATCTTGGTTATTATCAACCTTGGAAGTAGGCAAGTTGCATTGTTTCGACATAAGGAATCTGCTGTTGCTCTGTTGACCATTACTTTTGGACCATCATGTATAATAACAAGTGCATTGAAAATTATCGGCAATTCTTGGGAAAATCCGCATGAATGCAGTTTAAGCCAGAAAAAGCATGAGTGGATGTAGACACGAATGCTTTTGCTTGCTTTAAACTGCATGAATGCAGATTTGTCCAAAAATTGCATAATATGATTTTCAATGAACGCGTTATATCCATGAGAGAATTTCATGAAAACTTCCGACACCCAATCAATCCTCGACATCTTCGAATTTGCTTCAAATATGAAACCCTAATAATGTTAACTAGAATAACTGCATGTTTAATGGCCAGAACTTCAAAAATTAGTAATATTGTTTCGTATATTAGATAGCTGTTTTTATTGTATTTAAAATAAAAAATTGCCACGATAATTTTTTTCATCTATAAATGTAGCTACGGTAACAAACAATAAAATGATCGTATTTTATTTTGTAAAATGTTGATTTTCACCGGTGAATGAAATTCTCGACAGCCCACGAAGACCGAAGTGTAAGTACTATGTACCGTGGGTGTACTGGGGAAATCCGACCCACACATCCAGGGCTGGAAACATCCGTAGGGACTTCACCAGCCCTTTAAGAGGATGAGAGGGGTGGTACCACCTCGGTCGAGGAAGGAATCCTCTACCACCTTCCAATGACAATCACAAAATATTCATGGTCGAAGCGGGATTCGAACCCGCGCCTCACGGTTGCAAAGCTGGCGCCGTACCAAATCGGCCACCGGAGACCCTGCCATAGGATCTTTTTAGTTTAAATCTTTTCATCGATAGGTTTCTATTTTTTAACAGCTACAGATATATTAAATTATTTTTTGCCTAGTACCCATTTTTTAAAATACATTATGATATTAGTTACTTAAATTTTCTTTAAAAAGTTACGTCGTTTGAAACAAAACTTGGTGTGCAGTAATGGAAAAGTTGTAAAAAGTTTTTTACGGTCGGCATGAACCCTGCTATTTTAGAACTTCGGTAATCCGAAGCGCCAAAGACAAGCTACCACCTCACCTTATGAATATGCAAAAAAATATTAAGAAAGTCTGGCATTTTTCCATGGATTTATTAAGAAAGGATTCGATGTCCGTATACTGTGAGCGTATCGAACGTGAAGCCTTATATTTGTTGTTTGTTATGAAAATATTTCTCATATGAGAAGAGTTTACGAACTACGAATTACTAAGTAATTGAATCAAGAATGGTAGTAGAAAGAGATAAAATAGCATTGGAGTGTTGGAGCTCAGAAGTGTTGCTGTCTGCTGGTTGCTTAGGAAAAACGTCTGCGAACGCTCGGTTACACGTACGTCTTTGTCTAATGAACTAGAAAAGAAAAAGTGCGACTTATAGATTTATAATGACTCGGAGCGACTTTAAATACACACCTTTAGAAATATCATAGCCTATATATAATAAAACCTTTTTAGCTTAAATTTATTACTATTTAGCAGAAAAATAAAATATTTTAGGGCTTTTATTACTTTTAGTAAATCTTGTGATGCTTCTAACGTATTTTTTGTGCAAAAATACAAGGTAAAATAAGATGTTGCCAATGTTTACAAATTGTGTTTACAGTCTCGTTTAGAATGGTTTGTTTTGGCTTCAAGGAATGTTAAATCATCCCGTATCCATTCTTAATACATCCATGAATTTTTCCAAACTTAGGAGTCTCCAGATATACTGGGTGGTCATTAATTAAAAAGAACATTCTACTTATAAAAATAAAAATGCTAATATCAATAGGAATAGTCCGTAAGTTCTTGGTTTTTAAGACATATACAGGGAAAAAATCCTTTAACAATATTTCTCCACCAGTTTTTTTAGACTTGGTTAGAGAAAATCATTATACGAGAATAATAAGTTTAATTAGTATATGTTGCAGACTAATTTTTTTCCTCGCATCGGTTTAATATAAACCATTCGCAAAGATAGCCCTAAAATTTCCCCCGAAATAGTCAAAGAAACTTCAGCAATCGCAGAGGAATCAAGCAAGACGCAGAGGAAATCCGGAAGCCACTATCATCTCTAGAAGTGCGGAAGTTCGTAGTCACAGCCAACGGATGTCTCTGTTTTGCAAATATTTTAAAAGTAATTTTTTATAATCCCGGTAAAGTTTGCTCAGATTTACTGATGAATAGAAAATATAGCGAACCTGTACAACTCCACGAGGGAATAAAAAATGCTTTAGTCTCGATGTATATGCCTTAATATTCATGTGTATGCTACGAACAATGATGAAAATTTCACAGTGACGACAGTGGTCGGTCAATCGGAAGCATGGTGTGCAGGTAAGTTCAGATTTGTTTATAAATAAATTAGGAGTCTAATTCAGCATGGTCCGACCTGTATTTGTTCTTAAATTCATTTTAAATTATATGTATATTATTATCCATAATTCATATTTTTTACTTTGTATCTTCGGCCATCTACACGAATAACTCGCCAAACTTTTTCAATTAACACAATCTGTTGTTCTCAGAAGCTCTAATTTTTCCTCGGAAATTACAAATTATTTTTCGTTTTGCTCCCTTTCTCAGTCAATAAACTAGACTTTCAGTCAAAAAGAACTAAAGGCAGTAACAGTTCTCGCGTAAATGTCAGTCTAGAGCTTATTGTTTTAGATTTGTCATCAAGGAGGAAAATGGGCAAAATGTAGGAAAAAAATAAATAGATTTTTCAGAATTCTTTGAATAATTTCGGAAGCATTTTAGATTTTATGTCTTTTATTCTTTCTTTGGTTTGTACAAGTTAATACAGTACATTAAGTTGTATTAATGGGAACAGTACATACTTTTATAAATACAAAACAAAAATTGCAGGAATAACCAATTATGGAATACCGTTTAGTTTTTTAGATCGAATTCTTACAAAATCACTCACAATAAAAAAAATTAGGAACATAAAATTAGTATTATAGTTATTAGTATAGTAATAATAGTTAGAATATCAGTAATATTTACATATCATATAAACAAAAAATAATTTTATTCCTATTAGAGACTAATAACACCTGGTTGCATAAAACTGTAAATCTAGTTTTAAATCCTAATTCAGTTCTAAAAAGGCAAGATAGTCAGTTTAATATAGTGTTTTGTATGCGGAAACTGCCCTAAATGAGTTCTTCTAGAATAAAGAGAAAATTGCCACTACAAAACCCTTGGAGATGTTTATTTTTCATTTATTTTTAACACAGACAGGACTAAACTCTAAATTAAAATAATTCCACAATATGCTGGAATTAAATTTATATCTTTTATAAAATCTTTGATACAATATTAGGCAATCTGGCAAAATTTTGCATTTCAATAAGAAAATCTTTTCTTTAGGATTTTATATTCTACTATTCAAATAATTACGAGTATCGCATTGTTGTTCTGTAAAATATATATGTAATAAATATTTTTTTTTAGTTTTCTACTGCTTTTGGCGATAGATATTTTATTTTTATTCAATATAATTGCAGCATCTGTCCCTTTATTTCTTTTCTATAACTATCATTCGTCCAAAAAGTTGATTTATATATGAACTTGTAACGTTCGTTACTGTTGTATTTTCAATTATTTCAGTTGCTATTTGGGTTTGGGGTATTTTCTAGCACGTGCGAATGAAACGCGTAAATTCGCGACAGCATGAACGTCCAAGAAGTGAAAGTGTCAGTCATACAGTTTGAGGTTGACGTTTGACATTTGACATCTTAATCTGTCGTTTTTCCGATGACAGTCTGAAAGCTGGGTTGCGAGAAGGCCCCTATTTTTTGGAGGAAATTAAAATTTGGTTTCATCCCTCCTGTTTAAATACTTAATCCTTTGTCAGGGACTCTAAAGGGGTAAATGGGGACCATTTTTGATATTTTCATTATATATTTTGAATTGATGTGAGTGCTAACCTATAATTTCACGTGTTGGGATCTGATCATATTGTTCTTTTTAGGAAAACCCAGCTTGATGACCTAATTAATTTATATGATTAATTATTTCAATGCATGTTCCTTTGAGAGTAAGTTACGCTGCTTCGTAGACTGCACATTTGATGTTTTTTTTCCGTGATTGGATTTTTGATAGTCTGGGGAGCTCTTGGACGTCTCCCTGTTTAAGCCTCTTGAGGTAGATTAGTGGAGTGCACTCCATAAAGAATACTTGTTAGTCTAGGACACCCTTGATGTTCCAAGGTCACATCACCAACAAGATTACTTAATTTTATAATCGCCAAGGAAGACAAATGTTTTGAATAATATAAAGAAAACTGATTTAATATAGTGTTCTAGCGTTGAAAATGTGTTGCAACATTCTAGAGCTAGTTAAAGGTTTATCATTTTCCTTTTTATTACGTAACATCTTATTTAAATTCTACGATGCCTTTTTTTTCGCATTACTTTAAATTACATTAAATTACTTTTATCGCATTTTAGATCTGTTTATTGGCCCACGCCAATGATGTTAAGAAGTGTTTTGGTAAGTATACTGGTTGGTCATTAGCATGTCGCATTAATGAGCTAATATTAGTAAATCCCCCTCAAGTAAATTCCCTGCTACATTAGAGCTAGTCGAAGGCTTGTCATATATCTTGGCCTTTACAATAACAACTATTATTTTAATGACAGCAATAATTGTTACAAACTGGAACTCCTTTAACCATTAATAATCATAAAAGATCAATTAAGAAATAAAGTATTAAAGCCATTAGGTACGTACTATTTCAATAATTCCCAGTTAAAAATATAAGTCGACAAAGGCGGAAACAGTTTTCGCGTAAATATCAATTCAAAGCTTATTGTTTTAGATTTGTCATCAGCAACGAAAAGGGACGCAAAAAGAAAGTTTTCCGTTTTATCCTTTTTTTCTTTGTGGTTTCTTGAGTTAACTACGATTTATGCCGTTCTTACATCACATATATTTTCGTAATCTAGCCCTCTTCAGTTGCCATTTTTCTTAATATATCTGCTCCCCAAAGCTACTAAACATCTGTGATATATTCCATTAGACTTGCTGCTAATAACCATCTGGCTTGGGAGAATTATATAACGGTTCTATGGAGATTTTGTGATGACATATTACGTCATTTTGTGGATAGTTTAAAGCATTTTATATACATAAAAAATCGTTATGGGGATAAAGTTATGAAGCGATTTAAAGCGATGACATGTTTAGCTCTGGCTTGTAAAATATTTTATAACTTTTCTTATAAAAGTGATGAGGTCTTGAGGCCACTCGGGGATTTCGTTTATTGACTCATAAACTAGCGACAATATAATTTTTCAACTTCGGTACTGCAGGGATATATATTATCTAATTTTCGATGCCTTTGTAAGATGAAAGAACGATAAAAAATAAACTGGCTTTGTTGTCGTCTGTTATATTAAACATCTATGTTTTTGACATTTACTACCATTATACCATTCTATATTTTTTATATTTCTTTAAATAACCTGATCGAAATAAATTAAGGATGTTGTGATTTCTCTGAGAAAATATATCCCAGAAGAAAAAAATGCTTGTTTACGTTCCACAATCATATTTTCGGAAAAAATAATGTTTATACACGTTTGAAATTGTACAAAAGAAAACGATAAAAGTAAATAATGTGAAATTTCGTTTCTATGGATTCCATTTCTGTTTCAAAGTTGCTGTCATAATTGTGATTATTCTGTTTCACAATATGCATAGGCGTCATTTAACTGAAGACGAAGCAAATCGAGCCATTAGGTTGCTATTTGAAGGTGCGCGACATATTGATGTAGCTAATAGACTTAATGTTTCTCAAAGTGTGTTTTCCCGGCTAAACAACTCACTTAATGAGACTGGAACTGTCAGGGAAAGACCAAGAGAAGACAAACCAAGGTCAACTAAAGCCAGCGTAAAATGCACATTAAAATGTTTAAAATGAACAAATACCAATATACCAAAAAAACGCTGACAACATATCACAGCAATTAATTTAATGCCAGAAACTAATGCTTGACTATAATTAACACTAGCAAAAGTTCCAATAACGAATTAAATACAACATTTAAAAGATTCCAGGGTATTTTATCACCACCTACACTATTAAAAACAGAAAACTAATGTTTTTGATACTTTTAAAGTAAAATCTCATTAAAATTTACTTCGTCTAGAAAGAAACGTACTTATACAACACCAACAAAACAGTAGATATAGCAATTATTAAAAAAGAATGTTCCACTAACTAATTAAATACAACGCTTAAAAGAATCCACGGCATTTTTTACTATCAGCACTATTGAAAAATGGAAAGCTAAAAATACATTTATTTAATTCAAAGCACAACTCTTTTAGGATCTTCCCAGATTTAATAAACCTGTTTTATTTTTTTTTGTTAGACAGCTTATTTGACATTCGTGGCAAAGTATAGGCACCGCGTAATAGAACCTATGAATTTTAGTGGCATAAATAAAGGAGTTCTTTGTGTCGATATATTACTGAGGTATTGCAAATATAAATTTCAGACACGCTAACCAATAAATGACAAAATTTAAAGTGGTGTTTCTATCACATGATTGATAGAAACCTAAAAATTAAAACAATTTTCAAAGTCTTCCTCATTTTTGGAAACGTATTAATTTATAAAAACTCTAATTAAAATACCACTCCAACGTCCAGTTGCACAAACAATTTAATTAAAAATTAAATTAGTTGGACACTATGTGATGTGACAACACTCATGGAAAAAAGGAACTCATACAGAAATTGTTTTGTGCAAAAATACATCCTCTTCCTAATACATTTGTAATACGTAGGACGGTAATATCGCAATTCATGTAAGTAATTTTTTAAAGGATAATGCGATTTTAGGAATTATAAATTATTAATAAGCTATTGTTGGACAATTCTAGCTTAATTTATAATTTTTTTTGGTAGAACCAAATTTAAAACATAATATTTCCCTTAAAAATAAAATTTTGCCAACGTCGCAGCAGCGGGCGCGCATATGGTCTGCTTTTCGGATGCTAGAGAAAATTTTGCAGTTTTTCAGTTAACCCCAAAAAAAGTATTGAGTGTGTCTCAAGACTACCTGGTATATGTTATATGTTATATAAATACTACACACAGAAAAACATACAACATTGTTGTGCTTAACACATTATAATATCTTTCGTATCTCTTTAATCATTTTATTTAATTTATTTGTTTAGCTAGAAGCTTCATTTTGTTTGATATCACTAGCAAAATGTATTATTGCTATCCCAATCTTTTGCTCAGCACTTGAGAAAAACAAGTATATTGTCAAGGACTTAGTTTGTAAGGATAATTAATTATTTATACGTATTTTAAAATATGGAATACCACATAGGGGGATATTATAACTAAAATTATAACTAAAAGGAAATAAATAAATAAAGCTAAACATGATTAAAAATTAAAGAAAAAAATAAAAAAGATCATTAAGGCCTTCTTCTACTGGTATAGTCCCGATCACTGATGCCGCATTACCTCTTTGAATTGCAAGGCTAATTTTCTGTGTAATAAAACATTTGGCCCTTTTGTCTGAAATTTTATAACATATGTCAGTTATAAATTTGTTTGCCATATCATCCCAGGGGCCAAATGTTTCCACACTGAAAGGTATAAAATTAAAGCGGTCCTCAAGCTCTACATATTTTCTTGCCTTCTGTTCAGCTCCGCTACGTGCAGCTTCCCCTGCTCTTTTTGAAGTTTTATCTAAGTATGTGTTAGCAAGAGTATCCCTGCACGTAGCGTCCCATAAAACTGCCTTACCCGCCTTCCAAGGTATTAGAGACATCCCATCCACCCGCTTCCCATCGCTACGACATATTCCAGCTGGTTCTAAAACTGCTGGGATATTTGCTGAAATTAAAGCTCTTTTTATAATGTCATTTATAGAACTGTGACGAGACAAACGACCTGCACTCTTAATACAGCTTAGCCCATGTAGGCCATAAATATCAACTGGTTTGCTGCAAGTGCAGGTGTGTTGTTCGCACACAGGTTGCCCAAGTCGTAAAGCGATGGAAATACGGAAAGATGTGTCATCCAAAAGATTTCCCAGGAGAAGGGACAGGTAGTGCATGTAACCATGCATTGCTCTCTGGTTCCTGAAGAGCTAGAAGACGCGCCCTACTTTTTAAATCCTGGCAATTGCAAAGAAGGCTGTCAAGGAAGACCTGGCACATTCTCAAATCAAAATTCTTCTGGCTCTTTTTCATATCTGATGGTATTTCAGTGATTTTGCATAGAGATAACCATGAATTTATAGCCTCAGAATAACTTTCGTCAGTATAAGCCGAGAAATTTTTTGGAAGAATTATTCGGAGTACAGAAGAAACATCGTTAAAAGAACCAAGAAAGGCAGAAAAACAAAGTGAAGAGGTATCTCGTATTCCAAGGCCACCTAATTTTATAGGCAAATTACATAAAGTCCAAGCATCATCAGGAATAGTACAGTTTGTAATATTTTCTAAAGTAGATTTAAGAAGCGAGTCAAAAATTTTAAGGTATTCAGACGATCTCCAACAAGGGGCACGACGAAGTAAATAAGATATTCTGGGGATGGCAAAGGAATGCCTAAGAAGAAAATAAGCCATGTGAGGATTAAGTGAACAAATATTTTTTGTTAAAAATTTAAAAGAATCTATTTTTGATTTTAAGGTTTCGTTTATTTCTTTGTCAGATAAAGCACATCCTAGTAAACTAATAGAATTAGGATCAACTTTTGATATTTTTGTAGTTATTTGATCCCATTTTGATAGAGCCAAAGTAGTATCTGAGTTGTTAAATAAAAATGAAAATTCACATTTTTTGTGGTTAATACTTAGTCCAATATCTTCACAAGAGTCGATAATCTGTTGAAAATCTAGAAAAACTTTATCGGGTCACCTATAATAGTACCGTCGTCTAAATACCACAGATTAATATCAGATTTTAAAGACATAACTATTGGATGAATTGCTAAACAAAATAAAAGAGGTCCTAACGGATCCCCTTGCTGTACTCCTCTTTGTGAAAGAATTAAACCTTCTCCAAAAGACAAAAATGAGATATTTTTGTAACATTGTTCTATAAAATAAAATTTAGGAATATATTATTTTACTCTAGATAGTATTATACTTCTATTTACCATATTAAAGGCGTTATAGAAGTCAATTTTAAGAAGAACTTTTTTAGAAGAGTGTGGAAAAGATATATATTGGCGAACTGCATGTGCGGCAGCTTCAGCTCCACATTTCGTACCAAAACCCAACTGTTTAGGACAGAAAAGTTTACCAAAATGATCATAATTACTAGAACAAACAATTTTAGCTGCTAACCTCCGTAAGCATAAACCTACGGCTATCGGACGTATGCCACCATCTTTTTTATTTATGGCACACAAAGATGCTCCGTAAAAAATAGGCAATACACTTTTTGGAACTTTACCATTTAAAATTAAAGATATTATAGAAGAGAGAGCCGAAAGAAGATTCAAAGAGAAAATACCAAGTTCCTCACTAACCAGATCCTTTAAATGTTGCGGCCTCAGTGAATCGATTCCACCAGCAGACCCAGGTCTAAATGAAAGAATAGCCTTTTTAATTTCTGTAGTAATAATTTCATCAACTTCCTCATTCTTCTGGTAAATTTGAAATTCTAGATCTTTTTCACTGCTTGGATGTTTCTCTTGAAGCCTATTTAAGGTCTCTTGATTCTTTGGAGCCATAGTGTCTTCTGAACTTAAAATTCTAATTGCTCCCTTAATGTCACCATCAGAGATTTTCTTTTCAACTTTTCTTGCTAAGTAAACGTGGTTAAAATTGCTTTTGTCTTGCTTTCTTGATGCCTTTCTTGCATTTTTCGAGGAATAAAATTCCATAAAACATTTAATATCTAAATTTTTATTATTTTTCCAAATTTCTATATTTTCTTTAATTATTGAGGTTAAAGATTTATTTTTATTCTTCTTTGACTTTTCAGGAGCCATAGGGAAACATTAAAAGACGTAGCCATGATTGTGGTTTGTTATCAGTAACACATTTATTCAAAGTTGAGGTGAGTTCTTCAGCTGTGCAGCAGCGGGCGCCTTTAGGAATTCTTCTAATAACTGGAATATTTTCTTTTAATGAACAAAGAAAAGTATTTACTAAATTTGAATCTAAGTATTCATCAGAGATATTTACATTTTTATTATATATTGAATCACTCTGATTACCTTTTCGGTTATTATTGTTATCACATTATTATTTTACATTTTTACTTAATATATAATACAGACTTCTGATATAAAAACCCTTACTATTCGATAACCTAACCGTAAAAATTTATCCATATGAGTATTTTCGGAAACTGATTTGCTATTATATCAAATATAAATCCTTTACGTCTCCTAAATTTTATCTCCATTTTTTCCGATATTTCTCCACTTTGGCATAACCTAGTTGATAAATTTTCAATAAAAGTTCGGCACATATCACTGAAAGTGACGTCAATAGCTATTTAAATGTTGACTTTCAATTTTCTCAGGCTGTAGCGTCGACTTTCGAGAACATTTTTGTAAAATAACTTCAGACAGTTCTTGTAAAAACAAAAATAAATTTGATATTTTAGAACTTGTCAGGTTGTTGTTTTAAGGATAATGGATCCAGTACACCTTGTACATTGTATATTGAAAGCAAATTTTAGGTATAGTAAAACATTCTATTTTATATTTTCTTTTTCACTGATAGAGAAGTTGGATTCTACAGTATGTTAGGGTCATGGAGACAAAATATTATTTAAATATCTATCCTCGGGTTTAGTATTAGCGACTGCAGTTGGTATACATGATGCAAATTAATTCATGTCTCATATACAAATACCTATTCCATTGACATGAACGTTTACATGGGATATTAGCCGCTGTAAGTGCACTTGGCTGGTTTTCATTGCTTGCAATTTTACTAGCAGAAATTTTTTTATTAAGGAACCCACCATGAAATGCGTTTTACTTATGACAATCGCACAATCGACGCGCTGCAATTACAATTTACATTTACCTCCACCCCCGCCGCCCCCCCATCGTCCACATTTTGAAGGGTGGGTGGCAATTTTAAAATATCAAATAGAAAGGGAGTTTTTTGAAAAATTTTATTTTGCGTCAAAAACCACATGCGTAGGCAGAAAATTGTTAGATTAACTGTTCTGGTTGCGCAGTTGCTAATTTTTGAATGAACATAAAAGGAGAGTAAAATCTATAAAACATACCTTCAATTTAACGACGATCGTGATTCAAAAGGTGCTCAGAATGGCCTCCATCTTAAAATTCTTTCTTGACAGGAGCTGCGCTCACGATTTAACATAAAATAAATATATATCAGCGAGAAGAGGAGTGGCTTGAGCATGATGGTGCCTCTCAACAATCCACAAGTCCGAGACCCTTGGAGATAGATGGATAGGTCGTAGTGCCCTGTAAACTGACCTGCAAGGTTTCCTGATCTGACTCCCTTAAACTTTTTCTTGTGAGAGATTTATAAAAGAAAAAGTGGCTATTGCACCAACCACACCAGAATACATGAAACATCAGATTCGACAAACATGTAGACTAGTACCTTCCGAAATGTTAAATCGCGTGTGCAACTCTTGTTAAAAAAAGTTGTTAAAAATGTTTAGAAATAGATGGAGGCCACTTTCAATACATTCTAAAGCACGACTGTCGTTTAATTTAAAGTTTGTTGTGATAGTTTTTACCATTTACCTTAAGACACTATAGATGAAGCATTTGAATTCAATTGCAACTGTTATGTTATGATTACTAGTAAACACAGGAATGTCACAAAATTTAGGAAAAATCATCAAATTCCTGTTCACTCAGTATAAAATGAAAATGCACCATATTTTAACAAAAAATACGACCACATTGATATTCTTGACAAATCGGACCACAGGTTCCAAAAACAAAGGACATCAAAGTTGTGGCGAATTTCGCTGGTGCGTTAATATTACTGATCAGGTATTTAAACCATTTTAGTGGGAAAAATAAGGAAGACAGGGACAGAGGGAAATTCTTTCGGTCCGTGGATAATACGAGTATATTAAAAATGCAAGAAAGTAAAATTTTCGCTAGTGTAACAAAAAACCGTCAACAAAACTCGACAGAACGGGACTATTCTTAATTGAGGTTCTGGTGCCCTCCTGCCATCGAGATATTCAGGCCCTTACCCTTCACCAAGCAGACTTATATCTAGGTGGCTGATGGTGGTCTTTAGCCACACTAAGTGTAAGTCTAAGGGCCCAGAAATCACGATAGCAGGAAGGCATCTGGACGAGAATAAAAAATATCCATTTCTCCCCAGTTGTTCACGGTCCTTTATGGCACTAGCATAGAGTTTATTTCTTCACAGTTTTAATATTTAGAGAAGAGGCTTGGGGCCCCCGTCTGACCAGTTTTGCCTGCGGCCCTAAAATGTCTTAAGACGCCACTGATAACGCACACGCAACCGAACCTGCAGGCAAATACCATTAAACCAAAAACAAAACATTTAAAATTCTCAACACAAATTGGCTTTTACAATATTTATAAATCTGTATATTTCCCTTGCAGACCCAATAATTAAAAGCCATGCCGAAACAATGATTGAAGCTTAACTTTGCCATTATATAGGAAACCTGTTTAAAAACTTTCTTGTTTAGGGTTCAAAATGAAATTTACTGAATTAATTTTGTAACGACCTAATTAGAAATTTTATTTGGGACTTTAAGGCATATTGCCTTTTCAGCAAATCTTTGTTTACCAATATTGCTAAATAATAAAATATCAAAAGGGGATTTTGGAAATTTAAGTTTTTTCATTAATAAACTTTAATAAAATATTATTTCTGAAAATGAAAGCATTTTCTGACCCGTTTACCTTATTTATTTTTAGATTACCATTTTGAAAGTCGTTTGATAAATATAAGGTACATATCAGTATCTCTTATCTTCATCTATACTATAGTGATGGGTTCTTTAAAGACTCGTTCAGTGCTGTTCGTTCAAACGAACGATATCTCGTTAAGATGACACTTTAGGTGTGTGCTGCATGAAACTGCGCTGTTTGATATGGAGGGGCGTTATTTCGTAGGGTATTTTAATAAAATGCTTCTTTAAATATCTTAGAATCCTTGAAATTGGTACCATTTTTTTAAAAATTATAACATGAATCCCTGAAGAAAAAATTCGCTAAAGTACATAGTTTTGTAGTATTTTTTTTTGACTCCGGGCCTAACATCAAAAATATTCCCTGGATAATTATGTGACCAATAAAATTAAATCAAACCTTTTTCTCATACATTAAATATAACTGACCATCATTGTTTTTTTCGGTGTGAGTGCTCTTCAAATAAACTTATTTTGCACACTTCACCTTAAACCACTATATGCAATAACATGCGGAGCAAGTTGGGGAAAATCTAATTAGCTGATGTATTTTATAAACCCAACTTGAATTAATTTGAGCTTTGGAGACCGGCGCTTTGAAAGGGTTAAACTTGGATAACTTAGAAAATTTTCAGGGATATTAATAAATGTTAAAGTAAGGGCCATTGTCCGAAGGGCCCAGTAATATAAACGTTCCGTCTTAGTTTACATATATTTGAACTGAGCATTAGCAAGTATAGTCACAGTTCAAAGAAAAAGTTTCCAAAATAAGATTAAATGCTAGGACTGGATAGGATTGGTCAAACTAACGCTGGTGTGCACAACGGCATGTAGTCGAATTATTATGTTCCGAACATAATGAACTACTTCATACAGGGTGCTTAAAAAATACAAAAATAGTAAATTATGTGAAGAGTAAACTAGGTATCTTTATTTCTCAATTTGTAAGTGCATTATTGATTCACTTTAACATACTTTTAAAATGAACAATAATATTATTTATTCACACTCCTCCCCCGTATTCCACACATTTTTCAAACTACCGTCTGATGTATTCATAAAATTTGATTTACTTCGCTGCAGTATCCTATATGTTGTGAAGCGACCGTACCATTTGTAGAGAAAGTCGATTTGTCGGAAAGTAAAATAAGTTTATGAAAGTGGTTATCTTCATTTAAAATTTTGTCCCCAATCCATAAATAAAAATCTAGTCGTTTTGCTGGATCTTCCTCTTCTAAAGCTTGATTAAATGTGATTTGAAGGGTTTAATTTTTTTGCGTCTTAAGATCTTTTGAATTTGACTTTTTTGGACAACCTGCAAAGTTTGAGCTACCAAAACGGTAGACGCATCGCTTTCATTAAATAATTTCTTCTTTTTTTCTATTTTAAATTCTGCATCGACCCAGTGTTCCTAAATTTCTTTATCAATCTCCGAATTGTATTTTTTGTTAAAACACACACTCCCAGAAACTTTTCAAAAAATCGTTCTTGCACATAAGTATAAGAATTTTCACCGCTTCCATAATATTGAACCAAAAAATGTTTTGCTCAACAGTTAGCGTCTCAAAATTTTAAATTTTCTGACATTTGTCGTAAAAGATAGTGATATGAGGCGGAAAAGGCAAAAATTACCTAGAAATCGTCGGTACAGTAATATTTGATAAAATTATAACACAAAAATAAAAAGTAAAATATTCAGCTGATATTATTTTGAATTGAAATTTGGACTGGAATTTGAAATACTTTTTGTCTTTATCATTTTGCTTAAAATGGAAAATAAAGGTAGTTTACTCCTGACATGATTTATTAATTTTTGTATTTTTTGAGCACCCTGTATAAAAAAAAGTCAAAAATTTTCTTCATAGACCGTATTTTTTAAGAAGCAGAAGCTTACCAAAAATGATTTTGTTCGAACAGTGAAATTTTTGGTCCATTTGTCCTCTTGTGACCTCTATCTGTGGACATACTGTATATTAATGAAATTAGGTTTTTCGTTTTAAACTTACAGGGGCGTGAAAAAAAATAACATTATACACCTCGGGAGAGAATGCCATTTTTCCTTTAGTGCTTTGTCACCCTTGGGCTTCACCCTTTGGCTACAAACTGCACCTCAGGAGAAATAAAGCATATCTCTTCCTTGATATAATGTACCAACTATTCATTTAATTCCAATTAAAATTGTGTCACATATACCACTCACCCACTTATAATTCATAATAGGAGCAGAGTTCGATTATGATAATCGATGTTTTTTCATTGCTCATTATTTGTTATATGCTATTCATAATTTGAGTTATTATTTTCTTAATCAAATAATAGCGATTATTTAAAAAATCAGATTATCGATTATTTTAATTGAAATCATCCCGTCGATAGCAATAAGTAATAGGAGAACTTTATTGTCACATGCGGAAAAAAGAAATCTTTTGCAGTTAAAATAAAATTCCTTCTGGAGTCACCCTGTACAATGCCTAAAGCGATCAAAAGTGTTATAAGTTTCCTGCTAGGATCTTATGAGTTGGTCCTTTATTACACCCTTTGTAGTCTTCGTATTCAGTTTCATGCATGTAAATGCCCGATCTATACAAAGTTAATAGGGACGCTTTTGGTTCGGATATTTGAACATAAGGATATTTTGGACAAAGCGAAGACTTTTTGGGAAAAAGGAAATAAACTATCTTACGAGAAGTGCTTTATTTTTTGTGAGCGCTCGAAAAGGTTTAATTTTTCGTCAGCTCAAAACAAAAAGCTTTAGAAGGCCAAAACGACTATTGCTCTATATAAAAGAAGTCTTTATAACGTGAATGAAACTTCGTAGGGTTTAATAATAATGGTTGATTGACCTTTGGTTTTTGGATAAACAGCAAACAGCCATAATGCGTCTGTTTTACAACTATTTTTACTTGTTTTCTTAATTTTTTTGCGGGCTCCTGCCGTTGTGTTTTTTCTTTGTAATTTAACAGCAGTTTCAAAAGCAACAACAAAAGTAATTTGGCATTTTATCTAACAACTAACAGGTGGTAGCTAGAATGATTGTCCCACTATATACCATGTCCCAATATATAGCACCCTCCCCTACTATGAAAGTTCTCCCAATTTTACTTCAAAACGAATAATTAATTATAAGTGTTTTATATTTTTGCGTTTACGTTTCAGAAATTAAAAAAAAAATGGGTAGTATAAAACAGAGGCCATAAGCCGAGCTATAAAAATTTGCCGTTATTGGACATAAACCACCAGTTAAAGCACATAAAGTTTAAAATTAAATGAAAGTGTCACACTGTGAACCAATTTCAATTTATGGAACCGCTGGCGCTGCGCTGGCTCGGATTTGTTACAACAAATAAGCTCTCTTTCAGTGTTAGTAGTTCTAGTTTGAAGGCATTAGTAATTTTAAATTTGTAGTGTAAATTTTATATCGCTTATAGTAGCTGCCAAAAGGAATAAATTGACAAAACATAAATACAAATTATAAATTGTGTTTGCGAAATTCGAAAATATATATGTAAAATGAGAATCAGTTCTCTAAACCACCTGAAGATGCCTTATACTATAAGGATTTGAACAAATAATGTTCAAACAGCTATTCTCCGGGCTATATGCCCCTCCGAGCGCTGGATTACATACCAAAATTTGCCGTATTTTGACTAACACTGTTAGACAACAAAATACTTGGTTTGACTGCAAGAAACTACCAGGAAGAAGGAAGCTTTTTCTTTAGTTAGGATATCATTACCTGCAGACCGGTTTCGAACTCTTTAGTTCTCGTCAGTACAGGATAAGCGAACACACCTACCTTCCGAAACAGCAAATCCTTAAAGCTAACCATGTCGAACTGCATAAGCAGTATAACACAGGCAGCGCCATCCATTAGCAGTTTCAAACAGTCGGAGTAGAATTTACCGTGAGGTAAAATATTTCAACAATGAATGAAGTCTACTTACTTGTCAGGGGTACATGTAAATATGTAAATGAGAAAATGAGAATCAGTTCTCTAAACCACCTGAAAATGCCTTATACTATAAGGATTTGAACAATATAGCCCGGAGAATAGCTGTTTTAACATTATTTGTTCAAATACTTATAGTATAAGGCATCTTCAGGTGGTTTAGAGAACTGATTCTCATTTTACATATTTACATTATTAAGTACACTCACAAAGTGCCCTCAAAGGGCTTAACGGATGACCACTTCCGCTGTCTTTAGGTTAAAGGCAAACGGACCCTCGTGGCTTATTACAGTCACAATGAACCCGATATTAATTTTTTGTTGTGCCCGTTATAGCATTCTGCAGGATGCTCGATACCCCCCAAGCATCGATAGCAACGGATACCAACCCCCTAAAGCGTCAGACGGTCGAGTGTCAAAAGTAGATGTAAAAAATCTATGCTGTCTGTTATGTTTAAATCATGTATCCAAATTTTAAAGTAAAACTATCGATACCATCAGGCACGATCAAATTGCATAACCCTATCCGTCCACGAAAACCGTCACGCGCAACACGCGTCTAAGCCGCTCAACCGGCTATGCAATATTTGCATTAGAGCGACCACTAACTCTCAATGGAAGGCGACAAGTGTACTTGGTCATGGGAACCAAAGGTGGCACCGCTTATTCTACGGTAATAAGAAAAACAATTTCGAATGACCAAAACTATAATAAGCAAATCGATAATTTTTAAAAAAATTAGCACAAAGTTATGATGTTTAAAAGAAGTATTTTTGCTTAGATGGAGTAAGTAGATACGCCAAATCAAAATACCTGAGAAAAATAGACACTTGGCATGGGATAGATTATACTTTTCCGCGTGTAGGACTCAATTAACGTTAAGAAGAAGTTCCAAGAAAAAAATCATTGGGAAACCAAGCAATTCCCTGAAATATAATGATCTTATACGATTTTACTTACGACTTATTAACAATGACAAGACATATACTTGTCAAAACCTAATTGATTAACCAGGAGATCTAAATTTAAAACTGTAATAAATTTCAAATCTTTTTATTAAGTCCCAGTGTGGAAGTTTATCGTTCTTAACTAAATTAATTTTAAATTGGTTGAGTTGGCCGATACTTGGTGGAAGTCCATAACTAATATTATGGGTTAACCAGAAAAACTACTAGTTTGACTTAGTAAACTTCCACTATATTGACAAAATTATTGACATGTTTCGCTACACTGTAGCTTCTTCGGAATAAGTTTTACGAATGAGTGGTGACTAACAATTGCAATAATGTAAACCTCTAGGGTAATTAAATAATATTATAATAATAATATAATATAATATAATATTATAATAATAATATTATTTAATTACCCTAGAGGTTTACATTATTGCAATTGTTAGTCACCACTCATTCGTAAAACTTATTCCGAAGAAGCTACAGTGTAGCGAAACATGTCAATAATTTTGTCAATATAGTGGAAGTTTACTAAGTCAAACTAGTAGTTTTTCTGGTTAACCCATAATATTATAAATTAATTTCAAATTATATTCGCATATCCTAAGCAAATTTCTAATATATTTAGTGCTAGAAATAACCTTTATTGAAAATCACACAAAACTTTCCTGAACATATTACAAAATTAATTAAATGCTCTCGGCTTGGAAAACTAGCTAGCTCCCTCATGTCGTTTGCCAAAGCTCTATATACATATATGAGTATACGGCTTAAAGCGCTCACAAGTATTAGAAGTTGCCGGCAATACAAGCTAATTCTTCTTTACACCAGTTGTGGTTTGCGTTGGATTTAATACATGTAAAAATACAATATATTCAAAAAATGTAAATATAAAATCTTTTAAAACTGGGTTATAAACATACTACATGAGGATGGTTTTACATTAGCAATAACATAGATGAAGTACATACTTACACATGTTAGTGTCAAGTGTATAAAAAACCTTATTTGTAATCCATTCGATTAGTATCGCTATTCTTGCTCGATGATATAAAACAAGTTTATTAATTTCTTTCGATTGCTCAACTCAATGAAAAATTTAAAAAAATTTATCAAATGAAAGTAAAAATTAAAAACTGTAAGAACTGACAACAACTCGAGTCGCTCCTGGCAGCAGCAAAAATTTAAATTACGAAAACATATACTAAAAGGAATAATGAGTGATGAAGAAATATCGGTTATCACAGTCGGAATACGCTGCCCAGTATGAATGACTAGCAGTTCTGCATAGATAACATATATAGTTAAACAATCATAACCTATGAAACTATGATCTTATGTAAATAATTAATAACCTAATAATCTGATTTTTAAAATAATACATTTCCTCCCTTTGCTATTGGAGAGATAGTAATATTTAGAACATTTGATCTCAGATGTGGGGTGCGACTAATGTCTATATTATGATTGTAGCGGATTTATGCTAAAAATATGTATTAATTGGATATTACGCCACGTTACTGTTAAGTAAAAACAATATAGGGAGACGCTAGATACTTTTAAGGGTACCATTGTTAAAATTGACAGAATGTTAAAAAACGTGTTTCAAACCACGAACAAATGGTGCCAGATGTGGGGTTGCTGGTCAGCAAAGTTAAATGAAATAACTGGTTCCGTTGCCTATGGGGTGTTTATTTAAAAATTAATATATTGCAAATGTAATAAATTATTAAATTTAAGGCATTTCATGCAATACCCCAAGACTACCTGTCACTGCGGTTAATTACTTAGCACCAAATGATGATCTTGTAAGGAAGGATATTTTAACATAGACTGTAATATTGTAGTTTATCACTGCATCTAATGCACCGCCCATTGCAGTCTGTAATAAATAAGTTTATTTTATGTTGTGAACATTCGAAAGACGCGACGTCGTGTTTATAAAATGCCAAATGCGTCAAATGTTTACTTTATTTGCTAAAAACAGTTAAACATAGTGTCGTAAAAACATAAATTATTGAATCATAAAGTGACACTTGTACTGAGCTTAGTCGTTTATATCAAATACATTAAACTTTTACTGCCAAACTTCGTTTATTGCTATTGTGTTATATTTTATTTTACTGGCTATAGTAAAGACAAAAACTGCCACTCTTTTACTTCAGTAGGTAACTAGAACAATGAAAAAAATTCCTAAAGAATGAAATTCAAAAGTGATATACAATATAGCAAGTACATTTAAAACTAAGTAATATCTGACTGAGTAGTCCTTTTAAATACTTGTAGTGACCAAAAAATAATCACCTAAATTAAAAAAAAAATTGAAATAAAATTCCTTGTAAACTGTGTCGGGTAGTTCTGGCAATAGGAGAAAACTATAGCGATGATCAGATTCAGAAAGGACCCATTTGCAATAAGTATCTAAATTAATTTTATTTAAAATGACTGACCTCGCGATGACGCTTATCCTGACATAACAATTTCTTTCAAGAGAAGTGCATCACCTTTGTTTTTAACAGAAACAGAAACTCTGGATGCACCGGTACACTGTAAAAAAAAATGATTAAATTTTAAATCAAATTCAACCCAATTTTGACTAAATCCAGGTCCACGCCAGATTGATTGAAAAAATTAACACTGCATATTGATTAAATCGAAGGATCTGTGATTAAATTTTCTTATTCAAAATTGATTAACCTAACAATTAATTCTGATTACATCTAAATCAATTTTTATTAAAATTTTCTTCCATAATGATTAAATTTCCATAATACTCTAATCATTTTTTATTAAATCTTAAATCCAATGTGATTGATATGCAATCATCAGTAGCACCGCCCTTCCCCTCTCCGCCCTATAAAGTACCTGATTAGGGCGTCGATTTTATTTATTAAATGACAATACTATAATACATAAGAAAAGGGAACACATTAAAGAACAAACAGATGAAATTATATAAAAGATAGGTAATGCAAATTCCCAAAGCATGGGAATTGTTTGTCCCATATCATAAACAAAAATCCGGGGAGGTGAGGCGTGGACCTGGATTTAGTCAAAATTGGGTTGAATTTGATTTAAAATTTAATAATTTTTTTTTACAGTGTAAAAGTTGAAAATAATTATATGAAGTAAAAACACGAAAATTATTTACTCATCTGTAAATAAATACATAAAACACTAATGAAGACCTGGCATGACAAATCTTTTCTTCATGGAAAATAACTTACATTGGTGCATGAGTTCCTCCAAGGGATTGGATTCAAGATCTGAGATTTTTGCGTATTTCTTTTGTTTTTGAAACATAATTTCACCAACATGATGTAACAACAAAGTTTTTAAAAGAATATTCGTAAAATTTTAGAACAGGTTGACCACTTCATTCGTTATAACCTCACATTGCACATTGCACTACCACAGAAACCGCCATACCTACTGCCGATTAAATGGAATTTTTGCAGATTGCAGCGGGGTGGATGGATATCGGTACTCCCTTGTGATTAAAAGGTTGAGTACTGCGCATGTGTTGGCGGCTTGGTTTAGAAGTTTGAGTATTTTTTAGTCAGTAGGTGATTGATACTGATTATTGTGATTATTTTAACAAGGAAATATGATTTAAAATGTTTGTCTTTTTTATGCATTTGATCAGTATCGATTTAAAGTAATCGAGAATGAGTAATTTGTTTGAATCATAACGAAGATTATGAAACTGATTTAGAAAATAATTACAAATTAAATCAAAAAATTTAATCCGGCCAATAAAATCAGACATCTCTTGTGGTTAATCAACTGGATTTTTTACTGTGTACCCAGGAACTCCTTGTGCCTCATAAGCTGGTGTGCAAAATATGGCAAAGAAATTAAAAGTTATTGTCAGTCAGTTAATGATAGTTAAGACAAGAATGAAATTACCATCAACCACCTTCTTTAGAATATAATGAATAATTGAAAAATTTTGTCGGTAAGCAGAACAACCAGCAAAGTTTTCATTACAAAAATAATGGTTTCCTTCCGTGGACAAAAAATTTCTAGGACAGTATATGTAATAATTCCTATTTACCATTAATATAAACTTACACCTCACAAATAAAATCTTATAGGCGATTTGCCGCCATTATTAAATTTTCTACGGCGACAAAAAGAGTTTACCAAAGGCTAAACTTTTCTGTTTTGTTTCGTCTAAAAACACCTTTACCTTGCTTTTCCAATATAAATGTATATCGTACTGGAAAATTGCCTGGATATCCTTTTTGGTTTCCGGACCACATAAGGGATCATTTGGGTAATTTTATAGTCCGAACACAAAGACTCTTGAAATGGTTTGCTGTATAAGAGAAAGTTTTACTTTGATTATATTTTATTGATTTGACTTTTGGTGGAGCGAGTAAACTCGTATTTCATAAATCGTTTATGTAGATATTCGATTTTCCCAACCCAACCGAAACAATCAAACAATATACTTATTAATTAATACAATTTTATGGGATAATAGCAAAAATTTCCCTAAATGGAAAGTAAACGGATTGGCTAGACGACACACATACTTTCTCCAGTGAGTAAAACATTGTATGCGCTTGGTGCTGTTAGATTTAGCGCTATCAGGGAAAGCAATAAGGACATTGTATAAGTTTAGTAATATACTGATGTCATACACAATTTTTAAGCAAAAGCGTTAAAGCCGTTTTTAAGAAAATTGATATTTTCAGTTTTCCGTTAATTGTGTTTACCATATGTTAGACAAAATTAAATTTTCGGATATCAATAAATCCAAAAATGATATATCTAATATTTTTGGAGAAATTCCCAGCTTTAGCCACCCCCCCTCCCCCCCCCCCCTTATATTTTTAACAACTGTTAGACAAGATTTTCTGAGCTCAATATCCCCGAAAATAAATTATTAATTTTATTAATTAAAATTTTCCAGCTGCTTCTTTTTATACCCCCTCCCCCCACGCATTCTTTGCAAGTATTTAGCAAATTTAACATATGAGCTTCCCAATCCCAATCAAAATCTTTCAGAAAACTAGCTTAAATTTTATTTTAACTAATTTTCTTGAAGCTTTAGGTTAAATAAATATACATTTCTTTTACCTTGCAGTTATCGCATATTTTATACGCATGCTCCATGCAAAACATATCTGTTGCGTATCATACGAGTGTCAAAGGATTTACGGTCGTTTGCTCTGGTGCATATATAACATCTTCTGCAGTATCTTTGCCTTTTTGAGGTTACCCCAGTGGCACGTTGGAAGGTACGCTGTCGGCATATCCCATAATTTTAATAGCACTCGTTGATCTTTCTCATACGACCAGGGTCCAGCCATTTATATAAGCAAAGATATTATTTGTAAAATTCAAATAAAATAACAACAAAAACACCCATTACCAAACAAAAAACAACAATACTTATGACTGGCATTGCGATCAAGAATCAGACGGTATATCTTTAAACAGACTTGTATATCCGCAAAATAGAGTAAACGCATGGCAAGAATTAAATTTTCTTCTGTTCTGATACTCTCTTAAGGGGTTATATATAGTCAGGAGGCCTAAAAAAAAAGCGATTTTTCAAGAATTTTTCCTGAGAAGACTTTTAAATTTATTAATGTAAAAATGTGTACACATATTATGGTAACTTTTAACTGTATTTTAAGATTTTTGTATTTGTAAAAATAATAATTTTGAAAGCTGCTATAGCTGATCTCCAGGAGTTCCTCTCAAAAAAGGCATCTTGCGGTGACAACGATATCTCTGGACTGGATCATCTAATATGAAAAAACCAAACAGATTTCGTTAAAGTAATGTGTATAATCTTCTAATTAATCGAAGGAATAAGCAAAATAAATTTTTTTGACAAAATGACGGCTTCTTAAAAAAAAAAGGATTTTTGACCAAAATTTTGGCCTTAAATTGCTTATATAAAAAAATATTTATCGGTGAGAAAAAACCTTCGATCAGTTAGTAAAAAATATACTTAAGAAGCTTGTGTTAAAATTTGAGACTGATCGGTTCAGCCGTTTCCGAGAAATCTTCGTCACCGACTTTAAAAACACAGTTTTGAGAAAAACGCGTTTAAAGATTCAAAAGCACGTTACATAGTGTGCAATCGCCTTGACACGTCTTTACAAATATGCGTGTAACTTCGAAAATAATCGCCGGATTGCTTTGAAAGTTTCTGTGTGTATACTTGAATATATGTAGGTACATTACGAAAATGAAATTAAAACAAAAAACGATTTTTTGAAAATTCCAACTGTATATAACCCCTTAAGCTAAGAATGCGCGTTTCTTGGGATAAGAAAGTAATTTTTTGACAGAAGTGTAACATTCTCCGGAATAATAATATAATAGGTAATAACCCCCCTTTCCTATGTATTTTATTATTATTATTCCTAAAGATCCTATAACATGTTCTAACGCAAGCTATTTGATGACAAATCTAAAGATTTATCTTTAAAGGTTTTATTAGGATAACTTTTTTAACAGAGGTATCTAAATAGATAACATATTAACTAGTCCTACACTGCCTACTACAAAAGCAAATCAAGAAGCAAAGTGTTGTTTCCGGCAACTTAAACTACCTTCCGATAGGCACGAACACTGCACTGGAAAATTTCCCAAAATATCTATGTCAGACTCTAGACCACATCAGGGATCAGTTGAATAATTTTCTGGCCTAAATAGCAAAGTTTCTAAAACAGTTAGTAATCCGAGGAAGTTATACTTTGATCATATTGATTATTTACTTTTGATTAAACGAAGAGGACTAAAGCATTTTTAGGTCACTGATGTGCTATAAGGAATCGTTCAAGAGGAGAAACCCAGTTAAATCCTTTGACCTATTTTGGACGGATACCCACATTAAAGTAAGAAATTCGTCACGGAATTTTAAATAAGCCAATTTAGAACAAAAATGCGAACACCAAAAGAGTTTAGTTTCTAGTGAGTCAAAATTCTGATTGTGTATATTTGGACAACATTTCGAAAACATGCAGTTTTCGAAAAAATTGACTCTTATGATTTTTTCCATTAGTAAGTTATTCCTAATATTACCAACGTATGCTACTTGTTTTATGTTTTTTGATATTAGGCAAAAAGGCGATCGGAAAAATACTATGCTGATTTCCTAAAACAAGAAACTATTAAGGCTAGTACTTATCTTGACAATGCACAAGAGCTACAGTTACCTTGGCAAATCCTGATCAAACGGCAGGGAGGGGGCTCACTAAAGGAATCCCCCGCCATCTTATTCGTTGTCCATTACCACCATAAATACTTCCTGTGCTTAGAAATTTACATCCTTTAATAATTAAAGTGGTTCCGTCAATAGGTCATAAGTCAAAATATTTCTTGTCAGGGATCTGTCAGCTGCGACTTGGATTTTCTGAAAATATTTCAAATAGTAGAAAGCAGCTTCTGTAATAATCGGCTATGGAAGTTCTGGAATGTCAGTACACTGTCGATGAAATTTCCTAATATGTTTCGGGGATTTGCAGTATAAGGCTTTTCGTCTGTGCTATTAATGTATCTACATCTGGATTTCTGGACAACAATTTCGAAGTGTGTCGCAAATATTTTTGAAGGAACGACCCGCAAGAAGCTTGACGGCGGCGTTATCATCACCTTTGTATGAATTTGAACAATTATTACAACACGTTCTTTACCATTAATCTCAAAAATAAAAAATACGTTGAACAGAACCTCTTTTAAGTCCAATTCTACAAAGAGAACAGGGTTATCAAATAATTTTATTCGAGATAAAAAAATGTACCTCTATATTTTACCCCATATCAATAACCTAAAACCTTTTCTGCATTTAAATGTTTGATACTCGTATATGTAATAGGAAGTAAATAGAAAATATTGATCTTAGCTATTAGAACGTGTGGTATCGTGGCTAAACTAAAGCTGTTTCATGCAAGAAAATTAACTTTTTTCCCAAAAAGAAACTTTTTTCTTACAGCAAGCACGTACCAAATTTTACCTTATGTTCAGCCGATATCGGTGTACGAAATGTATATTATGTAAAGTGGATGCTTATTTTAAAATGTGGTTCGGCTAGCCAAATAGGAAAATTGTTTTTTTTTTTTTGTTTTCTACTATAGAGTTAAACTAACAGATATTAAAATTGGAAATTAGGTAGAGCAAATGACGTTATTGTAATAATACTTATACCTGTTTGTTATTCCTTGATACTTATACCTGTTTGTTATTTCTATTCATTTGTTATTCATTATACTGTTAGTTCTAAAAAGTCAATAAAAGCCTAATTTTATAAAAGGTTTCTTTTACTACAATTTTATTGACTTTTTCTCTGTAAAATGGATAAACTACTACGTCCAGAAAAGTTAGAAGCAGAACCCAACTCAAACAATGCCGCTCAACATTGGAAACATTGGTATAAATCATTTGTCAATTTTCTTGACGCTACTAAAGTCACAGAAGATAAAGATCAGTTAAAGCTTCTGGTAAATTACCTTTGCCCCGCAGTTTATGAATATATAAGTGAATGTAGCACTTACAAGGATGCTATTAAAATATTAGAGAACTTATATATTAAACCTCAAAATGAAATATTTGCCCGACATTCCCTCTCGACTAGACGACAAGAAGTTGGAGAATCTATTGACCAATATTTACAAGTACTTAAGCAAATGAGTAAAGAATGCAGCTTTAAATCTGTTACTGCAGATCAAAACAGAGATGATTTTATAAGGGATTCATTTATTAGTGGACTAAACTCACCCCATATTCGTCAAAGACTTCTTGAAAATAATACTCTGAGTTTGGAGGAGGCCTTTAACAAAGCTAGATCTCTACAGATGGCTCAACATCACTCTGAATCTTATTCGTCTTCATTCGGTACTATTAATGCAGCTATGTCGAAATCTTTTGCTATGAACCAATCTCAGCCCAGGCAAGATGATCCAGATCCTTTAACCAGCGCATCCGTTACTCCCAAATGTTACTTCTGTGGATACGATCGTCACCCTCGTACAAAATGCCCAGCAAGAAATTCTGTGTGCCATTTTTGTAAGAAAAAGGGTCATTTTTCAAAGGTGTGTAAATCTTATGACAACTCAACAAAACAGACATCAGCTGCCCTCCTTGCAACAATATCTGCTGCATCACCTGGATGTTTGTCAAAAGCAATACTTCAAATTGAAGTTGACGGAATTATAACAGATGCTTTAATTGATACAGGAAGCTCCGACAGTTACATTTCCAACAAAATAGCTAAAGACCGAAAACTAAAAATATTTCCATTAAAAGCAGATGTAACCATGGCCTCAACATCCCTGTTTTCAAAAGTATTCGGATCCTGTACTGTTGATATCAAAATTTTACAGCACACTTACAAAAATGTAAAACTAATGGTCTTAGAAAATTTATGTGCTGATATGATTGTGGGTCATGATATATTAAGCCAGCATAACATAATTGAAGTGGTTTTTGGTGGGAAAAGATCTCCGTTATCAATATGTAGTCTAGCTTTAGCCAATGTTGAACCTGCTTTATTATTTTCTAATTTATCTGGTGACTGTAAACCCATTGCGATTAAATCACGTAGATATACGCAGGCAGATTCGAATTTTATTGAAGATGAAATTCAAAGACTCTTAAGTGAAAATGTAATTGAACCCAGTGATTCCCCATGGAGAGCTCAAGTATTGGTTACAACTAATGAAAACCATAAAAAGCGTATGGTAATTGATTATTCCCAGACAATTAATAAATTTACACAACTCGATGCTTATCCCCTACCTAGAATAGAAGATATAATAAATAAAGTTGCAAAATATGAAATTTTTAGTACGATAGATTTACGCAGTGCTTATCATCAAATTCCAATCAAAGAAAATGAGAAAATTTATACCGCTTTTGAAGCCTGTGGAGGTCTATATCAATTTCGAAGAATTCCATTTGGTCTTACTAATGGAGTTGCCTGTTTTCAAAGAACAATAGATAGTATAATCAAAAAAGAAGGTCTTAAAGACACTTACGCTTATTTAGACGATGTTACAGTGTGTGGAATCGATAAGGCAGATCATGATCATAACTTACAACTATTTTTAAATACTGCTGCTAAGTATAACTTAACACTAAACGAAGAAAAGTGCATGTTTTCATCAAACTCAATTAATATTTTGGGCTATAGCATCACTAAGAAGACCATCAAGCCAGATCCAGAAAGACTTCGACCGTTGTTAGAACTTCCTGTTCCTTATGACTCTACTTCTCTAAGACGTATAATGGGTATGTTTGCACATTATTCTAAATGGGTGCCAAAGTTTTCTGAAAAAATTCAGCCGCTTGTCCAATGCAAAAAATTTCCAATGGGAGAAAACGTTGTTTCTGCTTTTGAAACTCTCAAGAAAGATATTGCTCGTGCTGTTGTGACCTCAATTGACGATAATGCTATGTTTACAGTCGAAACCGATGCCTCCGACTTTGCTATCGCTGCACAACTTTCGCAACTTGGAAGACCAGTGGCATTTTTTTCAAGAACTCTGTCCAAATCAGAGCAAAGACACTCCTCAGTAGAGAAAGAGGCTTATGC
Source organism: Philopedon plagiatum (assembly GCA_963971165.1). Taxonomy (NCBI): domain Eukaryota; kingdom Metazoa; phylum Arthropoda; class Insecta; order Coleoptera; family Curculionidae; genus Philopedon; species Philopedon plagiatum. The sequence goes on from OZ020195.1 coordinate 11,382,205, forward strand.
TATAGTTGAAGCTCTGAAAAAATGGAGACATTTTTTAATTGGTCGTCACTTCAAACTCATAACAGATCAAAGGTCAGTAGCATTTATGTTTGACAATAAAAATCCTGGAAAAATTAAGAATGAAAAAATCATGAGATGGCGTCTTGAGCTATCAAGTTACAAGTATGATATTATATATAGACCCGGATCGCAAAATACTGTAGCAGATGCTTTTTCAAGAGTATGTTCTGCAACTGAAATTGACAGAACTTTGTACAATTTACATAATTCGTTATGTCATCCAGGAGTAACTCGTCTGTACCATTGGATTCGCTGCAAAAACATGCCATTTTCAGTGGAAGATGTACGAAGAGTAACTTCTAAGTGTCCTGTTTGTTCAGAATTAAAACCAAGATATCATAAACATCAAGGCACACTTATAAAAGCAACATCTCCTTTTGAAAGACTGAACATTGATTTTAAAGGACCTCTGCCGTCGTCCTCAAATAATCGATATATTCTGACAATAATTGATGAATACTCAAGATTTCCTTTCGCATTTGCCTGCTCAGATATGACATCAGCCACCGTCATAAAATGTCTTCGTCAAATATTTTCAATTTTTGGAACACCATCATATATACACTCCGATCGAGGAGCATCTTTCTTATCATACGAAGTAAAAGCTTTTTTGGATTCTCATAATGTAGCAAGAAGTCGCACAACAGCTTACAATCCACAGGGTAATGGGCAATGTGAAAGATATAACGGAATTATATGGAAGACTATTCAACTGGTTTTAAAATCAAGAAATATCCATACTAATCAATGGGAGTTAGTATTGCAAGATGCTCTACATTTAATAAGATCTTTATTGTGCACCGCCACTAACTGCACACCTCACGAACGTATGTTTAGCTACGCCAGAAGGTTATCTAATGGATCGTCGACCCCGTCATGGCTGTCTAATCCTGGAACTGTTTTTCTAAAGAAGTTTATACATCAAAATAAATATGAACCATTAGTAGAAGAAGTTGAACTGTTGGACTCAAACTCAGACTATGCACATGTAAGATTACCCAATGGAAATGAAACAACCGTCTCTGTCCGCCACCTAGCACTAAATAATGATTTCCAAATACCCACAAATATGGAAGAGAGACGAAATGATATAAATCCAGATATCTCTAAAATTACTCAGTCATTAGAAAATACTCAAGAAAACAACTCTACTTATGACGCGGTGTCAAATAATGACAATAGTGAAATAACTTTAGAAGTTAGTCGTCCTGTTCGTAACAGAAAGCGACCAAAACATTTGGAAGATTTTGTTTAAATACAAGGGAGGAAGAATGTAATAATACTTATACCTGTTTGTTATTCCTTGATACTTATACCTGTTTGTTATTTCTATTCATTTGTTATTCATTATACTGTTAGTTCTAAAAAGTCAATAAAAGCCTAATTTTATAAAAGGTTTCTTTTACTACAGTTATAAATTAATTAATAATAAAAAAGATTTAAAAATATGTTAAACTAATTTTTGTTAATTTAACTACCGTATATTTTTGACTAACAAGCCCAGGGTTTGCAATAGGCTAATAAGGGACATTGTAATTAATGGACTTTATTTGTACTTTTCATCATACCAAAGCGTATGCTCTATTGAACTGTATTTCTCTAACTTAAACATTTTTGATAATAGCATACCTATTATTCACGAGGGGTAATGACAGTAATTATTTACGAGGATTAAATTGTAAATGTAAATCATCCGACTAAATAATACTCATTACTGCCAAGAGGATACTATACTATTTCTACGACTATGTAATAGGTCTGAAAATTAATTTATAAAAAGAATGTGGTGAATTAAAAAGTGGTATGAAGAACAATGCGTTTTTCGACTAAAGACTTTTAGATGTTTAATTTTTCCCTATACTTAAGTATAATATAATCTTAACCATAATATCTAACCTACATATAAATAGGTATAGATCTGTTATTGAGGTGTGCCATAAGTAACCCTAAAAGCTTATCTTTTATTACAGACTTTACGGTTTCGTGTAGTCAGTCCCATGCATGTAAACACATAATTTAAAAAGAACATTATAGATAGGGTTCCTTTATGTTTTGATCGAAGCGATTTTTTGAATAACGTGTATGAGAAACAAATAAATTATTTTTATCTTGTTCTAAAGTGCGAGACTATTTGGTATTTAGTGATAATAAAAGAATCTTCATATCATCAGTAAAAGTCGTAAACATGGTTCTTTCGGGGGTATCTTTCCACTAATTGGAATTAAAATTAGGATCCGATTTGAATATAAAATACAAATATTTATTAACCTACATTGTGTAATTTTAAAAGGCGAAATACGAAAAGCCTTTGGTTAAAGTAATAGAAACATATTTTACTCACAAAATGTATGGATTCCACAATATACCCTGAGGCCAAACGCGTGTAATCTAGTTTTGAGCCTGTATAAATGCCTGAAGCATTAAAATACCTTCTAAAGTCCTCTTGTATGCTTTGAAGTAAAGATTGCACTGTATTTTGAAAATTAATGCTCTACATCCATTGATTGTAATAAAATGCAGCATTCAGCTACGTTCCCCATCTTGTTAATACGGGCTGTGGGGTTCCGTAATTCCGGAACACAACTGGTGACATTTTTTAATTTATTGTGAAGATTTTGTAAAAACCTTTTTGGTGCTGGCAATTAGCCTGTCAACATCTGGATTCATGCTTCAAATTATTTCTGCGACTCGGCGTTAAAAGCATGTAGTAAAGAGGTTAAATGCAATAAATTAGGACACAAAGATTTAAGCCATCTCGCTGCTTTTACCACATACGCAGCATCGTCTGTTATCCGCCGTGACACCAATGCTTGCTACTGCGAAACTAAAAATAGCCGCTCTACCCACTGCCGGCGTGCCGTCGACCGTCGCTTTAACTTCAATTTTACAGATTAATATAGAGCGCTTAATTTCGTATGGAAACTGAACCTATTTTTGTGAACTTCAGTATGTTTTCGTATGTCTAGTCTTACAAACTAGTAACATTACGATTTTAACATATTACTAGGTTTATTATTTACCTACCAAAAAAAGTTTCTAGGAGTGTCTCGCTAGGCGAATCCTATACTACATACGCCACTGCATGTATAAAATTCTTTAGAAATTATGTAAAAAAAAATTCATGAAATAAACAAAAGTAAAAATTCGGAATATAAAGTAAAAAGTTTCAGAGCAAAACGACCCAGTCCTGACTTATTAGATGTGAAGCGGCTAAATTCGGAAAAGTAATAAAGAAGTTTTTATAAAATTGGGACTGTGGGAATAATTAGGATACTTAGACTTTTTAAATATTTATCCCTTCATTTATTATGATGACGTCTTGCATTTTGGATTAAAAGCAGTAATTAATTTTTGTTTAAAGTAAAATCATTCAACTTATAACGCCTGAGTATTTGATAGTTTTTTCACTAATGATAATTGATATTACCCAACACATTAATACAATGCAGCAAGTATAAATCTTAGTCCAATTCTTACTGCAACTAAACCTGTTGTTTCGTCAGTTTGATTCTATCACATATTGATTTGTTTAATTTATTTTAAGGAATTGCAAGGACAAACAAGTCGAAAAAAAGCTAATGAAAATTAAAATCAAGGATAGGAGGCTAAACAATCAAATCTGATCCCGTGATGTATGAAGACAGAGGAAGGAAGAGAAGAGAGAGAAGGTAGCTTAAATATGTGTGTTATCTTTTATAATCAAAGATGTTATCTCCTACATTACTAAAATTATGTTTAAAAATGAAAGTACAATCATGAACCACTAATACATATAAAAAAGCAAAACTTCTGTTTATTTTAGCTTTACTTCAAGTCATATCTGAGGACAAAAAATTATACATCTAATTTTACACCCTAAGTAACAAAGCTTCCTTAACACGTTAACCCCCGGGCTATTATCATACAGGTTTTTCCACAGACCAAATCACTTTTTTTAAAATTTCGAATTAAGACACTAGACGTGTTTACTTCTAAGCTAAATTAAGTGACGTTGTTAGTTTTTCCTGTAAAAAAAACGTGTGTCAATATATGGTACACACGGTCTGTTTAATAGATTTTTTAAAATATGCTTTAGTTTGGACCATGTGTACCATATTGTGTGACATTCAGTTGATATCTTGGCATTCTTCTTTGGTCTTTGAACTTCAAAACTGCTACTGTCTGAGTTTGTGTCATTTATTTAAAAGCTGGATCCGCGTCCGAATCATAAAAGGTACTTTCGGGTTCACTAAAGCCAGTGTCTAAGGGAATTTTGCGAAGCTGTTAACCCTTTTTGTGACATTTTTCTAGTAAATACGCACTCTTTTTACAATAACTAAGAGCTATTCAGCGTAACGCAACGAATTTACGTTACACTGAGTAGCTCTTATTGTGAAAAAACAACTGAAAATCTAACCTAAAATCTTTGACAAGATCATTTTTAACGGACCAAGCTAGATTTTTATTTACCACATACCGGAGGAATCCAATGCACCATAAGAAAGCATACTAACTGTGAGCATGCACGAGCCACAGCGATTAGAACATGACTCTCTACTGTGTCCAAATTGGTACACGCGGTCCCTGGTAAATCATTGCTGTGTACCCGTATGGTACACATGGGGTCAACGTGTTAAGATGTGTTTAGTATATAAATTAGATGTGCGAGCAAGGCTGCACAGCAGATGTACGAACGCAAACACCTGCCACTATTTCACCTAAGAAATGATGTATTTCTTACAGCGTGACCATGTAAAATTTAAATTAAATAAGGGTCAATGAAATAATATGTAGTACATTCACAATAATAGTATATTTAAGATTTATGAGTACTAGAAGTAGCACTGCAGCCTTTAATATTGGTGGCATGTTCTTTAGCCATCCTGTGTATAAAGCCTGCTTGATGAAAGCTAAGGACTCAGAAATCGCAAAAGCAGGAAGCCGTCCATTTCAGAATCAAAAATATTTGTCTGTTTATTTTACTGTCCATAATACTCGTGATTATGAAACATAATCTGCAGGATGCGGTGCTGACATGATATATGTTTTATATAGACTGTTATAGATATGTGCTAAAGATGTGTTATAATGAAACATGTTACAGTAAATGGCTTTGCATGTGACATCATTACTGCATACCTGAATCTTGTGACCGCTTCGACCTTAGCGATTTATATGTTTGCATCAGTGTGCACAAGGACAAAAAATCATTACATAAGTAAACCCCCAATCAAATCAAATATCCTTTGAGATTTTTTTGTATTAAAAAGGATCATAAAAACTTTTATTGGTTATTGGCAGCAAAATATCGGTCGTAAAGACAAGAAGCTTGTAAACTTTGTACATACACTCTCAGTTGCTTACTTGCATAGTAAACGGACTTTAATGGTGAATAGCTGCACTAGGTAATTTAGATTTGAGGATTTTATTTCCTACTTTTATAGATGTTTTCAGAAGAATAATATTTTATAGCGTATTAAAACTTGCTTTTAAGGTACGGGATAATATTTAGACGGTAGAAATAATGCCAATTAACGCTCTTGTGAAATTCCAAAATAGAAACTTAGTTAAGAAATTGCTACAACTTAGCTATGAGAAAAACTGAAAGCAGAAACGAAAATTTATGACAGCGGAACAGACTCTAGCTGAAATTAATTTACTGACAACGTAGGTGTAGAAATATGAAAAAAAAACACTAGTACTAGAACTATGAGTAAGTTTAAGGTGCATTTCCTATGGAGCGGCTGACGCTCGCGGCTGCCGCACAGCGTCTGACGCCTAGTACTGCTCATGTGACAATTTAATGTATCCGTTTCTTTTCGAGCGTCAGACGCAAGCTTCAACGTCAATGGATTACTGGCGTCAGCCGGCCGCTGAGCGGCAGCCGCGAGCGTCAGCCGCCCCGTAGGAAACGCACCTTTAAATGAACATGTGGTGATATTTGCCACCAATCTCACGCCGCTCTTGGTAAGATAATATATTTTTAGATTCCTAAATTCTTTATTATATAAGCTGTCGATGATAAGTAATGGTAGAAGTTTATCAGGTTGATTCTATAGAACTTTTTAAACCTATCAGGATGTTGTTTCAGTTCGTTTTCAACAACAGTTGCACTATGTTTTAAGTTTATTTGATCACTAGGATGTACCCAAAATCGTCTTTTTCTTCTTAATGCGATTTTTTCGGTGTCGGTGGCGGTTTGCCCACCACAATAGAATAACATCATCTGCATCGGAAGACATTTTGCTTAGCACTGAATGCGGAAAGGCAGAATATTAAATTTAATGTATACGTGACAAGTTTCACTAGTATGCTTTAAATAAGAAATTTTGATTCTTGTGATCTGTCTTACTTATAAATTCCACGAGATTAATTTCTCTAGTGTATCACCAGCCTTACAGTATTTTGGACCTTTGTTGCGATGTTGCCAAATCAGCCTTATTAAAATTAATTCTGGCAACTATTTATTATTCCGTTTTAAAATAGGGCTTACTCTCTTTCCCACTGAAGCTAATTATATTGACTTTATTTTAAAAAAATATAGAGTATATTATACTTTTTTTGTAATTCTAATTCGACTAACTCTAACCGAATTACTTCTACGAATAAATAAAACAGTAACAACCAGTTCTATATTTCTTTTAAGCACGTGTTATTAAAATATTATACAATTTGCGTGTCTTTCGGACTTTATAGCTAAAAATAACAGAAATGTTGCCTTTCTTAATTTAGCGCGTGCCTTGTATTTTGCATAAAATTACCTAGGAGAAACTGCTTGTAAGCTTTTTTCAAATTTTATGTTATTTAAGGTCTCTCTTATGATTAGCTTATAAATAAAGTATATAGTTTTAAGTGCTAAGGCCAGTGTCGCCGATATGGAAAATGGAATTTAGGCATTATACAGAATTTCATAAAGGCACGACGGCTGTATAGTATTTATTGTCTCTAACGTAGTAGGTGTTGAAAAAAAATTGCCATAACAATACACCATATTATTATTTATTATTTATCGGACAAAGACAGACAGAAGCGAATTTGGCGTTGTTTAACAGTAATCCAAACAGGATTCTTAAGCGGTCAGACTTAAAACAATGCATTATTTGCAACAGCAAAGTATCAAGGGCAGTATAGTAAGCAGAATAGTGATTGTTAGGTCAAAAATTGACCTCAGTGTCAGTGTAAGTAACTGTATTTTATTGTAGAGTTGCTCATTGTTTTCTTTTAATAAATTTAAACTAAATTTTTTTAAAAAATTTACGTAAATAACATAAATAGGTACTATACGTACACCAAATTACACAATCTATATTGCTAACAAAATAAATGTTTTACTGACTTGTATGCATACCAATAACAATAAATAATAATAACAATAGTTTATACAACTGGCTTAAACAGCTATTTTTTTACAACCGGTCGGGTCTGATTAGTTTAAATAATACCGCTAGTAAAAAAGCACAGTTTAGCCTCAAGCTGTATACAATATTTTTTAAAACACCATTTTAAAAAGATACAAACCCATTTAAAATATATTTCTATGTATGACTCTTTTTGTATGGGTAAATACCATCATATATAATTTTTTTGGATATGGGAGCGCCAAATTTCGGTTTCGCCTAGGACGGCAAAATCACTAGATTGGGCCCTAGAACGAATGGCGACACCGAGAAACTCCATCACCTTGATTACCTGGAACGTGGCCACATAATCACGGGCCAGTATTATGCGACATTAATCAATTATCTTCGTGATTGCATTAAAAAAAATAAGAGGACAGCTCTATTTATAATTGTATTAATAATAACGAGATTACCGTACAAGTTAAAAAAAAGTCAATCTTGAACGTAACAAATGTAACAAAAAGACAAAATTCCGGGTAACAATAAATCAAAGTAGCTACAAGGGAAATAGCTGGTAAAAAAGAAAATGATAACTAAAACCAAAAGATTAGGGAAGTAAACATACAGTTAAAAACAGAATGGAGAGAAGATGCACATTGCACAGCAACTGAAGAACAACAAATATTTAGAAAAGCTATAGAAGGTGGCAGATGCATTGGCGTTAGAAAGAACTATTGTTAAAGACAAAATTCCGGGTAACAATAAATCAAAGTGGCTACAAGGGAAATAGCTGGTAAAAAAGAAAATGATAACTAAAACCAAAAGATTAGGGAAGTAAACATACAGTTAAAAACAGAATGGAAAGAAAATGCATATTGCACAGCAACTGAAGAACAACAAATATTTAGAAAAGCTATAGAAGGTGGCAGATGCATTGGCGTTAGAAAGAACTATTGTTAAAGACAAAATTCCGGGTAACAATAAATCAAAGTAGCTACAAGGGAAATAGCTGGTAAAAAAGAAAATGATAACTAAAACCAAAAGATTAGGGAAGTAAACATACAGTTAAAAACAGAATGGAGAGAAGATGCACATTGCACAGCAACTGAAGAACAACAAATATTTAGAAAAGCTAGAGAAGGTGGCAGATGCATTGGCGTTAGAAAGAACTATTATTAAAGACAAAATTCCGGGTACCAATAAATCAAAGTAGCTACAAGGGAAATAGCTGGTAAAAAAGAAAATGATAACTAAAACCAAAAGATTAGGGAAGTAAACATACAGTTAAAAACATAATAGAGAGAAGATGCACATTGCACAGCAACTGAAGAACAACAAATATTTAGAAAAGCTAGAGAAGGTGGCAGATGCATTGGCGTTAGAAATAACTATTGTTAAAGACAAAATTCCGGGTAACAATAAATCAAAGTAGCTACAAGGGAAATAGCTGGTAAAAAAGAAAATGATAACTAAAACCAAAAGATTAGGGAAGTAAACATACAGTTAAAAATAGAATGGAGAGAAGATGCACATTGCACAGCAACTGAAGAACAACAAATATTTAGAAAAGCTAGAGAAGGGGGCAGATGCATTGGCGTTAGAAATAACTATTGTTAAAGACAAAATTCCGGGTAACAATAAATCAAAGTAGCTACAAGGGAAATAGCTGGTAAAAAAGAAAATGATAACTAAAACCAAAAGATTAGGGAAGTAAACATACAGTTCAAAACAGAATGGAGAGAAGATGCACATTGCACAACAACTGAAGAACAACAAATATTTAGAAAAGCTAGAGAAGGTGGCAGATGCATTGGCGTTAGAAATAACTATTGTTACAGACTGAAAAATGAAAGTAAAGAGTCCGTTCTTTAATTGTTCCGTTTAACCAAGACGATTTCTGTAAAAATAGCGCTCTTTGTTACTTTATTGTTTTAATCTTGACGCAAATGTATCATAATTTGCAATTAGCCTTTTAAGAAAAGGTTTAAAACGCATTTCGTTATCGCGAACGATAAATAATTTTCCATTCTTTCGTTTTAAAAACAGGGAAAATGGTATTAAAACCAACTGCTAGAGGCATTTTAGGTTTTGCTGGAATCCTGTTTTTAAATGTGATAATTTAATTTAGTTTGAAATGGAATTGATGCTGCTTAAAACTGAAAACTTTGCCCTATTTAAAAGTTAGAGATACGAGTACGAATTTTGTAACAAATTGAACAAAACGTCTTCCCTTTTTTGAGCTTACAAAGTTTACAATGACTGCTTAGAAGGCCAACATAATGTGTTTTTATACGATTCAAAAACACAATAAATTCTCAAATTGATAATAAACTCACAGACAAAAATTTTGCGTTTTTTCATTTAGGTATTTATTGTGATTGTCTTTAACAATTTTGTGATTTGTAATACTAAGAGTCGTACATTGGACTTTTTCACGTATATGATAATAAAAACAATTACATATTGAAGCTTTACAACAGATTCGTGGACGAATCAATGAAAAGCCTGATTTTGGTTATAACATTTAATTTGAAAGATCAGTAACAACTACAATATATCATTACTTTAAAGCAACATAATAACAATTTAGTACTGAGTATTTTCTCTTCTAGCTCTAGCGATAGTCTGCATCCTAGGCATGCCCCGTAGAAGATATTGGATGGTTTTTATTGTTTATTAAAAATTAAAAATGTCCGTTCAGATTCACTAAGAAGGTTTAAGATTTATAACAGGTTTAAATTAAGATCTTACAGTTGATCAGTTATGATGACAGGATTTTATCCTGTCATTGTAAATAGGTCGTCATTGAAAACTTAAATTATTGTGATATTTCAGCGATTCGCTTGGCTTTCAAATGATCTTCATCTTGGAACGAGTGTCTGTAATAAATTTAGTTCTATTATTGTCAAAAGTACGTAATAAAATTTCCCTTTCATTATAAGTGCCCGAAAAAGCTCAAAAATAAATTCATAGTATAAAACTTAGTTGTCATATTCTTACACTTGTCACTTTAAAACTTATGGTTGTCAAATTAGACCGGACTAGCGTTGGAGAATCTGCCTGGTCATCTCTAAACATCTGTAACAAGTTGCAATATAAGTAAACTGTGATGGAGGACATGTAGCAGTAGAAATTACAAGGGTGTGTAAAAAAATAAAAAAATAAAATAAAATGTGCAATATTTTCTGAGTGTACATTCTTTCGAATATCATTTAAATTCCAACTAAGAATATGCGTGTCTTCTAGTATAGTTTACGATATTTGATTTGATGAAACGGAATCCTTACCTTAAGACAGACATTTTAAAATATTGTATTTTAAAAATATATTTTCGATTTAAATTTCTTTTTTGACAATTACGATTTATGAATAATTTATTTATCTTACAAGTCTCCTTCCCTGTTTTTTTTATCAGCAAAAGATTTGGTGTCTTAAAACTGAAAAAAGTAGGACAAACTAGTTAAAACACACTTAAAAATGATTCATGTGTACCTCTAACTGTTTCAAATAAATATAAAAATACCTGTAAATCACAAAAACTTCTTGTCTTCATGAAATATTTATGCAAGTATTCAAAAGAATTGTTGCTTGTATTTTTTACGTCATTCTTGGCATTAATATTTGAATTGCTAGGGAAAGTAACTCATGGAATATTAAATTATTTTTCAAATGTATGACTATTAAAAAAAGAACAATATATTTTTCCTGTAGCGGAAAAGGTGGGAGTGGCAACAAAAAACCACAGACTTACTTAAAAATATAATATAATGTTATTGATTTACAATGTTGTCCTTTAATTTGTTTGAATCTTACAGGCTAGCCTTATTTTTGGAAATTTAGCGTCATCAAGGTAGGCCTAATCATGTGGTGTTTTCACCGAGAATATATCACCGCTCTTTAAGGATGCTGAAAATGATATGACAAACGCAAACTTATACCATTTATTAATTATTCCTAAAGCTAAAAGTATTTTCAGCAATGACTACATAAAATCTATGAAAAATTAAAATACAGGCTTTAAGTATGAAATCGTGATTCATAAATAAGTCCGCTAAAAATCCCGGAAAGTAGCTTAAAGCACCCGAATCACCAGAAAATTAATCAATTTTCATACATTTCATTTCATAAATTGAAGAACATAAGTTATTAATTTGGGTCAAGGAATTCAATTTTATATGTAACAGACGTTAATAATAAATAAAGGGGTGTGAGTGAGAGTGAATAGACTGTGGGATTTTTTGCATGTTAAATTATATATCATTTCCGGCGTTACCGAGACCAGCGAGTTTAACAGCTGATGTTAAAAAAAGTTAGAGTAAATGTGTTATAAAAGGGGACCTAATGAAATTAAAGGAAGTGCTGTGTAAAATCATTTTAGGTTTCGAAAAAGGGGTTACAAATACAACTGTGCATATACTGTATGTTAAAGAAATAAAGGTGAGGGGATGAAAGACGAAGAAACCCGGCATAAGAATTTTGTAAGTCAGATAAATAAGGTCCTTATTTCCAAAGAAAAAGTTATGAACAGACACCCGTTTTAAATTTTTAATTAAAACTTGGAAATAGCCTAAAGTCAGCTTCAATTATAAGACTGACAGACTGTAGACCATTGACATTCAGGAAGAGGAGATGTAGCCGTTTATTCATAAATAGCCTTTTGTTACGATTAGGCTCAGTAAGAAATATCTAAAAATATAATTTTATACTTTTCAGTGCTTCTTTGTAGTCGGTTTATTTGAAAAAAAATTAATGTCAGAATCTATGGTCTATCCTAGGATAAATTCCCTTAAAATTTATGTTAATAATATCCTAAAAAAATGTGAAATCTATATTATCAAAACTTCGTACTTTATTCTCCTGTACTTTTAAGCCTGAAACAAATGTGTCATAAATTGCAATTAGCCTCTTTAGAAAAATGTTTTAAACGCGATTTGTTACGACTTCAAATAAATAATTCTTTGTTCCTTCATTTTGAAAACAGGAAAACCGATATTAAAACCAACTGGTGCAGACATTTTCTACCAGTTATGTTCAAAATGCTATTTTAGTTTCTTTTTCAATTTAGTCAATGTTGTTTGGAACAGAGATCTTTTATTCTATATAAAAATAAAACCATTATATTTCGATATTATTACAATCTGAAAATTTTATTTTATTGGACTATTTCTAGGGAGAATTTGTTTTTACTGGAATAAGCTACCATCTAATTTACGGTTATTCTGTCCTTTCATTACTTTCCTGAAAAAGCTGGTCCAGCGATTGTTTTTATATAGTAATTAGGTTTAGAAACAATATGGAGAATGAGTTCTAACCATGGATTTATTAGGACTGGATACGGGATGATTTCACATTCTTTGAAGCCAAAACAAACCATTCTAAACGACACTGTAAACACAATTTGTAAACATTGGCCACATCTTATTTTACCTTGTATTTTTGTACAAAAAATACGTTAGAAGCATCACAAGATTTACTAAAAGTAATAAAAGCCCTAAAATATTTTATTTTTCTGCTAAATAATAATAAATTTAAGTTAAAAAGGTTTTATCATTTATAGGTTATGTTATTTCTAAAGGTGTTTATTTAAAGTCGCCCCGAGTAATTTATAAATCTATATAAATCTATACGTCGCACTTTTTCTTTTCTAGTTCATTAGACAAAGACGTACGTGTAACTGAGTGTTCAGACCGAGGTTCAGCCGTTTTCCTAAACAACCAGCACAGACAACAATACTTCTGAGCTCCAACACTCCAATGCTATTTTATCTCTTTCTACTACCATTCTTGATTCAATTACGTAGTAACTCGTAGTCTTGTCTATGTTCGTAGTTCGTAAACTGCTCCCCCAAGAGAATATCAAAAACAAAAACAAACAACCAACAAAATATAAGGCTTCACGTTCGATACGCTCACAGTATACGGACATCGAATCCTTATTATAATAAATCCATAGTTCTAACAATCAGGATAAAGTAAAACCTATACAGTAACGTATCGCCAATTATTATCTTTTATATACCTACATAAAGAAACACAAAATCAGTTAAAAAACTAAGATGTAAGGTAAAAAAATAGTATAGTAAATTAGTAAAGTGTGTGTGAATATTAGTTATTTAGGATGCTCGAGGCATCCTTTCCTTAATCATTTAAAAAAGTAAACTACAACTTCCGTTTTGCGTTGCAATTGGTTATCGCCTCACCTTTATTAAATTTTACTTTTTTGCATAATCTAGATATTATCTTCTAGAACTTTATACGAAACTTTAATACAGTTTTAAAAGTTCCTTTTAAATTCCACAAAGGATTTGTTCTCGAAAGTTTGAAATACACTAAACGTAAAAAGTCACCAAGTACCATGAACTGATTTCAGAAGCAACACACAATTGTTTTAAAAGAAAGGGCTTCTAAGCACATTTGGCTAAAATCGGTAATTTTAAAACTCCTTGGAAACTTTTTAATAAAACAGAGATATTTTGCTTAAAAAAGTATTGGAGGAAACTTTTTATTTCAAATTGAAATAACGCCGGCACCTTATGGAAATGATGAGGTAAGAAAAAATAATTTATTATAAAATAAAAGTGAAAGATAAAAGCGAATGTTTACCAAACATACCTTTAGCAAATCCCTAGTTATTCCGTATTAATATTGTTAAACCACTTCCAAATTTTTAATTATTTTATGTTTATATTAGAAGCCCGCATTGTTGACATTGCTAGGGTTTCGTTCCGGCAAAGCCCGCAATAATATGCAGTCTTCCTCAGGTTGGTTTAGGTTGTTTTGTAATAGAAAAAGATCCTTAGCAAATCTAAACAAACCTGAGTAAACATACAGAGCATTGTGATCTTTGCCCGAGCAATGCTAAAATCCTACCCACTTGCGGGCGTTGTCCGTAACATATATGTACTGCAATTAGTGTCCCCAATTTTAGATTAAAATAGAGGCGAGAATAGTATACACTAAAGTGCCCCATTTAATCCCGCGAGTGGAGCTTGTTGCCCGAGAGCTCTGCCCGAGGGCAACAGTCACTCAAGGGATTATATTAGTCCCGTGGTAATATACTATTTTTTGCACTTTCGAGAAAATTATTACTACAATTAGCCAACCTGTAGATGTAAATTTAAAAACACCTGTCACTGTTACAATTTAATTTGACAAGAAGCAGTTAATATTATTAGTGTGTTTTGAAATAAAAAAAAGTCACTTGAAATACACAAATTGTCAGTTTCATCAATTTTAGAAATGGAAGATTTTGACTTAAAAGAAGCAGCTAAAGAGGCGCTACATGGTATCTTGCCGACAAAATCAAGAAAACTATACGAAACGCAGAATGACATTTGTAAAATGGCGCTGTGAACGGAAAATTTGAGGGATAACGCTATGCTTGCGCTTTTCACAGAGAAATCCAGGATTCTTTCAGCTTCAACACTTTGGGTCCATTATTTCATACTAAAGAACATGCTCAATATTAAAAATAATATCGAAATCAGCAAATTTCACAAATTAACTGCCCTGCTGAAAAGAAGAAATGAAGGATATAAATCGAAAAAGCAAAGGCATTAATAGGAGAGCAGGTTGACAAATTTTTATCGGAATCAGACAATCAGTTTTCAATGACAGAGGTTAGTGTTTATAGTAAACAATTTATAAGTTTTACAATACTCATAAATATAATTATTTTTAGGTAGCACTTATTTTTGGCGTTACAGGGGCCTGTATTGCAATGAGTTAGTCGAGTTGACGGTGGACGATGTTACTGATTTGGGCCACTCAATTCTAATTACTATTAAAAATACCAAAAATAGGATAGAGAGGAAGTTTATCGTTAAAAATTCAGATAAAAATACAGTCAATTTTACTGAACTGTTCCTGAAATATATGGCTATAAGAAAGGCTGAGAGCCCCTTTTCATTTAAAATTTTGCGTTTGTTGTCAAAAGAATTAATGTACTACTCAGTCAGTCTGTAGCAGTTGACCAGATTTGGCCCCCTTGACCATTTCTTGTGGAGTTTTAAAAAGGACAAAGCGAGGGACAAAGTAGAAGACTGCCCTTACAACTTTAGATAGTTTGAAAGAACCGAATCCGCTTTGCCTGCTTATTAGTGACACGTGAAGCAAAAGAGCAAGAAAGTGTTTGGTAGTCAAAGGTGGATATTTCGAACACCTTCTTAGGCATAACAGACGATAAATAGGTTGAAATTAAAAGGTGATTTTTTTCAATTTTATGTTCTAATAAATCGTAATTTCGCAACCGAAAGAACAAATCGAGAAAAATTTTGTACACATAAGTAGTTTTTACGTAGATTCGAATTTTATGAACAAAAGTACATCCCATTAAAAATTACAAAGTAACCCCCACCTTTCAAGATAGAGATATGGGTAAATGTCAAAAATGTTTAAATATGTCCCCCTATCTCTCTATTAACTCACCGTAGTATCATGAAAATATTTTAAACCGTTTTTAAGATATCGCCTTGTAACACTTTAAAAAACTCACCCTCTAACAATAAGTCGTTTAAAATCATCAACAACACTAATAGAATAATTAGAATAGAATTAGACAATATGCATGTAATCATACGAGAGCTTGATGGCAGCGAAAGTTCTGAAATACTAATGCGTCGAGTGCTGTGTTGCCAAGTTATTGTCCAAGCCGTAATAGACTACCTTTGTCCTGACGTCACGACTGGTAGGAGCTTCTCGAACTTTTCCAAAAAAAATCTATATTCTAGGTAAAAGCCCATGAACACTTTTTAAATACTCGTTCATTATTTAATTTATGTTAAATAAGAGTGGTTATGTTGATATTTTGATAAATTGTGAGGTAGCTATCTGAATTTTCCATCATTTTTTGAAAAGGTAAGTGTCTAAATGCTATTTTAATCGAATTAAAAGATTTTGAGGTTATGTTTTGTCGTGTTATTGATTAATAAATTATTAATTATTCAATATTCGATACTATTTTTAGGTTTTGTAGATAAAATGGCTTCAAAACATGTTTTGAAGCTTCCCAGCACTAATGACCTCTTTGCAAACGATAATAAAAGAAAAGAAAAGTGAAAATGCATTGGAATCCAACCGTGTGAAGAGAAAGCAATTTGATGCCCTAGAGGGATAAAATGCCATCACATAGTGACATTGGCTCTTTTTGGCTACTACCAAACCCTTTTATCTTCCTTGGCTACTACAACATTTCAGTTACTGACAAGGAATGTACATGGATTATGCCAAAATTAAAAAGTGTGCCAGTAAAAACGAACTGTATGCTGACATCGAGGAACTTATAAGTGAAAAAAATGTTTTAAAAAGGAAATTTCGAATCTTTGGCAATACTATGGGTTTCACCTGGCTTCTACATGGTGATACTAAATGAGCCAGGACAAGTTGATGACTGTAATTTGCCCATTATCGAGAACATAATATCATCTACTGACTTCACTATGGCCACACATGTACAAAATGTACTTATTAGTGACGAAGATAAAATTAAACATATCGCTGGAATAATGACAGGACAAGTTTCCAGTGAAAAATGGTACCTCATAAGAAAATTTCGACTTACAGCAAGTAACTTTGGGGCAGTTATATCCTCGTGTAAGAAAAACAGATAGGTATCCTGAAAGTCTTTTTAAATCACTTATTGGTGAGTACATTTTTGTTTGTATAATTATTATGGGTGATTCGGTCCCAGCAGGTAGCAGATTAAATTAAAAATTTTATACCCATTTATCGATAGGTAAATTCTCTCCCAATCAGAGTTTTACGATACCCAGGTGCCAAATCTCTTTCGTAGAAAGTAATTAGGAAGTATGGGCTTTTCCCATATCCATCATTTAGTATTTGTTTCCAGTTTACATATTAGTCGATTGAAGTCTCTGTAGTCTGCAACATGGATCTTAATATTATTTTGAGTGAAAAAGGGAAAGCGCATAGTAGTTATAAATAACTATAAGTATAGTTTTCAAAAAAATTTAAAAAGTGGTGAAAAGCGGTGGACATGTATAAATAAAAAGTGCAGATCTTATGTGCTTAGTATGGGCGAAGTGGACAATGTAACTGTTACAAAGCATGTAAAGGAGCATTGCCATAATGCAAATGTAGAACAGTTAAATCGCCAAATTGTAAGCACTTCTTGCAAAAGAAAGGCTATTGATGATTTATGGGAGAAGCCTGCAAAAATCATCCGCCGGGAGCTTCAAGACAATCTGCCTTCAACGATCAATACGTCAGACGTTGCGTTAATAAGGAAGAATTTGTACAATGCTCGTCGAAAACTGCTTCCACCATTTCCAACTAGTGTTCAACAAACTTTCGACTTTCTGGCGAAGATCAACATTGAAACATCCAGAGGTGAAAATTTTTTACTTTTTAATGTTGCAGCTGACCAAATCGCTGTATTTTCTTGTAAATCAAATATTGAATTTATCGGAAAAGTCAGACGAATATATTTAGATGGCACATTTAACTACTGCCCACAATTTTTTTGTCAGTTTTTTACGATACACGGATATTATAACGGCCACTATATTCCTCCGATTTTTTCCCTATTACCTAACAAACGTAGTGAAACGTACCAAAAATTATTTAATATTGTAATAGAAATCTGCATCAAAAATAGTGTTAGATTAGACATTTCTAAAATTGTAATCGATTTTGAAAAAGGTATCCATAAGGCAGTCATGGTATAGAAAAATTCAGCAAATTGGTTTAATATTTGCCTACAAAGATGAAAGTTCCGATGCGGGACGATGGCTAAAAATGACTTTTGCCCTAACTTTCTTATATCCTGTAGAAATCAGTGATTGTTTTGTATTCGATCTGCTCTCAATAGCACCAGACGATGAAAAGATTCAAATGTACTTCGATTATTTGCTAGATAATTACATATCTGAGGAGTCATTATTCCCTCCTTCACTTTGGGCCAAAAACTTAGCAGAACTTACACGGACTACGAATACATGCGAATCTTTTCATAAACACTTTAACAATTCGTTTTACAAGTCTCATCCAAACATTTTTGTTTTTATTAATAAACTTTCCTAAAGACCTAAAAGAGTTTCAAATGGAAACCTATGTAAAATTACAAAGTGTACATTTGAATGCTAAAACTACCAATAGTAAAGTTAAAAACCGTCAAAAATGTATTACAAAAATGATTGAATCATATACGAAAAACGAAATAAGTCCTTTGGATTTTATTAAATGTTTCTCATTTCACTGTGGCGTTTAATTATTAGTAGTAGTCTTTTTCGTAATTTTCGAGAATGTAAAGGTCTTAGCGGATTTTATAATATTACATATATAAATATATAAAATATAATATAGTATAGATAATATGTTATACTTTTATATGTATAAACATATCAATTCCGTTTATGCAAACTTTGTCGACAATGTAAATATTTTTATTTTATTTAATAAAACAAAAATTATTCAAAATTACAGTTTCATTTCACTGGTCTACTCTTACAATACTTTGCCCGGGATCGAATTTACCTATGCAGTTTCAGGTAAAAACAAAATTTGGGACCGAATTTACCCGTTATTTTTGACCCCTTTTTTCTTGGTAGGGAATTTGCTATTCCCATTATTATATAGGATAGGTTTCTAATTTATTTATTTGTCGTTCTTAACGATCATTTTGTTTTTTAATAAGAAACAAAAATAGTTTCTATTACAAATTTTTATGCAAAATTCAAAATTTGCAGAATGCCATATAAAGAATAGTGCTTTTATGGCTGATGTAGTGTTAATTTATTTTCTTAATTATTTCCCGAAGATTAGAAATTTCGTGAATAAGGAACATTAAATTTGATTAAAAAGACTGTTCAACAATGACCACGACGACAATCAGGTGATTTTCGGGCTAACAAATTTATTCAATTTCCTTCGTTCCCAACAGTTAATTCATTTATGATTACTGTTTGTTTTTCTACAAATCCTGACTTTACTTAATCTGCAGAAATTAAAGTCGTAAGTCTTAAAGATATTTGTGTAAGGTAAATAAACTAAACATGAGTTTCTTTTTATTTATTTTACACTATACTATGCTAGTAAAAAACCTTAACATTCATCTGGAAACTTTTTTTAAGATTGATTAAGATTAAGAGGTATTTCGGCTTTTCTAATTTTGTTATGTAATATGTTTTTGGATATTATTTGATAATTGTGTTGTGTTCTTTGTTAGTATTCTATGATTTTTGCGGTGTTTATTTGTAGGTAAATAATTTCTTTACAGAACTAGACACATTATTAAAAAAACATTCCTTAGTTAAAAAAGTGCATCTTGCTTGTTACGTTAATATCACCAGCTGAAAACAAAATTTGCCCCAACTGTAAGAAAACTCACGGGCTGCGCCTGATGGCTGCTATTTAAATTATTGCAATAAATCAAACAGAAAAAAAAATCCGTTCAATTATCCTACTAATTTTCCTCAAAGCTACATTTTTGGGTTTGTAGAGTTGTTTGGACAAGTAATGTAATAAATAAATACACCTGCATTCCCCATTATAACTGACATCTTGTTTGCTCAGGTATTAAATAATTAATACGGAAAATTGAGAATAAGTTCTCTAAACCACCTGAAAATTCCTTATACAATAAGGATTTGAACAAATCGTGGTAAAACAGCTATTCTCCGGGCTATATGCTCCTCCGAGCGCTGGATTACATACCAAAATTTGCCGTATTTTGGCTAACACTGTTAGACAACAAAATACTTGGTTTGACTGCAAGAAACTACCAGGAAGAAGGAAGCTTTTTCTTTAATTAGGATATCGTTACCTGCATACCGGTTTCGAACTCTTTAGTTCTCATCAGTACAGGATGATAAACGATCATACCCACCTTCCGAAACAGCATATCCTTAAAGCTAATCATATCGAACTGCATAAGCAGTATAACACAAGCAGCGCCATCCATTAGCAGTTTCAAGCAGTCGGAGTAGAATTTACCGTGAGGTAAAATTATTTCAACAATGAATGTGAAGTGTAGTGAAGATAACGACATCCTAACTAAAGAAAAAGCTTCCTTCTTCCTGGTAGTTTCTTGCAGTCAAACCAAGTATTTTGTTGTCTAACAGTGTTAGCCAAAATACGGCAAATTTTGGTATGTAATCCAGCGCTCGGAGGGGCATATAGCCCGGAGAATAGCTGTTTTACCATGATTTGTTCAAATCCTTATTGTATAAGGAATTTTCAGGTGGTTTAGAGAACTTATTCTCAATTTTACGTATTTATATGTACCCCTGATAAGTAGACTTCACACTTCACATTCATTGTTTAAATAATTAAATTTAGACGACAGTTTCGGTTTTTATAGCAGTTACTATACTTATACTCTAATATTTCTGATGAGTTCCGCTCTCCATTTTAAAAAGGAAAGCCTAATTATGTGGCGACAACAAACTGTTAAAATCCCTTTTAGATCCCTTTTCGTGATGCAAATACCCCTTTGCCAGGTTTAAGCAACACGGCCGGCCAGCGCGACCAGCCGAAAAAGCAAATTTTCATTAGTCATGGTCTAAAGCGGAGCTAGGTCGATATCTCCCTATGCATTAGCATTTTAAACTTTAACTTGTGTACTTTGTGTCTCGCTTTTATTAGTATGTCGTTTATTTTGACTGTATTTAAAGTTGGTGGTGTTGGAAAAGCAGTCGAAAATAAATTTCCCTTTAAAACACCAAAACCTTCTTCTGGTGTTAACAAAATACGATACGATACTATACGATGTACATATCACAGATTTACCTAAAAAGTGATATACGTATAACGCCTTCTACTATTCTACTCTCAAAGGCGAATGGAGACTCTCCGTCTCAGAAAACGACTATGTAACTGCCAAAACTGCATAATAAAATGTCAGTTGTGACATACTTTCTTGGACAGGTTTACTAAGTTTTAAGTTTTATCAGCATCTTTTTTTAATAAAATGTCAGTTGTATGCGGTACTGACAAAATTTTATACCAACACGAATAGCGCAGTCCGAGGGGCGGCTCACTTCCTTAAATCTGTGTACATACTATTGTTAAATCAAATTAAATCATTTTAAATCTTTCTTAAATCATTGGATTTTTTTGATTTTTTTAAATCACTTACATCAATTTAAATGCCTTTAAATCATTTGAAATCAAGTTAAATCACTTTATATAATGTAAAATCGATTTAAATCACCATAAATCATCAATAAATCACAAAAATCACCTAACATTCGTTAAATCACCATCACAATTTGACATCACAGACAGTGCTGGGCGGCGCGTTACATCATTTAAATCATGTTAAATCAGATTAAATCAATACTGATTTAAAATCTGTGTACACCTTTTTTGGGAGTTAGTCGCCCCTCGGCGCAGTCGTAGTAAAAACTCAACAACGATAAAAAATTAAAAAAAGATACTGATAAAACCTAAAACTGCGAAAACCTGTCCGAGAACGTATTTCACAACTCCACGACCACAAGAAGAAATTATATTATTTCTAACAAGAGCTTTAATGCCAAAATGTTACAAATAAGAATTAAAACATTAAAAAATAATAAATGTGGCTATATAGTCCAGCGCAGATTTCTCCCAACGCTCAATAGTCCTGTGCTGAAATGTCCTTGCGCTCAAAATTTCCGCGCTATATAGTCCTGCGCTTAAATATCCCAGTGCTCAAAGTACTGCGATAAAACGTCCTGCGCTAAATAGTAACAGGGACATTTTTTTACCGACAAAAAACACACTAGGTTAAATAGTACGCTTGTATGGATTATAAGGATATTCGTACTTAAGTTACCGCTTTAAAATGTGTAGTCCGCACTTAAAGTATATCATGCTCTAGATTTTCCAGAGTCGACTATAATCATGGATTTATTAAGACTGGATACGAGATGATTTAGCATTCTTTGAAGCCAAAACAAACCATTCTAAACGACACTGTAAACACAATTTGTAAACATTGGCCACATCTTATTTTACCTTGTATTTTTGTACAAAAAATACGTTAGAAGCATCACAATACTAAAAGTAATAAAAGCTCTAAAATATATTTATTTTTCTGCTAAATAATAATAAATTTAAGTTAAAAAGGTTTTATTATTTTTAGGTTATGTTATTTCTAAAGGTGTTTATTTAAAGTCGCTCCGAGTCATTTATAAATATATCAGTGGCACTTTTTCTTTTCCAGTTCATTAGACAAAGACGTACGTGTAACCGAGTGTTCAGACCGAGGTTCAGCCGTTTTCCTAAGCAACCAGCACATACAGTCACACTCTGAGCTCCAACACTCCAATGCTATTTTATCTCTTTCTACTACCATTCTTGATTCAATTACGTAGTTCGTAAACTAAACCCCTTTGGGAACTGTTTTCATAACAAACAACAAATATAAGGCTTCACGTTCGATATGCTCACAGTATACGGACATCGAATCCTTTCTTAATAAATCCATGACTATAATAGATCTCAATTTAAACTAGTACTAAATCTTAAATCTTTGTCATGGTAATAATGTTTTTATTTTATTTTATTCCAGAATATATTTTTGTCTTTCATGTGAGAACGAGAAAGTCTCTTTAGATATGCCGTAACGTTTATTTATGCACGAACACACACATTTCAGTCAAACCCGTATAAGGGTTATTTTAGGCAAATTACTTTAAATAACCCCCAACTCTGAGAGTTACCGTCATTTGTATTGCCTGAAACAATTCATCACCGTTGGCGTCTGAAATCTTTTAGTATCTAATGATCCGTTAGACAAAACTGGCTTCAACTTCAATTTAAAACTCGTTATATAAAAAGTAAGGGTAGCATTAGAACCGGCTTAAGCGATCGTAGTATAATTATGATTGTAAGCTTTGTCGTCTCGGTATTTTTCTAACACAGCAAGTATATACCTAAAGTATATTGTAATGACAGAGCTATTATGGCCTAATTTTTCTGGTTTAGTGATTTTGAAGTTGATTTTTTGCCTGTGTCCGTAGCTAAAAGGAATAACAAGTAAATAGGGCCAATTTTTACTCGCAATAAATAATAGCTTTTACCGTGCCTATAACACTTTTCTGCAAGTAAAATTTGCAATGCCTGAATTTTATAACTGATATAATTTTTACATTACATTTTAAATGACTAAGATAATACACAGACAAAACATAAAGTGCGTAGGAAAACATTGACCTTTAGCTACAGGGGACGACACCATTCATTTATATCTAGCCTTTTGGTTTGTTTCATATATTGTGCATGTGAAGAGAAGAGAGATAACGCTAAATATCTGACAGCCTTGTCAACTGTTTTATTTATGAATAAACGGGATTTCATTTATTACTTTTTCTAAACAAATTTTACATTAATTTGTTGACAATTCTTAAATTTTAAGAGAAAAGAATGTGTTAGTAGAAAGTTATAGTCATTTTAATTTTTTTTAACCCAAAATATAATTTTTTTTTAAATTTAAATGAGTATAACTTTCTACTAACACATTGTTTTTCTCTTAAAATTTAAGAATTGTTGACAAAATGATGTAAAATTTGTTTAGAAAAAATTATAAATGAAATACCTAAGGGTGTTAATTTTTTTTCCCAGGTGGATCAATTCAACTTTTTTTCACAAATTGCAAGTTTTTTTTCTCTACCAAAACATTCCTACTACTATACTATTAAAAACCTTAACATGGCCTGGGTTCCATAAGTAGCAACAGAGATATACAACTTTAAAATTTCACGAGCTGCGCCTGATAGCAACACACACACACAGTTCTTTACTACAAGCATTAAGTAGTATATAATTCTTTTCAGTTACTAAGAAACCATAACCTTGTTGACTATGTGAAATCGGTAAAATGAATCTATAAAATTAATACCTGCTATGGGTCGGCCTTAATTTTTCTTCTAGCTTCTTGGTGCCACTACAGAATAAAAGTGCCAGCCAATCTTACTGGTTGGAAAACTTACCTGAAACAAGAAAACATTATTAAATATACTATTTATCTTTAAAATTCCAAGACTTAGAAATAATGTATTAGACTTAATGAGAATTGGTATACATGTTAGCAGTAATACAATAATTATTGTTTAGAATTTAAATGTTGTCGGGCAAAAATTCATATTTTTGTTCAATTTATTTTGAATCCTTTTGTTTGTTTGGTTTGTTATCAGCCTGATTTTAGCTTAATACCACGGACTGGAAAACAGTTTGTTTTAGTGCGGTGTCCTATTTTTCACTTAAGCATGCCACCAGTAAGAAGGCGAGCCGAATTCAGACCGTTAACATAATTTAAACGAGGTCGTATTGTGGGGGAATTGCTGACTGTGTTGAGCAAAATGTGTCTACGGTTATAACATTCAGTTTGTGTCACTCGGATTTATAATATATTTTTATGTACGGAATTCTAATTTCGAAATAGGTAGTGATATGTTTGTTTCCCGTGGCCAAGTACCCTTTTGTTATCTGTAGTTTTCTTACTGAATGGCCAGTTTGTTTGACGTGGTCGCGCAGAGAGATCGCGTGACATTTTCGCTTAAACGGTTATATAGGCAATTCGTGTGTTAGGTACGACCTTGTTTGAGCGTTGCGCGCGATGATTTTGTACGGACGTGTATTTTGATCGATCCTGATGGTGTCGATGCAAATTCGATATTAATTTTTACATAACAGACAGCATGGAGTTAAAATTTAAGCGGAACAAGGTGACATCTTTTTTTATTACATCTAGTGTTGATACCCAACCGTCTGATATGGGGGGGGGGGGCTGATATCCGTGGCTATCGATGCTTGGGGGGTATCGAGTATTTTTTATACAATCCTATATAACACCAAAAAAAAAATTGAATATCAGGTTCGTTGTGGCTGTATCGAGTCACGTTCGATCCTTTTACGTGTAACTATTGACGGTGGTGGGTGGTTCTCCCCTAACCCTGTAAGGGTATAGTTTTGTTGGATTTGGGGAAACCACCCCAAATATTCCTTCTGGGCTTTGGGTAGTACCTTTGGCCGGGGTCGTTTTGATTGATTACTGCCTGGAAGGATAACGTATTAAACGGATTCTAAGCCGTAATGGCGTACACGCACGCTTTAGACCCGCCCGACATCCTTAGGCAAGTTTCTAATAACTTTCCATCACTAAATTTTACCAATTTAAGGGTACCACTGTAACTCTAACTATTTACTATGTTATTCGGCTACTCTTGGGTGAGGCAGTACAAAATTTGTATGGTTATTTTGTTTATATTAGGCTATGTTTCCTATCTTTCGATGTATTCGTTTAGTAGTAGTGATACTGAATTTTTCTTTTGAATATAACGTTCAAATTTTATAGTAATATTGTAGTACAATGCTGTACCTTTTCATTTACCTAACTAGGTTATTACCTACATGCCTTGGTTGTGTTTATTTTCTATGATAATTTGATAACGCAAATATTTTTGTACATGCGTATCATGAGTAGATATGACCTATTTATTATTAATATTTTTGCACAGTGTCTCGCTTGACTCTCGAATAAAAAATAAATGATGCACGACCTCCGCGAGAGGGATAATCGGAAAACGTCACTGTCCTTTTGAGTTGCCTACCAGTACGAAACTAAAAGGCAATAAAATGTACAGTGAGTGCCAAAAATGACAACAGGTTCGGAATACCTTGCCTCTTTAGAGATTGTTCTAAAATTATATATTTTTTAATTAACAATTAATTCATTAACATTTAATAACGAGTTCAAAGTTTAGAATTTTAGTATACAAAGTTAAATACCATTACTAGCTTACCAGTAGGCTCAGTAACAAATAGCTACAAATGTTACTCTGTATTAATGATTTATTAACGGAGAGGATTCCTGATACTTTAAAATGTCGCTGCCTTTAAAATTTAGACTTTGGTGTACAAGTTACCTAAATTTGAACACAATTAAGCTTAGTCTTAACCTCAGTAATAAATAGGCAAAAATAGTATTTCATACTTTTTAATGCCCTGCTTTTTGGCGGGTTACTTCTTTGAAAATAAAAATTTGTTGTGTCAAAAGATCAGCTTTAAATACCTGCAAAATACGATTTCTGTAAATAATCATTTCTAAGTTAAAATAAAAGACAGTTAGTTACCAAGTACACGAAACAACGCACTGACTTCGAATTTGTTAGTGTGTCTCTCTAACCCCCAGTAAACTTGCCTCCGTAAACTTTTAATACACAATATTTAAACAACAAAGGCTTTACAAAAAAATATACAACACCAGCTCGATAAACTCGTTATACCGACTTTAAAATCCTATGTACAATTTTGGTCGCCTTGCCTCTTTAGAGGTTATTCTAAAATTATATTTTCCATTAAAAAATTAAATGCTTTGGAACACTTAAACGCAAAAGGACTTTTAGGACCTTACACTCCTGGCAACAGCATTAAAAAGTTATTTAATTAATGAAACTTTTATTTTTTCGTTTTATCTTCTAAAGAAAGTTTTCTTAGTGGCAATATTTCATTACGCCTCTTTGATGCCTTCGAAAACCTAATAATACTTAAATAATAATTTCCTTCTCGTATTTTTTAGAACGCCTAATTTCTTTTTTTTAGAAGTTGTTTTCATGACTTATTATTTTTTAGTAGTAATTACTCAATAATTAAAATTCTACTAAAAAAAAAGGCTTTTGACAAAAGTTTCCTCGAAACATGTCATTCGTCCTCTAGGTGTGACCTGTGGAAAATGCACTTAAGTTCTTCAGCAGTAGCAACATAAACTACTAGCTGTAGCTGACACAAAAAAGTGTTTGAGTAAGAAACAAAAACATATCCACTTTCAGTATTTCAAGCCACCATCACAGAGCTTTGAAAGGAACTGAAGCTCTTTTTCATTCACAATTCCAAAGCTCTTTTATAAATGAATTTAAGCCCCAAGTCACAAGCTCATGTTTTAAAAAGGGCTTCAAGCCATGGACTTGAAATCCCTAAAAGGGCTTGAAGCCCTTTTTCAAGTCACAAGGCCTCAAGCCCTGCCCAGCTCTACTCTCTATTCATAATTTATTCAAAAAGAGAGAGGGGTCGTATACTTTAAAATTCTCCAAAGTCTAAAACAAGTTACATAAATTTAAATAAAATTGAGCTTACCCTTAATATCAGTAATAAATATGCAAAAGTACTATTTTATACTTTTTAGTGCTTTTTTTTGTAAAATCTGTTAATTGTGTTGAAAAAAAAATTATTATTTATGTCAAAAGATCATCTTATTCTGCACAAGCATTTGATAGAGTGTGCAATGGCGCACCGAAGGGGAGGCTACCGGGCTGCAGCGCCCTCCGAGCATATATATGACAAAAACAATATTTCACTAAATATTCTATTGCTAAACTAAGACAATTTTATTAACAGTGATTTTCATGATACCTATTAATGATATGTTTAATTTTAATTATGGTTCACACTCCCCAGTCGGTAGGTAGCAAAAGACAGACAAATTTGCGCGAAACCAAGGGTTGACAGCCCTTGGGGGGTGCATGACCTGCCTGTCGGATTACTGAGGACCGTGGTTCAGAGCCCACGTTAAACTGTAGAACCCGGGGCCAACGTAATAAAAAAATAACTTTTAATTTTAATTAACACTTTTTTATTTTTCTAAAACTTATAATTATTATTATAGAACAGAGTAACTGGCGTTCCCGAAAGGACCCGGAGTTCCGTTTTGCTTCTGAGCGCCTAACCCAAAAGGCCGTCACACGTGGTTTTGCATAATGCATAATTGCATAGTTAAGATGTTTCGGAGTTTTCGAGTTTTATTTTTAAAAAATGATCGAGCAACTGTTAAATGCATCCTCTTGTCCCCTATTACTTAGGAGTCGTCAAATATAAGTTTTTTCCTAAAATTATATATAAATAATAACAAAAAACAAGCTAGTATATTGACTTTCGTGTAATGTCTTGACAAAATAACGAATCACATCCATTACTTCAAAGTTTCTTGAAGTTATGCAGCTTTTGGGCGTGGCACCAAAAAAAATTCCACTTCGGCGATTAGTCAGCCCCCCCCCCCCGAATAAAATTTCTGGGTGCGTCACTGAGAGTGTGGTACAAAGATTTAAGATATAAGCTGAAAATTCTCCTTCTAAAACAATTTTTCAAATTCTTAGGTAGTATCTGACAGAATACAGAGTTAGTTAAGATAAAATATACATACCGAAGTTCAAAACTAAGTGTACTTATATGTATATGCAGTCTATCAGAAGTATGGAAAATATCCAGTAACTGATTTTTACCTACAGCGTAGAAATACCGTACAGTTAAGCGCAAATGAGTATCAAATATTTATCATAATTTTTTTACGTGAAATTATTGTTTTCAGTCACAAAACATGTAAACAAAATAGAAGTTATGCCTTATTACTTAGAATCAAATTTAATACCCAGTTTTTATTGGATTTATAAATCGTATATAATAACAATAACATTTAGTGTTACAAGCAAACTGTAATAATGTAAATGATTCCATTATTTGTCGGCAAATAGAACTTTTTGCCGTTCCGGCCCATTAAGGTTGTAAATAAAGGTAAATCATATACAGAGGAAATAATAAAATATTAAAAATAAGGTAAAAAAGTACAAAGTCCAACAAAATAGATGAAAGTACAAACTGGGAATATATACCTACGTTCAACTAAAACTACAATAACTAAGTATATTTTTACAGAAATTCTAAGCAAATTGCAAATGAGTGGTCTATCCAATTTGAATTGAACATGATGACAGAAATCCGTTTCAAATTATGTCTCTCAATCTCACTTTATTTCTATTTGTTGTCCCTCTCATCTTATTTCTCTTTCATATTTTGAAATTTTGACAACTAATAAAAAGTTAGGATATGGTTGGTTATTGGGGTAATACTTACAAAAAGTTTCCTTTTATAATAATAAAAAAGGTCATATAAATAGTTTTAATTAATTAATATCATCGATCCTCTATATGTAGCTAAAGCTGGTTGTCGGTCGATTTTTACATTTTTTTGAAAATTTCAAAATTTTAATATGAAATATCGATAAATATATTTCTCTTTTACTTAGGTATATATAAAAACTTTTAATTACATTAGGTAAACAAAAAATTATTTCTTTCACCCTCTACCAGCCCTTAAACATTAGAGTTAGGCCGCCCCTGCAATGCCTTGTTATTGGCACAGTCTGGCTGGCGGCTTTCCGTCGGGTGTTTTCGGTTTTTTGGTTATGTTTAATATTAGTACCTCTTACCTCTAGCCTCTCGTCGTAATTGCTTCGTTAAGCCGGCCGCACAATTTGGGGGTTAATTTCCGGGGGTAAATTGGGTCATTAAAAAAAAAATTTCAAGGTCATCGTGTAGGGTGTCAAATGAAAGCTTATTGAAGCACAAATTTAACGATAATAATAATATGATGTATTTTTTTATTTCATTTTTTTAAACATTTTTGGGGAAAAACGCTTAAAAATTGCTGTCTCCCACCCTTATCATCAGAAGGATATCTCGAAAAAATCATGAACATTGAGAATTAGGTGTAGATTGAGCAAAAATTATCAGGGTTGAAAAATTCTACCGCGGTCAATTGTTATAAACAATTGAATTGTTTATTTTCTTATAACTGCTGAACCATTGGATTTAGAGAAAAAAAATTTTGACAAAAAATATTTCTCATGATGCAACGAACAACTTTTGTTTTTACACATTTTTATAAATTTTTAATAATGGCGATCGCGATGTGATACGCCATTGGTGCCGTCGGCGGCGTGTAGCGCGGCAGATGGGCGGAGGTCGGGCGGCCGAGATTTGCTCAGGTTAAGTGAGGGGCTGATGGCACTTAACACTAATTATTGTACAAGTCTAGCTTGCACTTGACCGATTTCTTTTTATGTGGTGGAGTCAAATATTGCAGCGTCGCTAAAAGAACATTTTTAAATACATAGGAAAGTAATATTTTATGTTATGTAGTATTTTTTTAAGTATAATGCGTTCTTAGCAATTATAAATTATTAATATGATATTGTTGTGAGAACTGTAGCATAATTTATTTATTTTTTTAGTTAAACAAATTTAAAACATAATATTCCCTTCAAATATAAAATTTTGGCAACGTCGCATGTGCGGGCGCGCGTACGGTCAGGTTTTTGGGTTTAGTTGTGTGGTTAAACCAAAAAAAAGTATTGAGTGTGTCTCTAGACTACCCCGGAAGTCACCAGTTCCAATATATGCACCCTGTATATTATTAACTAGCCTTTATGATGTTATTATCTTACGCTAGCTCCAATTTTTAGAATAATATAGTTTACTATATAGAGTGATTGACGACTACGTTTCGATATTTACAAGGACCATGATAGAATCTTTAGCAAGTGAATTAATACTCGCATCAGTTTTTGAGAAGGATCTCATTTCATTTTTCATTTGTCTCTCTCAGAAATGAGGCTTCTCAAGAATCCTGTAATTTTATTGTACACTAGGGTTTGCTTACATCTTTTCGTATGATATTTTTGTTAGAAAATTGAAATACAGGTTGCATTAGCCCAAAATATTAGGTATTTTTGAAATTCAACAAAATAAGCGTACATAAAAACCCTAAATTCAATTTGCTTTAGAAAAAATCTTGCGTAAAAGTAAGCAAAATTCAAAAAGAAATAAATCGCCATTTAAATCTAATTTTCGTTTCTGCGGTACCTTGAAAGTTAAAACAACAATTTTCTAATCGTTATTCCATTACCTACCTTCCATCTAAAATTTTTTTTGTAGCGCTTTACAAGAAAAGAAAATATTTTATTTTCGAAAATATCCACTTTAAAAGAATATCTATTAAAGCAGCTAAAAACTCCACAAAAGCGAAACCGTAAATACGTACTTTACCTTGAAAAACGACGCTAACTCGAGGTTGCCGCAGAAATACGTACATTTAACGTCGGTAATGTAAAAAACAAACCTAACCAAAATGAAAGAGATTGAAACTGTTTTCCATATAAATGAAAATCTTGAATGGAGAAACACATAAACCAGGTAAAAGCAATACAAGACCAAATTTTCTTTCCCACGTTGCAGCTGTAACGTTTGTTTATGTAAATTTCTGTAGAGAAATTTCAGTATTTAAAATTACCTAATTTAGAAGCACTGCATCCATACAACGTGGAAAGGAAAACGTCGACACCCTTAATATCATTGGTACTCGGACATATCGGCGTCAGTATTTTTGTGTTTTTAAAAGGTAATATTTTTTTTTCAATTGTGGTCTTTGATCGAATAAAACCTAATAATAATATATTATCGATATAATGATATTGTGACGAATGTCAAAGGAAAGTTTGTAGATAACTATTATTAGTAAAGCTGTGCAAAATTACTGTTTCTCCAGTGTAATTAACATTATGTTTATTGATTGGTACTGTAGTGGTATAAATAAAATAAAGGTTGCTGAATTATCTCTGTGTACAGGGTGTTCCACTATAAATGCCCCCCCCCCCTTTAACTTTTTTATTAAATGTTCTAGAAAAAAAAATTACACATTATATATAGTAACAGGACTGTTACTAGAAATGAAGATGAAGAATTAGAAATCCTTTTATATTTTCAAGGTATGGTTATTTCTCTATTTATTAATTTTTTGACAAACTGTAAATGCATAAGTATACTAGTCAGTTGTATTATTAATTCTAAAACTGTTGGAAAGATTCACAGAACTTTAAAACAATACAAATTCAAACCGTTTAAGCCGACAAAAGTCCAAGTTAACAAACATTTGAAATTCTGCAGAATTATGTTAGAAAAACTTGAAAGGGATCCAAATTTCTTCAACAAAATATTGTGGAGTGATGAGTCCTGCTTTAGCACTGCAGAAATTTCAAACAGAAAAAACATACATTATTGGTCAACCGACAATCCCGAAAAGTTTTTTAAAGCAAAGCATTCTGATTGCAGGTCTGTAAATGTGTGATATGCATGGGATCGATAATATTTACCTTGACATGCTTCATAACGACAACGAAAATTTTATTGATGACTTACCTTTAAACGAAGGGCAAAGAATTATTTCTCAACGATCGGAATTGTCTTGATTTTCGTTTAAAATTTTTAAGAGTGTAACAACTCGAATGTGGGGTGCGTACTATAAATCAAAAAAGACAGAAAATAACTAAAAAAAGGTAGTATTTTATTCTTCTATTATTTCGATAAAAATCAGAGTAAATTACTGAAACGTAAAAAATGTTTTAATAGACTATCTATCAAATAAATATCTCTTCGTAAGCCAGTATGTTACAAAAATCCTTTGAAAAAAAATCCGAGGGGTCCGTAAAATACCAAAAAAGGACGAATCGAATAGATCGCATTCCGTATAAAATGTGACGACTTTTATGCCAAGCGATTTTGGGCGAACAAAAGAAATCGCTTGTGCGATATAAAATATCACCAGCCCGTAATAGCGACACCTTTGAAGTATAGGGCCGTTTAGTTAATATCTCGCGCCAAAAACTTGAATTTATGGCCTTAATAGTTAATAACGTCGGTAATCTGTTATATTTCCTAGGACGAAAGATGACGCTCGTATTTTCATCTGAGGCATTAAATTTTATGTCTGTTCTAATCTATAGTTGTATAGAAAATGTACACAGAAAAAAAGTACTGTAAATTTATTCCTGATAATATCTGATTATTGGTGTAAAAGTAGTTTATAAAATTACATTGGCAATGTGTACAGTGACGGCATAAAGTCCCTCATAGATTCGAAATTAGTTGAAGGAAAAAAATCGAAAAAATGTTAAGACCCGCCAATTTTTATTTTTAATTGCGCATTTTTTGACAAAATAACTGATTATTATTAATCTAGTTTATAAAAAGGGCTTCGTGATTATTCCTAAATATTGTTAAACTTGACTGAAATGCAAAGAAATGAAATTTTAATGATTCTAGGATATGGAGACCGAATCCGGACGCAATTGCATGTTTGTCAGCTTTTTAATTATAAATACCCGGATCAGCAGATATTTCAATCCAGAGTTAGTAGAATAGAATAGAAATTTAAAAACTTTAGACATGTAAGAGACCTTCCAAGGTCGGGCAGACCTGCATATTCGGAAGACATAAAAGTACATATTCTTTTTCAGTAGAAGAAAATCCTCATAAATCTACCAAATTGTTAGCTCTCGATAACCAAGTTGAAGCAACTTCTGTCAGAAATATTTTAAAAACTAATAAATGTCATCCCTACAAAATAAAGCTATTACATGAATTTAACGAAGACCATTTCATATATAGAGTTATTCGCATTACCATATTTTTTAGTACTCGAGGTCTGTCAAATATTCCTTCATTAGCAGTATAAAGAATAGTTGAACAGTATAAAAAATGCGGCAAAATTATAGTATTGTGTACTGTTTTTCTTGAAAATAAACTTAAATTTTGACTGATTCTTTTAAAATAATACTTTTTTGCAATTTTTGATATAATATTTTCAA
The DNA here is from genome assembly GCA_963971165.1 of Philopedon plagiatum. Taxonomy (NCBI): domain Eukaryota; kingdom Metazoa; phylum Arthropoda; class Insecta; order Coleoptera; family Curculionidae; genus Philopedon; species Philopedon plagiatum. The sequence goes on from OZ020195.1 coordinate 11,415,999, forward strand.
TATGATTATCAAGCTTTAATTTAGAATCAACTGTTGTCCCCAAATATTCAAAACATGGAACTATTTCTAATTTTTCACTATCAATATAAATAGTATCTATGTTTTCACTGTTTATATTATTTCCAACTTTCATAAATTTTGTTTTTGAAACATTTAGTTTTGTTCTATTTACTTTTAACCAGTTTGATATAGCTTTTATTTCATCATCATTTAGAATTTCCATTCAATTAAATATATCTTTACCCTTAATACAAATTACATAAATAGAACACCTGATAGCGACTTTTTTGTTTCGCATATTAACTAGAAGAGAAATCGAAAGATATTTGTAATTTTACACGATGCATTGATCCTTTGGTAAATAAGGTACGTGCGTGATCGTGTGTATCCAATTTTTCTAGAAACATGTTTATATATGTTTTGAGTTAGGTAATAGCTTATCCTCATAATTTTATTTTTATTTAATACTCTTAGTTTATGTTTATCAACCAGAAATAAAAAAACTAGCCTTGCTCTTATGCGGGATAATTTTTGAATTACTCAGTAGCCTGTTGAGGTAAATATTATGAATTGTATGATGCCTACATTATACATGTTATCCCTGTTGTTTTGTAAATATAAGTTACATGTGCTTGTTCCATTAAATGTTGTTTTTGTTTATGTTTTGTTGGATTATTGGCTGGCTAGGCATTTACCCAGCTTTAAATTAGGTAAACAGCCAGGTGCGAAATGAAATGCGTCAAAGCATTATACTTCTACAATGCTTTATCGCCTTACATCACACATTAAAAATGTTATGGACTACATATTGAGAGACGCAGAGAAGCCGGCCGAATAAGAATATAGCGGTTTTCTGACAGAAAATCTGACAGTGTTCACTGGAAGTCCCCTTTCCTAATCGCCACACGATCATGTACTGTCGTGTGGTTCTTACCTTTTACTATATTTAATGTCACTTATACTCTGACTACTCCCATGATTTCTATTTTGAATTATAATTGGTTATTTGCTTTTGTTAATTCTAAATCAAATAACCAAGAGACAGAATGTCTCTACTTGTCACAGAATAACCAATAATTTTCATTTGACATTATTTTTTACTCTGTTGATAAATCGTATGAACCTTGTCTGACAAAAATCGACACGCATTAACCTACTTTTTATGAAATAAAATATTCACCTATTCAAATAAAGCTCATTGCAAGTTTGATGCCTACATAATACTAATATCTCTCAGCTTTTTCCCCCTAAAAACCTTTTTAATATTAGATTTAGCACGCCAAGAAACAACGTCTGTCGTTGTCGGCAACGGTTTCTGACTTGTGAAAGCTTTCGTGACCAAAACAATATCACACCCCCCTTCAACCACCGCAACAGACCACCACCGTTGTAAAAGTTTCGGGTAGCCTTGGAAACTTATTCAGGGTTATAAATATTTACACAATTTTTTGGCAATAAAACGTGCTATAAGTTGTTTGAAAGACATTTAAAAAAACTAGACTGAGACAAATTTTGTTTAGGGATTATTCTTTTCATTTTATTTATTTGATTTACGTGAATTATTTATTTACAAATATTTTAGTGCAACAAATATTAAATTAACATAGATATTATATAGGATATTGTCACTATTATGGCCAATCAATACAGGTGCCCATCTACCCTCCTGTTTGTATGAAATGTATGAAATAAATTCTGTGGCTTGGTGCAAGAAAGGCCATTGACTGTTTTAAGATAAAGAGGTTTTATCAACTTTACCCTATTACATCAAGAATTTTGAAACCCGTATTATAGCCTATGTTAGTAGTTATCATTATTCTGGACATACGCACTGTGGTAATGAGGCAGTGATTTCGTTAGTTCATAGTGTCATCAAAGACTGAATAGTTTTGTATTGTATTGTCTTTTAAACGAAATATGTGGTGGGTGACAGCAACACCTGAAAATAAACTCTCAGGAGGATTGACAGTCCATGTCACCAAGCTGTCACGTAGGGAGGAGGAGCAGGAGTTTTTACTATTAACAAATTAAAATCATTTAGATTTTATTTTATATAATATACATATATATTTAGTAAGACTATTATGTGTGAAAATTACAAACTCATTTCATTAAAAAACGGCAAAAGCTTATGCTAATTAAAAACACTCCTACTGTACATTATTTAGCCTCGCACAAGTTCCTAAAACTGTTTTAGTAGTATTAGAAGGTAGCATTATATTAATTTAGGGAAAGCACGCCTAGCAGGAACAACATCTGTCGTTGCCGCCAACGATTTCGGGATTGCAAATGCTTGCGTGACCAAAACAATATCACACCCCTCTAAAGCACCCGCAACATATAACCCTTACGAAAGTTCCGAATGACCTTGATTGTTATTATAAAATGAAATTGTTACAAAATATATTGTTCAATGACCCATATTAAGGGTACTGGTTACGATTATTATAAGTTACCATATGCCTGTTAGTTGTGCCACGGTCGTCCACGGTCGACTTTAGTATTTCGACTACATAGTCGGAGAATGAAAGGAAGAAATAGATGGGCATTCTACTTCCGTCGAATAACACTGTAAGTTGACTTCGGGAAATGCAGTTTACTTACACCTTACTATTTGCGGTTTAACTACCTAATCGTTTGACTTAAGTTGGGTTAAACTTAATCCAAGCTCACCGTGATTGAAGGTCAGTATCGTTAAATTTAAATAAACATCAGGCGCGGCCCGTCCATAAGGTCATTTGGTCAATGACCCACCTAAAATTTTCAATGATCTACCTAATAATTTATTGCTCCGAGCTGGGTCATATTTTAAATTGATCTTATAGGTTTATACGGACGATATAAATTCATTAAAACTAAGAGGGAAACAGACATACGCGCTTTAGGAAGAAAGAGACACAATTGGTCGACGGCCCACCAATAATATCTGGCCACCCACTATGGAAATACTCTCAAACCGCCCCCTAACATATACTACTTCAAAATATTTGGTTCGGAAAAAAAACTAATTAGGTACCTAATACGCGCATTGTATTAATAATATTAATTAGCGGTTAAACATAAAAAATTATAAATACGATTTCTGTCAGGCCAACGCTAGACATCAAATTTAACGGTATCGGACCTATTTTCTTACATAACCAGCGTAGTCCAGAGGTACAATCTCAGCGAGTTGATCAGAGGGTCGAGGGTTCGAATCTGTGTTGGGGCAAGAACTTTTTTAATTTTTTGTTATTTAAAACGATTTCGGGATTGCAAATGCTTTCTAAAAGGTGTATTGGCAACAAGTTGTTCCTCGATAAAATATGTTTGAAATTGTTGGCAATCTCATATTTACTACAGCACGTGCGTAGACCGTATTACTATGTCTAGTCGCCAGCATTCTATTTATTAAAGAAAACGGAGTTTCGGCAGCGTTCCTAATTCTATTTTACGAATAATCATACTTTTAGCTCAGAATTTTGTTCTGTTTATATTCTGGGCTTTTAGTACAAGGAGCGACATCTATTGAGGAGATGCTAAACTTACCAAAATGGAAGCCGCTAAAATCTACTAATCAAGAGTATTAAAACACATAGAAAAAAGCCATAAACATCTAGAGTAGTAATGTTCAATATTCTGCAGTACCTATTTTATGATTTTTGCAGTGTTTATTTGTAGGTAAATAATTTCTTGGCACAGTATTAAAAAACCTTTCTTAATTAAAAAAGTGTATTTTGCGTGTTGCGTTGATATCACTAGTTGCCTACAAAATTTTGACCCACCTGTAAAAAAATTCACGGGCCGCGCCTGAATAAACATATTTGACTGTACGTTTATTTTTTTGTTACAATAAATTGCAAGTATTTGTAACGAAATTTTTAAAACAAATAAGCGGCCATCTATCATAGAAACATCAACTTTCAGCAAATTTCCGAATTGTCCTTAAAGAAATTTCGTTTCGGTCATTGTTAAACATTCCTTTTATTCAAATGTAATGTTTCTATTCCATGAAATCTCCTAACCTCTAAGAAATAATGAAGAAAATAAATTAACACCGGAATTCATGATATACTAGCCATTATAAAACATCCTTATATACATGACATGTGACGTCACATTGTGCAAATTTTGAATTTTGGATTTTTTTAATAAACAGCAACATAAATGGATAGAAACAACCATTATACATATTTAACTAATGTACAGAATACAAAAAAAAATTCAGGTTTATTTGGATTATATGCATAGTGGCGCACCTGGGGGGGGGGGGGGCTGCAGCCCCCCCTCTGACGAACATCCTAGAGACACAAAAATTAAGAAAGGGCACTACTAAATGTAGAAATCCACCCAATTACATTATTAAGCCCCCTCCAAGACCAATCAGCCCCTCCCCCAAGACAAAATCCTGGGTGTGCCCATGATACATATTCCCTATTCAGACAGAGCTGGAAATTAGCATGCTGTCACGACAAACAGTTTGAAAGTACCCTGTTTATTAGTTGAAATAAATTTATTGCGATTAATCTGGAATCGTGAAAAGATCCTCATATGACAATGCGAATAAATCAGTATGTTTAAAATTTAATCCGTCATAAGTCAGTATCACAGCCCTATTATTGTTGTTCGCAATTATAAACAGCTGACCCCAATAATTATTCACTCATTTTAACGGCTCATTTTTACCCCTGGTGCAGACAAAAAAACATTTTACGGATTTTTAGAGCCGGAATAGCTTTTGAAGGCCATTTTTTATAGGATATGTGTGTGTGTTACGCCGGTTTAAAGAGGGTGTAATATTGTTTTGGTCACGGAAGGTTTTGTGAATCGCAGAAGCAATTTATTTAAGCTTTTGCAGAAAAAAAATGTTTTTTGGTGTTATTTTTAGGCGCAGTATATGAAATTGACAAATTATGCCGTCTACACTATTAGATAAAAGTAAAGAAACAAAATAAAGGAAGATAATAAAATCTTACTTTACTTACTTAATCGTATGCCTTTATACCGTCAGGTGTAAGGGGGAGGGTAGAGTTCCGCATTTCCCTCTCCATCCTTTCCTGTCCTGTGTGAGTATTTTTTATGTCATTTCATTCCATCCCCCTTTTTTGTCTCTTCTCTTATACCGTCGTTCCAAGTTTTCCTAGAACTTCCCTTTCGTGTACCTCCTTGCACTCGCGTTTCATACTTGATCTTCGTAATTCTACTTTCCGGCATACGACACACATAGCCGAACCATCACGACTGTCCCACCATTATTATATCCTTTATTGGTTTCCCATTTAACTTTTGTCTCTACACTTCGTTCCTTATTATCATTTCTTTGTTTTCCCATATATCTTTCTAAGAAATTTCAAATTTATAGCATTTATTCACCATTTGTATTTTTCTGCTAAAGTCTATGTTTCGCTACTATAAGTAATTGTTGGTATAACTACGCTTTTTATTACTTCTAGTTTAATTTGTTGAAGTATTTATTTTTTAACAAAAACAAGGTTTTCATACTGTTGTAAATGTTTCCTGTCTTTTCTATTCTTTCGTTGATTTACCCATCCATCCTTTCGTCATTTTCTGTTACTGAACCCAGATATTTGTAGCTGTGCACTTGTTCTATTGCTTTTCCGTGTATTTTTATGTTATGTACTCTACCTGTTCCTGCAAGTATCACTGTTTTCGTCTTTTCTATATTATCTTCATTTTTATTTTACTCATTTCTCTATTCAATATCTCTAGCTTTTGCTGTAAGTCCTTTTCCGTATCTGCCAGGAGTACCATGTCGTCTGCAAACATCAGCTCTCTTATTTGTATCTGCTTCATTTTCCAAGGTCTCAGATTTAAGCTTTTAATTTTCTTTTCTGCTTTACTCCCATTTTTGTTATACATTCTCTTGACTCCTTGTTGTTTGTTCCTAATATGTTGGTATTGTCTCTATACGTGGCATTTACTATTGTTATTAAATTCTTAACCACTTTTCTTTTCAGTAATATTCTCCATATATCCGCTCTTTGTATTCGATCAAAAGCCTTTTCAAGGTCTATAAAAACATATGAATATCTCTGTTTTTGTTTATGAGTTTTCGCTGACTTTTCTTATTATGAATACTAGGTCCTGTGTATTCCACCCACCCCTGAATCCACATTGAGATTCCTCCGTGGTTGGTGTAATTCTACTTCTTATCCTCTTCTCAATTATTCTAGCCATAACTTTTCCTAGAACACTAGACAAGGTTATGCCCCTATAATTGCTACACTTCTTTTTATCTCCTGTCTTATATATCGGAAGTACAATTCCTGAATTCTAATTCGTTTGGCACTCTTCCACTTTCCATAATCATATTCATTCATTGCTTCATAATTAAATTGCCTTGTTCCTTCCTTTCCCATATATTTAATCATTTCTGGTGTTATGTTATCTCCTCCTGCTGCTTGACCCAGCCTTATCCTACCTATGGCCTGGACCACCTCTTCCTCCTTTTATTTGATATTTTTCTACTACCAACAACAAGATACAGCTTAGAATAAAACATTGTGTATGAATGACATACCAAACATATACATCATACAAACTATAGTTTATAGAAGTTCATAGCCTTGAGGAGCTCAGCGCAGGTTGATACCCGTCTGTATAGTCATGACAGCTTATAAACTAAAGAAACGAAAAAGAGACAGCAAATATTTCTTGCTTATTTAATAACAAAAACTGTTAACATAGATACGATTTAAAAGTAAATGATTCTTCCAACGAAAGGGTAATAATTTTTCAAAAAATATAAATAAAATACCTTCGTATTGTTTAAGATTTTCCTTAAAAAGAATGCGGGCTAACTGATCGGACGAAAGCTGGGTCTATATGACTTATGTTTTAATAAAAGTTTTTTTTTAAATTTCAACCATGCCATGCAAAGTCAAAGAAAATTACTGCACTTTTTGACATTTAACTGTAGTTACATCCCATTTGATAACATTTTAAATCTTACATATATTATAGTGTTATTTGGTCATGCTTAACATTGCAACACGCAAAGGGGAAATAATTTTACCACATTATGTTGCTTTTCACTGTTATTATCAACTTAAATTTAGAAATATTTTTGTATTATTTGTTTTTCATGTTCAGAAATTCAAATTTATTAACGTTTTCTTACATTAAGCAATGCAAGTTCTAATCGACGATTCTGCTTTTAAAGTAATATTTGGGTATCTTTTAGTAACCATAAGGATATTTTACCTTGATGGCGATTATGTTGCCATTTGTATCAAAAAGACTGTTTTACTTTACATCTAAAAAAGCCATTTTTAGAAAAATATATATTATACAATGGAGTATTGACAAGTACTGAGCCTACCATATAAAACGCCACAATATTTCATAACAAACGTTCACTTATTCAACATAATCTCCTTAATTTATTAAGTGTAATTTTTTACTTATTTAAAAATTTTTAGTTTAAAAATTGTAGGAAAACTTTCTTTTTTGATGGGAGCCCATTGGCCTTAATTTATATATAATTTTTAATTCCAAGTAACAATTTATTATTATATTACATGTCCTAAAATAAAAATGAAGGGTAGTTATTTCTTGGGGCAATTTTGGATTTTTACATCTTTTGGCAGCTCTGTATAAGCAGAACTTTCCATATAATAATAATAAAAATCCCCTTTGTTAAAAACTTTCCAAGACACGCTGCGCTGTATAAAAAATTGTTTCCTGCTAAACAGTAACCTTTTATGCTAGACTAAGAGCTTTAGCTTCCGGTATAATATACTTTAACTCTTGTTATTTTAATGGATTTCAGCAGAAGCCCAACTGTAAATTAAAACGTCGTTAGCATAAAGGTATAATAATTAAAAAAAACTGGTTGAATTCAAAGTTGTTTCTAAACAAATTTCAATTCGGCGAAAAGGGGAGAGCTGCGTTATGCCGTTGAAATTAAAGTTTTAATAGTGTTGTTTCAGTTTTCAACGTTTGGCTAAATATTATTTTCAGCGGGCTACAACTTGGTCCGGAAATGGGGTCTATCAGAACTTTATTAAACTGCGAATAACAAAATCTGACGAAACATGTAAAATAGAAAACTGGTTGGGTAGGAAGTTTTTGTTTTTTTTTCTAATATATATATATATATATATATATATATATATATATATATATATATATATATATATATATATATATATATATATATATATATACACTGAAAAAATCTTGATCTAATTTGAAGATTAGAGTATTCTTGGAAAAGTAGCCATACACGAAGCGCTACTATTCTTGTGTCAAGCGAAAATTCTTAGTGCAAGTAAAGGCTAATCTTGAATCTACAAACGTTCTATTCTTGGCATCCAAGACAATAGTAATATTGGTTTAAGGACTGCTACTGTTCAGTCCAGAAGAAGGGTTAGTTTAAGATGAAGAATAGGAGTACAGTTATTTTAATTGGTAATTTACATTGTCTCAAGAATAACTAAAGTTATGGCAAACAGTTTATATACATTGACATTGAACAAAGAGATACACTTTTCTAGCAAAAGAAGTTAGTCTTCGTGGAAATACGTAATCCACTGATATCTTAGCGATCCTTTGGCGAAAGCGCTTTTTTCTTTCTCCAACCCTTTTAAAATCCTCCCCTCTACCCTAATCCACTAGTATTTTCAGTTCCCCTTTGACGAAAGCGCAAATATGCCTTTTGGACACTCACCCTTCTAATCCACTGATATCTTAGCGATCCTTTGGTGAAAGCGCTTTTTTATTTCGCCATCCCTTTTAAAATACTCCCCTCTACCCTAATCCACTAGTATTTTTAGTGCCCCTTTGGCGAAAGCGCAAATATGCCTTTTGGACACTCACTCACCCTTATGCAATATAGGGGAAGGAGGCATTGACACTATATATGACCTTACACCACCTTACACAATTCTCCTTACACACACACCCCATCAGTGCCTTTCTGACACCTTGACCACACTCAATATACGTCACTGATAAATAGTTCTACTTCTCCGGGTGTGTATTCATTTCAACACCGGAGTTAAGTTAAGAAAAAGTTGAAATAAGGATTACTATACTTGGGTTGAGGTTACCTACTTTTACATTACGACCGTATTGCAGTTCGTTTAAGAATTGCTACACTTATTTCAAGTTTATTTGCTTTTCTCTCAAGCGAAGAAAGTTCTTGTTTCAAACATTACAATACTTAGTTTACTCGTCTTTACTATTGAAAGAAGTATAGATGTGCGTATTGTTTTAAGAAAAACTTGCCTTTTGGAAGGACTATACTTGCTCTTGCGGATATACAAGACTAAGCTATCCTTCACTGAAGACTATTACTCTTGACTCTAGTATAGCTTTTAGAAAACTTGGAATTTTCTTTGGTCGATATAGTTAATATATTGTCCGTAAATGCAAAAGCTTTAATTCTTTCGCTAGTGCAAAGCACAAGACCGTAAAACGACAAATAAAATAAAGTAGGATTATTCTTTTTGATTCTGGTCTGGGTGTCCTCCTGCTATAGCGATTTCTGGGCCCTTACCCTTCATCAGGCAGGCTCACACCCAGAGTGGCTGACGAACAGACCACTCTTTGACCAGAATCAACAAGAGAGACCTTATATCCAAAACGTTCGAAAAGGATGGGTAAGAAGTAGTGGCTCGCACCAGACTACTTTTAGGTATGTTGCTCCAAAACTTTTGGTTGCTAACATAATAAGGAAAATAACGTCGAATTTCTTCGACAGTACAAGTGCACCACTGTACGATAATATAAGGAGGTTTTTCTATATATAAATATATAGAAAATGGGGAATTTTCTTTGGTCGATATATATTTAATATATTGTCGGTAAATTCAAAAGATTTAATTCGACGGAAGACCCTAAAATGACAAATAAAATAAAGTAGGACTATTCCTTTTGATTCTGCTCTGGGTGTCCTCCCGCTATCGCGATTTCTGGGCTCTAGTATTTTTAAGTTTTCGCGCCAAACAGACAGACAGGCAAACCGACCAGCATGGGAAACCATGTTTTTCAAGGTCTTGGGACTTCAAAACGCGAAGGAAAAAAATGTCGATAGGTGTCTTTTTGACGAATACAATATTTACTACCTCTGGTGAGAGAAGGAAAAAGATCATTTAATTTGGTTCTATAAATAAACAGTCTTTATTGCAAATTCTGTGACTAATAAAGCAATATTAACAAATTAAAATTTTAACCAAAAATCTTGATTAGAAACATGTCAGCCAATCTCGAATTTTCAGACATTCTTGTTCTAATTTGGGAGAAGAAGATTAAATCTGTTGCTCTTACAATGTGTTAACTTTAACTATAAATTAAATTTCTTATACTGCCGAAGTTCAGAGAAGCTTTCGCTATAAAATTTTCTGAATTCCATTTGGGACGGAAACAAACGGAAACTTAAATTCTTACTTCATAAAATTTTCTTGATGCTAAGTCAGACTGCAAATTAACAAAAAAAAAATAACAGACGAATAGGGTCCTTGGAACATCTTCGGAACAATAAATTGATTGTTTTTATTATGGCGGGTTGTGGCTAGTTTTCTTCCGAATCGCTTTAATGCATTTAATTTTTTGGGTACTATATTTGCGTAGTTAATATCTTTATGCTGATTTTCTCTCGTAAATATTATTTTTACCTTAGTGTACCAGGTGAAGATGACAGACATTTCCTGACGTTTAAAACTTTATGGACACAATTTTTTCTAAACAAAAATGTGTTGTGAGAAAGTTATAGTCATTTCCATTCAGATTCACTAAGAAGGTTTAAGATTTAGTACTGGTTTAAATTAAGACCTTATAGTTGGTCAGTTATGTTTTGACAGGTTTTTGTCCTGTCGTTGTTAATAAGTCGTCATTAAAGACTAATGCATTATTCTGAGATTTCAGCGACTTGGTTGGTTTCCAAATGATTTTTATCGTGGAGCGAGTTGCTGTAATAAATTTAGTTCTATTATTGTTGAAAGTAAGCACTAAAATCGCCATTTTCTTTAAAAATTTGCGAAAAACCTCAGAAATAAAGTCTTTCTATAAAACTTAGTTGTCTTATTCTTACACTTGTCAGTTTAAAACTTTTAGTTGTCAAATTAGACCGGACTAGCGTTGGAGAACCTGGCTGTTCATTTTTTTAAATTCTATTTTAGGTTAAAAAATTCAAATGACTATAACTTTCTACTAACACATTTTTTTCTCTTGAAATTTAAGAATAATAATTATCGACAATTATCGACGTTGTAAAATTTGTTAAGATAAAATAACAAATAAAATACCTAAGCGTGCTAATTTTTTTCCCAGGTGGGTCGATTCAAAAATTTAACTTTTTTTCGCTAATTATAATTTTTCTTCCTTAACAAAACATTCCTAGTAGGCTCACTATTAAAAAACCTGAACTTGGCATGGGTTCCAGAAGTAGCAACAGAGATATACAACTTTAAAATTTCACGGGCCGCGCCTGAAGGCCATACCTTATGTTGAGTCCTTAGTTTTTAAAACTTTCCCTAAAATGGAACAATTATCTAGGTCAAGATTATTTCTTTATTGGGCTGCTCCCCTAATGAGCATTTCGAAATATTCGCCATTAAGGAAATTAGGTAATTGTTCCTAGAAGGCGACCCAATTTTAATTAGTTTTCTGTTTCAATATAAACGCTGCAAAGAACCCTATTTTATATACGTTAATTTTGCAGCTTTACACTGACGCTATAAATTATGCAGTATGCTTTGCAATAAAAAGGAAATTTTCAATTATACAGAATACCTGGTATAATATATTTACGTAATTAACAGTATTTTGAGCAGCAAAATAATTACTGCAGTGTTACTTAAGTACAGTGAAACTTCTCAACAGCGGACGCTACAGGATAAAAAAAATGGTCCGTTGAATAGAGGCGCCCCTTGTGCAAAGTCGTTCGATGTCGAACCTCGGAAAAAATCAATTTTATGTAATGTAATTTTATTTTTCGTTGACGCCCGGTATATATATATATATATATATATATATATATATATATATATATATATATATATATATATATATATATATATATATATATATATACCGGGTGCCAACGAAATCATTTTACATACCCTAATTTTGTTCATATTAAAAATATATATTTTATTTTTCGGTTGAAGCTTTTGTTGACAAAAACACATTTTCAGCCATAAAAAAACCTTAAACATCGATTGTGGTTTCTCCGGAAGCGAGTTTAAGTTTTTTATTTTAAATGGCAACCTACCGAACCGGAAGAAAGAAGCGAAATTAGCAGTGACCATTATTCAAGTGACAATATATAAAATGATCTACCTATTTGTTCATTTCGTATCATTTGGGATTGAAAAAAAAGAGTCGGGTTTTGCTTGTGTGTTAAATTCTTTCTCAGTGAATTTGAAGCCAGCAGGAAGTATCGTGGAATTTTAATGATGAGTGAGTGCTAAAACCATGTGCTGAGTGTCAGTACTCCAAGGCTATGGGAAGTATCTTAGAATTTTGATGACGAATAAGTAAATGTCAAAAGAGCTAATCGTTGGATTTAATTAATTAGAAAATGAAAAGAAATAGGAATATGAACACTTTAAGCTTGGAAACATTTCCCTAGAAAATAAATTTGAGCCATACAGTCTTTTCCAGGGTAAAGATATGAAGAGGGTCTAAAAAACACCATTAAGTTTTTATTAAATACCCAGGGAATATTAATTTTTTACAGTTTTTCTTTAAACCCTTTGGTTTTTAACACCAATGTTTTCAAACCTGTATTTAAAAGAAACCTTGTTAAGAAAAATATTATTAATAACAGTATGATCAACTTCGGTAGTTATTAAAAAATAAAAATCCCCTCCGACAAAAGAAATTTTGTCGGTTTAACTGTCCTTGTTTTGTAAAATTTATTTTGCTAATGAAATTCACCTTAAATTTTTCAAATTTCTTTAAACGAAGACCTGATTTTTTTCTTGATAATACCTTAAGATCTTTAGTACAAAATAAACAGGGGCTTTTTTCAAAGGGATTCACTTTTTAGAATTTAGAAGGTATCTACAAGGATATTTACGAACGAAAATTAAAATAAGGCTCCCCAATTTTATCTCTGTATAGACATAAACCTTGACTTCGGTGCCTTGTATTAAAAATAATATCTGAAAATTCGGTATATAAAACAGAATTTTAGTATTTAGTATACATAAAACTAATAACAAAAAATATTGAATAATTTGCCGTAAATTAAATAATTTCCTTATGAATGAATATCTTTAATTAAGTTTTGTTTTTAAAACTTGTGAAAATGGCCTACCGGCTTGGGAAATCTAATTTGCTTATACAGTGAGAACGTAAAGTTTCCTTTTTTCCTGTTTATTTAACGATGTTTTTATAAATTTGTTTAAGACTTATTGTAGAAGGTTGCTCAAAAACCCTGGCACATGCCAATATTAGCAATTTTTAAATTTTGCGATCAATTATATATTTATGGTATATTGAATTAGATACCAATGCACTGACACACTCTATTCCGTATTGCACAATACAAACTCGGTTTCTTCCAATGATTAGTTTATCATTTTGAACCAATAGGTTGTAAAATTACTTGAAATATGAGGTTTCATTGATTTTTAATAGGTCGTTTACATATATTTTATTTATTTGATGCATTTTATTCTAAATTCAAGACAAAATATAAGATTACTTTCAGTAAAAGTTTATTTGTAAGAATTTGCGTCTAATGTAATCGAAATACATATTATTATTGTTCAATTACAACAGTTATTAATTTAATGTAACTTCTAATAGAAAAAAAAACATTTTCTTTTAAATTCAAACATACAAGGGTGTCCCGGGATGGGGTTACGTATACCACAAAATATATGGAGTGAATTTTTAATTTTTCAACCAAAAGTTATTCGTTACAAAAATTTTTGCTGTAAAAAATGCGATTTACGTAAAAAATAGTTTCTGTATACAGGGGGTCAAACATTTCAAAAATATATACTTAATCTAAGAGTAAACTACTTTTATTCCTCATTTTAAGGGAAAATGCCACTTTAAACAGTGCTTAGAATTACTTTTTTAATGATAATCCAAATTTTGAGGAAACCTTTTTATTTTTCCAAAAATAACAATAGAACCCATTGAATTAATATGTTTTATTATTTCTCTAATACCTTATATTTGAAATGATATAAGGATTATTGACTTAATTTTTACATTTTTTATTTAAACCGTAGTTCTTGTTCGTTTAATAACATATTTTGGTATTTGAATCACACCGCCTACAAATAGCTACTTTTCGCCCAATTATATTTAAGCATTCCAATAGTTTTTCTTCTTAGTGATATTGTGTCAAAGAAATCAATATTAAATGGATATTTCATTACTAAGGATAATATAAGGAAAGAGAGGAGTAGATGCGCTAAAAATGTTCTTAAAAATTATGATGTGGTTATCAGGGCTTACAAATCCAATTATGTGTTAAAGATTATACTGATTAAGTAGTTACATTGAAAAGAAAGAAATAAGTTTTCTCTTTCAACAAATGAACAGACCTTTAAAAAGCACTGAAAAGTAGGAAAAATATTTTTAGTTATTTATTTTTGAGTCTAACGGTAAGCTGTTAAATGGTTTACCATCAAGCTCAGTAAATAAATAATCAAAAATATTATTTCATATACTTTCCAATGGTTTTTTGAAGTCGGTTATTTTCTGGAAAAAAATGTACAAATATGTTGCAAGTATATTTCATTAAATTTCTCACTTTAAATAAGGCAGATTCACTATATTGTTGTCTTCAATTAAAATTTGTCTTACCGTTCGAAAAGTTTTCAATAGAATGGAAGCTAAAACTTTATAAACCGGGATTAAGGTATCGCATCTTCAGCGAAAGCAAATTCAAATAAAGTTAAAAGGTGAAGAGCGATATTCGGAAAGCCATTTTAACAATAACTGAACAGTAATAAGGGTTGGGAAAAGCAAAACGTTTTAGGTGTAACTTTCCATTTCTATTCTAAAAATATTTTTTATCTAAGATTTTCCTCGGGCTTATCCAGATTCTTTTGTAAAAAGTTTTCCTGTATTAATGGGTTTAATGTCTCCAAATATATGCAAGTTTACGCCAGCGAGTTTGTCCACTTGGTTTATACAGGGTGTCTGGAAATTCCGTTCATATATTTCGAGGGGAGATTCTATATATGAAAATATGAAAAGAAGTTCATATGAATGTAGGTTCTTAAAAAATGTCTTATACGGTAACTATGGCCGTCCTACGGTGACCTCCAAATACTAGTTTCTAACCTATTTCTTTGCCACCGCTTAACCTATCGGTGTGCGTCATAGCACACGAGCTAATATTAATGAATGCACGATTTTACAACGGTATGCTACGCTATGACGTCACTTCGACGGAAAATCCTAAATTGACTAGACGCTTGCACCACTTGTACATAACTACAGGTCAGTTTATTGTCGGGTACTGTGTTGGAGTTGGCGATTATTAAAATATTATTGTCATATTTCATTTGCTCAGGTAAGCGCCTAGTCAATTTAAGATTTTCCCTCGAAGTGACGTCATAACGTAGCATAGCGTTGTAAGTGTATCGTGAATGAATGATAATTTTTGATACCGTGGGCTAGCGTTAAATTTAGTCATGGGCCTTCCTGGGTTGGGGGGGGGGGGGTTTAGCTTAGCTTATTTATTCGTAGGTAAAAGTAAATTTTTTCATATTTAATTTTTTTATAATAAATCCATAAAAATATAAGTACATATTATGTATATTATTGTATTTTGTTATTGTACCTTAATACCTACTGCACAGAAAGTTACTGCTTTTCCTTAAATTGCATACCTAATAATGATTTCCTGCTTACAAAATCAAAATTTTTCGGAAAAAAAAATTTCCTAATTGCAAAACGAACAAGCAATAACAATAAAACATGCACTATCCAGAATTAAAAATCTTGTTGACCGGTGTTATTATTGTACGATTAATTTTTTTCACATTTTCAAAAATATAGGGGTTGATCACGCGACCGGGGGAGACTTGCCATGTCATAACTTTTACTTATGGTTGCCCCTCAATCGTCAATATACAAATTTCCAGCTTTGTGCAAGTACTGTTACTAACAGGGTTCAGTAACTCTCCTGTTATAAGTAACAATAATGTTGAACTTGGCTCTACTACTTTTTAATGCTGGAAAGTCATGACAACTTGGCTACTTTTTCCTTATTTTTTTCGCTAAGATACACATTTTTTTTAAGCAAATTGTCAATTTTTTGTCAGATTAATCCTAGAAGAACGCTAACATCACTTATCACAGCTAATAAATTCACCGTTAATTTTGTTTCAGGAATGCCAAACTTTGTTTTTGAATAAATAATAATGAAAGTAATATTGTAATTATGAATTTAAATGTAATGAAAACTTAATCTTCTCTCTTTAAAACATGACATAAAAGAGAACTTTTGAGTTAAACCTTCATACAATTTACATTTCTTCGGGATCTCCGGACGTTTCTAAACAATGAAAATTTAAACTTTGCAAGCTCGGATTAAGGTGTCGCGTCTTAAGAAAAGATAAATTTAAATAAGTTTAGGCTTCTAAAAGCAAGGCTAAATTGTTGCTCAACTTAAAACTATGTAAGATTTTTCCTTAAAAATATGCTAAAATATTAAAAATTCTCCTAACTATAACATTCCTCTTTTTTTACAAGCTTTTATTTAACGTCACCTGTTAGTATGTATGTTTGTATGTATGTTAGTATATTCAGGTCAAATATTGCAATCAAAATTTCGAGTAGTTCTAATTAAGCTAGAGTTTTGAAATTTTGTACACGTGTATAAGTCCGGTGACAATAGTATATTTAATATTATTCTAAATTCAATATGGCAGACGCCCCAAGATGGCGGATTCCCTTTTCTTTACAATCCCCTTGACGTGGGCATCAAATGAAAGGGTTTGACGAGTAAATAAAATACGATAATCTGTCTGACGTCATTCTAAACTCAATATGGCGGCGGCCAAAAGATGGCGGATTACCTTTTTTCTTCACAACCCAATTGACATTTGAATCAAATGAAAGGGTTTGACAAGTAGAATACGATAAGCTGTGTGACGTCATTCTAAACCCAATATGGTGGACGCCACAAGATGGCGAATTACCGTTTTCTTAACAATCCCCTTGATATGGGCATTAACTGAAAGGCTTTGACGAGTAGAATACGATAAAGTACAATTTCTTGTAATAGTGATGCATTATCAGAAATGCATAGGTTAAGATGTAAAAATAAAATCTTGTAAAAAATGCTTTTTAAAAACAAGCCTTTATTATTTAGATGTACTATAACGAAAAAAATAATATAATTTTTTTATTGTGGCAATGCTAAATGCTATTTATAAGTAGTTTGCGTGGGTGGATCCTAATAAAAGTAGTATCAAAGTTATCACTGAAACAGAAATAATGTATTATGCCAAATTTGTTGTCTTAAAAGCTTGTCGCGTGAATAGAAAAAAAATGCATACTTAGGTATCCACTTATAATTTCTGCCAAACAAAATTAATGCCTGTATCGGTTGACCGGCTTTTTTATTTGACGCAATCGCGGCAACGCCCAGGAATTAAATTTTGTCATATACCGTATATGCACGTACTTAATTTTCAGCATCGACACCTCTGGTAACAGACCCAACTGGCCAGGTCTAAAGTACAGACATTTCCAAGATAGACCGATGTAAATATTAACCCTACACGTCATAGTCCGCCGATCTCGTCGAGCCTCCACCAGCTTCCTATTCCTATTGGCCGACCGGACATTAAATTGAAAGAGGCGTGCCAGACAGCTATCGGCGGTATTTCGCAGGGTTGTAATTAGGCTGTATAGTGAAAAAGGCTATTCGACTTTCTTTCGAGTTTTGACTTGTTTTGTAGTTTTAATTTTTTGCGTTAATTTTTAATCGCTGTTTTGTTTGTTCGGTTGTCAAGGCTGGCAATTATTTTAGTTTTTATTTAGTTGTAAACAATTTTGCAGTTTAAAGTTTTCCCTCTCATTCTCAATGCGGCCCTGTTCAATTTCATCGTTAGAACAGATCACTTGTAGGCAGCGTGCATCTGTTTATATTCGGTCTATCTTGGAAATAAATAGACTTTAGTTATGCAGTTGCTGTTTTAAAGTTAGGGTAAACGACAGTGGTGGCTTGTGAAATTTCAAGGTTGTATATATCTCTGTTCCTACTTACAGGACTCGTACGAAATTTAGGGGTTTTAATAATGAGCCCACCGGGAGTGTTTTGGTAAAGAAAAAAATATTTTGGAATTTGCGAAAAAAAGTTGAATTTTTGCTCAGCCTCCACTGTGAAAAAATGAACACGTTTAGGTATTTTATTTATGCCCATTTTCAACGAGACAGGTCGAGCTTTAACAGGTAAAAACTGTTTATTTGCCGACTCTTCAAAGTCAAAAAGTGATCATTTTGGCCACTTTTGGAGCCATCTGTCTCACAGTTGTAACGCACGCATTAATTACATAGCGTCTCGGTAAATTACAGGCTTTGAACGTTATTGGTGTTGCCCGTATCTCTCTATTTATTCATATTTAGTCTGCCTAATAACAACAACGAGAGCAACTCGAAATACAATAGATTTCAAGTGAACCCTGGCTTTAATAAGGATTTTAACTAACTAGACTAAAAGACGAGCTCAAAGATAACTGAGCCTTCGAGATGACGAAACTCTAAATTAAATTAAAGGGTTGTTAGCAATTTAAAAGTTCCGTGTCGCAAATCTCATAATTTTTGGAAAGCAGTAATATAATTATATACTCGCTAGTAAATTATACTTTTAGTTTTTTTTTCTTTATCTGAGGAAGTTCACATAGGTTTCTTACGTCAAATATTTAGGTTTTTAGACGCGTTAGCATATCTCCCGACGGGATCGCGTGATGCGAAGCCATCCATCTTCAGCAGGAGGAGATTACACCATAACTAGCCCTTGATTTATTTCATATATTGTGTGTGCGTGGAAGAAAGAAACAGGAGAGAGAAAACGCTAAACATCCGACTGTGCATGCCGCATGTGCATGTGCACCGAGCCCTGAGAAACGCCACTGTTTATGACTTTGAAAAGCAAGACTGTAGCTTAAAGACTTGCTGTTTTCCAGGGCTGCGTTCAGGAACCACTACAAAGTACATATTTCTCACATTTCTGTTACAACGCTCGGGCATAAATTGACTTTTATTTCTCTGGAACTCACCTTCCCAGCGTTCTGAAATAGTCGGTGACGGCCGCGACGGACTACTTTTCTTAACATGCTCAAGAGGAGAACTGTCAAATCTCGTATTTTCCTTTATGTTCCAGACAAAATGTGTAACTTGTTAATGGTTTACTCAGGTGACAATCCAACGAAGTTCACTACAGGTTTGTTTAGACAATCAATACAATCTTGTTAAAAGTTGGGTTATATTTGTTGTGGTTGATAAGAGACAGTGACCAAGGTTAACTTATAACCGTTCAAAAATTAATTCGACAATGTTATCCGTTATGTTTACAGTTTAAACGTCATTTATATTATATTACAAAGTAATGTATTGTAATATATTTTAGAACGCAGCCCAGACGAGCAGAAATTAAACCATTTTAAGACAATACCCCAGACACCATATTTACACAATCAAATGCTTTAGAGGTGTCACAGAACACTGCTGCAGCAATCTCTCCCTCATTTAAACTACTGTAAAGGTTCTTTAAGAATGTAGATAAGGCATCATTGGTAGATTTTTGACTCTGAAAACCAGACTGAGAGTCAACCAAAATATTGCGTCCCGCCAGAAATCCAATAATTTTTTTCTTTACTTTTCGATAATGTGGGAAGCAGCGAAACTGGATGAAAATTAGCCAGGTCGTCGAGGTTACCACCCTTATGCAGTGGTGTGACAACTGCGGTCTTAAGAAAATCAGGACATCTGCCAGTCTCAAAAGATTTATTAATTGCTTCGACCAATTCATAAAGAGCGGTTTCTGGCAAATTTTGAAAAACTTTAATTAAGGTACTAGGTATCTCGACCGGATAGATTTTTGTTTTTTATGTCGGGAAAATATTTTTTAATTTAAATATATTAAGTCCCGCGTAGAAAAAAGAGGCGCTTATTAAAACATTCTACAAATAGTCAAGCGGATTTATACTAGAGTTTATTTTGGTTGTTATAACACGAGCAAAACTACAATAAAAATCATTTAATATTTCAATTCTAATATTTTAATATATCAACTTGGGCATGTGGGGGTAGAGATGTGTTGGATCCCCGCAAATCATTAACAACCTTCCAATTATCTCTAGACTTATCATTAGAGTAAAAGTATTCCATTGTAATTTTTTTTGGCCTATCTAATGACTTGTCGATAGACTGATCTATATTTGGTAAAATATTGTAAGAAATTTATGTTGTCCGTATGTTTTCTAAAAGAGTGTAAGCATTTCAAATTTTTAGCTAAAACTTTAATTCCCTGTGTGATCCATGGTATTTTCTTTTTAAATTTTAATTTTCTTATAGGATCATTAAAGAGACTAACTAGAGTATTGTAAAAAGCATCAATAGGGTCAGTCGAGTT
Source organism: Philopedon plagiatum (assembly GCA_963971165.1). Lineage (NCBI taxonomy): Eukaryota > Metazoa > Arthropoda > Insecta > Coleoptera > Curculionidae > Philopedon > Philopedon plagiatum. Next base: position 11,436,562 of record OZ020195.1, read on the forward strand.
TAAAATATTATTCCATTCAACTTGACAAGACTTTCCCTTAAGATTTTTAAAATTTGATGAGCTGAAAATTTTAACTAATCTATCCGCCCTTATTAAATTCGATGGAAAAACAAACATGCACAGCCTCATGGTCAGACAAAGCTGAGAGACAAAACTATAGACAACATCCATTATTTCAAGGTCTACAGAACTAACAGCCGACAGCTAACAATAAAAACAACAACCATAACTGCAGTTGCGTTTTCTGGTATAAAACCAGCAACAGACTGCAGAATAACCCGTATTAAATTTTAAAACAGCCGGCCGGTGGATCCGATTTCTGCCCTATTCATTAGGTTGAAACGGGCTGTGCACGAATAAAATCAGTTCAGCTCGGCACTCGAGTAGCATTACGAGAAAATTATATTAACTTCACTTGGTCAACTGTGCGTCGCGTCGGCGTCAGGCCGCATGACGTGTGTTGACTAGTGTTGGCCTATTATACTATAAGCATTTTCGGCCGAAAATTCGGTATTTTAAGTTTACTTATTTTTATTTTAAAAAAACTCTAATTATTTATTAAGTCTTCCATTAATTTTTAGATTCCCTGTATTTTAATCCAAAAACAGAACCCAATGTATTCTTGTCTGCCATGCCACAAACATTTTCCTTTTCATGTAACTAAAAATAATAATTACAAAATGTTTTATATAAAGTTTTCAAATGCGTTCTGTATACAAATATAACTATTAATTGCAGAAAATTAAAATTTACCTTTTAAAATAAACGTTGGTTTAATTTCTGTACAAAATAAAAATAGTGAAACAAAATTTTATTTAAAAACGGATTAAACATCAGTTTAAAATTGCAAACAGTGAAAAATAACAAATCCAATTAAAACAGGATTAAATTGTTATAATCAATATGCCCCTTTTACTGAACCATATTTATAAACATTACCAAAAATAATTTAATATGTATAAAAAGCTTCAAACTTCTGTTAGTCTGCATAAAGACGCAAAACAAAACAAGGGTTGGGAAATTAATAATTTCGGGCCGAATCTCAATAATGTTTCATAATTAAGTACGTATACAAAAAAATTACATTATCTCGCCCTAAGGGCCAGCTTCTTCACGAATAAAGAGAAAATAAGAGATACGAAATCAAAATGACTAAAAAGAATTCTCAAGGAAACACAAAACATTTCTATATTAAGAATTAGATGTTATTTTCCAAAGGAAAAGATTAACAGCAAATATAACGAAAACAAACTCATTTAGTTTCCTTTAAGTTTTATATTTGGTTTTTCTTCTTTTCTCAGCGTGATATGGTTTATTCTAACTTATGTTTAAGCTTCAACATAAAAAAAAACGATTTTTAATAAACACCACGCTCTTTTCCACAATGAAGAAGGATTTAATAAACTACAACTTACCCTTCAGAATTTAAATTTAAAGTTCAAAAAAATATCCAAATTAAAAAGTAATAAAAATTCAAAATTTAAGGCAGCGAGTCGAGCCGAGTGCAAGAAGCTTGACTATAAACATTTAAGTTCAGATTCACTAAGAAGGTTTATGATTTAGTACTGGTTTCAATTAAGATCTTATAGTTGATCAGTTTTGTTGCGACGGGTTTTTATCCTGTCATTGTTAATAGGTCGTCATTAAAAGCTTATGAATTATTCTGATATTTCAGCGCTTTCCTTGTTTTCCAATTGATTTTCATCTGGGATGAAGTTGCTTTAGTAAATTTACCTCTAATGTCACGCCCTGTTTTAAGGGTGTAACTAGGGGCGTAGAGGTAATGGAACTTAACTAGATTGAAATGAACCGTGATGTAAAAAACAAACTTAAATCGTTTATTTACAAAAAATAGGAACATTCCATGACATAAACAAAAGACAGATTTATGTTATTACTCTCGAAAAACAACCTAATTTTGTATTACTTACATTAAAAATTTGAAGATCATTTCTTCTACTATCACAATCACAAACGTATCGGACCGAAGTGTCCTTTCCGACTCTTGTCTTCGCGAACGCCCTATTACCCAGTCAGCAGTTTCCCCCTCTTTTTGAGGAGCGTTGACTTTAGGTCAAAGTACGTACTAAAATTACTCTTTTCTTTATAAATTTGCAAAAAAGCTCAGAAATAAATTTTTAGTACAAAACTTAGTTGTCTTATTCTTACACTTGTCAGTTTAAAACTTTTAGTTGTCAAATTAGACCGGATTCGCGTTGGAGAATCTGGCTGTAAGAAATTATGTCCACTACATTTAGGCCATGTGTTAGTATAATATCTTAACAATTAGTGCGTTTTAGGGATTATATTGCTTGTCATCATATTTTCTATTTTAGACTTTAAAATCAATACAACTTTATAGCAGAGGAAACTGTATTTTTTAATGTTGTTTAATAATATAAATAGTCGGTCCCTAATCACAAGACCTTGACTTTATAAGCAGCCACTAGAAAGTATATTATTATTTAGAGTTTAGGCTTATAATCTGTGCTTTAAGTGACTCATAAAAATATATTTTCCGCCAACGAAAAACAATTTTTGCTACAAAAGCACGTGCTGGCCGATAAATTGTTAATCCCTGCATCAAAATTACCCTAAAAGAAGATTTTGCCGATCTGCACACGTAGTAAAACAAATCACAGGCAATGAAGGGTGTCACAATCACGTTTTAAATTTTTTTCGCTGTATGAACAATACATTCGTTCAAAAAAAAACTAATTAATTAGTTATGAATTTCGAATGCATGGTCAGTCATGGTTTTGATAAAATCATTAAGTGGGACCGGCATATCTTGATGAGCGTACTTCTTGCAATCCAATATGTATCATAGCTCTCTACCAAGAAGTACCTACTTTCTCAGGGCCTCATTTTTTAAAATAGTACTGGATGAGTAGACGATTACGCGGAATAATTTTGTACATTGAAGATAATATTTTTCTATAATAAGCTTTTGTGTTAAAGTATAATTTTTTTTATCTAAGACATCCCACGTAGACTTCAAGTTTAAGTACTAACGTACCGTGGGCGTCTGAAGGGAAGGGAAATTGAGTCTACTGACACGGGATTTGAAGGATTGGAGGTTAGGACGGGAACGAAAAACATCTGCAGGGAATTTGTTCCATAATCTGGAGACCCTAGGTATGAACGAGCGAGAGAGGTGGTCTGTTATAGGCTTTTGTAGCTGGACAGTAAAGGGATGCATACGCAACGCGCCTCTTATTGTTCCGTTAGGAACAGTCAAGGGGGGAACAATACCGGCTAGTTCTTCAGAGCAAAATCCGTGGAAGTAGCGGTAGAGAAGGGAGTTTTCTCGTGAGGGCTGGGTCATTGATAAGTCGAATGGCTCTCTTTTGGATAGAGTCAAGGATATTAAGTGTCGAAGGTGATGCCGCTCCCCAGATGTGGGAGCAGTACTCTAGGTTAACTCTTATTTGGGAAACATAGGGAGTGTATAAGTTAGAAGGGGAGAAGTATTTTCTGGCTCGAAAGATAAAACCAAGATTTTTAGCTGCCGATGTGGCTACTGAAGTAATGTGTTTGTGCGAGCTGAGATCATATTCAAAAGCGACGCCAACAAGATCGAATGTTTCATCGTTTTGTAGGGATTGGCCATTCATGTGGATGGTAAGTCACAGTCAACGGCAAACTGTACAACGCACAACCAGTACCATATTGAGTTACATCAGGAACTTCATGATAAGGATTTAAAGATTTTCAAAGGCTCGTAACTTACTTCCAACGGGTACGTGCCCAAATTGCAGTAAATCAAAATTTTAAAAAATTTATAATGTATTTAGATGAGGCTACATTTAGAAGCAATGGTGCTCTCAATAGACAGAGTATATATATATATATATATATATATATATATATATATATATATATATATATATATATATATATATATATATATATATATATATATATATATATATATATATATATATATATATATATATTTATTTATATATATATATATATATATATATATATATATATATATATATATATATATATATATATATATATATACTCTGTCTATTGAGAGCACCATTGCTTCTAAATGTAGCCTCATCTAAATACATTATAAATTTTTTAAAATTTTGATTTACTGCAATTTGGGCACGTACCCGTTGGAAGTAAGTTACGAGCCTTTGAAAATCTTTAAATCCTTATCACATATATATATATATATATATATATATATATATATATATATATATATATATATATATATATATATATATATATATATATCCTGACATGTGGTTTCGACAGGACGGAGCTCCACCCCATATGCAATACAGGCCCGTAGCCATTTAAATTAAATATTTTTGAAATAGATCGGAGGAGCTGGTCCAGTCAACTGGCCTGCTAGGTTCCCAGATTTGACCCTCTCTTGACTTTTTTTGTGTGCTCTAATACAGAAAAATGTGATGGTGACCTACAACTTTAAATGAGATGAAAGATCGAATCCGCTTGGCCTGCTTATTAGTGACACATATGTTACAGCGGGTACGAAATTCATTTAGAAAAAGAGTGACAAAATATTTGGAAGTTGAATGGGGACAGTTAGGACAAGTTATCAAGTATGACAGACGATAAATAAGTTGAAACTATATGGTAAATATTTTTTCTCCACAACCATTAAAGAATGTAGAAATTCCGAAATCATTTTTAATAATAGAACATATACATTCTTACTCTTGAGTTAGAATATTTGTTCTGAAACACTTACTTCTTATGTGTTTCGCATGTATTTTCATTCCATAACAAGGTACGGTATGAATATTCTGTAATCGAACCAAACGACATAGATTGCCGTGGATTTCAAAATTGTCAGTGACAGATGCAAATGGTGGCGGCATCATAAGTTTTGTCAGAAAAGCTTCAATTTAAATGAAATAATGAGTGAAAAATCGAATGAATCAGATATAGAATTTGACATTCATTCATTTGATTTATACTTTCTGGTTGTGGAGAAAATATAGTCTGTTACTCAGTTAGAATGAAAAAACTCAATACTCGTGGTTCCTCACGCTCGCTAGCGCTCGCGTTCGGAATTTTCCACTCGTATTGAGTTTTTTCATTCTAACCTTGTTACAGAATATACACTGTAAAAAAAAATGATTAAATTTTAAATCAAATTCAACCCAATTTTGACTAAATCCAGGTCCACGCCAGATTGATTGAAAAAATTAACACTGCATATTGATTAAATCGAAGGATCTGTGATTAAATTTTCTTATTCAAAATTGATTAACCTAACAATTAATTCTGATTACATCTAAATCAATTTTTATTAAAATTTTCTTCCATAATGATTAAATTTCCATAATACTCTAATCATTTTTTATTAAATCTTAAATCCAATGTGATTGATATGCAATCATCAGTAGCACCGCCCTTCCCCTCTCCGCCCTATAAAGTACCTGATTAGGGCGTCGATTTTATTTATTAAATGACAATACCATAATACATAAGAAAAGGGAACACATTAAAGAACAAACAGATGAAATTATATAAAAGATATGTAAGTAATGCAAATTCCCAAAGCATGGGAATTGTTTGTCCCATATCATAAACAAAAATCCGGGGAGGTGAGGCGTGGACCTGGATTTAGTCAAAATTGGGTTGAATTTGATTTAAAATTTAATAATTTTTTTTTACAGTGTAAAAGTTTAAAATAATTATATGAAGTAAAAACACGAAAATTATTTACTCATCTGTAAATAAATACATAAAACACTAATGAAGACCTGGCATGACAAATCTTTTCTTTGAAAATACATGGAAAATAACTTACATTGGTGCATGAGTTCCTCCAAGGGATTGGATTCAAGATCTGAGATTTTTGCGTATTTCTTTTGTTTTTGAAACATAATTTCACCAACATGATGTAACAACAAAGTTTTTAAAAGAATATTCGTAAAATTTTAGAACAGGTTGACCACTTCATTCGTTATAACCTCACATTGCACATTGCACTACCACAGAAACCGCCATACCTACTGCCGATTAAATGGAATTTTTGCAGATTGCAGCGGGGTGGATGGATATCGGTACTCCCTTGTGATTAAAAGGTTGCGTACTGCGCATGTGTTGGCGGCTTGGTTTAGAAGTTTGAGTATTTTTTAGTCAGTAGGTGATTGATACTGATTATTGTGATTATTTTAACAAGGAAATATGATTTAAAATGTTTATCTTTTTTATGCATTTGATCAGTATCGATTTAAAGTAATCGAGAATGAGTAATTTGTTTGAATCATAACGAAGATTATGAAACTGATTTAGAAAATAATTACAAATTAAATGAAAAAATTTAATCCGGCCAATAAAATCAGACATCTCTTGTGGTTAATCAACTGGATTTTTTACTGTGTACTATTATAACCTAATAAATTTTAATTCTGTAACCGCAACATAAAATCAAAAAAGAATTTGCACACAGATACAGCTTTTTACGTAGATTCGAATTTTATAAACACAAGGAAATTATCCCTTTTAAAATTTCAAAGTTAACCCCACCCTTTAAAATGGAGGGAGGGGGTAAATGTCAAAAATATGTTTAAATATGTCCCCTATCTCCCTTTTAACTCACCAAAATTTTATGAAGATATTTTAAACCGTTTTTAAGATATCGCCTTGCAAAACTTTAAAAAACTCACACTGTATAGTGTTTTTACATTAATAATAGCGAACGTAACTTTAAAACTATTTTGGTATTTTCGGACATGCTATATTATAAAGGAGTGATTCGAAAATCCCTATTATTAAAATGCTTATTCTTATTTTTATCTGAGAAATCTACTTTATAGTATCTAATATGGATTAAAAATGGAAATCCTGTTCAGTGTTTTATGTAAAATCTGAATAAAAATATTTCTGTTAAATAAATCATTTTTAGGTCAGCTTTAGAAGCAAACAGTAAAGAAGAATATGGAAAAACTGACAAAGTAAACCCGGGCTAATTAGCCTAATGGCGTACCAGAATAGCCAAGGACAACTAAAATATAAACAAACAACCTCAAATACAATAAAGCATTATAAAATCAGAACAAGTGTAAGTAATCAGCAAAGTGAAGAATATTTTTCTAAAATCAGCTTTGTTAGCTTTGTAAAAATATCCTTTTTTATATTGTTTTTAATTTTTATGCCGGTCCAATAAACAATCTCTATAAAAATATTCTTTTGTTGAAGTAGCTTCATTTTTATTATTTACACTTCTAATTAAATACTTTTTAGACACTTTATTATTTTCTCATTCTATATGAGGTAGACAATGTAGACATTCCTGGTTAAACATCTCCAAAACCTTCAGTTCTGAGTTTCTTCAACTGTTAAACCCGCTTTCTTTAAATTTAACCTTCTTTTCTTTAAACCATCTTTACTTTTATCTTTCCTGAGCAAGCTGACATGAGCATTATCTCTTCTACCCGTACCACTAGTCTTTTTTCCTGCATCTTCTTAGATATTGCTACAACCTTGATGTCCCCCAAGCAAACAGTCTCTTTTGTTGCTCCACACCTCCATCTTAAAATCCTTCTTCATGTCACGTCTACAAACATCTCTTATACTTTTACTGGTCATGGCTTCGTACATCACAGCAGGTCTGACCACTGATTTATACACTACTTTTCTTGCGCTGACTCTACGGTCACATGGCTCTGTATTTAATTTTATACAAGTTGATCATTCCAATTTAAATAGAATTCAAGGATAAGGGGAGTGATTGATCAAGAGCAATGGGTCAAATGAAGTAAATATATGACAACTGGCACGACAGAAAAAGCAGAAAAAATTTCATTACTTCCGTGAGAATTTGCATCTAGAATCTCCGGAAATTTCAGAAATTATGACTAGTTACAGAATAATTTTAATATATTTAGTAGATATCTATCAACACACAGCGTTTAGTCTGGGTGGTATTTTGTCAGGTTAAGGTTTAAGGTTTACTAGCAGCCGTGATGTTCTTGTCTGCCCCTTGCGTTATCGTGTCGCGTATGTCTTTATGTGTTATATGTTATGTGTGTTATGCAAAGTTAGATTCTTTCACCTAAATTACCCTGGTACACTATATAGTATACTGCATTCAAAAATCATTTAAGCCCCTTTCACCCTCACTTCTTAACATTTGTTGGACAAAATTAGATTCTCTAACCTCAATAATCCCAAAAATGACATTTCGGTCAACATTTTCGGAAAAAAATATTCTTAGCCGCTGCAGTCTATTCCCTCTTAGCCCCTTTTATTTTATTTTTAAAGTCAAATACCAAAATTAAAAAGTAAGAGGGAAAGTCTAGGCCCCTCTAACGACAATGCGTTAAACAGTGGGCCAGTATAATCGACATCCCTCCACTTTCTTCTCTTTAAACCTGCAGCATAAATCGTAATTTCCCTAGCGATTGTAAAAATCCCCTTTATATTCGAACATTTACCCTCGCGTGGCACCTTGCTCCTATATGTAGATATTATAAAAATCCAAAGGATCTTGTTTAGTTCCTTTCATGACTATTACTTTTAAATAGGTTAGATCACAAGCATTAAGTTACTTGTTCTTGTTGAACCATATTTCTTTAATCCAGCCATACATTTTCAATGAATTATTTTTCCAAGAGTTAACCACAAAGGATATACAATACCTATTCTTGCTAATGTCTAAAATTCCCTAAAATATAACTAAAAATACATGTATTAGTCTAACACGATTATTTTTATATGTACATTGTACAATCTTTTTTGTTGTTGTTCGTTTAATTATTATCAAACCTTGAAATAAAAATAAAAATAAAGAATGTTTTTCCAAGCAACATAAAAATAAAATTATTTCTTGGTTTATTTTTCTTCTCGACATATTCGCTTATTAATCTGACAGTACAACAGACAAAAAACAGAAACCAGTGAGAATGTTACGTGATGAAATACAAAGAAAATGTCTTTTAGTTATTTTAATTACTATGTGAAATAAAATGAAAACACTCCGAACTAGCTGATTTGTCAAAGAGTACCATTAATTTTTAATTCTTTTTGCAAACTTGTGTGTATGTCTTCATCATACTGATATTGTTGAAGTGAGAAATACCTTGAAGGGGTTATATACAGTTAGAATTTTCAAAAAGTCGATTTTTTTTATTTCATTTTCGTAATGTACATATATTCAAGTACACACACAGAAAATTTCAAGGTACTCCCGCGATTATTTTCGAAGTTATACGCATATTTGTAAAGACGTGTCAGAGCGATTGTACGCTAAGTAAAGTGCTTTTGAAACTTTAAACGCGTTTTTCTCAAAACTGTGTTTTTAAAGTCGGTGACGAAGATTTCTCGGAAACGGCTGAACCGATCAGTCTCAAATTTTAACACAAGCTTCTTAAGTATATTTTTTTACTAATTAACGGAAGGTTTTTTCTCAGCGATAAATATTTTTTTTATATAAACACTTTAAGGCCACAATTTTGGTCAAAAATCGTTTTTTTTTTGAGAAGCCGCCATTTTGTCAAAAAATTTTTATTTTGCTTATTCCTTCCGTTAATTAGAAGATTATACATTACTTTAACGAAATCCGTTTGATTTTTTCATATTAGATGATCCAGTCCAGAGATATCGTTGTCACCGCAAGATGCCTTTTTTGAGAGGAACTTCTGGAGATCAGCTATAGCAGCTTTCAAAATTATTATTTTTACAAATACAAAAATCTTAAAATACAGCTAAAAGTTACCATAATATGTGTATACATTTTTACATTAATAAATTTAAAAATCTTCTCGTGAAAAATTCTTGAAAAATCGCTTTTTTAGGCCACCTGGCTCTAAAAGAATGAAATCTCAGCAAAAATATATACCGATATACCTGATGGTGTCCTCAATATTCTTGTGAGGGCGATTAACGTACCGTTTGAATTTGGCAACTTCTCCTCCAGTTTAAAAGCGGTGTAGTGAGACCACTATATAAAGGTGACCACTCGGATGACCCCTTATCTTTTTGTCCAATTTCACTGCTTTCTACATTGTCCAAACTAATCGAAAAAATTGTAAAGGCGAAAATAATATTGTTCTTAAAAAATATAACTTAGCCCCTTTCAATTCGGTTTCCAGGATGGTGATGCAATTTTTGACTTTCTGGAGAGGGTATACCTGAGCATAAATTGAGGGGAAATGGCTGGGACAATGTTTTGCGATTTTTCAAAAGCGTTTGACTGTGTTAATGCAGAACTTCTCTACACCAAAGTGATTTTTTTGAACTTTCAGTAAAACGAGCTGGTAAAATTCCCATAAGGCAAGTGGGACACGCTGTATATATTTTTAAGGTTTCACTCACTTAAGCTGAAAAATTCTTATAACGGGACCATCTGGGAGAATTACGAAACAAAAAAAAAACAATCGAAATCGGTGAATCCGTTCAAGAATCAGGCGCGAACATACATCAAGAATATGCGGGTCGAATTTTGACTTGGTCAAATCGGCTAACAATAATACTACAACATTTACGTAATATCAATTAACATTGTAATAAATAACAATAATATGTGCACCCTCGACGGCGTGGGGATAAATAACATCATAAGTCCCCAAAGCACATTAATAATATTTAAAATGTCAATGTTTTGCGGCGCTTAAATGCTACCAAAAGCATAGTAAAATGGGAAAATTAAATTTAATTATCTTTAACCGGTGTTTTTAATATGAGCATAAATTATCAAACGGAGAGGTATTAATAAACAGGTAATGCGCTTTATATAAAATATCTAAACCAAACTAAATTAATTTAATTATTAAAATAATCTATAATAATAAGTATACATTATACATTATTAATTTATTAAAAGCATAATATAATTTATAAATTGTTACCTAATGTTTTTTATGCAGGTTACGACGATTTAAACAAAGTTGTCCCACTAGATACCCACTTAGAACTTCTTTAAAGGGTTATAATTTTTTTTTCATCCAGTATATTACCAGTTTTGTGCAACCCACAAAACTTTTAATTTAGCGGTACATTTTTTTGTATACAGAAACTGCCCCAAGTGTAAGCTAGTCAATGATTAGACAGGCAGTTGCCACTACATATCCCTTGGAGATGTTAATTTTTTTAATTTTATTATGATTTTAATACAGTGAGAACTAATTCTGAATTAAATTAATTTCACAGAAGGCTGTCTTTTGTAAAATCTTTGATATAATATTAGGTAATTTGGCAAAATTTTGCATTCCAGTGCACAAAACTGAAAGAAAAATTCTCCATTTCTTAACATTTGCATTATGCAATGCAATTATACACTTCTGTACTGCAGATGGACATTTAATTATAAACAGAGGTTTTTTCTATAACGTAGGCATCTAATAAGGAAGAGTTTTTCAAAATTAAACCCCTAAGGGGGCTAAATAGGGGTTAAAACTGTGTATGAAGAAAAAATATGGTAATTATTTACATTAAAGTAAACAGCGAATTTTTTCATGAAATTTTGCACAGACCGCAATTTTGGGTCGTAGAACACGAATCCGAAGTCAGTTTTTGGCGGTCTCGAATGGTTTTTCCAAAAAAAAAATTAACTTTTAGGTTAGCTTTTTCAATGAATTTCTTTAAATTTCGGCACTTTTACTTAAACACATCTATACAAGTCATTACACACTAGTTTTCTGAACCATATTTAGGCAAATTTATGTAAAAACACATTAAAAAACAGAGAAAATATCAAAAAACTGAAAGAAAATAAACACGCAAACCGTGGTATATATTCTCGAAATTTCTGATTGAAAGACGCGATGTTGCCAAATTTACAAATCGCTTTTCCCACAAATTTTAACAGTTGGACAAAATCTGTGCCAAAAGTTGTATACACCCGAGCAAACCTGAGCAAAAAGGTGGTCAGGTTTGCTCAGTTTTGATTGATATAGATACATATATATCTATATCAATGAAAACTGAGCAAACCTCACCACCTTTTTGCTCATACAACCTGAGCAAAAGGTGGTCAGGTTTGCTCAGTTTTCATTGATATAGATATATATGTATCTATATCAATCAAAACTGAGCAAACCTGACCACCTTTTTGCTCAGGTTTGCTTGGGTTGGGTATACACATTTTTGTTAGCTTTCTTATTATTCCTAATTTACAACTTTTTCATGAAAAATAAGTAAACCTGGCAACGCCGGACACTTGACGGCTGGGAAAATAATGGCGGCTGGTAGCGCGTAAAATGGAATTTTCTATAGGAAAAAGCAATTTTCTTAGCTATTTTTGCCTAAATGTGGTGTTTTGTGTGACGAAATAAAATAAAAATTATAAGTTTACAGATATGTTTAAGTGAAACTGTCGAAACTTAAAGGAATCTATAAAAAAAGGTAACCTAAAAGTTAACCTAAAAGTTTTCCAAAAACATTTTTTTTTTGGAAAAACCATACGAGACCGCCAAAAACTGACTTCGGATTCGTGTTCTATGACCCATAATTAGGGTCTGTGCAAAATTTCATGAAAAAATTCGCTGTTTCCGGTAATCCGAATAATTACCAATTAATGTCACAATGGGCTGTCTTTTGTAAAATCTTTGATATAATGTTAGGTAATTTGGCAAAATTTTGCATTCCAGTGCACAAAATTAAAAGAAAAATCCTTTATTTAACATTGGAAAATGCAATTATACACTTCTGCACTGCATATTGGCATTTAATTATAAACAGAGGTTTTTTCTATACTGTAGACATCTACTAAGGAAGAGTTTTTCAAAATTAAACCCCTAAGGGGGCTAAACAGGGGTTCAAATTGTGTATGAAGAAAAAATATTAAATGGTTTTAAGTATTAACTTGAAACTTCATAGAAGTACTCTAAAAAATAAATTTTTAAACACGTGTTTTACAGTTTTTAATAAGTCAACCCTTAAGGGGTGCAATGAGGGTTCAAAGTTTCCAATAGAGTAAAATTCTTACAAGGTTCTGTTAAATTGAAACTACCTGAAAGTACTGTAAAAAATAAACACATGTTTTAAAATTTTTTAGAAATCAAATGGGGGTTCGAAGTTTGTAATTTATTTATGAATATCATTGGAAAATGATACACACACATTTACACATACACATTAAAACCTAACATAACTCGTGCAGGATTCATGATCACGACACCAAAACTACAATATTCTCATGTATACCACGCGGACGAAGTCGCGGGCGGAAACTAGTTTAAATTTTAAAAAACCCTTATTAAAATAGGGTCTTTTTCGTTTTGTTATTCTTAGAATACAAATTTTAATATTTTAAAATTATATTTAAAAACAAACCTCTGATAAAAGAGTACGGTAAGAATATATTATTATGTATATACTATATAATTTCCTCAAACTTACCTTTTTGGAGTTCCAGATAACAAATACGAAGAGTATTTTAGTGAAAAGGCTGTTTTATTATCCATTGCCATTACGATTCAGGTTGAGACCATCGGTTTTTATGTAACTGAATTGCTTTTATCTAATACGTAACCGGTCGTTTGTAAATTTATTAAACACAGCTTAGGCGTTCATAATATTGTAAAAGTTAAAAGAATATCACTTTTCACAAAACTAAATAGTTTGTTTTAATTCATGATCTTTAAAAATTATGAAAACCTACACGAACGAGTTCCGCACAAACAAACACAAACTGCAATTGTTTGCTAGGTGGTGTGACATCTACAATCAGAGCCTACTATGTAATTCGAGATTTATTACTTTTAGGCAAGTTATTATACAGGGTAGTCCAAAAGTTATGGGACACAGAGCAACAACAGATTCCTTATGTCGAAATAATACGAGTTATTCAAACTTGTCAATAACGAAGATACAGGGTGTCAAAGTTTTAATTTTGTATTTGATTTTTCTCAATAATTTATCAACAAAACGACATAGCGGCACAAAATTAGGGATTAGGGGTTTTTTGAGGCGAGGAATTCAAATTCATCCATACTTTTGATGTGACTAGTAGAGGGCGCCACCTTCGGCATACCGCACTTCTTTTAAATGTCATAACTTTTTTCAAGCTTAGCGATCATCCTATTTCTTCTACCTTACTAATGTGTTCTGGTTATACACTCGATCTTTAAGCCATTCTCAGACCAGTCCATCAATGTGAGATCAAGACTATTAGGACACCATTAAATTAAACCATTTTTACCAATCCGAGTCTGATACTTTTGATTTAAAAACAGCTTCACATTTGGCGTGTTGTGTGCAGGAGTACCCCCTTGCTGCCTAATAGCTTGATTGGGGATATTAAGCGGTAACCCATCAAAAAATTCTCTATTTCTCCAGTGAGGAAGTGATGATATCTATTACCAGTTAAGCTATCTTCGTGAAAAAGGCCCTAATGTGCTGTCACCAATTACGCCACACAAAACAATAAAAGATTTCCATGCTAAACTTGTGACGACCATTACAACACGAGAATTTTTTTGACCCCAATAATTGATATTTTGTCTATTATAGACAATGTTTTTAGCAAAGAAATGCTCATTTGTCCATATTATCTTGTCAAAAAAAGTGTCATACCTGTGTATAGTTGTTCTAGCATAACATTAGAAAATTACAGTCTTCTGCGTTTACATTCAACTTACACTCAACTTAATGACTGATATTATTGGAAGTAACGAAAAGGGTCGGTTTATTGTTGATCACGTAATAAACTTATTTAATCGTGAGCGAAAGTACCGGTCCTTAAAGTTACATATTACCTATAGTATTAAGGTTGCAATGCATTGCAAATAATTCCTGAAAAAATTTCATTCTGGATTGTTGAACGTTGTGACTTGCGCGCTTCGAGAATTTTATCACCTAAGTAAATATAAAAGTATATTTCTTTCTATTGCGTGTTTTAACTCTCTGCCGACATTCCTCAGTACACATGTGATTAAGCATGTAAAATTACTGAAGGTTTTCGAGTCACTCGCCAATCTTTGTGTTCTAAATCATCCTGCACAGGCACTGCATTTACACAAATTGAAATAATTTTCAATTTTCTTTCAATCTCTCAAATCAAGCTTTTTTTGTTCGAAATTAGTTTCCGTAGATGTTACTTCTCTGTCTATGACTCTTGTCTCAAGTTCCGCCCACTGGTTATTTATTTTACCTTAATATTCAGTATAGAACGCAATAATTCCAATAGCGAATGAAAGGCAACTGGTGCCTTATTATATATGTCGTCTCCTTTACATAATACCAACTCAGTCAACGAATCAATAAACAAAAAAAAAGATAGAGGGGCACAAGCACCGAGCATGGAAAAGGACCTGACTAACAAGAAACTCAAAAACACTGGAATCTCAAAAGAAGTAGAAACCAAAGCCTAGACGCAACCACGTTAAAGAACCTCCTTCTTTTGACAATATCTGGCTAGCTGGTTCAAGAGCAAAAAATCTTCGATGTTGAAAACATAATGATTACACAGTTACCGAAAAAAAAATTAATGTCTGTGACTGATATAAATAATACATAAATCTTATCTATAGTTTGGACAAATAAATTAAAGTTTGTTTTTTAAGTTCTAACAGCATTCTATATATACATATAGCATCACCTTGTGCAGCGATTTTGTAATTTTTTTTTGAAGAACTGAGAATGTTATGAATTTGATTATAAGTTTTTATCTCTGTTTTGGTGACTAATGTCCCCTGTTTAATTTAGTTATTTATTAACAATATTAAGCTAAATGCTTTTCCACAGATTCAACTTATTCTCTATCCTAAGAAGGCACACCTTTTATTCAATGTTTGTGTTAATTAAAAAACATGCAAGGTAATATGCAATTTAAAGTATTTTAGCAAACATCAAAATACGGCACAAACTTTGAAAAAAACATTTATTTTATCATAAATTTTATTTTTGAAAAATGCAAAATCACAAGCATCTATCTCGGAGGTCCACTTAAGACCCTACACCAATCTTTTATACTGGCTGAATATTTTTTTCGATACTTGTTTGCAGGCATCTTCTTTGCTTTTTATTTAATTAAAGATGTGCCTGACCGCCAGAAAATGCCGGGTGGGTTCGAGTGCACATCAAACTTTTAAATATACACATAAAACGAAATTTAAATATTTTTTATTTTCAATGTTCCGTTTCAATGACCCATGTACACCCCATGTATCGATCTTTTTAAAATTTATTAAAAGCTATAGCATTAACATGCCATATAAAGTCCAAAAAGGAAAATATTTTAATTATTTCTAGAATCTCAACTTTAAAATATGTGAGGTCCATCTTTAAAAATATTCATGATTAAAATCAGTAGAAACTAGTACATTTAAATTTTTTGTTAAATTTCCTGAAAAAGAAACAGATTTATCTCCCAGTCCAAAGGTAAGAAACCCTTTCACAAAATAAAAAACGTGTAAAAAAGAGGAATGATTTGAACCGATTTCTATATGAAACTTCCTTTTCCATTTTTATCAATATCCCCAGTGAGGGGTAGTTTTTTAGAATAAGTTTTTTTTATTTAAATAAAACCGTAAAAAATATTTTCTACACCTTATATAAACAGTCTATACTATTTATGACGGTTTGTTTGAAGCTTTCATTGTTTTAACACAAATTTGCTTATATAGAAAAAGGATTTTTATACGTATATTAAGCTAGCTCACCATGGCCACGTCGCGCATTTCTAACCTAATGGATATTTAGTTGCTAATTAGTTGCTACTTAGTTACGCTAATCCCGATTTAGTTGCAATTCATCCCTCCAAGATACACGCGGTGAGCTAACTTAAATATTAATCTAGCAGACCAATTACTATAACTCGGGTTCTGATCAACTTATCGACTTTGTTCAGCCTCCATATTTAGTTGCTAATTAGTTGCTGGAAGATAGCGTAGTCTATTTTACCCCCCGTCAACCCCTAACTCCAGGATCGGCACCCCTAAAGGCATGAATTTCAATATGGCTCTGTAGGTAATTATAAATGGTTCTATATTTAGTTGCTAATTAGTTGCTGACGTTTTATGCTTTTTATTTTTTTTCCCTCCCCATTATACCCGATAACTACGGTGGGGCTAGAATAATTGTTTGTCTATTCAACCCTTCCGCGCAACTTTTGATCAATGAGAGATATCGACTTCGTTCAACCGCCATATTTAGTTGCTATAATTAGTTGCTGGAAGATAGCGTAGTTTATTTTACCCCCCGTCAACCCCTAACTCCAGGATCGGCACCCCTAAAGGCATGAATTTTAATATGGCTCTGTAGGTAATTATAAATGGTTCTATATTTAGTTGCTAATTAGTTGCTGACGTTTTATGATTTTTATTTTTTTTCCCTCCCCATTATACCCAATAACTACGGTGGTGCTAGAATAATTGTTTGTCTATTCAACCCTTCCGCGCAGCTTTTGACCAATGAGAGATATCGACTTCGTTCAACCGCCATATTTAGTTGCTAATTAGTTGCTGGAAGATAGCGTAGTTTATTTTACCCCCCGTCAACCCCTAACTCCAGGATCGGCACCCCTAAAGGCATGAACTTCAATATGGTTCTGTAGGTAATTATAAATGGTTCTATATTTAGTTGCTAATTAGTTGCTGACGTTTTATGATTTTTATTTTTTTTTCCCTCCCCATTATACCCAATAACTACGGTGGTGCTAGAATAATTGTTTGTCTATTCAACCCTTCCGCGCAGCTTTTGACCAATGAGAGATATCGACTTCGTTCAACCGCCATATTTAGTTGCTAATTAGTTGCTGGAAGATAGCGTAGTTTATTTTACCCCCCGTCAACCCCTAACTCCAGGATCGGCACCCCTAAAGGCATGAATTTCAATATGGTTCTGTAGGTAATTATAAATGGTTCTATAAAATATAAAAAGCATAAAACGTCAGCAACTAATTAGCAACTAAATATAGAACCATTTATAATTACCTACAGAGCCATATTGAAATTCATGCCTTTAGGGGTGCCGATCCTGGAGTTAAGGGTTGACGGGGGGGGGGGGGGTAAAATCAACTATGCTATCTTCCAGCAACTAATTAGCAACTAAATATGGCGGTTGGACGAAGTCGATATCTCTCATTGATCAAAAGTTGCGCGGAAGGGTTGAATAGACAAACAATTATTCTAGCACCACCGTAGTTATCGGGTATAATGGGGAGGGAAAAAAAAATAAAAAGCATAAAACGTCAGCAACTAATTAGCAACTAAATATAGAACCATTTATAATTACCTACAGAGCCATATTGAAATTCATCCCTTTAGGGGTGCCGATCCTGGAGTTAGGGGTTGACGGGGGGTAAAATAAACTACGCTATCTTCCAGCAACTAATTAACAACTAAATATGGTGGTTGAACAAAGTCGATAAGTTGATCAGAACCCGAGTTATAGTAATTGGTCTGCTAGATTAATATTTAAGTTAGCTCACCGCGTGTATCTTGGAGGGATGAATAGCAACTAAATCGGGATTAGCGTAACTAATTAGCAACTAATTAGCAACTAAATATCCATTAGGTTAGAAATGCGCGACGTGACCATGGTGAGCTAGCTTAATATACGTGATTTTTATGCTTATTTCCGAAGTTCAAACAAACCTCGCCATTTTCCATTTTATAAAATAAGAAATAACTATTAATTTTACCGGATAAACTAAGGCAAATACTAAGCTTAGTTAACCTGTTTAAACTTTTTTAATCTCCACTAATTTCTCGCAAAAATGTTGCACAGTGCAGTGTTGTATTAATAGTAGGTAACGTTAGATAAAAAAAAAACTACCTCGCAGTAAGCTTTGAAAATATTCGGCATGTTTTGAATTATACCTAAAACTAGAAAAAGTGATAAAGTTACTGAAAGATACATATTAAACTACTATTGTCAAAAATATTACATAATAATGTGTGCATTTTCTAAAGAGAAAACCTCAGATATGGTGTATACCCCCCAGCAAAGACCGTTTATGGGGAAAAGTTACTTTAGGTAGAAGAGTTGATGGCCAGTATCAACAGTACATGGAGCTCTGGAGGAATTTCAAGATGAATTTCCTGAAGAGTTACAGGACTACGATCAATTTCTTAATGTTTTATCAAATTGCGTAAGTTTATTTAGAAACACCGGTACTGTTAGTAGGAAAGAATGGCCGACCAAAAGTCTGAGCCAACGAAATTGAGGAAGCAAGGCAAATTGTAGAAGGGCAGCCTCAAATCCAAGTTTGACATCTAAGTCAGCAAGTAAATGCACTTGCAAAACAATTTTGAAATAGGACTTGCATTTTCATGCTTACCGTCTCAGCCTTGTACAAGAGAGTACAGTTTTCCAAATGGTTTACGGATATCCTACACAACAATAATAATGGATTTGAGAAGATATTTTTCTGCGACGAGGCATGGATTCACCTCTCTGGGTATGTGAATTCGCAGCAGATGAGAATGTGGAGCTCAAATAATCCACTGTTTTTATAGAAAAGCCTCTACATAACCAGAAAAATGACGTCTGGGAAGCGATAAGTAATCGAAGGCTTTTCGGGTCAATATTTTTGCAGGCATTCTTAATGTGCATCGATACCCACCAGAAATTTTAACACCATGCATAGAGCAATTAGATGACGAAGAAGTTCGACAAGGTTTTTTTCAGTCCATTCACGCGACTCGAAATAATTTAAATTTCTTGCAAAATTTTCTTAAGGATCTAATTATTATTTGGAGGAATATAAGTAAGCTGGTCACCTTGATCATGCGACCTTACCCTATGCGATTTCTTTTATGGCCTTAAAATAAAAATTCAATTTTTGAAAGCCCATGTCCAAATTTGGAGGATCTGCAAGGGCGAATCACTTCAAAATTTGAGGAAATCAACAACTCTTCTGAAAAACTGGATAATGATTTCGACTCTATAAAAAGGAGAATTCGAATTTGTCCGAAAGAGCAAGGTGGGTACGTTGCTCATTTAGTATAAGTAAATTTTGTAAAAAAAATTAAAATTCTTTTTTAAAAGTAACAATGTTAATACATTGTCTTTAACCCTTTTAACCTGTTTTAAAAGAATTTAAATTGCCTGTTAAGGGGTAGTTAAGGTTAAGGGGTAGTTTTAAAAAATGAATTAATCTACGACACGCGGAAAACTTTCAAAGCTTAGGAACTGCGAGGATTTTTTTTTATCTTATGATATGTGGTTATAGATTCCCAGAACTAATTGGGTAAATTTTACGAACGTAAATTTACTAAAACTAGGTAAAAGTAAAAATTTGTTTTACAGTTATTTTGTAAAAATGCATATTGCGTGTGAATAACCTTTGTATTACATGGTAATTCACACGAAATTCCTAATTTTACAAAATACTTGAAAATACCAACTTTAACTTTGTGTTGGTAAATTTACGTTGGTAAAATAAACCCAGTTGATTCTAGGTCGAAGTCTTTTTCTGAGTATGTATTTACAGTATATATGCATGGATGGGGTTGACTGGATGAGAACGGGGCCAAATGTTTTTAAGACACGGCAAATTTTTTTTCGTGATAAACGTTTTTTCTTGTCACGAAGTTTAAATTTTCTCTAACAATCTTGGATTAAATGCAAAATTTAAAACAACTTTCTAAAATAACAAATAGCGTACTTTTATTTTTAACATAATTTCATGTTTTCGTATTTTTTGAGCACCCAATACAAGAAATCTAGATTTGCTCATAGTGAATCTTACTGGTTTAGCAAAACAAAATGTATGTTTAAAAATTTGTTCCATTTTTCCACCTCTAGCCATATTATATTAAACATTATTAATTATTTTTAATACTAATAAGTACAGTAAAAATAATTTAACGTTAGCCATAGTTGTCCAAATTTAATAATAATATTAACTGTATTTTAGTTCTTTTAAATTATCAATTTACTCTTTTGAATACTTCGGAAATACCATGTACCGTAAATCATCCATATCGCAAATTCTTTATATCGTAAATTGTAATGAAATCACCTGGCATATCTTTAAAACAAAAATCTGATTGTAAATTTATTTTTACTTGATTTTATCTTTTCTTAATCAGTATCGTAAGTGTTTGGACGTGTCAATTTAATTTATATACCTGATTCATCCTGGTCCTCATCCTCGCTCATCAAAGTCTGACAGCACCCATAGGAAAACACCAATATCAGCAGAACTTTACAAACCATCATTTTCTCATAAATCCACAAATATTCACAGTACCAAATTCGCAAACACCAACTTAAATCACTGATTACAACAGTCAAACTAGTTTTATTATTTCAGCGAACTTCGTAATAAAATCACCACCGACAAATCGCGAAGTTTTAAACTTCCTGCAGGGGCATCAAACCAACCCCAACCGATAGCAGTTCGGATACTGACGCCACTCATTCTAGCAGGCTAAGGGAGGAAACCCCCCAAACGAATAACCCCGAAGATCAGCGAAACGAGCCGAGAGCTGCCTCCATCACACCTGAAATCCTACGGTAATCATCAATTTCAGCAGGAATAAGCGACTGTAAAAATGAAACATCACTACTTCTAGTTAAACTATATGGGCGGAAAGAGGAGGCGTTATTGGGGTAGTTTTTGCTCTCACAGTTATGTAACCCGAAAATAACGACCCGGCTTTATGAGGGTGAGAAAATGTGGGTGCAGATATTATAAAACAGCACTATAATTAACTAACTCTAAGTAATTCTAAAGAAAGGAAGACTATCAAATTATAATAGAGAATAAAGAGTTAATGTTGTCATGGCAGAGCAGATGTATTCGAAAGTCGTCGTTATTTTAGTTATAAGTTTTACAAGTAAATGCATAAATTCTGAAAAATGAGAAAATAATAAGTGTCCCCAATTTTTTACCAATGGAGATTTAAACACAGTACTGGGATTCCAGAATGCTACTCGATATCGAAATATTCAATTTGGCGCAAAAAACCTATTCCCGTTCGTTTTCAGCTGATCGCGGATCGTCTAAAACGATATCGATTCTTTCGATACCTTTAGAGATCCCTTTTCGGTCGATTTCGAGAAGAAGACAGTGATTTTCAGGTTAGAATTATTTGTTTTTGTAGGTTTTGCAAGTTTTTTTGTTTAAAATAACGACTATAATAAAATAATTAATTACTGTGCTCTTTCTAACATTTCACATATTATGTAAAACGTATACAAAAAAAGACATTTTGGACTTTTCCAGTTAATGTTGGATACTTATGTTGTAGTTTAAAAGTTTGATGTTTAATATTTTTGATAACAAAATAATAAACACACTGTTCAGAAATGATCGTAGACGTAGACAAAAAAAATATACGGAGGGCAAAAATTCGTGATTTTTCTCGTTGCAGAAAGTAAACGTAAACTGTTGCCATATGGAATTTTTCGTTTTTACGGTGTTCTGGGGGATAGATTTTTCAATAGCTTAATCGATTTCGCCGTTTGCGCTTTTATCAAAACACTTCAGAATTGTTTTCACAAACCCCGAAATATTTTTTAAAACTATTTGACTTTGTTGTTTGTGTTGTCAGTATTGCCTTGGATATCAGTTTCAGAAACAATGAAAGTACATTTGCGTTCTTTAGGCGTTCGATTTGTTTTTCAATTATTTTTAAATAAAAAATGGTTCGTAACGAGGACAGAGTTGAAATAATTTGTTTCTATGGACAGTCATCGTAATTTTAACGAAGCAGCTAGACTTTTAATGAGTCTTTTCCAGATAGGCCGGCTTCTTCTAGTTATGTAAAAAGTGTTGTGTCTAAATTTGTTACCAACTTCACCATAAAATATACTCCACAAAGCGGTTCTCCATCTGTTAAAAACAGAGGAGTTTCAAGTTTCAAGTTCAAGTTGTTGGAACAACAGTGGTGGAAATACAACAGTCATTTCGGAAAATTGCCATCGATGTAGGTGTGAGTAAATGCGCCGTCCATAAAATTAAAAAAAACCGTTTCATCCATACAAGATACATCTTGTGCTAGAACTAAACGAGGATGATCCAGATCGTAGTTTACAGTTTTGTGAGCAGATGCTAAATCTTATGGCAATAGTACCGGACTTTACCGGATATGTTTTAGTGATGAATCAAGTTTTTTTCTAAATTGTACTGTCAATAGACACAACTGCAGATACTGGTCGGGCAGTAATCCTTATTGGTTTGAAGAAATCCTCTCTCAACATCCTCAGAAATTAAATGTATCGGCTGGAACCATAAGATGTTAAATAATTGGTATTTCTTCATCGAAAATAAGCTATTTATCTGCAATTGTAACAGCTGTTGCAGAGGAAAATGGAGATTATGATCCATTTTTCCAAGAGGGAACACCTCCTCATTCTTATTAACCAGTCAGGAAATTTTTAAATAATGAATTCCCGGAGCGCTGGATTGGGCGACATGAATTTATTGAATTACCACCTTATTCTCCAGACCTTGCTTCTCTTAATTTTTTCCTTTTTTTCCTTTGGGGATACTTGAAAACTAGTATACCTAACAAGTAACAAAGCCCGAAAATTTGGATGAGTTACGCCAAAGAATTGTTAACGTCTGCCAAGAAGTAACACCTGCCATTCTCGAAAATATGAGAAGTGAGTTCCAAAATCGACTCTAGAACCAAGAAGTTCATGGTGGTCATTTTAAACAACTTTTAAAGTAATAAGAGAAAAAGGGTATTTAATTTTTTTTTACGATTTTTATTTTTTAAATTCTTGCCACTTAAAAACGAATTAAGATACGCCCCTCGGTTTTGCGTTAAATGTTTGACCTTAACTCTCCAGCGTTGCCCCTCAAGGGGGTTGAAAAAGTTAAATTACATGAAAAAGTACATTATTTAACCAATAAGATACACCTGAAATTTGTGGTCTCTATCTTTACTAAAGACATTTGGCCATACTAGGACTTTTCAGAGACCCCGTATATTGTTCCATACAATACAACAATACTTAATAAAAACACCTACGATTGTGTGCTTGTCATAGTGTCTCCAGAAACTTCTCTAACTAACCTATCATTAAATCATCAGTTTTCTTCCTTTTTTGGGAGTCAAATCAACAGTCGCATTTCCTTTTATTGGGCAGTTCTAGTGATTTAATATTTTTTAATTTTCTCAAGAAACTGTAATATTTTACTCTGGCATTATTTTTTTATAAATATTTACATAATAAATAATCTATACTTACTGCTAGGAAAAGCAATAACTTCTTCTATTCTTTATACATCCGACTATTGTTCCATGGCATATTGTTTAATTTTCCCCTTGTAGACATATTTTAGACTGTGTTTTCTACTGTGTTTATTGCTTATAGAATCAATTCTATGCAAAAGATTCACCGTAATGTAACAGCCTTATTTCTAATTCAAATACAATAAGGTTAAAAGTTAATCGAGTTGGTTATAATTTTTGTCTCTGCACTATAATTTTTTAAAACATAATAAAAAATCTCGCACCTCTCTACATTTTTACTTAAGAATGTCATCGGGAAAACAAACATGCTTTTGGTAGTGAAACAGGAGTGTTGGGGAAGTTTGTTCGCCTTTAAAGTAAAGTAGGAAGCGGAAAGACACTCGAGTAAACAAAGCTAATGGAATCGTCGTAACAAGAGAAAAAAGTAAATACACTTATATTTCCATACGCCGTTTTCCAACAGCAGTTTTCTCTTTATTTTTATTAAATTCAGCCTTTATTCACCAACAAAGAGAATCTGCATAAACATGTTTTATGTTTTAAGCCTATGAACCTAATTTAATGCGAACGTTATATGAGAAGTACAGGGAGTTTCAAAACTCTACCAAAAAAAAATTGGCGGTAATTTTTTGGCCAAAAATAAGAAAAAATGTTCCCATTTACATAGGACTAAAAACTTTTCATTTCCGAAATAAAAGATGATAAAATTTTCATTTTATTTTGGTTTTTCTTATTTGTTTTACACTTTTTTAAAGATAATTGGTGCAAATTTCGTACATATAGTACAACGCATTTTAAGTACCAATGAAACTTCTTTATTACCATTTTAAATATTCTACAGAGTCGTATTTTTCCGGGACAAGGATGTTTTTATTCCCCAACGCCGTCCATGATTTTTCTAAACGGACATTATTCCTGTTTTATGATTAAACTTTTTGGTATCTTGGAACTTTGGGATATCATGTATTGTTTGGATGATATTTGGCAAAAGATGATTTAGGAGTTTAATATGGTGCACTGGCTTTTTAAACTCAGTGACTTAAGGCGGGACCCCTAAAAAATATCACTATGTAGATTATTTAAAATGGTTATAATATTATTCCATAGGCACCTAAAAAGTTATTCTTCACAAATTTAAAAATCCAAATCAATTTAATGATTGAAAGTATAGGTACTATACTTTTTTCGTCAGGTATAATATTGCTAAGCAGAAGCTGCCATGTGGGCAACACATATTATTGTATGTGTAACTTTAAACTTAATATAGTGGATATTAAAGTAAAACAGCATCGTGTAGGGTCAATGTGAGAACAGTGGACCAAGAGGGTACAGTGAACCTAGTTAGTTTTTGGTTGAAAGAAACATTTCTATTTCTTGTATCTATCATTCAGTAATTCTTAATTGGCATTGATTCGTCCACTTAAGTCACTTGGTATTGAGCGTTAAGGGTAAACTCATAAGATGTATTTAGAGTGTTTTCAACGGCTGCCGTTTTATTTTTTAAAGTTATACTTTTTTTAATTACTTCGTTTGTGTAATTGTTACAAGCATTACTGCGTTTCCAAGTAAAACTATGCTCAGTTCTCTTTCGTCGAAATCGGTCTTTGTGCCTTGAATTTAGGTACAATTTTGTGCAAGTAGCATTAGATTCAAAATGGCGGGTTGGTACACAGTGGATCATTTAATTATGGTACACAGTGAAGCTTGGTTCACTGTCTACTTTTATATTCAAAAATGTTATTAAAAACTTAATTTTTCACTTGTAATAAATTATTATTAGAATGTCGCGTAAAAAAGTTCTGGAGAAGCGAAATAAATCTCTATATTTCTACATAAGTTCTCTAAGAAAGGCAGGAGGTACTAATGAATTTCGTCGTCGCTGTGAATTTGGTAGTTCGTATGATGCCGAAAGTGTGCAGTAACACGCGACTGTTTGCGCGCAGTGTTTATATGGTAATTTCCTGATTTAAAATAAAATAGGTCACAAATAATATGTGTGGTTTGTCAGCGAAGCTTATTGGCCTTTAAGAAATCGCCCTTATACACATTTTTTTTAGATTTACTAGCGAAGCAATTCAGCATCTGATGACATTACACAGATTTCAACAGTCAACGAATCAAGTGTTACTGCTTGGTGATGGCGCCGCAGCTAAGCTTTCTACAGGCCGTTTCTTCAAAGTTGTCAAACCTAAAACTATATTTTAGGTTTAAAAAATTCAAATGACTATAACTTTCTACTAACACATATTTTTCTCTTAAAATTCAGGAATTAGGAAGTTTCCATTTTTTTCATTTTCTCTTAATAAATAGTCCTAAAAATGTAAAAAACATATGTATTTTTTGTTTTTAATTATCTGTAGAAATAAAAAAGTTATCGTCCTTCAAAGTCTGAGATGCTACGCCCACGTTGGCTGAGGCTCGATGACGTCAATCACCGCCACGCCGTCAACAGCGGAATAGGCGCCCGTTTAATCTTTAGTGTTATTCTTTCCGGACAGGATACAATGCATGAAAGTAAAGACGCGAAAGCAGCGGGCCGCTGCGCTGGCCCGGCGACCATGGGGCGACAGATACTGCATTTTGACGTCACGGCCGATAAAAGCCGCGCGCGAAGTTATTAAATAAGAAATTGAATAAGTTCGTCAATTTTGAAGATATCGAGATAATTTTTTTTGTTTGACAAGTTAAGTGAAAGACTATTAAATGATGTTGAAGTTACTCGATATTTCTGACATAGGAAACTTCTTAATTGTCGACAAAATGATGTAAAATTTGTTTAGAAAAAATAGCAAATAAAATACCTGAGCGTGGTAATTTCTTCCCAGGTGGGTCAATTCAAAAATTATTTTTTTTTTCGCAAATTATAAAATATTTTATTTCTTTACAAAAACATTTCTAGTATGCTCACTATTAAAAAAACCCGAACTTGGTATGGGTCCCATAAGTAGCAACAAAGATATACAACTTTAAAATTTCACGGGCCGAGCCTGCAAAAGGATACAATGAAATTAAGAGAATAGCAGGTATAAAAATAAATATATAATAATATTTAAACAAGTATCCCAAAATTTAAATAAAATCTGAGGGCAATATAATTCTGGTATGCATAACGTAATATAACCTAAAAGAAAGTAACGAATTTAAAAGAATAATCGTTATTATACAATTTTTTGAGCAGAAAAGGAACAGCAAAGTATATATTTTACATTTTTTATTGCACCTTTATTCCGCCCCTTCATAAAAATTCATAAAAACGCACCCCATTTAATAAAAAGAAAAGAAACTGTTTATACGCTTTATAGTAAGATTCTCGTCGGCATAAAATAAATTATTTTAAATATATTGTTATTTTTTGTACTTCGTTTAAAGAAATAAACGTACCAGAGTAAACCTACGCTTCTAATATTATTAAAAGAAAGCTTTGAGTTTTTTTTTGCAATGGTTGTGTTTGAAGTAATACTTATTATAGGATTTACAGTAGGTAATTTTTTTTACCTATTTTAAAATACCTAAGCACAAAAACAACTATATTAAGAACGAAAATTTAATAATAACTGGTATTCCTTAAAACTAAATGAAGACATTATTTAGGATTTGTCAGTTTTACATTTCTCCCATGGGGTGATTTTCTTTAGAACATTTTTCTTATATTTAATGCAATTATAAAATTTTGCACATGATAATTTAACGTTATACTGGCATTGCAGAATGACCTTAACGAACTCAGCTAATAAACGATATCTTTCTCCTGACCACCAGATGGACAGTAAGGAAAAAAGTCTTTCGCAATTTGTATTATACGCAGAGATTGCGAACAGGTATTCGCACATTTTAAGTGACTCCGATTTCTGATCTAAATGTTCTGTGCTTCTTTTTATCAATAGAAAATTTGATTATTTTTTCGGGGATAATACCACGAGAGCTTAAAGTTACCCATAATTTTTCACGATTGCGTGTTTCCTATAATTTCACGAGTCCGCAGGACTAGTGAAATTTGCAAAAAAAACACGTAAGAGTGAAAAATTATCAGTAATTTTAAAGCTCGAGTGGTATTTAGGGGATTATTTCACGAATGAAAATACAAACTGTTCGAGTGGTATTTGGGTATTATTTCACGAATGAAAACAAAAAATATGAATTGAATATTTATTAAACAATTTAAACAACAAACCTTACTTTTAAATTAAATTAAAATTTATTTATTATTTATTGTTGCAAATTTATTTATTGTTGCTAACAGTAACTACGGGTTTATAACAATTGCAAGCCATTTGTTTGTATGGAAATTAATATGACAACCAAGAAAATGACAGGAAAAATTATCGGTGTAATTTTTTTTAATTGACGTAACGTCAAAAAATTATCGCTGTAATTTAAAAAAACTTTACTCATCTTACGGGACTTTTAATACATGAGGGAAATAGTCGTAAATTATTTTTTACACTAAGTTTCCAAAAGTCGTGAGTTCTACTTAAAACCCATAAAAAAAGTGTGTTAAATTTTGTTTAATTGCTTAAACAATATAAATATTGAACTGCCCCAGGTACAATGTTTCTTATTTTGAATAATTGAATATACCAAACATTTACAAAAAAAAAATCATCAAAATCGCACCTGTTTTGGAGGGTTTAGGAATGTGTTACTAGAATGAATTTAGTTTTGTTGTTTTAGAAAGCAGGTACTAAAACTGCCCTTTTCTTTGTAAATTTTCGAAAAAGTCTGATACAAATTCATAGTATAAAATTTAGTTGCCTTATTCTTACACTTGTCAGTTAAAAACTTTTGGTTGTCAAATTAGGCCGGTCCGGTCTAGCGTTGGGAATCTGGCCAATGAAATATAGTAATAGTTGTCAGTAGATGTATAATGGATTCTTATTTTTATAGATGTATTTGGTCTGGGTGTTCCAATTTTAGTGATAGGCAATCTGTGGTTCACCCACAATAAAAATAATAGCATGATAAAATAGCAAAATTAACATGCAACTGTGGTCGAATCATGTTCCTCTGGCACTTAGTAGCCCCACAACGTCCTATTATCCGATGTGTTTAATTGCCCTCAGCCTAGTTGTCCTTACTCAATTGTGACGTAAACTAATGCAGCTTGCCGTTTTATGTTGTAAGAGCCAGAAACTTGTAATTCGAAATTTGAATACCTAATTATGATGTGTTAACTATCGAGTGCTGTAGAAATTTCGATTGTGGTTACAAGTCGATTTTCAAGTATGGTGAAAGCGAAAATTCTAAATAAGAAGCGTTTAAAACTCTCCTGGCCTAAACAAAGCAATCTAAAATATTCGAAAAAATAGCAGTGAAGTATTTCGAATTAATAATAATGGTAGTTCCATTTCTTATTAAATAATCGGCATTATCTCATTACGAAAATCATGATTTAGATTATAATCGATATTCGAAAACTCAACTTGAAACTAATGTCAAAAATGAAAGAAGGACTTTTAAGTAAGAAGCAGTTTACAATTAATCCATTACAGAAAGTATAGTAAGAATTAAGCATATCATCCTTTGCAAAGTGGGCATCAGAGGCATCATATGGATTATAATTTATTCTTATGATAAAAATAGTGGTGCTGAATGAACTGGCAACACTGCACGTTTTCGCTTTGGCCAAATCAAAATTGAAATAAAATCCGTCCCATCAACATGCTAAGGGATGCATTGCCAGTGCCTCTCCGATGTTGCCGAATCTAGAATATGGTCAAATTGTAGTGTAATGGCAGTGCATCAAAGGACGAACTGGGATGTTCGCAACTTGATTGACATAGTCAATAGTAATTTTTTTATTTAGTTAATGGATGTTTTTTTTATTTTAAATTATAAGATGCTTCTATTAGTTTATAAAGTTATGTTTTTTAATTTTAATATTATACCTACTTAAATGCCAAAACATGATTTTATGTGCATAAAAATCTTATCTAAACTCAGCTGAAAATTAATGTTTGCTCAGGGTCTTATTTTTTCTATGTTGCTAACGGCATAAATTGTTGCTCGGGCATAAATTTTACCTGTCATTGTACGTTCACAAACATGCAACTCCGTTCGAGCTCCGTAAAAAATTCCACCCTATATCATAGTACCGCCACCTCCGAATGGATGTACTTCTTGGACATATCGGTCATTAACTCGTAAATTGGGCGATCTCCAGACAAAAACTATTCATCTGTCATCACGAAGACAAAAGCCGCTCTCATCTGTAATAGACGGACAGCCAGCTACAGAGGGAGACATGTGACTCAGTGTAGTCAAAATTTTATGGAATACAGGTTCGACTGTTACCGACGTATTGAGAACCCCGTCATCAGAAGGCTGTCTGAAAGTAATGGGTAGGCTGGTGGTCAAGGATGTAATTAAAAAAATGATAAGGTACAGTACTAACAATTTGCAGAGCGATTGAAGATAGTTTAAAAAAAAGCTGGAAAAAAGTCGTATATATATATATATATATATATATATATATATATATATATATATATATATATATATATATATACTTTGGAGATATTTAATAAACTATTGGTCATCAATCATTTCATAGAATCTTATGGAAATAATCACGATATACTTACAACGGTATGCTACGTTATGACGTCACTTCGAGGGAAAATCTTAAATTGACTAGGCGCTTACCTGAGCAAATGAAATGACAATAATATTTTAATAAACGTCAACTCAACACGTACCCGACAATAAATTGACCTGTAATAATATTTTAATAAACGTCAACTCAACACACTACCCAACAACAAACTGACCTGTACTTACAAGGGGTGCAAGCGTCTAGTCAATTTAGGATTTTCCCTCGAAATGACGTTATAGCGTAGCATACCGATGTGAGTGTATCGTGGCAATAATTAATATTTTTACGTAGTATACAATAGACTTCCGAAAAGAAGGTTGGGGACCATAAAAAAGCCATTTTTTTCTTTTGGGATAATTTTTCTCACAGAAACCATAATATTTTTAACATACTTCGATCAATTTAATATTATATTTTTCGTAACTAGTTAAGAAAAGTAAGATATTCAAAACAACCATCGGCTTTAAAAAGTGGCACTTTATATATCAAAATTAGAAAAAAAATTCTCGCAACAATACTTCTAAGCCAAAAGTGTGGTACCTACCTAGTATTTTAAAAGTACCAAACAAAACTGATTTTTTGAATACATTTAAAAGCAAAACTCCATTGAAATTTTAATTAAAGCTGTTTTACATAATATGTAATCTCTTTCATGAATATTAAGGGTTGGATTAAGGTTTAGTAAAAAGACCTTGTCAGCATTACATGCATAAATTATTCCCAACTTGCTTACAAACCATTCGGAACAAAACTTTGTTATTACTCTTTAAGTTTATATTTGCTACAAAATAACAAAGCAACTAAAAACCATCAGACATACATTTTACACATTATTCCCCATTTTATTACTCACGTGTGACACCTATATATTCTGACTCAACCATATGACCCGATTTATCCACCCCATAAAACTGTTCGGGAAGGGTGAGTCACTGTCAACTGTTTATTGTTTCACCCCTCATTATTCATGATGCTCATTAGTCACTGATTGAGGTGTGCCTACATCGTGCCAAAAGTGTGATATAAAAGGAATGTTACAGGGGTTGGTCTGAAAATAATAACATATTCATAGGTATGTTTTTAGCATGGCGCGATTTGTGTCATAATATCTTGATGTTGTACCACCATATTTAGAATATAAATATCTTGATATATTTATATATTTTTGTACACTTAACAAAAAAATATTGTTGCAATAATAAAAATTTCCTTAACATCAATAAGCCATCTATAATCTTAGACTGAGGTGCCAAAAATCTTGTTCAGTTCAACTCCTCCAAAACCCAGTCCTGCTCCATGGCACGCAAAAAATCCGGCAACACTTACCCCATTTATATGAATGGCCAAGCCCTACTGAACAATGAAACGTTTGATCGCATTGGTATCGCGTTCGAACATGATCTCAGCTGACACCAACACGTTACTTGGATAGTCACATCAGCTTGGTTTTCTCTTTCGATCCAGAAAGAAGTTTTCCCTTTTACTTTACACACACTCTATGTTCACCAAATTAGACCTAACCTGGAGTACTGTTCCTACATCTGGGGAGCGGAAATACCTTCGAAACTTAACATCCATGATTTTATTCAAAAGGAAGCCAGCCTTTCAACTCACGAATAACCCATAAAAATTACGTTCAGAATCACTAAGAAGGTTTAAGATTTAGTACTGGTTTAAATTAAGATCTTCTAGTTGATCAGTTATGTTTTGACAGGTTTTTGTCCTGTCATTCTTAATAAGTCGGCATTAAAAACTTATGAAATATTCTGATATTGCAGCGATTTGCTTGGTTTCCAAATGATCTATTTCTATTATTGGCGATATTACGTACTAAAATTGCCATTTTCTTTCTAAATTTGCGAAAACTCTCAGAAATAAATTCATAGTATGAAACTTAGTTGCCTTATTCTTACACGTGCAAGTTTAAAACTTTTGGTTGTCGAATTAGACTTGGATAATCTGGCTGTTAAGGTTTAAAATTCGAGAGAATTGAAAACATTCAGTTGCCAGCTTGACGTCATCCCACGAAAAACAACTGAGTGTAACGGGAAATGTAGTGAATCCAATTAAGGATACGGCAGCACCGCCATGATCCCCTAAGGGGAATAACGTTTTTGACAAGTGTCAGTTTGGCAAAGTTAGTCGCAAAATTTTTGCAGCGGTGCCAACGCTTATCGCTCATCGTGGAACTATCGTCCCGTTTGATAATGAGCGATGTTTGACCGCTATTTTGAGGGTGAATTCGATCAGAAAAAATTATAATCTTTTAGGGATAAGCTTTTTTGTATTATGAAATAAAAGCGGCTATATTTCCCTTCTTGACTCGTCCTAACAGAACAACAAGAGGCGCGTTACGTATGCATCCTTTTACTGTCCAGCTACAAAATCTTTCGCTCACTAATGCTTAGGGTCTCCAGGTTATGGAACAAATTGCTTGCAAATGTTTTCCCTTCCCCTCCCAACCTCCGAATCCAGTGTCTTTGTGTCACTAGGTTACATTTCCCTTCTGTTGATGCGCTCATGGTACGTTAGTACTTAGGCTTGAAGTCCACGTCGGCATCGGGTCGGCAAAATTCAAAATATGACTGCAAGTCAGCATTTACCTTTTAACCTAAGCAAGCCAGTGAAAAAAAAACTGATTGGTCCTCAAGAATGGAATATAATGAACCATTATGTACAGTCTTACTTAGAAAATAGACAAATATGTTCTAATACGGGAATGTTCAGACGACGGACTCAGATATTTCTCACATAGTCGCATTGTTATGAAGCAGCAGGAGCAGGATCGATCTGCTCCACCATTTTTGACCGAGTAAGAAGAGCTGCCACTTTAAAGTCAACAACATAACCTAAAATACGCGAATGGTGAACAACATAATCTAAGATATGAAATTCAAAAATTGGTTGTAAAGAAATAAAAGATTGAAGGTTATAGTTTTTAAATATAGCACATATTTTTCGTATTAAACAGTAAAATAGTAATTTTATATAAAACAAAAACACAGCAAATAACTTGGCAGACTAACGTTGAATACAATCGACTAGGCAGCTTTTTCTGTTCAAATCTGCTTTATGACGTCACCGTGACTACTCGTTGCAGCTTATTGTGATTTTTAAACGAACATGAACCAAATGAACAGCCCTTAGAATTAAAGCAGTGGACACTGAAAACCTAAATATACCAAGAAAAAAGCACTTTTTAAAGCCAACCTTGCAACCTTGTTCATTGGCTTAGATACTATGTATGTATAGAGAAACGACACTTTTAGACAAAATGAAAACATTTCTTATGCAAGATTTTGTAATGATTTGTTTTCGTGAATTATAACCAATATTTTGGGACATAAAAGAAGATTCATCGAATAAGTTTCTTAACAACAAAACAATAAACATGTGTATAAAATCCGTATTAAAACACCGGTATTTATCTATCGATATTGTAGGTACCAAACCGGTACTTCCGATCGATACGATACACAAATACCGGTATTTTTCGATATCGCACATCCCTAGGCTGAACTAGTTTTATAATGCAGGGCGCTTAAGCGAAAAAAACGATTTAAAAGCTTGTAACATTCATGTTGGAAATTTTTCAACAAAATAAAAGAAATTTAAATTAAGTATCCCTCGCCCACAAAATCAACAAGTTTACACTCGTTTAATGGGAGTGGTTCATCTCTCGGAGCGCAACGAAATTTATTATTGCCATTATGTGAATGGCGACGGCCATTTCTTTATTCTTGTTCCGCTTTGCGACTAATATTAAGAAGAATATTGGCGATTTATCATAAAGTTGAGAAAATTAGGCCAATTTATTTGATAATAAATTTGTAAAGCGGTATAACTAAATGTATCATCTTTAAAGCATTTAAATAAAATTATGTCGAATTGGACGTCTCCTAGGTCTTAATAGCCAATAAGAAAGTGAGCAATAATAAAACTGTGAGAAAAAGCGACTAATATTGTAATAAAATGGATTATTAAAAGTTACTTATTAATATGAATATAAGATAATATAATTAATATATAAATATCTAGTAAAGTTAGATATTTCTACGAAAAACAAATAATCTAAAATCCTGAACAAAGAATATTCTAAAACCATACTTTTCACTGTTTAATTTCTCACGGAAAGCGAACATGTGGCTCAATGTCCGGGGATGGGATAGATCTCAAATAACAGAAAAGGCAGTAATATGACCCAGTAATAGAGATAAATATTTGGTTTCAAAATTCACATAAAAACAAGATTAAGACCTTCTAGAAATTTAAAATCCTTAACTCATAAACTGTACTATAAGTGAAACAAACAAAAACATAGGGATTATATGGCTAGACCCGAAAATGCAAACGAAAAAATCCCGCTCTGAGTGGTAAAGCCACCCACGACGATTAGGCCGTCCAATATACAAATATAATTTCGACCCGTTTTCTATTGCTAGAAAAATATGGAGAATGTCGATTAAATAGTGAAAATTGTAGTGTACCCGCTCAATAATAAGTGTAATCAGAGTGATTTTTTCCTATCTCTCACGTATCAAAATACACATATAAAGAAAACAGACAAGAAGCTTAAATAACGACGGATAGGTTTTTTTTATCACTTTGAAAGTTTAGTTAAGCTAGTAAAATAGATATTTCATACATTTATATATATTATTACCGGAGAGAGATCGCAAAATATTATAATTAGGAAATCTCTGAAATTTAATCGAAATTGGAAACTTATCACGACATCTAGTGCTAAATATCCGAAACTTACAATTTAAAGACGCTTCTTATAATTGGTCAGAAACTTTTAAAACCTACCCTGAAAGATTCTCGGAAGGTTAACGAGAGCTATCATTGGTCGTAGGATAAAATAGTAGTACCCAGGGAGATGAACTAAGAAATAGGAAGTACGATTAGACTACCTTTCAACTAGAAGAGATATTTAAAAGCAGTTTCGAATCGACGTTCGTTTGTTAACTACATATCTCTCTCTTCTTGTTAGTGGTCGTATTGGTGATCAGTTACTCTTACAAAAATTGGGCTCTTAGTTCTTTTCTTCTAAATTTAATATATTCTATTTTAAAGTGTAGTGAATATTTTTGGGTAACACACTTCATTAATTTGTGGTAGGTCTGACCAACCCTAGTGGGGGATTTTCAATCTTTATAATACATGGGATTATCAAAAAGCCTAGATTTTCCTTTAAAGTTTTATTTCTCTTTTGACCTATAATTTTATCTACATTGCCATTAATAAAACTCATTGTTTCATGTTCTTTCAAGTAACTGTCCTGTCTATGTCTCTTCTGTTTTAATTTAAACCAAATTAATTATTTTAATGTACACTAGCTTTAAGTTTACCTTTGGAAAGTCAATTTTTTTTATTTATTTTTGTTAATAGATTTTAAGTGTTTTGAAACACAAGTGTTTTATTTGCTAAACAACCGAGGCTAGAATTCATAATACGCATTATCTAAGAGCTAAGATTTATTAGAGGTGATACTGACACCTCGGGATATCTCGCGGATCGTGAATCGTGGGTCGCGTGTTCCAGTTCCTGACTAGATCTACCAGAGTTGCTGACGAGTCGACACATCATTAGTTGGTCAAGTTTGGTTTGGTAAGAGTTTTACTAACACTCTTTATTAACTTTATTATTTGCTTTCGATTCCGCAAGACCTTCCAGAGTGCCTTACTTTCATAATTGCAATTAAGATAGGTAGATCGAAGTACCCTTTTTATGTTGCGATCAGGATTAATTAATTCACGCTACCATATTCTCCATCTAGGCTCTGATTTGTGACAATATCGTTAATTTTTAAGAAACAATTTAGAACATATGTAAATGTAAATGTTTGTCTAATCAGACTTTCCACATTTCAGCATGCTGTATACAGGCTGAGTTTTTTAAAGTGCTACAAAGCGGTATCTCGAAAACGGTTTTAAATATTTTTATGAAATTTGGCGAGCTAATAGGGAGACTGGGGAACAAATTCAAACATATTTTTGACATTTACTCCTCCCTCTATTTTGCAGAGTGCTATTTAACTTTGGAATTTTAAATGGAATGGTGTACAACAAAGGTTTTAAAGCAATTAAATAGGCATTTATAATAAGAGTTTTTAGTGAAATAGGCAAAGCACTTTGACAAAATTAAACTGAGACAAAGTATTAAGAATATGAACTCTAAAAATGATTTCTCCTTGATTAGGTATATGATTACAGGAGTTACCTTGGAAAACCAAACATTATTAACGATAAGAACATTGTGAACACTGAACCTAACGAATGAATAATGAACACTACCCGACAGAAAAAAAAATAGTCAAATATTAAAATCAAAAAATTCAACAAGTTTTCACACATATACAGAAAGATGAAGGGCTTGTATTCACACAGAACCATATAAAAGTAAGGTTAAGGTTTTCGACAAGTGTCATGTTTGCAAAGATTTTCATCGTCGTAAAAATTTTGCAGCAGTGCCAACGTTGAATTTAGTCCTTAAATTTGGGTCGCCCATCGTTGGACCACGTCATTAGAGGCCATCAGAGACCATTTTAAGGGTAAATATGATTAAAAAAATTCAAATTTTTTCAGCAACAAGCATTAATACTTTTGGGTCATGGATTAAAAAAAAATTAATGGATAAGCCAAGTGCTTTTAAGTGCGAAGTTTTACTTACGAAAACCCTCATATAAAAACTAATCCGAAAACATCAAATGATTCATAAAACACATGTGCCCAACAAGATTCTTCAATTCAAAACGAAATGACAATAAAAGAAATGACCATCACAATTTATACAACGCAATAAAAAAATCCACCACACTTTGGGATGAGCCTTTTCTATTTGACGACTGTCAACCTGTTGATCTTGTGTCTGCACTTGAATTTCTGCGAATGCTGCGAATTGGCCAAGCAGCCTTGCTGGCGCGCCCCCAATTAACCCCGACTTCTCTCGAAATCGGTGCACTGTAGCATGTCACATGTTTGCCTCTGAATCAGAAATCCTCTATTTTTTAACGCAAAGGGGCATTTGGATTTAAATTACAAAACGTCACACAAAAAGAAGCCTACTTTTAAGTATTACGAAGGTTTTATTAAATTGCTAAGTTTACGTATCCAAATATAATTCGGTTGGGGTAAAAATTAGTGTTTAACGGCAAAATTTAACACTGCATCTAGCAAGCTAGTGTAACCCGTTGCCGTTTGAAATGGATACTGGAGGACATATCTAAAAGGACAAAATGATACATTGAAAATAATTCATTTAAAGAAAATTAAATTAAAAGGAATACATTTTGTATTTTCACTTAGTAAGTAAAACTCGAAAAAAACTTACATCTATTAAATGCATTTCTTCATAGCATAGCGCTTTACGCGGTTGGCACTGTTAACACCGTCGCGTCGGCGTCGGCGCGGACATAGAGTTTCCGACGATCCTATTTTTGGTTTTATTCCAATAAAAGTTGTTTTCTTTTTATTTTGCTTGAAATTAAGTCAACTTTTTGAAAATGATGCACAGTTTTAAATTTTCAATAAATAACTTGACATTGTTAATAACATTGTCAAAAATTGAATCAATAATTCCTAGATAAATCAAAATGATCTACTTATGTGGGTCGGTTACAGAAAGTTCCAGGCGATTGCCAGCTTATTATTGCGAAGCGCCATTTATGATTATTTGTCTTCAATCTGAATTGGAGCAACAGCCCAGTGGTCCAATGCGCTGGGTTTGTGACGCGTTTCCGGCACTAGACCTTCGAATCCTGGCCCGCCGCACGCTTAATTAAAAAAGTGTGGCCAGACATTTAGTAGGTTGTCACAAAAAGTGGAAGGTGGTAGAGGAATTCTTCCTCGACCGAGGTGGTACCAACCCACACATCCTATTAAAGGGCTGGCAAAATCCCAACGGATGCTTCCAGCTCTGAATGTGTGAGTCAATTCCCCAGTACACCCACGGTACTTAGTACTTAGACCTCGGTCTTCGTGAGCTGTCAGAAGATAAAAAAAATTCATACCAGAATTTACCGATTTTAATATATGCAGTGAAATACACAACACCCTGTATAAAAACATTAATTACTGATTTGTTTTAATTTTATTGTTTATAACTAGCAATTTTAATAATAGAAATGTTAAAGGGGGCGCCAATGCGCCCAAAATTTGAAAACTAGCGAATTTGGAACAAAAGTCTAGAACAGTAGTATTATGAATAAAAACTGAATTATACTTATTGTTTAATTTAGGCCAAAGAAATGAGAAGGAAGCAACAAAATTTAGAAATAAAAAAGCCTTTTTATAGTGTCTTATTACTTGTTACTAAATGAAAATATAAGTAGATTTAGATATGTTTATTTAATATTATTCAAAACTTCAGTTAAATAAAAAAATTAAAAGTTGTGGCATGAGTTATAGATTTTTAGGTACTGCAATAAAAATCCTAATAAATTTTAAACGGTCGTTAAAATTAAGGAAGAATTGGGTTATAAAACTAATTAAAAAATTAATTGAGATTTTATCATTTAACCGTGGTTTTCCTTCGTGAAATTTCTTTGATATCTGTCTACTACAACAAACAAGAATTTTAATTGAAAGGAAAACAGAGGCTTAGAGAAAAGGTTAAGGATGATTTATTAAAATCTTCAATAAATAGATTTTGTTTTTGGTTCTTTATGACTACGTAGCGTGGAAGGGTTACTAATAATTACCTTCTTTAAGTAATATTTTGGCTTTGAAGATTTTAAGCGTGAATGCTTTTATCGAGGGATTGTTTCGCTTATTGCCCGCAAAAGCTTCAGTTGCATAGTGTAACGGGCTAATTCCCCGTTACATTGCATTTTGAGGAATGTCGTGAATTCCACGTTCCGCTTGTTTGTCAATAGTAATATTCCTTTCAGGTGTTTGTTGCCCCGGAGCGACTCGCCCCAGAGTGACTCGACACCGTTCCTGAAAGGAACGATTGACAATTTTGACATTAAGCTCAAGTCATAGGTGTTGCACGAGAGGGCAGGGGGGGATAGGCTCGAACGGTTCAGGTGCTTGATGCACAAGTTGAATGGAACAACTGTATGCTGGTCTGGAGCTGTACGGGAGCTCCTCCTTGGGGTGAAAGGAAAATACTAAATGCGCCTTATATCTGCGGACCAGTAGTGTTTACAGTCTGTTTTTCCGCTTTGGGCGTTTTTCATTGTGCCTATGCTCTGGACTAATGTATTACAGAATATTTTTTTTTTGTAAATTTAGTTTATTATTGAGGTAGTTTTTTATGTTTTTTTAGACATATTATGATCATACATGTACTTGGACTTAAGGAAAACCCTTCATATTTTTGTATTATGTTATTGTATATATTACAAGATAATAGTTCCGAGTAAATCGAGCGATAGGAGTAAGAAATGGGACAATCCTGTAACTGGTTATGGTTGGCGGAGCTTTAGATAAGTCAGAAGGGTGACTAATAAAACATTAGAATATCAATAATTTAATAAGGAAGGTCATGATTTTGTTTTGATTTTAATTGTAAGAGAAACAAAAGACTTTCCTGGGATATTTATAGTGTCATGTGGTTTCCTTTAGGAGAAAAAAACAAGTGTGAATTTGGTGTACGTCGTAACCGACTTTGGTTCAGATTGGCCAGCTGGTTGAGGTGCGGAGATAAAGAGAATATATATGTGAACAAGACTGAGCCTCTCTCTTTTATCTTGAAACCTCTGGGGAGTAGCTTTATAATTTATAGAAAATACTGGAAGAGTCCTAGCAAATAGATAAATTTGTAAGCTAGGAGCTCTAAACATCTCCAGGAAAAATTTCACTACGTTATGTATTTAACTCTGTATTCTAAATTTATAGTTAGATTGCTTTTCATCATCAGGATTAAAAAATAAGGGAGTGGCAGAGTTGATTGGGGGTTTCTTTGTTTTCAGTTCTCCACGCTACCCTAGTCGATACACCTAGCTAATGCAGCTAGTTGATTCAGATAGTTAATGCAGCTAGTCAGTTCACTCTAGATAGTATAGATAGTACTATCGTTAGTTCAGCTACAGTTTGTCCAGTTATACTAAGCTGACTCAGAAAATAGTTTGTCCAGTTCCTTCAGCTAAAGGAAGGCCAAATCCGTGGGATCAAATCTGTTGCAACCAACAAAGTTGGAGTATCAAAGAATGTACCTAGGTAATCTGTAGGACAATTTTATAGTCTAGATGCTGTTAGTTGTCTAGAATCTATAGTGACTTTTTGTAATGACCACTGGTCAATTTCTATGTGAAGGATCCCGATTTGACAATATAGGATTGTATTTGGTGTAGGTAGGACAATATCAGTTTCTGGTACACAAAGTACCATCGAGCTAGTCCACTAGATTGCCTAAGGAGGAGTAAGTAGTAAAGTTGATTTATAATATTTAATTACTATGCGTTTATCTTCTACACAAAGGATAGAAATCCTTATGATGATTGGATATGGTAATAGGGTTCGTACACAACAAGAAGTTTGCATTTTGTTCAATGCTAAGTACCCAGAAAGGCCAATCACGAGATCAACTGTTAGTAAAATTGAAAAAAAATTTCGAGAAACGGGTTCTGTAGAAGGTCTCCCCAAGAAAGGCCGTCCAGCTCTTCAGGAGGATAAAAAACTAGTTATTTTATTAGCTATGGAAGAAAATCCCCACAACAGCGTCCGCCAGGTTGGTCTAGGATCAAGGGGCTTCTGCTATGACCATTCACAACCTATTAACAATAGAAAAATGGCACCCGTTTAAAATCAATCTGGTTCACGAGTTGAATGACGATGATCCAGATCGCAGGATGGAGTTCTGTCAAATTTTAATGTTCAAGTGACCACAGGATTTTTAAGCGTTTTTCCCGAAAAGTGTTTCAAAATATGCATAAAAACAGATTTATATATATATATATATATATATATATATATATATATATATATATATATATATATATATATATATATATATATATATATACGGTTATGATAAAGAAACGGATCACCCTTTCATATAGAAAACCGCCCTTTTAATCAAAAATCGCTCGGACCCGTCAAATTAATTTTTTTGAAATGCATTTTTTTTTTTTAATTTGTACAGGGTAGATCATAAAAGTGCTACATGTGTCAATTTTAATTTTTTTAATGAAACATTTGGTATATTTTTACATTTCTATATTCTACATTCAATTCTAGACATTTTTCATTAATCATGCCCTATACTTAGCTTCAGCCGTTTAGGAAATATTAACAATTTTAAATTTTTTAACAATTTTAAAACAAAATAAACAAACAACAAAGAATGAAAAGAAACTATTTTATAAGATGTTGATAATGTCCTTCATCAACTGTTCTGCAGTAGATCAATCGATCTAGAAATTCCTGCTGTACATTTATTACTACTTGTGGAGATATTTCTCTTATTACTCGTCGAATAGACTCCTTCAGTGCATCTACCGAGATGGGTTTAGATTTATAAACTAAATTTTTGACATAGCCCCATAAAAAAAAGTCCAGTGGATTAAGATCAGGTGATCTGGGTGGCCACTCTATGGACCCCCGTCTACCTATCCACCGCCGCGGAAAAATTGTATTTAAGTACTCCCTTACATGAACAGCATAATGCGGGGGAGCACCATCCTGTTGAAACCATAAGGTTAAACTTGGTAAATCAGGATCATTATCATCTGGAAATAGAGTGGCAAGAGCTGGAATAAGATCATTTTGAAGGAAATTTAGATATCTTTCTCCAGTGAGACTCTCATCAAAGAAAAATGGTCCGATTATCCTATTTTCAACAATGCCCGCCCAAACATTAACCTTTTCATTATACTGGGTGTGATTTTCTATGTACCAATGAGGATTTTCCTGTGCCCAGTATCTGTAGTTTTGTCTATTAACCTGACCATTTAAACAAAACGTAGCTTCATCTGAAAAACAATTTTTTTGGACAAATCTTGCGTTATTATCTGTTAGCTCAATCATTATTTCACAAAATTGGTCTCGCCTATCAGGATCATCGTCAAATAACTCTTGTACAAATACTGGTTTGTATGGATGAAACTTCTCTTTTTGTAAAACTTTAGATACGGTGGTTTGGTGAATATCGTAGTCCCGTCCAAGTTGTGTGCTTGAGCTATGAGAATCTTCCTGTAGTGATAATAATATGTTTATTTTTTTCTCCTCAGATATACCAGGACGACCACTTTTAGCACTATCTTTAATAGTACGGGAAGTTCTCCACTTACTTGCTACCCTAGACACTGTTGATTGGGCAATAGGCGGGCGATTTGGGTATTTTTCATTAAACATATCACGGACTTCCCTATGACTTCTACTTTTATCTCCACAACCCAACATAATCAAAATTTCAATGCGCTCATCTTCGGCTAGACGCATTTTGATGAAATATCAGCAGAGCAAAATTGAAATTTGTTTAACATTCACTGACATTTTTTGACGTCTCAAACGTAAATAAGAAATTGTCACAGTTACAAGATTGTGACTTAAGTTTAGAACGTTGATGTCGAGAAACCTACCAATGGCGCATACCAGCATTAAGTGTTAATATTTCCTAAACGGCTGAAGCTAAGTATAGGGCATGATTAATGAAAAATGTCTAGAATTGAATGTAGAATATAGAAATGTAAAAATATACCATATGTTTCATTAAAAAAATTAAAGTTGACACATGTAGCACTTTTATGATCTACCCTGTACAAATTTTTTTTCAAAAAAAAAATGCATTTCAAAGAAATTAATTTGACGGGTCCGAGCGATTTTTGATTAAATGGGCGGTTTTCTATATAAAAGGGTGATCCGTTTCTTTATCATAACCGTGTATATATACATATATATATATATATATATATATATATATATATATATATATATATATATATATATATATATATATATATATATATATGTATATATATATATATATATATATATATATATATATATATATTAAATAAGCTTTCATTTGACACCCTACACCAGGGGTCTTCAACCTTCAAAGTGAGGTTTGGGTTTCCCTATCGACTGGCGGACTAGAATCAGTGGAGAGCGAGACAATAGATCTGGAATAGACAATTCTTGAGTTTTGGGTAATTTATTACGTATTTATCGAATTTGCTTTTCCGTATGCGGGCCGCAAAAAGAAGCATGCGGCCCGCGGACCGCAGGTTGAAGATCCCTGCCCCACACGATGCCCTTATTTTTTTCCATTTCCCAATTTACCCCCTTAAATTAGCCCCCTGAATCAAAATTCAACTTTTTATACTTCACGTCTATATTTGGGCCACCACACTCTAGCTCTGTGCTAAATTTTAAACGTTTACGTCAAATAGTTTCAGAGAAAATCGCCTGTGACAGACGGACAGATGGACGGACGGGCACTGAAGTGATTCTATAAGTGTTCCCCGTTATCACAGAGCACTAAAAATCGCGAAAAAAAAATGAAGGACCTTTATTTCTCTTATTACTTTAAAAAGTTGTTGTTGGGGACACC
This sequence comes from Philopedon plagiatum, assembly GCA_963971165.1. Taxonomy (NCBI): domain Eukaryota; kingdom Metazoa; phylum Arthropoda; class Insecta; order Coleoptera; family Curculionidae; genus Philopedon; species Philopedon plagiatum. The sequence continues at coordinate 11,480,752 of OZ020195.1, forward strand.
CAACGTTATTTAATTTCTATAATTCTATTTTTTATTTCTACATAAATATTAACCAAGCACGTATAAAATCCCCTTCAAATAAAACAATCTTAAACTTGTCTACCTTGCTAATTTAACCGCCTAAAAATACGCAGTTATCGGCGAAACATAAAGACCCTTTCAGTAAAAATATCTAAATAAAATCTTTCTTTAATTTTGTCTTTCTAGAACCGGCCCCTTTGTTCGTCGAATATGAAAGGCTTATTTTCCTTTGAAATTCTCTTATCTTTTAGTTTTATTACCTTTTCGTTCTAAAAATATACTTCCAGCATATGCATAAAAAACTAGCAAGTATGGCTACCAACTTAAAACTCCCTGCCTCTTCACTTCGTTGTACCGAAGTATAAGAACAACCCCTTCGCGAATCAAAAGGTATCAGCTTGGATATCATTAGTAAGCGTTATAGCCACTCAACCTGTAATTGGCCAAGGCTGGCCAAACCCATCTCTGAAGGGATCGTACTTTTCATTCTAAATCGGCCGCGTCGGAGAGACGAGTTAGTTCTTCAGTCAACTCAAACTAAACCGGTTGTGCCGCAGGCACAGAAATAAAAGTCGGTCAGAAGTATGACCAAGTATCGCACAGTTAGGTGCACAGTGTAGTGAGTTCGGGAAAATAGTCCGCTCTCATTTTCTGGGTTATTATACCCGCAGTTTCTAAGGCAAAAAGCCTATTTTCTGGGTTATTATACCCGCTGTTTCTTAAGGCAACAAGCCTATATTCTAGGGACAAAGTCCCTTCTTATTCGGGTTTTCAGAACCTTTTCTACTCGGGTAATTAAACCCTCCTTTCTACAGGCAGCGTCCTGACTCTCTTTCGAGCCAAGCTCAAAGAACTTTCGGCCTAAGAGCCAACTATTGATTTTACATCAAAAAGTAAGATCTCGAAATGTTATGAAGACATGAAATTTTGCACAATTGTCAAGTTAATAGTTGTGTTATGTAAATATGTAAATAACTGTAAATATACAAAGTGTTTAGTGAAACTAACGTTTTTCAATGTCTACAAGTCGCAGCTGCAGGAGATTGCGCAAATGAGATGATGCTAAACCAGCGATCTATGGAAATAATATACAGTAAGGTGGAGGTAGGGTTAAAATAGAGCCTTATCCGTCCAGTTGTTTAAAATGAGTACAATGAACTTCTTGGGAGAAAAAGCGTCGATTTTGGAACTCACTTCTCACGTTTCCGAGAATGGCAGGTGATACTTCTTGAAAGAGTTGCAAAAGCGACTATATTACTGCCAAGAAGTTCACGCTAGTCGTTTTGAACGACTTTTAGAGAATTAACAGTACTGAAATCTTAATTTTTTTTTACGATTTTTAACTTTTATAGGCTTGCCATTTAAAAAGACGAATAAAAAGCGTACCACAGATTTGCGGTAAAATTTTTATTTTTTGAAGACCTTTAAAATAAGGTTCAACACGGCACATCTAAATGATTCCATTTCAAATTTTTGACTACAACTCCCTAGAGTCACCCTCAAGGGGGTTGAATAAGTTAAATTACATAAAAAGTAGATTTGCTAACCAATAGGATACACCTAAAATTTGGTATCTCCATCTTCAGTAATAGCGAAGACATTTGTCCTTACTAAGACTTTTCGAACACCCGGTATAACTTTCATAAATTTTTCAGGCATACGAATAAAACTGACACTGCTATTATTCCATAATGTCGACTATACCGAATATCAATAGTTATTGTATCGATAAACCTTCATGAAACTATTGATTTCTCAGTTATTATCGACAAATTAATAATTCTCCACTTTCCACCACTAAACAGTCCCTTATCAGTAGGTAAAAGCCCCAACAATATATTTTCCTCTTCGCAGATTGCGGCGAATTGCGCGTTTCCCTCTCTTTTCACGCTCCCGTGAAAACCCATCAACAATTTTATGTCTTAATTATGTGAGAATTGACTATAAAAACTAATTAACTGATTCTGAAAAATGGTTTAAACTTATCTCAGTTATAAATTAAATTTCTGTGAATAAACAGTCAACATTAAAAATTTAATATACCCATTAAATTACATATTCAATGACCGACGCTCTGCGGTCCGTTATACCGTCACATGGCTCGTCAGGCAGTATGGTAATGAGAGACAGATGGAGTGGGCATTTTTAATTATTATGTGCAAAATACCCCTAATTAATTCAAGCTAAATAAATATTTGGGGCATGCAATTTTCAGTTTATATAGGGCGCTCGTAATTCAGCTTTATTTTATAACCGCTGTATCACATATAAGAAAACGCCATTATGCTCTTAATCTCTATGTAATGAAACTGACTGACTGACTGATATATCAACGCATGTGAACTATTTAAAGGTACCAAATTTATGTGTAATTTAATGTTGTAAACGAGAAATACAAAAACTTAGAGAAGAATCTATAAACAGCTACCTAGAAAACCTATCAGCTGATGAAGAAAAGGACTTCTCCTTATGGAACGCAACTAAAAAACTCACAAGGTGCCCCCATCAAACTAAGGGATGGTATTTGGGCAAGAGATATTAAAGAAAAGGCTGAAGCGTTGGCAGAACATCTAGCCGAAATTATTCAGCCAAATGATATCCAGTCCAATGTCAATATAGAAGAGTCTGTGAATATCTAAGAGAATTAACTAGCACTAGTCACTCCCAAAAGAAGTAGCGAATGAAATCAAAAACAATTTAAGCGCCAAAAAAGCCCCTGGATTTGACCCTATAACAGGAGAGATTTTAAAACAACTACCAAAGAACGGTATAGTTATGCTGACTTACTTAATTAATGCAGCGCTTAGATTAAAACACGTCCCTAACGTCTTGAAAGTGGCTGAAGTCATTATGCTACCAAAACCAGGCAAACCACCGAATGAAGCCAAATCTTACAGGCCCATATCACTACTACCAATTATTTCAAAATTATTTGAAAAGCTTTTGTTAAAACAACTTAAAATTATAATAGAGAACAGTAACGTAATCCCAGATTATCACTTTGGCTTTAGATGCAAACACTCCACGATAGACCAAGTTCATCGAATAACAGACATAATAGAAAAGGCACTAGAAGAAAAGCTAATCTGCTCAACTATCTTCCTTGACGTAGGTCAAGCTTTTGATAAAGTTTGGCACAAAAGGCTAATTAACAAATTAACCAGACTATTACCAATACAATATGTAGAGTTGCTAACCTCCTACATTACAAATAGAGTGTTCAGAATTAAACAGGGGGATGAATACTCCAAACTGAAAAAAGTTAAAGCAGGTGTGCCTCAAGGAAGCGTCTTGGGTCCCGTCCTTTATTTACTGTACACTTGTGATGTCCCACAAACAGAAAATGTAACTGTGGCTACATTCGCTGATGTCACTGCTTTATTAGCAGTAGATGCAGTAACCAGACAACTCCAATAAGCTAGCGATCAGATTTAAAATTGGATCACACATTGGAAGATTAAGCTTAAGGAGCAAAAATCTGTTTGTATCAACTTTACCAACAGAAGAATAGACAATCATCAACCAGTCAACATAAATGGTATCATAGTTCCCTACGAAAATACTGGGGATTACTTTAGATGCGAAACTAAGATGGAAGTAGCATATCAGACCTAAACGGACTGAACTAGGTCTCAAATATAGACAGTTGGACTGGCTCTTGGGATGAAAATCTAAGCTGTCAATACGCTGTAAAATCATGATATTTAACCAGATTTTAAAACCAGTCTGGGTTTATGGCATCCAGTTATGGAGCTGTGCCAAGGAGAGCCACATCAAACGCATCCAAACCTTCCAAAGTAAAGTACTACGGAATATAGTTAATGCAACGTGGTACATACTTAATAGTGACTTACATCGCGATCTTCGTATCCCGAATGTCGCTAGTGAATTTAAAAGGTTTGCCACTAAGCACGAGTCTCGACTCCATCAACACGTTAACCTCGAAGCCATCAGACTTCTTGACAACCAGGACCTAGTTCTGAATATTTCAGTGATAAAACTGAACAGCAATTCGAGGCCGATGGAAGAACGTCGTGGACAAAGAAGGAGCCAGAAGCACGGAATCATTTGATCGAGAATATGAAACGTTTAGAAAAGGGTTAGAAGAAAATCTAAGTTACTTTAGATTAGATTGTATTACGGATAAATGTTTCTTTCCAAGTGGAAATATTGTGATGAACAACAGAAATCAATGAGGATACAACTTGTTTGTTATACTCGTAACAGGGGCACTTTACATTAAATCTGTGATCTTAATTGTTAATATTATTTTAGGCTAGGTCTGTGACAATGAATGGACATTCTGCTTATTTTGTTTTAGTTTTTATCTGTAGTTATACTAATTTCTGTTACTATATTAGGGAAATTGATACGAAGCTTATATTTTGACTTAATAAATTTATTGACAAGCACAACCATAATTCTGGGCAGCAATCAAGCCGTTGAAAGAACGTCAGAAAATAAAGAATCACTAGGCGTTACTCGATCCGACACCTGAGAAGGCGCCCAATGAAGGACAAGCAACCTCCAGTTCCAAAGCGGATTTTGAATTTTGTGATATATTTTTACGTCTAATTAAAGAAAAATGTTTCCATTAAAGCAGAATGTTGCACGAAAACCTTGAATCGAATTTAATCTCTTTTTAAAGCGTTTTCATATTTTGTTTTGGTATTCTTTATTAGAAGATACTTTTTTAAACATTATTAAATTACTTCTCGCACAAAAACTTTTACTGCGAACGGTCACAGAAAAAAACACTTATTCGTAAAAACAATGAAAAATCGACCAGAAAAAATTGAAAGCTCGCATGTTAAGGTAAAATTAGCTGCTGTAAAATACAGCAGAAAAGCATTAAAAAGAAATTTCTTGTTATATTTGTCGTATTGACTAATTTAGATTTAAACTGAAAATATAAATGGAGACATTCCAACTTATGAAATTTTTAAAAGGCTTATCTACCCTTTCCTAAACAGAATAGTTTTATTGAATCGGCTTCTCCTGACGTAGGTCTGTAATTGTATAAGTTTTCAGAAAAATTGATTCAAACTTTTTTTACCGTTAATCCCTGACAACTTTTTTGCTTGCGCCTGATCGAAGTATATATTTTGTGATTTTACAAAATATATTCTTCTGGATCGATGTGAAAAAAAATTGTTTTACCCAATGTTTAAGTTAAGGAGCTCCATCCCATTATACAGGCCGGGAGGCCCGTAATCATTTGAATGAATGTTGTTAACGTCAAATGCATTTTACTCCATACAGGATTTTTTTGACAGTCCGATGGGTACGGTTCTCCATACCGATTTAGTGCGATTGGTCTTGTTTTTATCTCTGATTTTTAATATGTTTTTGTATCGTTTAGAGCTGACAATAAAATTAGTGATCAGATCCCTATAGTAAATTTTAATTTTAATTTTAAATTGGAATTTTAAATTTAATTTAATCTAACTTAGACTTAGCTTAGTTTAATTTTGCCTGTACCAGGTTTTAAAGTGGGAGTGCATGTTATTTTCTTTACAAGTGACTAAAATAGGTGGACTGAACAAGCTGGTCCGGTAAACAGGTCTGCTAGGGCCCCGAATTTGAGTCTCCTTTACTTTTTCTTGTGAGGTTTTATAAAGGTCAAAGTGAGGACGACTGCACCCACAAATTTAGATGATATTAAACTGAATCTGCTTTGTCTGCCTATTAGTGACACCATAAATTCTACAGTAGGTGCGAAATGGATTTAGAAAAAGAGTGAAAAAGTGTTTGGAAGTTGAAGGGGACATTTCGAACAACTTCTCAAGCATGACAGACGATAAATAAGTTGCAGTTAAATGGTAAATATTTTTTAAATTTTATACGCTAATAAAAAAAATTTTGTGCGCATACGTAGGTTTTTACATAAATTCTAATTTAATAAACAAAGGTACATCATCCCATTTAAAATTCCAAAGTTCTCCCCACCACTTCAAATAGAGAGAGAGGGGGTAAACGTAAAAAATATGTCTAGTACTCAGTACTAACTAACCAAAATTTCATGAAACGATTATAAACCGTTTTCGAGATCGCCTTACAACATATTAAGAAACTCACCCTGTATGTTATAAATTGACACTGACAAAATACGCGTATTTTTATGTTAACTGGGTTAGAATAGTTGCATGACAGGGATAAGTTCATACTGTATTACATAACACAAACAATGTACAACTTCTGTAGGCGATATTGCATTATATTAGCAAGCCCATTAGCAGCAAGGTATGTTTTTCGATATGTTGTTTATTTCATGTTCTTAAAACCTAAATGCGTTATTTTTTAGATGTTTTGACAGTTTACGTTGTTAATGATATACTTTTCGTTGCAGAAAAAAATCCATTTTACAATAAGGTAATGTAGGTACATTTCTTTCTTTAAAAGTTCCTTAACAATGTTCAAAAAATGACCCAAAATGTAATTTAACTATAATGTGCAGTACACTGTTGAATTCAGAATAAAAAGGGTTTCTAAAATTTGACAAAAAATCAGGACCGTTTTTAAAAAAATTAAGTTGATTATCGCTGCCCAAAGACGAAACGTCCAATAAAATAATTGATAACGTAGTCTCTAAGTTCATTAAAAGTTGATACAAAGAAGTTTTATTAGTTGTGTCCTACGTTTCACTTTAACGCCAGAAAAAAAATTAAATTAAAAATTCGAAAATTCAGTTTCTTCAAAATAACTCGAAAATGAGAAATCATCTAAAAAAATTTCGGAACATCATTTTATTAGTACTTTAATTTCGCAACTTTTTTCCCATTTAACCAATTTTGTATTTCTAAACATGAGCGAGATCACCATATTGGCCCTCCTAAAATTGGACGCCGTGTATACATAGAGAATTATCACTTTTCTCTGCACTCCCATATATCTTATTTTTTATAGTAATTGTATATAAAGCCAATATAATATATAATGACTTAGGTGTCATCAGGACTTGTGAACCCAATTTTGCGTAAAAAAATTTACTGGCTATATATTTGCACTAAGAAGAAAGAACTCTTTATTCTCAAAAAAGAACTAACCGAAAGACATGCACTGAGAAGTATGAAATAATATTTTTGCGTATTCATCACGGAGAATCTACTGGTAAGCTTAACTATGTTCAACGCTAAGTAATTTGTATACCAAAGTTCTAAACTTCGAGGTCAGCGCAACTGCAAAATGTAAGAATCTATGATGATCACGCATAAATATTTAATAATGATTTGTGCTGATTTCAAAGCTTGGAAGCTTGGTAACATACTAGTGTATAATAATATAGTTACAATTTTGTAATATAGTTTTATTAAGTTACATTTATGAACAGGTAAGACAAATAAAATAATATTGAATTTGAAACACCTACCTGCACGGACACAAAATATTTTTATACGACCCACATTTACCCGCTAAACACCATGTGTTCATTAAATAACATAGCTTTAGTAACATAGTCTTGTGTTTTAGCTCGGAATACATGAGAAGGATAGCAGAAAACATACTAAATGCGCATTTAAAGCCCGGAAACAAAACTAGCCGTATTAAATCCGTCGTTTTTCAACCAGTGCTTGTGGTATTAACGGAAATTTAGGACTGAAATTAGCTCGAGCGGCTCATTTCCATTAAACGCAAAAAAGGTTTATACTAAAGTACCTACTCCGTTTAATTGGCATACTTGTATGTATTAAAATAAGAAGTACATTAGGCCTTTTTGTTTTAAATTATGTTTTGTACTTAGGCTTACGAGATTAGGACTTTTGTGATTCGTTTAAAAGCGAGACATTTATTTAGATCGCTATTACATATAAACAAAGAAAAGGTGGGTCTGATTTAAAACAGTAGCTTTATTATATTGTATCCAGTTTCATGTGAGAATGATGACAGAAAAAAACAATTGAACAATAGTTCACCCTATTGGTCAGTTCCATGGACAGTTTACACCAGAACATATTTTAGCGATCACTATATTTATCTATTCTTTCCTGATAATCACGTAGGAATTAGATTTCATTCTATCCGTGTTGGCGAAAGTGCATTAGACAAAGACAAATAAAAATGAATTTGTTCAAATTTTTATCGTACATTCTTTGCTTTTGGAAGTATTGCTGGTTATATACTTCGCAAAATTCTTTGTTTTTCCTGATACAATCCCAACGGAATCCGATTTCTTACTATCCTTGTTAGCAAAAAAGGCAATAGTAAAAGACAAATAAAACGATGTTGTTTCCAACAAAAAAGCATTAATCTAACATTTTATCACAGGCGGCTTTGTTTGTGCAAGTATTTGTGGTTGCCCACTGTGAAAGTTTAATCGGAATTGCCATAAAAAATAAATTTCTAACCTGACAAAATACTTACGTAAGTTTTATGATTTTATAGCAAAAGACCTTTGCTCTAACTGAACACAAACAGCATTTGTAAAAATCTCGTTTCTATTAAGCAAAAAGAGTGTCAGCAATAAACAAAGAAATAATTGCGAAAATGTGTAAATATTTTTATTAAGTTAAACAATTTATAATAATATTTTGTATATTTCCTGGTATTGCGGTCATGTGATGATTAATTGAAAAAAGTAAACTTTTTTATATTTTTACGTTTCGGTTTATTTTTTGCTAAACCATCTTCAGAAATTGTCTTAATTTAGCTTGTACACATTATACTTAAACTATTACATTTTTGAAATTTTGCTATGAATAATTACACAACTGAACTTTTCGAAGGTATCTTTTAGACTTTTAGACTTTAGACTTTAGTCTAGAGTCTAAAAGATACCTTCGAAAAGTTCAGTTGTATAATTATTCATAGCAAAATTTCAAAAATGTAATAGTTTAAGTATAATGTGTACAAGCTAAATTAAGACAATTTCTGAAGAAGGTTTAGCAAAAAATAAACCGAAACGTAAAAATATAAAAAAGTTTACTTTTTTCAATTAATCATCACATGACCGCAATACCAGGAAATATACAAAATATTTATATCTAATAACGGTCAGGAAAAACCAAACAAAAATTTGTAATAATGTTAAAAAATATTCTCTGTTCTCCGATATGTAATGAAAATGGATCTATAATACAGCCTACCTGCGAACAGTGACGTTTGTGTAAGTTAAAGAAGCGATAAAAATTGTTTAATCGAATATACCACATTTTTAACTCTAAATGTTGAGTCTTACTTCCAGAAGGATAGATACACTTTGTAATGGCACTGTGACTTCAGCTTTAAACTGAAACTAAACGTTTCTAGAACGCAATTTTCACTACTTTCTCAATAACTAAAGAAATCTTCTGTAATGCCCACTATTCTCAACTTTAGATCTTACCTTAATCTTAACACCCGGTCCAAGTAATGTAAAAGATAACAAATATGTACCTTGCATAAAATTTCAATAGTTGTTAGTCAGTCCCAGATTCATAGAACACAGGAATTTAAGCTGCTAATACTTGATATAAACTTTTTAAGTATATTTTTACACTGCAAAAACAACTTATATCATGGGAGAAATAAAAAATAAAATGTCATATTTATCTTTCACATAACCTAACTTTCTACCAGCTGTAAAAAATTTACGAGTATGAGAGAGAAAGAAGACGAGAGAGAAAAAAATGAGAGAGAAAGAACATGAGAGACATAATTGATCTCTCCGTTGTAAAATGAGTTTCTGTCATCATTCTCAAAATTAAATGGATACGGTATAGAATATTTTGGTAATAATTATTTAGGGCGACAGCAATTTTTGAGTGACAACAACATTATAGTAGCAAGAACTTATGAGACTACATAATGGTTTTATGTAGCAAGTAGCTGAATCATTAAAGTGGCACACTAGTATATAATTAAAAAAGTACATTAGATCTTTTTATTTTAAAGTATGTTTTGTTCTAAGGCTCGTAAGTAATAAGTATTTAAAAGTATTTTAAGCTAGTTATCAAGTAGCATTTCTACTATTTTGTTATTTTTAACGTATTCTTGCTCGGTTACTTAGTATTCAAAACCAATGACTTTCCGCGATAGAAACATAAACAAGAAAAAAGAAATCATCGACATAATTATATCTGTCATGGTGGATGGTCACTCATCTAACTTACATCCTATTAATGCTGGGCATCAGCGTGACCATATTTGGTAGATATCTAGTTTTTTGGTGGATTTTCAACATAGTTAAGAAATATTGGGGTTAAAAAATCTTTAGGAGAAAATCATTGCTTCGACAGATTGTCCCTGGTATAGAAAATAAGTAGGTACTGCAAAAGTTAAAGAATGGCTAAATACAAAAATAACCTAAGTTCAAAAAAACTAAGTCGCAGTAGGCTTTGAAAATGTTCCGCATGTCTTGAATTATACATAGAACTAGAAAAAGGTGATAAAGGAACTGAAAGATATATATTAACTCCTGTAAAAAATTTGACATTTGCATTTTCTTAGTAGAAAACCCTAATTATGGTTTATACTCCCCAGCAAAGATGGTTTACGGTAGAAAGTTACTTTAGAAATGGTAGAAGAGTTGATGATCATTGAATGTATTCAGTACATGAAGCTCAGAAGGAATTTCAAGATGAATTTCCTGAAGAGTTAGTGGACTACGACCAACCGCGTCTTGTTTTATCAAATTGCATAAGCTGGTTTAGAGGGACCGGTAATGTTAATAGGAAAGAGGGCAGTGGTCGAACAAAAGTCCGAACATTATATATATATATATATATATATATATATATATATATATATATATATATATATATATATACTTTATAAATTTTTTCTTGGGTTTTTTTGGTTCAACAAAATTCAGTAAGTCTACCTCATATTTTTTATTTCAAACGTTTCGGCAACACTTTTGCCTTCATCAGTGTAATTTTTATTCTAAAATAACATTTTGAATTTCAGTCAAACATACATTTTTATAGGTTAATTAGACTGACTTACCATAAAAAGGTTATTTCCTATTGAAAGATAGGGTGGTCAAAATGACATAATATTTACAAAAAGACACCACATTTAAAAACTTTAGAAACGTTCTAAAATACATCCGTACGAAACATAAACACATGAAGTTGAAACGGTACTGAGATTTGCCAAGATAGATTTGTATGGGATCTGCTTTGGTATTTTTTGTTATTTTCGAGATAAGAAGTTATTTTTTGTTTTATATTTATGATTTATTTGTCGGAGAAGAAAAAGAAAAAGGGGGGTTGGGGAGGGGGAGGATTGTTATTAATTGTATTAGTCAATAAAATATTGACTAATTAATCAATAACGTTATAATAAATTTTGCTTAAGTTTTTTATATCTGATTTCTCGTTCACAGAATCCTCATTTTTTTTGATAAATAACATTTCTAAAAATTCCCTTTTTTGCTGGTTTATTTCCGTTTTTAAAATTTTGGTTTCAGAAAAATTAAATCTATGGGAGGTTTCCGTTTCATGTTTAGTAAGTGCGGTTTTATTTCTTTTGTCGTATCGATGGCCGTTGAGTCTGCTGTTGAGGTATTGGCTTGTTTGACCTATATATACTTTGGGGCAATTATTACATGGTATTTGATAAATGGTATGGGTTTTACGGTGTTTCTGTGTTTTGCTTTTAAGTGAGCTGAAGTGTCTCTGTAGAAGTTTATGACCTTTGTGACATACAGTAATTTCTTTACCTTTAAAATATTTTTGTAAATTTTCCGATAGACCCTGTATATATGGTATTGATAAAAATTTATCTTTTTTATCTCTATTGTTTTGTAATTCTAAATTTTCGTTTAATTTTTGTAGACGGGAGTTAAAAATTGAGTTTATTAGTTGTGCCGGATAGCTATTTTGAATAAGGATATTTTTGGCTTTTTCTATAGCTGTATTTCTATAATTTGGATCGCTTAGTTTAATAGCTCGGTCCGCTAAGCCTACGACAACAGATTTTTTTTGGGACATAGGGTGTTGGGAGAAGAAATTAAGGTATCGTCCAGACCATGTTTTTTTTGTATACCATTCAGTGTAAATTTTATTATTTTGGTTATACAGGGTCATATCCAAGAAATTAATCTTTCCGTTTTCCTCCGTCTCCAGGGTGAATTGCAATTTATTATGGAAAGCGTTGAACGCATTTAAAATGTAATTTATTTTATCTTTTGGTACTGCAGTAATGCAGTCGTCTACATAACGTAAGAAAAATGGTATTTGCAGATTTAAGTTATTAATTACATTGTTTTCTAGTTCCTCTAGAGCCATTTGTGCAATCACACTTGAGATGGAGGAGCCCATTGCACAACCCTCGATTTGTTTGTAAAACTTGTCTTGGTACATAAAATATGTCGAGTTTAATATCAGTTTAACAGCCTTCAGAAATTCATTGAGAGGAATATCTGTATATTTTTTTATTTGATCCCATTTGTTTTTAACTAAATTTAGGGCGAATTCTATGGGTACATTTGTGTATAAAGACACAACGTCTAAGGATATCAGGATGTGATCATTCGGGATAATAACATTTTTAATTTTCTCCTTGAAATCCCACGAATCTTTAATATAGGTACTGGATTTATTTGTAATATTTTTAAGGATGTCTTTTAAAAATTTGGATAAATTACTTAATGGTGATTGAACGCAAGAGACGATGGGGCGCATGGGTATCCCTGTTTTATGCAATTTTGGCAATCCGTATATTTTTGGTGGCTGAGCATTGTGAATTTTCAGGTTATTGGCGATATTTGGGGAAATATAGTTTTTATTTTCCCATTGTTTTACTATTTCATTATTTTGTTTTTGAAGAATATTTGTCGGGTCGTTATTAATTTCTTTGTAGGTCTGTGCATCGGACAAAAGTGTTGCCATTTTCCTGTTGTATTCATCAGCTTCCATAATTACAGTTTTATTTGATTTATCAGGCCTTAGGATTTTTAAATTTGGGTGTTGCTTCAGGAATGTATTTGTTTTTTTAAGTTTTTTGCATAAGTCTTTTTCAAGGGCATGGTTTTTAGTTTTGTGTCGATTAGAGCTAAGTTTATTTTTGTGACTTGTTAACATATTGCAACAGCTAGCTCTGATTTCATCTTTATTTTCCGTAGTGAAATTATGAACAGAAACCTCAATAGATGAAATTATTTCCGGGACAGGTAACTCTTTAGGATCTTCAATCGGAAACGCAAAATTAGATCCCAAACTTAAAATATCTATAGCATAATCGGGAATATCAATATTTGTTAAATTTTCAAGCCAGGCTTCTTCTATGTTTATTTTTTTGGGCTTTCCTTGATGATTTTGAGATATAAGACGATTTATCTTTTCTATGTTTTTTTGTTTTATTTTATTAAAGAACGTTTCAAATTTTCTGTGTTCGGTTTCTAGGAAACTTTCAAAAGTATTTGGTGGAAGAGCCTGCTGTAATTCTAATTTGATTCGAGAAATTTCCATTTCTAATCTATTTATGTTACTGATGGTATCACTAATCAATAAATTTAGAGTGCCAGTTGTAAAGTTATTTAAAATATGTTCATGAAATTTCCTTTTTAGGTTTACAATGGGAAAATAAAAACTATATTTCCCCAAATATCGCCAATAACCTGAAAATTCACAATGCTCAGCCACCAAAAATATACGGATTGCCAAAATTGCATAAAACAGGGATACCCATGCGCCCCATCGTCTCTTGCGTTCAATCACCATTAAGTAATTTATCCAAATTTTTAAAAGACATCCTTAAAAATATTACAAATAAATCCAGTACCTATATTAAAGATTCGTGGGATTTCAAGGAGAAAATTAAAAATGTTATTATCCCGAATGATCACATCCTGATATCCTTAGACGTTGTGTCTTTATACACAAATGTACCCATAGAATTCGCCCTAAATTTAGTTAAAAACAAATGGGATCAAATAAAAAAATATACAGATATTCCTCTCAATGAATTTCTGAAGGCTGTTAAACTGATATTAAACTCGACATATTTTATGTACCAAGACAAGTTTTACAAACAAATCGAGGGTTGTGCAATGGGCTCCTCCATCTCAAGTGTGATTGCACAAATGGCTCTAGAGGAACTAGAAAACAATGTAATTAATAACTTAAATCTGCAAATACCATTTTTCTTACGTTATGTAGACGACTGCATTACTGCAGTACCAAAAGATAAAATAAATTACATTTTAAATGCGTTCAACGCTTTCCATAATAAATTGCAATTCACCCTGGAGACGGAGGAAAACGGAAAGATTAATTTCTTGGATATGACCCTGTATAACCAAAATAATAAAATTTACACTGAATGGTATACAAAAAAAACATGGTCTGGACGATACCTTAATTTCTTCTCCCAACACCCTATGTCCCAAAAAAAATCTGTTGTCGTAGGCTTAGCGGACCGAGCTATTAAACTAAGCGATCCAAATTATAGAAATACAGCTATAGAAAAAGCCAAAAATATCCTTATTCAAAATAGCTATCCGGCACAACTAATAAACTCAATTTTTAACTCCCGTCTACAAAAATTAAACGAAAATTTAGAATTACAAAACAATAGAGATAAAAAAGATAAATTTTTATCAATACCATATATACAGGGTCTATCGGAAAATTTACAAAAATATTTTAAAGGTAAAGAAATTACTGTATGTCACAAAGGTCATAAACTTCTACAGAGACACTTCAGCTCACTTAAAAGCAAAACACAGAAACACCGTAAAACCCATACCATTTATCAAATACCATGTAATAATTGCCCCAAAGTATATATAGGTCAAACAAGCCAATACCTCAACAGCAGACTCAACGGCCATCGATACGACAAAAGAAATAAAACCGCACTTACTAAACATGAAACGGAAACCTCCCATAGATTTAATTTTTCTGAAACCAAAATTTTAAAAACGGAAATAAACCAGCAAAAAAGGGAATTTTTAGAAATGTTATTTATCAAAAAAAATGAGGATTCTGTGAACGAGAAATCAGATATAAAAAACTTAAGCAAAATTTATTATAACGTTATTGATTAATTAGTCAATATTTTATTGACTAATACAATTAATAACAATCCTCCCCCTCCCCAACCCCCCTTTTTCTTTTTCTTCTCCGACAAATAAATCATAAATATAAAACAAAAAATAACTTCTTATCTCGAAAATAACAAAAAATACCAAAGCAGATCCCATACAAATCTATCTTGGCAAATCTCAGTACCGTTTCAACTTCATGTGTTTATGTTTCGTATGGATGTATTTTAGAACGTTTTTAAAGTTTTTAAATGTGGTGTCTTTTTGTAAATATTATGTCATTTTGACCACCCTATCTTTCAATAGGAAATAACCTTTTTATGGTAAGTCAGTCTAATTAACCTATAAAAATGTATGTTTGACTGAAATTCAAAATGTTATTTTAGAATAAAAATTACACTGATGAAGGCAAAAGTGTTGCCGAAACGTTTGAAATAAAAAATATGAGGTAGACTTACTGAATTTTGTTGAACCAAAAAAACCCAAGAAAAAATTTATAAAGAATATATTTGAATGGTTCAAGAATCTAGTATATTAGTATATATATATATATATATATATATATATATATATATATATATATATATATATATATATATATATATATATATTTATGTAATTCTTACACTTGTCAGTTTAAAACTTTAGGTTGTCAAATTATACCGATTTAGCGTTGAAGAATCTGACTGTAAAAGTTATTTTTAAAAGCCACAAATAGTTTGAAATAAAGCCATACATAGGTGACGGCAATATTTATGGTTATCTAAGGCCACTCTAAAAATAATCATATTAAATATTAATCCATAATCGTTGCGGATTGTGATTGCTGCTAATATTATAGTACAATGACAATTTTATTTATAGTATTGAAATAACCAGTGGTTGGATGTATGACGAAAATAGTTGAACACTTTCACTTCAGTAAATTAGATTGGTTTAAAATATTTAAATAGGATATTTCCTAAGATATTTGTTAATGACAATGCAGTGTCAAGGTTTTTAGCGTAGAAACTACCTATACGAAGTCTTGCGGTGTTTTTAATTTTTTAATTTTGACTGAGAGCCTGCGCGTACGAGGCGACTAAACCGAAACGTATGGTATGGCAACGCACTGAGTGTTGCGACAAGAAACGCTTTACCTGCCATTTACTGCAATGCCATAAAGTAGCACCATATCCTTGCTACTAGTTTAACTCCGGTAAAATTATTCAAAACAACCTCTATTTTAAAGCAAGAATATCCCCTTTTGGTACTTTAAAAATGGGCAATAGAAACGAAACGGTGCAAATAAGGTATAAAATAAATGTTTTAGTGGTTGCCTAAATGTCTTTATTATCACCTTGTCGTTTTAAAGAAACACGAACTCTTCAGAAAAGTACTTGCCCTGGTTGCAGTAACAAAATACGTTTGTTAAATTGGCAGGAACAAATACAGCCATTTAATTCAGTGCTTCGTCCTGCATCCGGCCATAAAAAGAAGAAGACGAGTTTTACGAGCCATATAGATACATTTTGTAGGTGTTTTGAGAAAAATTGCTGTTGTATATGCAAACTAAATGCATATATAGATTTAGATGGAAAGATTTTTTATTGTTAGAAATCGTCAAATATTCCTAGTTAAAGTACATTTTACTTTTGCCATAAATTATGCATTTCTATAGTCATTTAGTAAGAAGAGTGACGCAACTCTAAGAAAATATCCTATAATCACACATACCAGTCATGGGGAATAAAATAAGTGACATCATGAAGCAAGATATCACTTAACTTTTATCAAGCCTCAAAAGAATGTGTTAAAACTTATAAATGTTATTAAATTTTTACACAACGAAAGATACGAAGGTTGGCAAAGTTAATAAAGTTTCAAAACTCATAAAATTTTATGACGTTTGTATCGTGTTATATATTTTTATATTCAGTACTACAATGCGTTTATTGGAATACATGTTTAGGCTTACATGCGACAAAAATAACACTTTTATATGCCATAAAATTTGCGAAAAGGTATCGAAAAGAAAAAGTGTATTATAATATTGGCTTGTTTAAAATATTTTAAAAGTAATATTATTATAAAAACTTTAAAATAACAAAAAACTTTCTTGTAGAAAAAAAAATGTTTACCAAAGTGTTTTTTTCGTATTCTTAAAACACTTTTGCCAAATACATGATGTCTAAGTTAAACAGAACCATTATTTTTATTTCCTCTACAGTGTGGCTTCGTTCGGACGAACCCACTTATTACAAAAAGATGTTAAGAAATTTTAGGGGCAGATTCTACATCTAAAAATATGAAATTAAGTTTATACAAACATGGATCCTCAAACGCTTCTTTTTCGAGATGCAGGATGTTTAATATTTTCTTTTTAATTTCTCGAAAATGCGTTAAGATATTGACATGAATTTTGGTACACGCCAGTATGTAATTAAAGGATATCTTTAAGTGCAAAAATTTATTTTCTAATGTACTTCCATTAGTGACGTGCGTGATGGTAACTCTTTATGTTTAGAGGAAAAAATGACACGCCACTTATGTTTTGCAAAATTAAAATCGTTTTTTAAAGGCCAATTAATTTTGCGTGAAAAGTGTTTCTTGAGCTTTTTTGTTCTGATGCGCCGTTTTCGGGGTAAAAATTAATTTATTTATTACAATAAAAACAAATAATGAAAATGCATTAGTTTTACACATTTTTTGTTCAGGAAACAGTGCTTTTTGATTTAAGTTTTTAGTAAATGCTGGAAATGGCTTCTCCGTGTTTCAATACGTGTTCTAAATCGTCTTCGCATATTTCTCCTAAGTTGTCAGAATACTTGAAGAGTGAATATGTTAAACACCCTGTATCTCGAAAAAGAAGCGTTTAAGGATCTATGTTTATATAATAGTATATTACGTAATAAGTGTTGTAAGAAGCATATAGCGCACGAATGGAAAAGATACGCACGGAGCCGCGTAGCGGCGAGTGTGTAATTCCATTCCAAATTATGTACTTACTATACTTTACCTACGACTGCTTCTGTAAATAGCTAAAAAGTTTTTTTTTAAGATATGAGGCCATAATTTCACATTTAAGCATAGCTCTTAATTCCTATTACCTTTTTGTTATAACATTTTGCCATATTTGTAACAAAAAGTGTACTTTACTTAGGGGTGATTTTTAAATTTGTGTTTCTTCCCTGTTTGTTATTAGCCTGATTATAATTCTAATAATGGTTAATTTGGTTTTTAGGTATGCACCCACTTTTCCAAAATCCATGGGTGGCAAACTTATTGGACTTAAATAATATTAATATTAGTTTTATTATGTGATAAGAACGGTATTAATTATAATAGAGTTAATAAAATTACTGCTAGTAAAAACTGTAACTATGAGAACAAACATTTCTTCATTTAATTAAGTAAGACCTTATAATACTGCGTAAAAACAATGTTTGTATTCTGAATATGGAGAGTTACGGCATTTAAAATTCAAGAAAGAAAATAAAGTAAGTAGAAGCGGATAGCGTGTTTTTTTTATATTCTTGCAACCCACGAAGGCAGCAAGCCTAAGTACTAAGGTACCATGGGTTGTATATCACGCAACCGACTCACACACCCAGTGCTGGAAACATCCCTAAGGATTTCACCAACCCTTTAAGAGGGTGTGTGGGGTGTTACCTCCTCGGTCGAGGAAGAATTCCTCTACCATCTTCCTTCATTCGTTCACCATGCACACGCTTCATTCATACTGGCAATCACAGACACCCAGACCTGTACTTTTTTGTTTTTTATCGTACAGCACCGGATTCGAACCGGGTACGGCACCGTGATCGAGTCGGCCTGCTTCGCATCTCAGTGGCGTTACCCACCCAGCCACTTGGCCGGTTAAAAAGATATTATTTTTCAGTTGTTTCCACAGTTTCTCACCACGATGCTCCATCAGATGTTAAAAAACTTAAACTTTAATCCTCTCATGATAATGGTTAGCTAAGCACACGTGGAATGCAAGAATCTTGTCTTGCATGATGTATGGTGCAAAATGCGTGAACAGTCAATGGGAATATTTAACGTTCGTAATAAGCAGGAAAAAAGAAAATTTGCCTAGTAATAATAAGGAAGAACTAGAAAAATTAGGACCGAAAATTGCTAGTATATTATGTCCCCGTGAAAGAGCCAGGGAACGATGTAATGTCGGTACTAATGTCATGCCCGGTTGTAAATTGTCAAAGTTGTTTTAGTACAATACGTACCTAAGATCTTAAAAATATTGTTGTCACAAATCAGGACCTAGATGAAGAATATGGTAGCGTTAATTAATTAATCCTGTCTAGGTCAGTTAGGTTTTAACAGGTCTTTGCCCTATCATTGTTAATAGATCAGTAACAAAAGCTTAGGAGTTATTCTAATATTTCAGTGATTTGCTTAGTTTGCAAATGATTTTCATTTTGGATCGTATTACTAACATCAATTTAGCTTTCTTATTGTGTAAGCTTTACACTTGTAGTAGAGAATGTACTAAAATTGACCTTCATTGAAACTGAGTTTTCGAAAACACTAAAAAACAAATTCGTAAGATCAACTGATTAACTAGAAAATCTTAATTTAAACTACTACCAAAATTTTAGGTAAATCTGAACGGGTATGTTTTGCTTCAAAAGAACATCGTCATACTTTATTCATCCATACTATATCCACACCTATATGAGACAATTCTCAATAACTTTTTTAAACTGTTTTAATAGCTTTCATTAGCATTATTTTTTTTATCTTTGGACAGCCCACAAAGGTCTAAACCTAAGTACTCTAGGTACCGTGGGTGTACTAGGGGTATCTGTCTCACACATCCAGAGCAGGAAACATCCGTATGGATTTCACCAGCCATTTAGCAGATGTGTGGGATGGTGCTGCCTCGGACGAGGAAGAATCTTCTACCACCTTCCTAGGAAGAATCCTCTACCACCTTTCTAATTAGTATTAGGACACCAAACAACTGAACAGTACTCCAACAATGACCGTACAAAACAACAATATAGGTTTTTAAAAGTTACAGCTCAGAATTTGGTTGAAATACGCTGACTAAATCCCCACATTTTGTAGGCTTTAGTAACAATGCTGACAACGTGAGTACTAAAAGATATTTCTGATATTTTCACGTCGAAGGTTACACTCAAGTCTTGTATGTTAGTATATCAATGCTGCACCATTTAAAGAATAATAAAAGTTAGTGAGTAAAGTGAACGACTGAAAATTATTTTATTTTCAACCATATGTAATATTGACTTATTGAATTTTCAAAATATGGAAGTCATTTTTCTGTCTTTTTATTTCCAGTCATCGTTTTCCGTCCCCATTTCCCTTCTTCATTTCCCTGATCATATAATTTCTCAATTTTAAGACAAAAAAAATAATTAATAAACCATAAAATTTTAAAAGAGTGTAGTATTGCTTATGGGTCTTCGCTATCTGATATCCTTTTTTCAAAAAATGAACAATCTTAAAACACCAAAATGAACTAAACCGTCGACTAATTCCAAGGAATTGTCAAGATGCTTTGTTGATTTTGATGATTTTTTGTTTATATAACATAGCAACCATTAAAAATGGTTATCTGGATATTGGCATATACATTAATGTGGCAGGTCTTTGTAGCAGGAATTGTTTTAGCGAGTGACACACTAGAGAAATTAATTTCTTGAATCTCGTCGCACGAATTATGAAACTTGTTCCATCATCGAATACTCCCTGTATCTATATGATACGATGCAGACTGGCGTTCCTGAAACAGGAGACCAGCAACTGTTTCATATACAAATATCATAAAACACAACGTGCTCTGTGTGTTAGGACTTGTTTCTTAATTTTTTTTACTAGCTGTCACAGTAAGCAGTTGTGCAGTGAAGTGAGTAAATAAAAAAGGCGAGGACACACTAGAAAAATTAATTTCATGAATCTCGTCGCATGAAACATGAAACTTGTTCATCATCGTCCAATAACCCCTGTAAAAGTTGTTTCATCTACAAATATCATGAAACACAACGTGCTCTGTCTGTTGAGACTTCTTTCCTTGAATTATTTATTATATTAGTTATTGAAGCAAGAAGTTGTGTAGTAAAGTGAATGAATTAATAATAAAATTTAGCTGTAGAACTCTTTTAATCTTATTTTCAACGATAGTTGCACTACGTTTTAAGTTTATTTAATTACTAGGGCGCACCCAAAATCGTCTTTTTTCTTAATATGGTTTTCCGATATCGGCGGCGGTTTACCCTGCACCACAACAAAATCACATCATCTTCATAGGAAGACATTTTGCTAAACGCTGAATGCAGAAGGATATCAAATGCAGAATATCAGATTTAATGTATACGTAACAAGCTTCACTAGTATGCTTGAAACAAGAAATTTTATTTCATATGTTCTGTTTCACTTATAAATTTAACGAAATTAATTTCTCTAGTATGTCAAACGCCTAACAGTAAGGCCATAATTTCTTATTGGTGTTGCATTCAATAAAACAGCGAGTATATGCTAGTGGACGAAACAGGGAATCGGTGAAAAGAAAACCGTCAATATAAAATTTAAAGTATGCATTACTGCCGCATTTAAAACTATATGGTTTCGAAAAGATTTATAATATTCGATTTAGAATTTTCAATTATTGTTGTTAAAATGTACATTTAAACGGTATTATTAAATTATATTGTAGGTTTTGATCACATCACAGTGAGGTTCAATAAGTATAAATAATCCATAACGATTATATATATATATATATATATATATATATATATATATATATATATATATATATATATATATATATATACATATAAACCACCTTTAAGAAGCCAAAAATGCCATGTTCTGCAGATACTAGGAAGCCCACAGTGGTTTTAGGAAGCCCGATTCGGGCTTCTTAAAAAATTAGCATGTATTAAGCACAACCATGCCATATATATACTACCACGCGATTTTCCGAAAATTTTGTGGGGCTTCATAAAATCGATACAATATCTCAAAACATGTACCTTTAGTTCAAACGACTTGCCAGTAGGGGGAGATTGACTTTAGCAGTATATGTACTTAATATATGACACCGATTTTAGCCAGCCCAGTATGCCTTACGTATTATAAGAAGCCCTCTAAAACTGGCAACATTGTTTAGATCGCCGTTATTATATTCTTTTCTTGTTTTAATTTTAATAATCGTATAACTCTCTATGTGTTGGGTTATGAAGAGAGGAAAGAGAGAAAAGTTGAAAGAAATGCCATGAGTTTGGATTGCGTTATAAAAAAACCGCCATTATTTTATCATTAGGGTCCTATTACGCGAAATATGCTCTCTTGTATGGGGAAAACGTTAATAGTTTATTGGTATTTATAAAATAAATCGGTCAACATTCGAAGTTAGGTGCTGGATTTTTTAACAAAATTTCTATCGCTTATAACTTTTTATTTTGTATTTAAAAGGTTTTAATGCTTTTTTACTTCCAAAGTAGTAACAATTTTTTAAAGACTCGCCATGAGTGGAAATATTTAGACATATTGGGCCTATAGAGGAAGTGACATGCTGTAATTGTGTACCGGTTGGCCAAACAATATTATACAAATATTCTTCTATACGTAGAGAAAACTGTGTAAGATTTTCACTTTTTTATTTAAAAAATGCATGGAATGTTTCGTAGCGCTGCTACTTCGTCAAGTGCGGCTAACAAACTTACAAATGAGAATTGTTCTTAAATAGTTTTGTACCTAAAATTGGTTATCTGATTAACATAATTTTACAGTGATATAATTTTATTTAGGTGAATTTTATTGTTAATATTTATAACAAAATTATCGAATAATAAAATAAATTATTAAAATAAGTTGAATAATGGTGATTTATCTATGTCTAGTTGGTCATTTAAGATTTGGTTTTTCTTTTTTAGTCTGTTATTTCTTCTGTCCATGTTCTAAGATGTACAGTTTTTACCTTTATTTTCTATATTTCTAACTTTAAAATATTCATTAAAGTTATGATTATATGTCAAAAGATGTGTTGCATATGCTGAATTATGTTTTTCATATAAAAAAATAACTTTAGTTACAAAATTTGTAACTAAAGTTACATTTGTAACTAAAGTTACGTTTTGTAACTTAAGTTACTTTTCTAAAGTAACAGTTACAAGTTACTTCGTAAAAGTAACTAGGTACAAGATACTGTTAAGGTATTTAAAAAAGGAACTAAGTTACAGTAACTAAGTTACATTCAAGTAACTTAGATATTTTCAAGTAACTTAGTTAGTAGTTATTCCCAGCTCTGCATGCACTAAAAATTACAGACTCGTAATTAAAATTTTTAACTTGATGATTTTATCTGCGATACGAATCGTCGCAGTGAAAAACAACTACTTCATCTTAGAGGTCTAGCGTTCCTAAAATGGTAAATTTATTTCTCGATATTATGAAAAATCAAATCGTCAGTTTTAGGGTTTTGCAGAATTTTACCGACGATAAAGAAAACTTTTAAATTTAATTTTAAATTTAACTACGTATTATAATTGTGCTGTCTAAAACTTCACAACAATCGAGATCCCAATGGAGAGCATTGAATAAAATAATGTATAATAGTTATTTATGATATAAGTGTTAAAAGTACAATTTTACGGCACGAATTTGAAAGTTTGCAGAATGAGCGAAGCGAATTCTGCAATTCAAATGAGTGCCTTAAAAGTACTTTTAACACAAATATCATACAAAATTTTTTCTACAAACGCCAATAAAAAACAAAAACACAATTACAATTTTTAGAAAGTTTAACATATTGGAAACACATAGTTTTAAGTAGCATCGTAGATATAATATAAAATTATTAAGTTGACATTTGTCAAAAAAACCAACAACCATTGTTGGAGTCGTAGTTGCCATAGTACATTTTTAAGGCATCTGCGGCGTGTTAAAAAATGCATTTTTAGCACGTTTTATTAAGTTGACATTTGTCAAAAAAACCAACAACCATTGTTGGCGTCGTAGTTGCCATAGTATTACTTTTAACACTAGTGCTATAAAGTACTTTTAACACTAGTGCCATAAAGTAACATTTTTAAGGCATCTGCGGCGTGTTAAAATAGTTATTTGTGTAACTAGTGCAAAAAGTATATATTTGTTGCACGATGCATGAAGTTTGCAGCTCGAGACGAAGTCGAGAGCTGCAATCATGCTGAGTGCAACAAATATACTTTTTGCACATGTTACACACAATATTTTTTCTACGATCGGTTTATTTTTTATTACAGTATTTTACAATTTAAGAAATATTTTACAATGCAAGGAATAATACTCGTATTCATTAGGGTATCAAAGTGTTTTTTGCACTAGTGCAAAAAATAAGTTACTTTTTGCACTAGTGCAAAAAATTAAGCTTTTGGCACAGTAAATAGTGCAAAAAGTACTAACTTTTTGCACGATCGTAGAAAAAATGCATTTTTAACACGTTTGTAGAAAAATATTTTTATGGTAAAAATAAATAAATTATTATTAGCTTCTGGGAAGGTATTTTTTATTCCGAAGATTTTCTGATTTCAACTAAAGTGCATGTTTTCGATCATTTTAAGGGCATATAAGACATTCTAAGACATTCTAGTGTCTGTCTGTCATCTCATCAATTTGACACCTCTCTGCATCCGACAGTCCTAAACCAATTTCAACAAAATTTTCGTGAAAACTATATCCTGTAAAGCCACATCCTTACGAGCTGATAATAGAATTAAAATTCTGAAACCTCGAGTTTTGTGATGGTGGTCGCTTTTTTCCTATAATTATGTAAAGAAAACCTAATTTGAGCACAGTGTTTTTAACGGAAGGAAAAAGGGGTAATTGAAAATTTATAATGTATGTCAATTTAGGTTTTTGGGGTTAAGACATTTCAGAACAAGTCAAATAAAATTTTGTAGCCGAAAATGTGGGAAGGTTTTTGATCTTTTATTCAGTACAGTTTATTCTTAACCAACAATTTTTAAGATGCTGCTCGTTTTGTTAAAATATTTATTTTATTGTTTTATACTTTTCTCAATTTCAGTACTTATACCTGTAAAAGAACTTGTTTT
The DNA here is from genome assembly GCA_963971165.1 of Philopedon plagiatum. NCBI lineage: Eukaryota > Metazoa > Arthropoda > Insecta > Coleoptera > Curculionidae > Philopedon > Philopedon plagiatum. The sequence goes on from OZ020195.1 coordinate 11,505,802, forward strand.
TTCGAAATGAATATTATAATAATTCCAAGACTTTACTTTTAACCCCAAAAACAGACCCAAAACAAGCAGGGAGTCCTGCGTTTCATGAAAAAAAAAATATTTTCCTACTTCGTTGAAAATGGAATGGAATTTTGGATGATTTGTGCACGATTTAGAAAGCGCAAAATCCTACTTTGCGCACGATTGCAGAAAAAGATTTTTTAAAATTTTTACAAGCTTATAACGATTGGTATACTGTTTTACTCTGAGGTATCGTTTTATTTTCTTAATATTTGGCAGTTAATCAATTTACAATTAGTTTAGTAGCTTTATTAATGTAATATTTTAGTAAAAATTGACAGATTTTAAAATATTTTCTAAAAATATTTTTTCTTTAAAAGAACATCAAATAAAAAAAAATCTAAGAAGTACATGTACATAGACCATTCTAACACTTGCCCCTTTAGAAGACGTGCTGCAAGTTGCTTGTTTTCTAGCATAGCTTACGCGCTAAAATCATACTTTATAAAACTTGTATTTACTTGTACTTACTCTTTTCACCATTGACCCAATCAAACCCAATCAAACTTGTATTTACTTGTACTTACTCTTTTCACCATTGAGTGTATTCACATCACATCCTTTTACTACACCCCTTCTGTAAAAAGTATAGAAAGTGTTTCGAAAATCAAATGGAGGACAAACTCCGTATTCATCTTAATTATTCTTTTTCTTTTGACAAACCACATAGTCAGAAAAAAGGAATGAAATGGAACAAATTTTTTTCAAGTAAATATTTAAAAAATAATAACAACAAAAATCACGGAAACTGGCGATTCGCTCTAGTGGACAGTGGACACCCACCTTTGTACTTTGGAAAGTTGAAGTATTTTATTGCTTTTAATAATACCAGTTTCTACTCGTTTTCCATAATTTTTTTTTAATAAAGCGCCCCCTCCATTGAACCCGTTGCGTTTTCTGCAATTATTATTTAGCCATTTAGGTTACAATAATTGTTGACGAACCGTGAGTTAACCTGCTGCAATTATATTTTCGAAAAATTTTAATTGTACGGAGTTTTAATCATTATTTATATCGTATCATAACGCCAAATAGACCTACTTTTTTCATTAGAGCGCCAGGTGTACTACGCCCTTAGCAAAAGTTATTTAGTTATATAACAGACTAAAAGATGTACATATAATATGTAATTTAGGAAGTTTGGAAAATGCAAATATTGCTATTATTTATATTATCTAAAATATTACAAAAATTTAGTTTACAAAAATGGAGCGCCTGATTGTGCCCCTGTGAAATTGTGCCCAGGGCGACCGCCCCTTTTGCCCCCCCCCCGGCGCTGGTGTAAACCAAAACTAATTTGACACATATTTAAAAGGTTAGTTATGGACACAAGGAGGATCAAATGGGACACAAAATGATAATTTCAAATAAATATAGTTCTATGCTGAGTCCTGGCTTTTAGAGGACAATAAATTAAAATATCATAATTTTAGTTTCATTGGTGTTAATATATGCATCTTTGGAAAAAAGTTTATCTGAAAAGTTTGGTAGACCAACATAATACATACAGGGTCCTGCAATAGTGCGTCAGGCTTCCATAGCTCCTACACGAATTAAGTTAGGAATTTCATTCATATGGTGACTTATACTGTATTACAGGCTGCATTTTAGGAAAATATTTTCGCATACACAGGGCGGACCAAGAAAGTGTGATAACATAAAGTTGTATTTTTTTTAATGGGACACCCCGTGTTTTTTTGCATATTTAGGTTTGTATTAGTGTCCTTCATAATTGCCTAAAATTTTATTTAATTTGCTTCGGTACTTTAAGAGCAATAAATTAAAAACTAAAAAAAAAAAGTTTTGCAGCCCTGGAAAAAAGATAAAAAAAAACAATCTAAAAGCATTTTTTACCACGGCATTGTATGAGATTTATAACAAGGGGGCTAGAAAGACCATGAATTAAATAGTTTTTACCTACTTCATACAGGGTGTTCACAATAAGATTTTAAAAATGACACATTTTAAACTAATTTTTCTCAAGTCTTTTAAATGGAACACCCTGTATGTTATTTTACCATTTGATGAAGAATTTCAAAACAAATATTTTTTGTAATTGCAATTTATTTCAAATTCCAAACCGTTTTCAAAATATTTATCAAAAATCATAAATGTCGCTATTCGTAATAAAGTTTTATGAACAAAATAGCTACGCGGCCATGGAAAAACAAGCACTTTATTTTAAAAGATGTTCGAAATGTCTTCCATCTTGTTCAAGGCATTTACCAATTCTCGCTTGAAAGACCCTTTCCACATTTCTGAGCATTGCAGGTGTAATTGTGGCAAACGCGTCAATAATTCTATGTCGCATGTTTTGTTCGGTTGTTGGAGGTTCCCTATAAACGAGGTCTTTTACATGCCCCCATAGAAAAAAATCAAGTTTTGTTAGGTCGGGCGACCTCACAGGCCATCCAACTGGTCCTCCTCTTCCAATCCAGCGATTTTCGTACTCATTATTTAACAGGGCTCTGACTTGTTGCGAAAAATGGGCTGGGGCTCCATCCTGTTGTAACCACATATTTTGTGCCTGGATGTCCTGGTAAGTCGTTTTCCAAAAATTCCAAGTACATTTGACCGTCAAGAACGGATATATTCAAATATTTTGAATTATAAAATATGCGGGCTTCGTATAATCGGAAGTGTATCAAAGATATGGATCCTGGGGCATCCTAAAGATATTTCATATTAAAACACATGCAAAAATCGTTAGAACGTTAAAAAATGCTATGGCAACGCCGCAGGCTTCTTAAAATCGGGGAGTTATATACGGTATATACTTTTGGGCTTCTTAATAGCCGTACATTTAGCGGGACTCGTAATAACTTAGATATCTAAAAATAAATGTATCTCATATAAACCTATCATACTAACAAAGGTGAACATTTTATTTAACATTAAAACATAAATTCCTTAGATATACAGCCGTAGTCGCCGTTTAAGAGTGGGCTGCCCCTCACCTGTAGTATGTGCTGGGCTTCGTATCATGCATTAGGTATGTATATATATATATATATATATATATATATAGATATATATATATATATATATATATAATTTTTATGCTTCTTGAACCATTATTAAATATATATATATTTTTTTGGGGCGTTTCTTGGGAATAGGATCATCATTTAAACGATAAAATAGTATCAGTCTTTTTAGACTGTGGAATATAATGGAACTGTATATATATATATATATATATATATATATATATATATATATATATATATATATATATATATATATATATTGTTTGTTTCTTGGGATTAGGTTCATTGTAAAAACATTTTTTTTGTTATGTATATTAAAAGTCCATTGACCTTTCGACCATTTTTCGGGTCATTTTCAAAATATATATTTTTTTTATTCAGTTTGGTGGTCTTTTACCAAACTGAATAAAAAAAATATATATTTTGAAAATGACCCGAAAAAGGGTCGAAAGGTCAATGGACTTTTAATATACATAACAAAAAAAATGTTTTTACAATGAACCTAATCCCAAGAAACAAACAAAATATAAAACCTAAAACACTACGCCAATTAATTATTATCGAATATTCAAAAATGCACGTCAAAATTAATATGCTGTTATTTCGTTAATAATGAACAAAATTTGATAATTTTTTTTCTCACTGATAGACATAAGATTCTAGGGTTTAGGGCAGAGTAATTTACGTCCTGATACGTCTTATTGTACGGGGTAGCGCATAAAATCTAGATGCATGTAAATTTCCAAAAATTTAAATGTTACATATCTAACATAAAAATTGAATTTAATTTATTTTTTAAAATAAACCAATTAGAGGTCTATCAGCGTTAGACACTGGCCCATGCCATGCCACTCTAGGTAAAGAAAAAATTACCATTTCTTCTAAATACTTTATTATGTCGAAATAACGTTTCGTCAACAATCAATGCGACATTTTATCATTTTTGGCGATTACTAAATTAAAAATAAAAATTATTTCAACAAATAAAGTCTATAATACAGGATGCTGCGCCATTATTTATTCATTTAATTTATTTATTTAGCATTAAAAATACAAAAATAACTATACAAATACAAGTTCAGATAATAAGAAATAAATTTAGTATCGGGTATTTCCTCCACGAGCATTAATAACATCTTGACACCGTCGTGGCATGCTTAAAATTAGATTTCTGATAAAATCTTGATCAATATTCTGCCATATTCTATCCAGCGCTACTTTTAACTGTAAAAGAGATTGTGGAGGATTAACTTCCGCACGGACTTGCCTCTTCATACGGTCCCATACATGTTCAATGGGGTTTAGGTCTGGGCTTCGAGCTGGCCAATTCATCACAGGAATTCCAGTGTCTTCTAAATACTCCTGAACAATTCGTGCGGTATTGGGACGCGCGTTATCATGCATAAAAATAAAGTTTTCTCCAATTGCAGGAGCAAAAGGAATTACGTGTTCCTCCAGAATTTCTGTAATGTATCGGTCGGCCGTCAAATGGTCTATAAAGGTTAAGTCCGTTTTTGCCTCTAGTGATATTCCCCCCCAAACCATTACTGAGCCGCCTCCATAACTGATAGTATTTTTAAAATTGAACTGGGCAAATCTTTCACCAGGTCTTCGGAAAACTTTTTGACGCCTATCATTACTATACAGACAAAACCGGGACTCATCGCTAAATAGAACATTAGCCCACTCACCTTCACCCCAAGCCACATGTTCCCTAGCGTAACCTAAACGTGCACGTCGATGTACTGGTTCCAATTTGGGGCCTTGTGCTGCCTCGTATGGCCTAAGCTGAACCTCTTTTAACCGATTTCGGATCGTTTGCTTGCAGACTCGCGTACCATATGTATTGAAAAACTGCGTCTGCAACTGAGTGCTGCAAGTGAACCGTTGTCGTGTACACTGCAGACGTACAAACCTATCTTGGTAAGGAGTGGTTTTTCTTGGTCGACCTTGTCATTCCTTTCTTTGGTTGGAGCCTGTTTCTTGATATCTACTTAAAATTTTGCTTATTGTCCCCTGCGTTTTGCCCAAAATTCTAGCAATATCTGCTTGAGAACGACCCTGTTCATACAACCCTCTAGCATAGGAACATTGTTCTGGTGTTAAAAATCGATTAGCATTCATAGTTATTGCTAAGTATGGTAAACTTTATCAATTTTTAATGTCAAACAGACAGATATCATTTACTTACTTACCGTATCCTTGGTTACCTATACCTAATAATGAACTGGTTATGGCTTAAGTAGACTATAATTTTTGTATTTTTAATGCTAAATAAATAAATTAAATGAATCGATAATGGCGCAGCATCCTGTATTATAGACTTTATTTGTTGAAATAATATTTATTTTTAATTTAGTAATCGCCAAAAGTGATAAAATGTCGCATTGATTGTTGACGAAACGTTATTTCGACATAATAACGTATTTAGAAGAAATGGTAATTTTTTCTTTACCTAGAGTGGCATTGCATGGGCCAGTGTCTAACGCTGATAGATCTCTAATTGGGTTATTTTAAAAAATAAATTAAATTCAATTATTATGTTAGATATGTAACATTTAAATTTTTGGAAATTTACATGCATCTAGATTTTATGAGCTACCCCGTACAATAAGGCGTATCAGGACGTAAATTACTCTGCCCTAAACCCTAGAATCTTATGTCTATCAGTGAGAAAAAAAATTATCAAATTTTGTTCATTATTAACGAAATAACAGCATATATTAATTTTGACGTGCATTTTTGAATATTCGATAATTAATTGGCGTAGTGTATTTAAAAACCAGATTACACGCATACGTATATATTATCCTATATATATGTATATATATATATATATATATATATATATATATATATATATATATATATATATATATATATATATATATATAAAGTCCGGGAGGTAGTGTCAAATTTTTATGGGTGATTTCAACATAATTACTCTCTATTCTGTATGGTAGTTTTTAATTGACAAACAACTAAAATAAGTGTTAGCTGGCGCGACTCTGTGACGTGCGTGTGTTGCTCTCCCCTACAGTGTTCGCAAAACATCTGCTCACCCAATCAATCATCAATCACATGTTTTTTAGTAATATGATATCAGCAGGTATAAAAATGAGTACCTCATCAGTTTATGCTAAAAAAAAACAGAAAATCAGTAACCAGCTGACAAGACAAGGTGGAAAAATATGCTAGCTGCGTCATTAAAGGCGCCTGAACGCTACTCTACACTTTGAAAGCCCAGCTAACAGGTTTTGCCACATTTTAATACCAGCTAACAGTCATTTAGACGATTTTCAGATCGTAAACTGTTATATCAACAATTTGTAGCTTTGCTGAAATCACTTGATTTTCCGTATTTTTCATACATTTTCACATGAACAGCTAACAAGTTTTTCCACCTGCCCCATGCAGCTAACAAATTTTTTCATGATGGAAATGTTATAAATAAACAATGTACACTTTTTCAGTTTTGCTGAAATGACTCGAAAAACAATTTTTTTACGAGTTTCGCAGCCTCTCATCATCTTACTTAAGCCACGCTTTTGGACCAGCTGACACATCATTCTTCGATAAGCTATGAAACAACAATCTGTAGTAAAAAAATTAACTTTGTTGAAATGGTTCGATAAAATTTGACACTACCTCCCGGACCAATATATCTCAAAAGGAAACTTATAGTGAAAAGTTGTCTACAAGCATATGTAACTATTAATATTAATAAAATAAAGTAATCCAGCAAGAAAACGACTAATTTTTGTTACCCAGATATCATTAGTCCAATTCAGCAAGAGGAGAGTATTGTTTCACACATTGTACATGTAAAGGACAAAGAACGACAGCTATAACTTCGTCTCCGCGGGCCACCATAATGGCTTTCCGGGACGACCTGTAAAAAGATAGTTCCAGATAAAAAGAATTCATTTTTACACACACTTGGCACTGATTTCTCAAAGTTTATGGATATGGTCCTATTACGAAAAATCAAAAATAACTTAAAATTTAACTACATACTACATACGTATATTCTGACCTGCCTGAGAAGTTACACACAAATCATTACGTCTTGACTAATCTTTAAATCATCAATGAATAAAGGGATGGCCCCTGTACTGATAAAGAAGCGACGATGCCGCTCTCACTCTAAGAGTGTGACAACGTCGCTTCTTTAACAGAACACGGATCTTCCCCTTATTCATTGATGATTTAAAGGTTTATCAGAGCGTACTGATTTGTGTGTAACTTTTCAGGATCGGAATATAAATATGTAGTGAAATTTCAAGTGATCTTTGGTTTTTTATAAAAGGACTATATCCATAAACTTTCAGAAATTGTGCATCAATGCCAAGTGGGCGTAAAAATGGATTATTTTTATCCTGAACTACATTTTCACAGGTTGGGCCGGAAAGCCATTACGGTGACGCGCGTAGACGGAGTTATAGCTGCTGTTCGTTGTCCTTCACATGTAGAATACATGAAACAAAGCAGTTAAGTATGTTTGATTACCAGACCTGCAACAATATAGTTATCTCATGTTTAATATTTATGACAAATAAGGGCAGAGAATCTCGCAGATGGGTCAAAAAGTTAGAGTATTATGTAACCTTGTTAAATATTCGACTTAAAAATATAGTCAATATTTTTATCATACAAAAAAGTTTTTAACATTGTTTTATGTAAAAAAATCAATTGTATAGAGATCTATCTGGAATCCTTTCTTTGCAGCAATGTCAACTTACCTTACCAATGGGGTTGGTTGGCATACGATGTGGAGTACGGTCCGATTCTCCAACGCTAGACTGGTCTAACTTGACAACCAAAAGTTTTAAACTGACAATGTAGGAATTAGACAACTAAGTTTTATACTATGAATTTGTTTCTGAGTTTTTTCGCAAATTTATAAAGAAAAGGACAATTTTAGTATGTACTTTTCATAATAACAGAACTAACTCCATTGTAGCAACACTTTTCCAGATGAAAATTATTTATTAACAAAGCAAATCGCGGAAATATTAAAATAATTCACAAGTTTTTAGTGACAACTTACTAACATAGACAGGACAAAAAATCTGTCAAAACCTAACTGATCAAATAAGAGATCTTAATTTAAACCAGTACTAAATCTTATACCTTTTTAGAAAATCTGAACATAAATGTTTATCTTGGCACTAGCCACAGATCTCATCAAAGAAAACGTTTTCCGGCGATGTTATATTAAATATATTCAGATGAATAGAAGATCAGTTATATTTTACTGAACTACAAAACACAGGGCTTAACAGCTTTAGAACACTCAAATTCCGAGATAGTTTGCGAAACAGACATGTGCAAACACTACTAGTTACTATTAGTTAGTATGTGCATTTTTTGACTAACAAATGTATAATAGTACACAAATAAAACTGTTGTTTTTAGATGGATTAAAAAAAAGTAGAGTTTACGTGATATTAAGCGTGGGGTCCACTTGGACCCCGGTCCGTCTTTTTAATAAAATTTAATAGTCCGTCCTATGAAGGTTAAGTGACAAGAAATGTATTAATTATAATAGAGTTCATAAAATTACTATTAATAAAAACTGTAACTATAAAGACAAACAATTTCTTTATTTAAGTAAGTAAGACATTATGATGCTATATTAAAACAATGTTTGTATTCTGAAAATAGAGAGTTACAGCATTTTAAAATTTAAGCAACAAAAGAAAGTAAGTGGAAGATGATCGCGTGTTCAATAGATATTATTTTTTAGTTGTTTTCACAGTTCCTAACCACGAATCATTTGTTAAAAAACTTAACATAAAGTTTAATCCTCTTATGATAATGGTTAGCTAAGCACATGTGGAGTCCAACATTCTTGTTTTGCATGATGTATGATGCAAATTGTGTGAACAATCATGGTGTTGGGTAAACCCAACTCTTCGTTTAATTTATATTTTTCTATTTTAATTTCCAAATAAATATTAATAACCAAGCAGGTATAAAATCCCTTTCAAATAATAAAACTCAAACTCATATCTCTTGTTTATTTAACTTGCATTAAGATGCGCACTTAGCGGTTAAACAGAAATCCTATTTCAGAGAAAATATCTACAAAAAATCTTTTCCCTAATTTATTTCTTCTAAACCGGCACTTTGTCCCCAAAACTTCAAAGGTCTAATTTCCTTAGCAAAGATCTTATCTTTCAGTTTTATTGCTTTAATATTCTAAAATACATGCATAAAAAAGCCAGCAAAGATGGCTACAGATATCAACCCTCCTATCTCTTCACCCCGTCGCGTCGTACCGAACTATCGGGAGCGAACCCTTTTGGTTTCCAACTATACTCGATTTGAAATTGGTTGATAGTAATAAATCATTTTTAGCAGCCGATTCCATAGGCGCACCTACCTGACGTGCCGGTTTGAACCCTATTTACTTATCCGAATAATTTAGTAATCATTATTGTCATAACAGGTAAAAATAATTATGCCGAGAATTCCGGGAACAATTAATACACAATGTTACTTTTCAGGTAGTTACGAAAAATTAGGTACCTCTACTTATTGGTATAAAACTGTGAGTCATTTTAAGAGCGAACAAACCTAATGCGAGTATTCTAGGACACACATTTGGGTAATTTTTGAAAATGGAGAGTCTTTCAGGATTTATTCCAGTTAAGCGAGCTGCGAAATCAGCGCTAAGCATTAGTGAAAAGATTATTGTGCTTAATGTATTTAATGCACTTAGATATCAAAAAAGTGCAATAAGTATCGATTCTGCAGTGGAACTTTGTTCAAAGATGACAGGTATTGGAAAAGCAACCATCTACAGGCTGATGCGGGAAGAAAAGACAGGAACCGTGACGCCACCAAAACCATCTCCAGGAAGGCGAACAATACCGATCGATGAGGACGAAAAGGCCATCATAAGACGAAAGGTGCATTCATTCTATTTCAATAAGGAGATCCCTACTTTGGATAGAGTTTTAGGGGCAGTAAAAGAAGACTTTCCTGCAATCAAGAGAGATAAACTATGGAAAGTTCTAAGAGAAATGAATTTTAGATGGGAAAAACATAGTCGGAAGTCTCATTTGCTCGAAAAAGATGAAATAGTATGTTGGAGACGTAATTATTTGAGAAAAATAAGAAAATTTCGCAATGAAAACAAAACAATTTTCTATTTGGACGAAACATGGCTGAACGAAGGCTACACAGTTGGAAAAATATGGACAGACAAAAATGTGACTTCTCACCGGCAAGCATTTTTAGACGGTCTATCAACAGGAATAAATCCGCCCTCTGGAAAAGGAAAACGATTAATTATAACTCACATCGGTAGCTCCAATGGATTTTTAGAAGGTGGACTATTATCATTCCAATCAGTTCGTACAGGCGATTACCACGAGGATATGAATGCTGATGTTTTTGAGGAGTATTTCGAACAAATGATAGAGCTGATTCCACCTGGCTCCGTCATTGTGTTAGATAACGCTCCGTATCACTCCAGAAGATTGGAGAAGATGCCTACAACTGCTTGGCGAAAAGCAAAAATTATCGAGTGGCTTGTGGAGAAACAAATACAATTTGAGGACAATATGGTTAAAAAGGAGTTGCTATCAATTGGAAACACCCATAAACATCGGTTTCAAAAATATGTTGTTGACGAAATGGCCAAAAAACAAAATATAATAGTGCTTCGGCTCCCCCCCTACCATTGCGAATTAAATCCGATCGAACTGGTATGGGCTCATGTGAAAGGTTATGTGGCTAGAAAAAATACCACTTATAAAATGAGTGATGTTCAAAAACTCTTTGAAGAAGCGCTTCAAGAAGTCAACGCGGGGAAGTGGCAAAGATGTATAGAGCATGTACTAAAGGAGGAGGAAAAAATGTGGCAATTGGATAGTTTACTGGAGAAAACGGTCGAACCACTTATTATCAATTTAGGGGAAGAAGACAGTCCCTCAGATATTTCATTTTCTGATGATGATTAATTTAAAGCGAAGAACTGTAATGACTTACTATAAATTTTATAGAATTTCAAATAGAAACATTTTTCCAAATTTACTTGTTTATTAGTTGCTTTATTGTTATTAGTATTATATTTATTCAAATACAAGGGTAACAAATTATGCCACACATCCGAATGTTCACTAAATTATATAATTATTGTGTTTAATATAAACTTAAACCCACCCGAAAGCACGTGCATGAGTGCAAAACATCACAGGTAGAATACTACCGCTTATTGTTCGAGCCTCGGGTTAAGCTTTGTATTCGACGCCCTTATCAGATCTATAGGAATGGAAAGTTTAATAAATGCAAAAGGGTCTAGACTTTCAATGTATATACTATTTAAAACTTGGCAATTTAGGTGGACCACTCTGTGTACGTGTTTGACGGATTTTAATGATTTATTACTATCAACCAATTTCAAATCGAGTATAATAGAATATATGTATCTGCTTAAAGATGATTTGTAAGCGTCATAGCAAAATAACCTTTAATTGGTCAACCCGTTCAGGCAGATCTCCGAAGGGTTGGTACATTTCATTTCAACTTAGTTCCCATCGGGAAAACAAGTAAGTTCTTCAGTAACTCACGGGGAAGTTAGACGTGGTTGCGTCGCGCCAAGCGCGACGTAACCAAAGTTCGGTCAAGGATACGACCAGTTCAGTCGGTCAAGTGTCCGACCAGACACACGTTCACAAATAAGTGGATGAGAAAAGTAGTGAGTGCGTTAAAAAGTCCTCCCTCTATATCGAGTCGTCAGCACTCCGCCATTTCCAACCAGGCATAGTCCTGATCTATAGTGTGTTGTCATCCCCTGTTTTCTTCAGGCATGGTCCTGTTCTCGGTTCATAAGAACCCCCTGTTACTCTGTCGAGCCTTTAGTGTTCAAGGAACTTTCGGCCAACTGTGCCATTCGGGTCAAAGAACCCCCATTAAAGCAAAGTAAAACCTTACTTACTCTCGATAACACATATCCCATTACTTGTTTTGGTCGTTAGTGCCAGAAGAAAGTTACCTCCTTTCGGGTCATAGTACCCTCATATCTCAATACTTCTTCCGGCCGTCAGTGACAGAAGTAAGTCACATCCATATATCTCAATACTTCTTCCGGCCGTCAGTGCCAGAAGTAAGTCACATCTATATATTTCAATACTTCTTCTAGCCGTCAGTGCCAGATGAAAGTTACATCCATTCGGGTCACAGTACCTACCCTCTTATCTCAAAAATTCTTCTGGTCATCAGTACCAGAAGTAGTTATATTCTTTCGAGTCGTAGTACCCTCTTATCTCAATACATCAGCAGGCTATAAGAGACAGATTAGCCATTTCGGTGCTTCCAGCAGGATCCATCCAGTTTTGGACCTTGAACTACTTACGTTATTACAACTTACAACGAAGTAATATGCAAGAATTAACATCTCGGAACAACAGAGTATGAAAAATAAACATTCTTCTTACAACTGTCAGAATCAAGAGTTGTATTATGTGAATATGTAAATAACTGTAAATATACATAGTGTTTAGTAAAGTTGATGTCTTTTAATGTCTACAAGTCGCAGCTGCCAGAGATTGCGCACTCAGCTGAAAATGAACCAGCAACCTACGGAAATAGTTTACAGTGGAGGTGGAGGTAAGGCTTTGATAAGAGCAACTTATCCATCCACATGGGAATGTTTAACGTTCGTAATAAACAGAAAAAAAAAGAAAATTTGCCTAGTAACAGTCAAGGGGGGAATAATACCGGCTAGTTCTTCAGAGCAAGATCAGTGGAAGTACCGATAGAAAAGGGATAAATCCCCAACAGCGCGGCGATGAGCGAGAGAAGGGAGTTTTCTTGTGAGGATTGGGTCATTGATGAGTCGAATGGCTCTCTTTTGGATAGAATTAAGAATGTTAAGTGTCGAAGGTGATGCCGCTCCCCATATGTGGTAGCAGTTGGGTCTTATTTGGGAAACATAGAGCGTGTGTAAGTTAGAAGTGGAGAAGTATTTTCTGACCCGAAAGAGATCATGTTCGAAAGCGATGCCAACAAGATCGAACGTTTCATTGTCCTGTAGGACGTGGCCATTCATGTGGATAGGGTAAGCATTGCAATGTGTTTAGATGTATATATGTACATATGTGTGTTTGTATGGATGTATATACGGAGGACGGTCTTCCTTGACCATCAGTCCAAAGTAGTGTGCCATGATTATGGAGGCTCCTCGGGGCCAATCGAGAACCTCTAGTTAATAAAGAAATCATTCTAAGAATAAATAGAATCGCGAACTCACACTAAAAGGAGGATTTCAACGACTTTAGTAAATAAATCGTTTTCCTACTTTGGTTATAAGGGGCCCTAGGTCCGTTACGCAATCCGGGACCCCTCACAACTTAAAAAGTGTTTTTACCTTAATAAGTTACGCAACACTAATTTATTATGCTGTAATAACTATAACTATTAACAGTCTAGAAAACTATAAACATTATTAAAATAGGTATATAAAAATTAAGTATGTTTTTGCCTTGTACTATTTGAATAGTACTAGTAGTGCCACTCAGGCCGAGCGGAAGTGGGGTCCCAGGCCCGAGCCTACCCGGTCTATTAGGAAAATAAGCCCTGCGCATGTACAGAATAACTATAACCATAACCATAGGGTAAAATAAGATTTCTGGAAACTACCTATTATAAAAATGCCTTCAATAAATTAGCGCTGAAGCTTTTAAAAAAATTACGATAAATATTGATCTATAAATATGGTAATTAAATAGAACTCATGTTATTGTAAAGCATTAGAGACACAATGTCGGTCTTAGGTCAGGTTATAAATATTGAAAGTTTCTTTGGCATAATACCTCCCTATGATTATAAAAAGAAAATCTTTAGAAATCAAAAATATTATAAAATTAAAGTTCAGATTTTGTTAATAATATATTTTTGTCTAAGTTTAATAGCAGTTTATATACAGTTTAAAATCATTCTGACGTTGAAAGACAAGTTTGGTTGGCTAATTGTCATATTTATGGCCTCTACAATAACAAGTCATGTTCTTATGTTATACGCCATTTTTAGCTCATACCAGAAAAGATCGCAATGGCAAAGTCTTTTCAACGATCTTCTTACACTGGAAAATGATGAAAGTATGGTAAACGTAAATACTACAAGATTTAATTTTATTCACACTAAGAATTTTTGTTTTTTTGCCTACAATTTTATTCTGTTTTTGTTATTCTGGGCAACATATGTGCCATTTATAATGGACACATTAGAAGAACAAGGTATATTATCAGTAATAATACTTCTTGAACCAGATATCCTACTATATACCTATATAGCCAATATAGTTTTTATTACCACAATTGTCTTATATCACATTAAAATAAAATACAGTAACCTAAGTACTATGATTAAGAATATTAATCTTCAAGATCAAAATGAATATACCATAACGCTAAAACAAACTGATTATGTATTTTACAGATTATCAAGTGTTATAAACAATTATAAAAGCATTTTTCAGCCACTCCTTTTTTTAATCATTACTTACTCTTTTGTTACTGCTTTGATATTTTGTTTATTAATTTATACTTTCTCCATGGAAAGATCATTTCAACCGGAATACATCGCCATAGTATTGTGCATGGTAAGCATGATTTAACTAAAATATTTTCTATGGCTAGTCTCTCCTTTTATCAAAAAAAATTTTTCCGTTTCAGAAATTTGATTAATTTGAATAATTTGAGTTATCTGAGTAATTTGAGTTAATTTGAGTAATTTGTGTAATTGAATAATTTGAATAATTTGAGTAATTTGAATAATTTGAGTAATTTCAGTAATTTTAAGTTCTTTTAATACATATCTAATATTTACACAATCTGGCTTTTTCAATGCTACTATCACCTTTTTCATAGCCTGTATCGAAAACAGATATTACTTACTTTTATCGAGTAAAAATAGGAAAATATATTAAGGGTTGTTTCCATTTTAGAAAAGGTTGTATTGAAATGTTAGTCGAGTGATAGAGCGAGACAATTTTTTGATATCACATGAAAACATAAATGGTCTGATTTTTTGTTCAAGCTGTTTGCCTGAAAACATAATTATTAAAGATAATATAATTTCCTTTTAAAAACAGTTTATCAATTCAATTTTCACTTATTTTCAGACCTTTTCCTTTTCCTGCATCATTATTTGTGATCTTACAAAAAAGGAAATCCAGAATGTCGCCACTACATGTCTTAAAGTGCAGCTGCATTTTCAACCAAAATCAGAAGTAAATGAGCTACTCAACAGTCTCGCTTTTAAAATGATGTGTATGCGAAACGAATTTTCTGCATTAGGATTTTTTGAAATTAAACGTTCTTTGATGGTGTCAATGTTTACTACAGTAGCAAGTTATTTTCTAACTATTATTCAAAACAAAACCTAATATTCTAAAGGGCAGCAATTAAGTTACACGCATATTTTGAAAAGAGCCTTACTATGAAAAGGTGTCTACAAGCATTTTTAACCATTATTAATTAATTAAAGTTACTCATAAGGAAAATAACTAATTTTAGTTACCGAAATATTATTCGTCCAATTAAATAATTTAATTGGAATAAAGCATGAACCTTCAGCAGGGGGAGACGCGGCCGTTTATTCAGAACTAGCCTTTTGTTTCATACATTGTGCGTGCGTGGGACAAGGAACGACAGCTATAGCTCCGTCATGGCTTTCCAGGCCAAACTGTGAAAAGACAGTTTCGGATGAAAATAATCAATTTTTACACACACATGGGCACTGAAGCACCATTTCCTAAAGTTTATGAATATAGTCATTCTGTGAGAAATCAAAAATCACCTATAATTTTACTTTCCACGTATATTCAAACCTGCCTGAAAATTTGCACACAAAACATTACCCCTTGACAAATCTTTAAATCATCAGTGAATAAGGGAAAGGTCCATGTTCTGATTAAGAAGCGACGTTGCTACACTCAGTCTAAATTTCATCATCACGCAATGATAATAAATTACTAAAAATGTTTTATGACAAAAGATATATTGGTATAAGGTATATAACTTATTCATCCTTAGTCACATGCTGCTTATGGCATTTAGGATTGCAGATATTAACTTAGATACTGTTCCTTCAGGCAAAACAATCATAAACAGAGCCATTTCAGAACTAAATTCTCGATAATATAAAAATATATAAACATCCAACATTATTTAGAAAATCTTACTGCCACTAAAGCCACTGAATATTCGCTTTAAAAAGCTACCAAACAGGCAAACCGACCTCAAAATATAAATCCTACCTTCCGTTCCAGGGATGGCCATTGGATCAAAGATGACTTAGCAAAAGCAAATAATTTTGCAAACCACCTGAATAATGTTTTCAGCCAAACCCACCATCCGTAAATGACCACGACCAAGTAGTAAAGCGGTTTATTAAATGTCCCTACCAGTTGGAACCACCGTTATCAAAAATAACCACCAGTCAAGTTCTGAAAGCTATTAAAGACCTCATTCCCAAAAAGTCTCTCCGATACCACTTAATAAATGCCAAAATCCTTGAGTTGCCCGCATGTGCAGTAAAATTAAATACATTATATAACGCCGTCTAGAGGTTGGGTTATTACTATTACCCAATCGAGTGGAAACTAGCCCAGATAATTTTTATTCCCAAACCTGGAAAACCAACCGAAGGTATTGGCTCTTGTAGGCCCATCAGTATAATCCTATCCTATTCTACAAATAATTCTCAAAAAGCATCATATAATTCCGGAACATCAATTTGGATTTCGAGAAGAGCATTACACTCTCGAACAAATTCAACGTATCGGCAATAAAATAATGCAATGTTTAGAAGATAAAAAGTATTGTTCCGCTGTGTTTCTGGACGTGTCAGGCTTTTGACAAAGTCTGCCCCATTGGACTGTTATATAAGATCAAAAATACCATACCCGTAATTTCTCCCTTATCCTTAGATCCTACTTGCTCTTTCGTTGTAAAACACCAAAGCGAATACTTGACGTTCGTTGATCAGTGCTGGAGTTCCCAAGGAAGTAAGCTGGGCCCTCTTCTTTACGAGCGATGGGTGAGGCTCTGAGAGGATTGGGGGTTGCACAGTTGGAGGCAAAGGACTGGTTTGACGCAAATGGCCTACTTCTTAATCAAGATAAAACGAAGCAAGTTATATATTCTTTACGTAATATAGTCAACATGGAAGAGCAGACTGCTACTGTGAAGTTTCTGGGGATCTATGTTGACCCCGAGCTAAGATGGTTAGATCACATTGAACAAACTGCAAAAAAACTCAGGAGTGGTCTATTTGCGTTGAGACGTCTGTCTGATAATGTAACTCTCTCTGTTATGAGGATAGCGTATTTTTCCCTTTTTCATTCCATAATGTCCTATGCTCTACTGGTCTGGGGACATGCGCCCGTTACTAGCCGAATTTTCGGATTGCAGCGGAAAGCTGTGCGTATTGTTTTTGACATGGGTTTTAGAGAGGACTGTCGAGAGGCTTTTAGGGAACTTGCAATACTAACGTTGCCATCTCAATATATCTTTGACTGCCTAATTTATATAAAAACCAACAAAAATGATTACAGAGTGCATGGTGAGGTCCACAGCCATAATACTAGGCATAAAAATAACTTAGTCCCCGCATACTGTCGGGTGGGAAGGTGTCGGGATGGTCCTAGATACTGGGGCATCAAATTTTTTAATCATTTACCCATTGCTTTAAGGGAATTACCTGAAAAGATCTTTAGGGATAAAGTAAAACAAAATTTAACTCGTAATGTGTTTTATTCGTCAATGGAATTTTTAAACTATAAATTTTAACATGTATTGTCCATCCTTGAAATATTGTGTTGACATTATTTTGGATTCCTGATAAATTTTAATATATTATGTTTGAGTTTAAACGTTATTGTATTTTAACTTGTAACTACTGACTTAATGTTGGGTGTGAAATTGTTATTTAATTTTTTTTAGGTGTTATTATTATATATCTTTCTTACTGACGTGTGTAAGTACTGCTTTTGTATATTGACATGAATAAATTGATTTTGATTTTAATTTTTTTGATTACCTACTATACACATCTGACCTACCAACATCTAGAGATGTGCCATGAGAATGTTCTCAAGGGAATATTTTTTGAGAACGGTAAATTACCGAGAATATCCCAGCATAAAATTCTCGAGAATTTATGATTTTAGGAAAAAATATAAATTACTGAAAAATTACCGAGAATATTTCCGAGAACGAGAATGTTCTCGGGAAAATTCATATTCTCGAGAATTTATGAGAATTTACGGAAACTTAAGGTAATTTATTTTAATGCCGCTATTGTATCATAGATGGAGCTTCGAGCATCTCTATCATTATTTCTTTTCTGTGTTGTTTTAGACAACTTGTTTAGACATGTTACTTTGTAGAAAGCGTTTCTAGTTGTGTTGTATTTATGAATAAAGTTACTCGAAAATAATGGAAATGAAAATTTAATGTGCCTTTATTTTGACTAAGATGCGTAATCACGTTAAAGTGCTATCTCTTTATTTTTTCAGATACAATTATAATTATTGTAAAAACTACTTTTGGTAAAAAAATATATTCTTTCAGTTTATGCAGTCAAAACAAAAAATTCTCCAACATATAAAATAAATTCTCCAAAATTTCCGATAAATTCTCATTGTTCTCGGAGAATTTTTCCCAATAATAAATTCTCGAGAATGTTCCATCTCTACCAACATCTAACAACGTACTAACAGCCACGTTTGCCGATGATATTGCCTACCTGTCTTCACCCGATACTCCTCAAATAGCATCTGAAATTTTACTGATCTCGACAGTCTACAGACGTGGGTAAACTTGTGGATAATTAAATCCAACGGATCGAAATCAGTGCACACAACCTTTTCAAATCGACAAGGAAACTGAACACCAGTTATGCTGAGTGGCAAAAAACTACCACAACGGGAAGAGGTCTCAAGTACCTAGGACTATATATTTATACTGTAGTTTAATGTGGAAAAAATGCATCTTTACTAAAGGAAACATCTCAGTTTCAAGCTGCATAAACTCTACTGGATTATAGGTCGCAAATCTAAGTAGTCCTTTAAAAACAAAGTATTAGTATGTAAAGACATTATTAAGCCAATTTGGGCATATAAAGTTCAATTTTGGAGCTCTACTTCCAACTCGAACAGAAAAATTATTAAGAGATTTCAAGAAAATACTCTTAGATAAATCGCTGGTGCTCCATTGTTTGTGCCTGACAGCATTATTGCACATTATCTGAATGTACTGTCGGTTAAACAAGAAATTATGAAGACAACTAAATGTTACTCAAACGGACTCAAAAATCACCTAAACAAACTTGCTAAAAACCTAGTTTCACAACGTATCATAAGACGCAGACTCAAACGATTTACTTACCACTTAGTCAGCAGATTTTAAATGTTAAATTTTATATTGTTTGTTGTATGCCCGTATCCTATTTATACTTATTTATACCTATTTACACCGGTGTCGTTCCAAGCTGTAAGTAGTTGCAATGGACCTATGATGTAATAGGGAGTAGCCACTGGGTTACTTCGTACATGTCTATTGCATAGTTTTTAACATATATACTTATTGCTCTATATATGAATAGATTGTAAATAAATTGGGAAAATAAAAGAAAAACTTACAGTAGTTGCGTTATTTTGGTACAGTTAATTAATCTGATTAATTTGATACATGAAAGCCTATCAAAAGTCATTCTCAAGAAGTAGGTGGACCATATATAGTTGGCCAGATTATAACTATACTATATATTATACTCCTACTAGCAGTAGTTTCGTTAATTTCCAGTATGCAAAACGTCTTAGAGTGCGAAGGATGGCACTGTAGCACGGCAATTTTTGCGAAAAAGTAAACGAGAAAAAATAAACTTGCAGAATTTACCGAGTACCGCATGTTTCATGTTTTATGCATCCTCGGTGTGCGAGCGGCCTTATACGTAAGAAGATCATGCCACCGAAAGACGGTATTTTTTGGGTTAATTAAAAATACCGCCGGCGCGGCGCGCGGCGCGCGGCGGTCGGTAAGCCAGCACGTTAAAGCAACAAGTCAAACTTGTCACTTTAGTGTTAGAATGTCTATTTTGGCAGATGAATGAAATTCTCGCTGTAATTCAGTGTCAATGACAATTTTGTTATGGGAGTTTTGACATATGAAGGAAATAATGTTTCTAATTATTAAGCATACATTTTTTGGTTCCTCTGGAAGGAGGTTTTTAATACTGGATTTCTTGATAGGAGCATTCGTGTTAAACAGAAATAAAATTAGATCATCACAAATTGTATTTCTATGATTTATATTATTTTTATAAATAATTTTATTCGGAGGTAGGTATTTTATGCATGTACCAAAAAAAAATATTGCATTAAAGTTTTGCAAACAATTAGGAACAATTTCAGTTCAATAGATTTTTAATAAAAGTTTAATGGGAATTACCATAATTTAGGATCCGTGGTACCTACCATTGGCAGGTGTAGTGCCAGAGTCGCCTACTAACGAGTTATAGCTAACAAACCTGAACAAAAATAGCGTCTAAGTATTACTTAAATATACCCTGTTAGCAATTTTCTTTTATTTGTAATTTGGAAAAGGTTATAATTTCGAAATTGTTTAAGGGTTATTTAAGTTCAGAAATTTGACACTAGAATCTTCCAAAACAAAAAATTCCCTTAACTGTAGACCATAATGTTAAAGAATATATTATCAAAATCGGCAACAAAATTGTTATAAGGTGGTATAAGGTGGTCTGTAAAACACAAGTACAATATTTTTGTTTTTTATTTTTATCTTTATTAAGCCAAATACTTAAATGCTTTATTTTAGCAGTAAAATCATAGAGTATTACTCCATCAATCGGATCATTTCTAATTGTAATAATGTTTGCATAAATAAATGGGTGCACAATTTTTTTTTATACAATGAAAAGACACAAACTATTTATATATATATATATATACATATATATATATATATATATATATATATATATATATATATATATATATATATATATATATATATATATATGTTTGAACGTCGACTTTCACGGATGGAGGAATGTGAAGAAATATTGATCCGGGAGTACATCCGTTCGTTTGTTAAATTCCTATTGGAATCTGGCAGACGTTTCGCCAAGGTCTCACTTGGCATTATCAATGCTTACTCGTTGCTGTCAAGTCGTAAACTGATCAGGTTACGACTTGACACTATATATATATATATATATATATACAGTGACCGGCAAAAAGTTCGCAACATATGGGAAAAATTTTTATTAGGAGAGTATTGGAAAAACTTTTCCGGGGGATCGGTTCTGCATGTCCGATAACCTAAAAATCAATTTTGACATACGTCACGTGACCACTGCTATAGCGTCAAATTAAAAAAAAAATTGTTAATTTACAAAAAGTGAGGTTAGTTGACGAGATATCAAAAAAAGTTATTTGAAAAATTTGCTTAGAATTAAATTCTAGGTCCTTGTGCAAAATTTTAAGATTTTATTTAAAAAAATTGGAAAACTCAATTTTTTTTAAATATTTTTTTATCGATTTACAAATTTCCAGTTTTTTTCGTTTAGATAGCTTGGCTAATGTAAAGCCCATGTATCTGGATGAAAATAAACGAATGTAGTAGTTTTTTCTACAATTGACAGGACAAAATTTAAAAAAACAGGGTTTCGCCAGACGCTAGCTGTTGCAATGATTTGTATCTAGCAGCAGTGTCAAAATTTTAGAGACATTTCAATGAGATTACATTGAGAAAACCTTAATCGTCTTAAATATATCTGAAGTTCGACTTTTTGTAAAGTTAAGGGGATTAAAATAGATAATAAACAAAAAAGTACCTGTTTATTTAATCGAAATTTCATAAACGAAAACCAATGTAAGAAAAACTTAAAAGTAGTCAAATTCTGTACTAACAACATAAAAAATCATTGTTTTTCCTTGGGTGCACAAAATTTAAAACTCAGTATGACCACCATTTCTCTCCATACATACTGTTGTTCTCGAGCGCAACTCTCGATTAACATTTCGGAGCATTTTACGATTTATTTGCAATACACAATTTCTAATGACATTCTCTAAATTTTGTATATTCCTAAAGGGTCGATGTTTGTACACAGAGTTCTTTAGGTATCCCCACATAAAGAAATCTAACGGAGTCAGATCTGGTGATCTCGCAGGCCACGGATTTTCAGAAAACCGTCCTATCCACTGGTTTCCAAATTCTTGATCCAGACATCTCTTCACCTCATTTGTGGAATGAATGCTAGCTCCGTCTTGTTGAAAGTATAAATTTCTTCTTTCGGCTAATGACAAATTGTCTAAAAAGTCAGATATCTCAGTTTGTAGAAATTCTAAATATCGTTCTGAATTTAAATTGTCTCTAAAGAAAAAAGGTCCCACTATTCTGAGGTTGAAAATTCCGCACCACACATTAACCTTAAAACTATATTGGTCTTTACTCTGAATTACAAAGTCTGGGTTTTCGGTGGCCCACCATCTACAGTTTTGTGAACTGACGGTTCCGTTAGAGGTAAATGTAGCTTCATCCGAGAAAAGAACGTTCTTTGGGAAATTAAAATCTTCCTCAATCATACCCTGGAACCAGGCACAAAAATCGAAGCGGGCGTCATAATCCCTATCTTTTAATACTTGTACAAATTTAGGTTTGTACGGATGAAATTTGTTTCTTTTTAATATCCTCCGCACAGATCTTTCGTGAATGTTAGTGATCTCCGATATTTGACTAACTGCTAATTGGGGTGTTTCTGTGATCGACAAACACACATCCAGAGAACCTTCGTCACCTGTTACCGGTTTTTCATGGGAAACTTTATACTGATTTTCTACCGATCCCGTTTCTTTAAATTTATTGACTAGACGAGATACTGTGGAATAATGGAGGGATTTATCGGGGTGCCTCTCATTAAAAATTGCTGCTGTTTCTCTATGGCTTTTGTAATTATCTCCAGAAATTAAAATAATTTCTATCTTTTCCTGAAGAAGTAGTGTGGGTGCCATTTTAAGGAATAAAATATTAATAAACTTATGTAAAATATCAAACTTAGTAAGATGCGAGACATAAACCAATGACATAGGTTGAAATCAAACAAATTATAATTTGTTTGACATTTTCTGTTGTTTTTAACCTACTAGATTATTTGGTTGTTTTAATTTCAGAGCCTGCTTTGGTAGTTTTAAGTACAACTAAATAGACCTGGTTGTTAAATTTATGTGCGAAAAATCTTAATAAAATCTTGATACAGTCATTTCATTAGATTCAAACCATTGCAACAGCGAGCGTCCGGCGAACACCTATTTTTTCGATTTTGTCCTGTCAATTGTAGAATTGTAGATCTGACTCCGTTAGATTTTTTTATGTGGGGATACCTAAAGAACCCTGTGTACAAACATCGACCCTTTAGGAATATACAAAATTTAGAGGATGTCATTATAAATTGTGTATTGCAAATAAATCGTAAAATGCTCCGAAATGTTAATCGAGAGTTGCGCTCGAGAACAACAGTATGTATGGAGAGAAATGGTGGTCATACTGAGTTTTAAATTTTGTGCACCCAAGGAAAAACAATGATTTTTTGTGTTGTTAGTACAGAATTTGACTACTTTTAAGTTTTTCTTACATTGGTTTTCGTTTATAAAATTTCGATTAAATAAACAGGTAATTTTTTGTTTATTATCTATTTTAATCCCCTTAACTTTACAAAAAGTCGAACTTCAGATATATTTAAGACGATTAAGGTTTTCTCAATGTAATCTCATTGAAATGTCTCTAAAATTTTGACACTGCTGCTAGATACAAATCATTGCAACAGCTAGCGTCCGGCGAAACCCTATTTTTTTAATTTTGTCCTGTCAATTGTAGAAAAAACTACTACATTCGTTTATTTTCATCCAGATACATGGGCTTTACATTAGGCAAGCTATCTAAACGGCAAAAACTGGAAATTTGTAAATCGTTAAAAAAATATTTAAAAAAAATTGAGTTTTCCAATTTTTTTAAATAAAATCTTAAAATTTTGCACAAGGACCTAGAATTTAATTCTAAGCAATTTTTTCAAATAACTTTTTTTGATATCTCGTCAACTAACCTCACTTTTTGTAAATTAACAATTTTTTTTTTAATTTGACGCTATACCAGTGGTCACGTGACGTATGTCAAAATCGATTTTTAGGTTATCGGACATGCAGAACCGATCCCCAGGGAAAGTTTTTCCGATACTCTCCTAATAAAAATTTTTCCCATATGTTGCGAACTTTTTGCCGGTCACTGTATATATATATATATATATATATATATATATATATATATATATATATATATATATATATATATATATATATATATATATATATATATATATATATATATATATATATATATAATAATTATACCTATCCTAAATCCCAATACAAAGAAATGGTTATCTAGAGTTGTCGTCACCAAATTAATATTGGTAAAGAAGTGTAACTATGTAAAAATAATGTTTGTATTCTGAAAATGGAGCAATACGGTATTCATAATTTAAAGCATCGAAAGGAAATACGTAAGTCAAAATTAATCTGCGTGCAACAAGTACCATTTCTAGTTCTCTTCAGAGTTTCTTTACTGCATCCCATCACATGAATGTCTCCAAGGATATTAGCAGTATTAGAAGATGTTAAAACTCTAATTACTTATCTCATGATAATGTCAAGGGTGTTAGCGAAGCACGCGTCGAGTGCAAAAATTTTGAATTAAGATTCTTCCAAATTAAACATTTTGTGATTGTGTCAATGTTTGCCGCAATCGCAACTTATGTCATAAATTTTATTTTAATTTAAATTTAGTATTTCAAAAGAAAATGCCTTAGTTGATCACGTACTTGAGATCAAATAAGTTCAAAAAATTCTTCTATCTCTTGACACTAAAACGCCGACCGGTCTGAATGGCATACCAGCAATTAATTATTGTTCTAAAGGAATGTGTTACAGAACTTGCACCCATCATAACTAATCTTTTCAAGATCTCCCACGGCAAGGGTATCTTCCCAGACAGCTCGAAGACTGATCGTATGCAGCTTGTCCCCGAGAAAGGTTCCAAGACTTTTTCATCCGTTTTCAGCAAAGTTATGGAAAACGTCATCAACTTGCAAATTCTAAAATATCTAGAAAAATAAAATCGTCCATGACAGACGGTACGGATTTCATCACCAAAAATCCACAGCTGATCTCCTTACCTCTGCCCATAATTGGAACAAGTCTCTCGAATTTCATGGCAAATTCCAGATATTTGCTTCGTTATCTCCAATACCAAGTATGGTGCTGCACTCCTCAAAAAACTTACTTTCTTATTATTTTCCTTCCAAATTATTTGCCTGGATAGGTAGATTTCTCTCCAATCGGCACATATGTATCGTAGTAAACGGTCACTTATCTAACTTCCATCCTGGTCTCTCTGGTCTACTCAAAGGCTCAGTCCTAGCGCCAATCCTATTTCTTTTCACAATAATGACCTGCTCTCTTCAACTACCAATCCCATCCACAGTCATGCTGACGATTGTACTCTTACTCCAACATTCATTTTTACAGACCAGTCTCGAATCAAGAATTGGATAATAGACGCAGATCTATGCACCTATACTGGGTATTCTAAAAGTCCTACTATGGACAAATATCTTTGCTATTAGTAAAGATGGAGACACCAAATTTTAGGGGTATTATACTGATCAGTAAATCTACTTCTTCATGTTATTTAGGATTTTCAACCTCCTTGAGGGGTAACGCTAGGGAGCTGAGGTCAAAAATTTCAAATGTAGCCTTATGCCAGGTGGTACCTCATTTTAAAAGTCTTAAAACAACATTTTAACGAAAACTCGAGGTTCGAATCTTAATTTGTTTTTAAATGGCAAGCCTGTTAAGAGAAAATATTATCAAAATCGGCAACAAAATAGTTGAAATTGATATAAGGTGGTCTGCTAAACACAAGTAAAGTATTTTTCTCTTTTAACTTTGTTAAGCCAAATACTTAAATGCTTTATTAACAGTAAAATCATACTGTTTTACTTCAGCAATTGGATCATTTCTAATATATGTAAGATACAACACCCTCTCCCGTCCCAACCCCATCCTGTCTTGATGTATTTACTTAAAAGCAGTACATGAAAATTACATTGTAATATTATTTGCATAAATAAGTAAGTACAAAAATTTATTTTTTTTTAAACTGAAAAGACAAAAACTATTTACACATAATAACAATTATATCCTTACTAAATGACAATGAAAAGAAATGGTTATCTAGAATTGTCATCACCAAATTATTACCTGTAAAAAAGTGTAACTATGTAAAAATAATGTTTGTATTCTGAAAATGGAGCGATACGGTATTCATAATTTAAAGCATCGAAAGGAAATACGTAAGTCAAAATTAATCTGCGTGCAACAAGTACCATTTCTAGTTCTTCACAGTTTCTTTACTGCGTCCAATCACACGAATTTCTCCAAGGATATTAGCAGCAGTAGTAGAAGATGTTAAAACTAATTACTGATCTCGTGATAATGTCAAGGGTCTTAGCGAAGCACGCGTCGAGTGCAAAAATCTTGAATCAAGATTCTTCCAAATTAAATATTTTGTGATTGTGTCAATGTTTGCGGCAATTGCAACTTATGCCATTAATTATATTTAAAATTAATATTTCAAAAGAAAATAACTTAGTTGATCACGTACTTGAGATCAAACAAGTTCAAAAAATTCTTCTATCTCTTAACACTAAAATGTTGATCGGCTGGATGGCATACCAGCAATAAATTATTGTTCTAAAGGAATGCGTTACAGAACTTGCACCCATCACAAGTCATCTCTTCCAGATCTCCCACGGCAAGCGTATCTTCCCAGATAGCTGGAAGACTGGTCGTGTGCAGCAAGTCCCCGAGAAAGGTTCCAAGTTATAGAGAACGTCATCAACTTGGAAATTCTAAAATATTTAAAAAAACACAAAATTATCCATGATAGACAGTACGGATTTCATCACCAAAAATCCACAGCTGATCTCCTTACCTCTGTCTCATAATTGGAACAAGTCTCTCGAATTTCATGGCAAATTCCAGATATTTGTTTTGTTATCTCCAATAACAAGTATGGTGCCGCACTCCTCCAGAAACTTACTTTCTTATCATCTTCCTTCCAAATATGCCTGGATAGGTAGCTTTCTCTGTAATCGGCGCACAGGAGTCGTGGTGAACGGTCACTCATCTAACTTCCATCCTGGTGTCTATGGCATACCCAAAGGCTCAGTCCTAGCGCCAACCCTATTCCTTTTCGCAATAATGACCTGCTCTCTTCAACGACCAATCCCATCCGCAGTTATGCTGACGATAGTACTCTTACTCCAACATTTATTTTTACAGACCAGTCTTGAGTCAAGAATTGGATAATAGACGCAGATCTATGCATCCATACAGGGTATTCTGAAAGTCCTAGTATGGACAAATATCTTTGCTATTAGTAAAGATGGAGACACCAAATTTTAGGGGTATTATACTGATCAGTAAATCTACTTCTTCATGTTATTTAGGATTTTCAACCTCCTTGAGGGGTAACGCTAGGGAGCTGAGGTCAAAAATTTCAAATGTAGCCTTATGCCAGGTGGTACCTCATTTTAAAAGTCTTAAAACAACATTTTAACGAAACTCGAGGTTCGTATCTTAATTAGTTTTTAAATGGCAAGCCTGTAAAAATTAAAAATCGTGAAAAAAGTAAAAATTTAAATACCTTTATTTCTCTTACTACTTTAAAAGTTGTTTAAAATAATTACCATTAACTCTTGATGGTAATAAAGTAGATTTTGAAAGTCACTTCTAACATTTTCGAGAATGGCAGATGTCACTTCTCGAAAATGTGGGAAGTAAGTTCCATGGAACAAATCGCCTAAAGATGTTTTTTCTTCTCCTTCCAACCTCTAATCGTTTAAATCCCATGTTAATACATTGCATCTTCCCTCTCTTCAGACGCCCACGGTATCTTAGGCTTGAAGACTACACGGGCTATTTACGATAAAAAAAAACGTACGTTTCGAAAAAATATATTAAAAATTCGAAACGAACCAGTAATAAAATAAATTTTTCTTTAAGCTACAATAATAGAGCTTAACACGGTCAAATGTCACTTAAAAGGATCTTTGTGGGGTAATGGGGGTAACTACATCCTGAGATCCATAAAAGCAGCTGATTTTTATATACGAAATATATTTTACATTTTATCAAATTCGGGACTGTATAACGTCGCCATCATCATAAATCATATGAATCTTTATACTTTAATTCATTATTGAATATGTTCTGTAAGTTACACTTTATAAACTGTAATCAGATTTTCCCTAGGAATTATCACTAACCCCCCCCCCCCCCCCCCCCAGCTCCTCACGAACTTCCTCTTGCTGATTCCAGTGATGTTGCTGTTGTTGCTTTTAATGAGATAAAAAAATGTATAGCTGTTGGTTATAATTGGATTCCCTTTTATCTTGCTTATTTGAAGATACAGTGACTTCCTTTTTTTTTGAACTTAAAAGAATGAAAATTTATATAGCATTACGTTTTCCTAACATGACCAAGAATTTTTTAAGATGAAACACCATGTAGGCACGTATATTATTTGATATTTGAAATTGCCGCAGTCCTGCCTAAAAATAGTT
Source organism: Philopedon plagiatum (assembly GCA_963971165.1). Classification (NCBI taxonomy): domain Eukaryota; kingdom Metazoa; phylum Arthropoda; class Insecta; order Coleoptera; family Curculionidae; genus Philopedon; species Philopedon plagiatum. Next base: position 11,534,577 of record OZ020195.1, read on the forward strand.
ATAGAGTTTGCCTATATTTTGTCAAGTCGGTTCTGAAATGTACAGTTAATAGTAACGCAATCAATTATTTTTTAGAATTGTACAAAATAAGACATGGAATGTGTGAATTGACGAATCAGCGAATCTGTGAACTAACCAGCTGTGTTAGAATAATGGAAACTCTAGAGTTCTTGCATTGTCTTTAGTTTTATTACTCTATAGTTTTCCCATGCAACAAAACTTGATATTTCCCTGGTAGCACGTTTTGCTAACAATGTCGGTATCATTAGATGATTGAAACTAAATTACGATCTAAAGATTAAGCTTATGTATGCCTTTTTGACCTAAGCGTTATTTATCACACTAAATAACAATAACCACAATTAATTATAAACTTCTTTGATTCCTCGCAAATATCAAAACTTGTAATAAAGAATCGTGCCCGGAATAACATGCACATTAACGAACAACATTAAAATAATGATTCCAAAACCTCTCTATTAGAAAATGAGTGGGCTTTATACTCCTTTGTTACAGCAAAAAGTTTAATAATCTGCTGAAAGTAAGTAAATATTAGCCTATATTATAATTATGTCTGGCACTTGAAATTGTAAAGAGTTAGAGAAACAACACAATGTCAGTTTTAAGCCAGGTGATAAATTTTGAAAGTTTCTTGGGCATAATACCGCCCTATGATTTTAAAAAGAAAATTATTACAAATCAAAGATGGTATAAAATTAAAGTTCTGATATTGGTTATAACATTATTGTGTCTAAATTCATTACCAATCCATCTAGATTATACAGTGTATCTGGCTGAACCAGAGCTGGGCTGCTTGATGCTACTGCATATAATGTCAGTTATAATATGTCATATTATCGTCTTATGCGCCATTTTTGGCTCATACCAGAAAAAACGGATATGGAAAAATCTTTTTAATGATCTTCTGCTACTAGAAAACGATGAAAGTTTGCTAATAAACGTAACAACTAAGAGAAATTTTATCCACTCTCCAGATTTTCATGTTTTCGGCTTTAATTTGTTCCTATTTTTGTTATTCTGTGCAGTATATATACCCGATTTTATACAGGCAGAGAGTCTGCTACAACTATTAATAATCGTTGAAGACGATATCTTGATATTTACATATGTAGCAAATATAGTTTTTGTTAGCATAACAGTCTTACATCGCATTAAAGGAAAATACAATGCCTTAAGTACAATGATTAAAAATATTAAACATCAAGAGGAAAACGAATTTATGATAATACTAAATCAAGCTGATTGTATATTTTTTAAATTATCTAATGTTATATCCAATTTTAAAAGCATTTTCCAGCCAATCTTCTGTTTAATTGTCATTCACACATTTATAACTGTTCTGAATTATTGTTTTTTAATTTATTACTTCTATTTGGAACTGTCATTTTATCCCGATTATTTTCTTATAGTATTGTGTATGGTAAGTATGTTTTAATTAAAATATTTCTTTTAGCTTTCCTGAAACACTATTAAATGGGGTATTCTTATTTTAAAAACTAATAGTTGGATGGTTTTAAAATTATTTTTAATAGATAATAAATTGTTCCACAAGAGTTAGGGATATTTATACTTCTTGAATAAATAACTAGATAAGTTGGATTGTTTTTATGTTAAGAGAAAATATTTTTAATAACATACAAAAAATAGGACTTTTCTCTCAACATCTTGATTTTAACAAAATTATAAAAGTTTTAAAAAATAACGTGCAAAAATCTCATCGCTCGACGATAATAATGAAACTTAAGTAAACAAACTAATAGGTGGTAAAGCCTTCATGTGCATGGCAATAACGGCTTGGTAGCGTCTTGGCATGCTCTCTATGATGTTGTTAAACTGTTTCTCAGGAAATTCATTCCAGAGCCGAGGTAAAAGGGTTTTTAACTGTTCAAAAGTTTCAACGGCCGGTCTATGGTCATCCAGCCATCGTTGAAGTATATTCCAAGCATGCTCGATCCAGTTTAGGTCTGACGATAATGGAGGTAGTGGTAATTCGAGAATGCCGTTATTTTCTAGGGCATTTAAAACTGCTGTGCTTCTGTGGGGTCTTGCATTATCGTCCAGAAAATGGAAATTTGGACCAATAGCAACATGAACATTTGGTAGTACCCGATCGATAACATGACGCCTTTATTCGTCACCATTCATGTTTCCCTCGCATGTGTGCAAGTCAGTACGGCCATTATAACATATGCCTTCCCAAACCATAATTGGGTCCCCTCTATAGGGATTAACTCGTTCGACAGAGCGTCGATTTCGGGGTATTCTGGGAAGTGACCAAACTCTTACTCTTCAACTATGTATTTGAAAATCGAGCATACCAGGACCCATCAGTAAGAAGGACAGATCTCCATTCTTTCTCCCAGTGATAGTAATCCCTTGCTCACTGTTATCCTTGTTGCATATGAACCCGGGTAAGTGGAACCTGTTTGCTTGGGTTTGCTTGAGTGCTGGTGCAGGCGCCGTGACCTCAACTTAACCTCGTTTAATGCTCTTCTTATCATTTTAATCAAAACCTGGATACCCGTGGCATTTAAAAACCGAAACTCCGGCAATTTGACAACGGCTCTCTTCTGGCATTTAACGTTACGAACCGGTCTTGTGCTGGAGTGGCTTTTAGTGGACCACCAATTCGAGGTATTTTTGACACTAAACCATGCTAATTAAATCAAGCGTAAGGTCTACTAATGACAGTTTGCGACACATTAACCACATGAGCGATATTTTGGTTTCGATGACCACTTTGCAACATGCCAATCGCCCAATTGGCTTCTTCGAATGTTAACCTACATCTAATCATTATTTTTACGATAACAAATTTCGAGGAACGCTGAATAAACACTTATTTATAACTCTGTGTTACTTGTTTTATTCGGAAAATAAGAGATAATACTCGGTCAAGCAAAAAGTGCTTGAGAAGGAAAAACGGATATATCAGAATATTAATAAAGGAATGTTTTTTTGCCGAATAGTGAATAAAAATAAATAAATATACCTATTAAAACTTTTTGATTTTTCGCAATATCCCTAACTCGTGTGGATCAGTTTATAAGCGCAAAATAAATATTTTAATTTTTTATTACATTCTTTATATCACAGATCGCATTAGTAAAAAAAAAATAATTTTACTCTCTTCGAGGAAAAAAAAGTAAAACAATTTATGGGTTGTCTTAATTTTAATAAAAATTAAAGGGTTCAATGAAGAATACAGTGAATTTGATCGTTAGATGAAAAAATTCGGACATAATAATTTTTCGACATACTTGAGCTTTAACGAAACACCTTTTAGTTTCACATAGTTTCATGAAAAGAATGTTTCACGTCAAATTCAATATACTTATCAAATAATAAATACCAATGAGACAAAGCTCGGTTTATTTTTGAAGTCAGTTGACTTAGAATCATCAGGCACTATAAGTTTTGGAAAATAGTTGATAAACTAAAACATTACTTATTTTTAGGTTTTTACCTCTTCCTTTATCTTCGTTTGTGATGTTACAAAAAAAGAAATCGATAATGTAGGCACCACATGTCTTAAAGCTCAGTTGCATTTTTTGCCAAAATCAGAAGTAGCTGAAGCACTCAGAAGTCTTGCATTTAAAATGAAATGCATGAAAAACGAATTTTCCGCATTAGGATTTTTTGAAATTGAACGCTCGTTGATTGTGTCATTGTTTGCTGCAATAACGACCTATTTTTTAACATTCATTCAAATTGAAATCTAATCACTGAAAAGCAATTATTGCACTACTAGTATATGGTTTAACACAAATATTAAATTAAGAAATTGTCTACAGCACCTTTTTGTTAGTACTAACAAAATAAAGTAATACACAGAAAAAAGGGACTACTTTTAATTACCCTAATCATTCGTCCAATAAAATAATTTAACTCCAACTAGGAAGTTCTATACTTTTGTAATATGCTCTCAATCATAGTATAATAAAACAGTATATGCAGTTTTTAAAGATCTTTAGGAATAACTAAGTTGTTCATCTGCGCAAAAGTGCGATAAGGTGTGTTTTTTTTAACTTTATAGAATAGACACCGCAATAAAAATGCCGCCTTTTTTGATGCCTCCGTAACAGCACCAAAGGAGCAAAAGAAAAAAATAGTTTTACAAGAAATGATGAGACTATTTAATATTTCAGACCCTTCTAAGGCTACGGAACTTTTACAGTCAAATTGTTCACGTGACTGCGGAAAAGAGCTTGACAGTAGCAGTAATTAAGTTTTTCACTGGACCGTTTCTGTCATCCCAATTATATGTTGGCCAGTTCAGTTTGTAATTTGGAATGTTCATTACTATGGTCATTTTTGTTTATACTGGTTAATTAAATACATTTATGTATCTAATATAATGAGTGTGTATGTGTGTGGGATGATATGTTACTAGGTGTATGTGTATGTGTAGGATATGACATTTATGTCATCTTAATTGTATGTAGCATATTTGAAAAATACATTTTTTTATGTTAATTTTACAAAGTATTACGGCCTTTTTTTGGCCATATAATCATAAATCCAAACTTCATGCAAATTTACATTAAAAATGCTATGTTTTGAAAATGGACCGTTTTTCTACAATATTTCGGACCGAAATTTCTATTCTGATTTCTATTTTTATTACTAATAATAAATATATAAAATAATATTTTTTTGCATTTTTCCTACACTTACAAAAGAATTGTTTTTGTAAGTATTGTGTTATGTATGTTAATTTTACAAAGTATTACGGCCTTTTTTTGGCCATATAATCATAAATCCAAACTTCATGCAAATTTACATTAAAAATGCTATGTTTTGAAAATGGACCGTTTTTCTACAATATTTCGGACCGAAATTTCTATTTTTATTACTAATAATAAATATATAAAATAATATTTTTTTGCATTTTTCCTACACTTACAAAAGAATTGTTTTTGTAAGTATTGTGTTATGTATGTTAATTTTACAAAGTATTACGGCCTTTTTTTGGCCATATAATCATAAATCCAAACTTCATGCAAATTTACATTAAAAATGCTATGTTTTGAAAATGGACCGTTTTTCTACAATATTTCGGACCGAAATTTCTATTCTGATTTCTATTTTTATTACTAATAATAAATATATAAAATAATATTTTTTTGCATTTTTCCTACACTTACAAAAGAATTGTTTTTGTAAGTATTGTGTTATGTATGTTAATTTTACAAAGTATTACGGCCTTTTTTTGGCCATATAATCATAAATCCAAACTTCATGCAAATTTACATTAAAAATGCTATGTTTTGAAAATGGACCGTTTTTCTACAATATTTCGGACCGAAATTTCTATTTTTATTACTAATAATAAATATATAAAATAATATTTTTTTGCATTTTTCCTACACTTACAAAAGAATTGTTTTTGTAAGTATTGTGTTATGTATGTTAATTTTACAAAGTATTACGGCCTTTTTTTGGCCATATAATCATAAATCCAAACTTCATGCAAATTTACATTAAAAATGCTATGTTTTGAAAATGGACCGTTTTTCTACAATATTTCGGACCGAAATTTCTATTCTGATTTCTATTTTTATTACTAATAATAAATATATAAAATAATATTTTTTTGCATTTTTCCTACACTTACAAAAGAATTGTTTTTGTAAGTATTGTGTTATGTATGTTAATTTTACAAAGTATTACGGCCTTTTTTTGGCCATATAATCATAAATCCAAACTTCATGCAAATTTACATTAAAAATGCTATGTTTTGAAAATGGACCGTTTTTCTACAATATTTCGGACCGAAATTTCTATTCTGATTTCTATTTTTATTACTAATAATAAATATATAAAATAATATTTTTTGCATTTTTCCTACACTTACAAAAGAATTGTTTTTGTAAGTATTGTGTTATGTATGTTAATTTTAAAAAGTATTACGGCCTTTTTTTGGCCATATAATCATAAATCCAAACTTCATGCAAATTTACATTAAAAATGCTATGTTTCGAAAATGGACCGTTTTTCTACAATATTTCGGACCGAAATTTCTATTCTGATTTCTATTTTTATTACTAATAATAAATATATAAAATAATATTTTTTTGCATTTTTCCTACACTTACAAAAGAATTGTTTTTGTAAGTATTGTGTTATGTATGTTAATTTTACAAAGTATTACGGCCTTTTTTTGGCCATATAATCATAAATCCAAACTTCATGCAAATTTACATTAAAAATGCTATGTTTTAAAAATGGACCGTTTTTCTACAATATTTCGGACCGAAATTTCTATTCTGATTTCTATTTTTATTACTAATAATAAATATATAAAATAATATTTTTTTGCATTTTTCCTACACTTACAAAAGAATTGTTTTTGTAAGTATTGTGTTATGTATGTTAATTTTACAAAGTATTACGGCCTTTTTTTGGCCATATAATCATAAATCCAAACTTCATGCAAATTTACATTAAAAATGCTATGTTTTGAAAATGGACCGTTTTTCTACAATATTTCGAACCGAAATTTCTATTTTTATTACTAATAATAAATATATAAAATAATATTTTTTTGCATTTTTCCTACACTTACAAAAGAATTGTTTTTGTAAGTATTGTGTTATGTATGTTAATTTTACAAAGTATTACGGCCTTTTTTTGGCCATATAATCATAAATCCAAACTTCATGCAAATTTACATTAAAAATGCTATGTTTTGAAAATGGACCGTTTTTCTACAATATTTCGGACCGAAATTTCTATTCTGATTTCTATTTTTATTACTAATAATAAATATATAAAATAATATTTTTTTGCATTTTTCCTACACTTACAAAAGAATTGTTTTTGTAAGTATTGTGTTATGTATGTTAATTTTACAAAGTATTACGGCCTTTTTTTGGCCATATAATCATAAATCCAAACTTCATGCAAATTTACATTAAAAATGCTATGTTTTGAAAATGGACCGTTTTTCTACAATATTTCGGACCGAAATTTCTATTCTGATTTCTATTTTTATTACTAATAATAAATATATAAAATAATATTTTTTGCATTTTTCCTACACTTACAAAAGAATTGTTTTTGTAAGTATTGTGTTATGTATGTTAATTTTACAAAGTATTACGGCCTTTTTTTGGCCATATAATCATAAATCCAAACTTCATGCAAATTTACATTAAAAATGCTATGTTTTGAAAATGGACCGTTTTTCTACAATATTTCGGACCGAAATTTCTATTCTGATTTCTATTTTTATTACTAATAATAAATATATAAAATAATATTTTTTTGCATTTTTCCTACACTTACAAAAGAATTGTTTTTGTAAGTATTGTGTTATGTATGTTAATTTTACAAAGTATTACGGCCTTTTTTTGGCCATATAATCATAAATCCAAACTTCATGCAAATTTACATTTAAAATGCTATGTTTTGAAAATGGACCGTTTTTCTACAATATTTCGGACCGAAATTTCTATTCTGATTTCTATTTTTATTACTAATAATAAATATATAAAATAATATTTTTTTGCATTTTTCCTACACTTACAAAAGAATTGTTTTTGTAAGTATTGTGTTATGTATGTTAATTTTACAAAGTATTACGGCCTTTTTTTGGCCATATAATCATAAATCCAAACTTCATGCAAATTTACATTAAAAATGCTATGTTTTGAAAATGGACCGTTTTTCTACAATATTTCGGACCGAAATTTCTATTCTGATTTCTATTTTTATTACTAATAATAAATATATAAAATAATATTTTTTTGCATTTTTCCTACACTTACAAAAGAATGGTTTTTGTAACACTCTGTTAAGTTTTTAAGTATTAATTTATGTTTACTCCGTACTAGGGATTCACGATCTAAATCGATTTCTGGATAGATCGATTTTTTCCAAATAAAAATCGATTTTTAAGAATCGATCTTTTACCCCTCGATCCTGCAAGGAGATCGGCGATTTTACACAGAATCGATTCTTCTGGTATTTCAATGTCTGTGAACTTTAAGACTTAATTAATAATTCGAAATTAATATTTATATATAATTCTTTACAAAAGATGCGCTGCGCCATGATCAAAACGATCCTAGTAAGAATTAGGAAAGGAATAAGGAAATAGTTAAACTGCGCCATCTAACATTTCCTAGAAAAAACTCAAATCTGAAATCGTACAAAACAGCGATGCCGGTCATCTATGTACAACAATGAAATGAAGTCTACTTGTCAGGGGTACATATAGAAATACGTAAAATTGAGAATAAGTTCTCAAAACCACCTGAAGGTGGTAAAATTGAGAATAAGTTCTCAAAACCACCTGAAGGTGGTTTTGAGAACTTATTCTCAATTTTACGTATATCTATGTACAGTTTGTTATTTTTGTCATTTTTTCGTTCAAATGTTTTCTATTTTCTTAGTTTTCAATAAATTAGTATGTTTTTCATTATAGCATTTTAAATGAAATATTTCCCCCTCCATACCCTTCTATAACTTAAAAATAAACATAAGAAAATATATAATTTAAATATTTTTAACCACAACTGAACAACTTATACGTTAAGAGTTTTAAATAACATTGATTTGGAATGGACACTATTTACTCTCCCGGCTCCCCTCTCCTACGCCCAAATTTTCCCAAACATCGATTTTTTAAAAGATCGATCTCTTTAGGCGATCTAAATACTGAATCGATCTCCATGATCACGATCCAAGATCGATTCGAAATATCGATTTTTTTGAGATTTGGTGAATCCCTACTCTGTACACCTTTCCATATCTCATTGATTGATACCATATAAAATAAGCTCAACAAATTAATCCAAATGGGAGTTTTAGATTTTTGTCCAATTTCCCTATTCCTGATTTCACTGTGCAGTGTCGCGTTAGGTTTGCATAACAATGCTAATATACAGGATGTTTGGTAACAAATGGGCTTTAGCAGTGGCTTTCCTGGTTCAATTTATATCGATTTATCCTAACTCGTCTTAGCACAAAAGTTAATAATAAGAGAGGGACAGGGTGTTGAAGTTAAAATTTTATTTTGTATTTTAATTGATGTGTTTTGATACTAAATAAATTCACGAAATTTGACAGGCAGGAATTTTTTGGGATGGAAAAAGCAACTCCGTTCTCAACTGTGGGTATTCGTTATCAAAAACCCTGTAAGTAGTATTTCTGATCTTGTTGCCAAGAGCCGAACACTCCATATAGATGTGTGAAAATATTATCAAAATCGGCAACAAAATTGTTAAAATTGGTAATAAGGTGGTCTGTAAAACACAAGTACAATATTTTTGTTTTTTTTATTTTTATCTCTATTAAGTCAAATACTTAAATGCTTTATTAGCAGTAAAATCATAGTGTATTACTTCAGCAATTGGATCATTTCTAATATGCGTAAGACACAACACCTCTCCCCTCCCAACCCAATCCTGTCTTGATGTACTGACTTAAAAGCAGTACATCAAAATTACATTGTAATATTATTTGCATACATAAATAAGTATACAAATTAATTTTTTTTATAAAATGAAAAGACAAAATCTATTTACACATTAATAATAATTATATCTTTACTAAATGCCAGTGAAAAGAAATGGTTATCTAGAATTGTCGTCACCAAATTATTACCGGTAAAAAAGTGTAACCAAGTATTTTTTATCCGTTTTCAGCAAAGTTATGGAGGACGTCATCAACTTGCAAATTCTAAAATATCTAGAAAAACACAAAATCACCCATGATAGACAGTACGGATTTTATCACCAAAAATCCACAAATGATTTCCTGACCTCTGTCACATAATTGGAACAAGCCTCTCGAATTTCAGGGCAAATTCTAGATATTTGTTTTATTATCTCCAATACCAAGTATGGTGCCGCACTCCTCAAAAAACTTACTTTCTGATTATCTTCCTTCCAAATTATATGCCTGGATAGGTAGCTTTCTCTGTAATCGGCGCACATGTGTCGTGATGAACGGTCACCCATCTAACTTCCATCATGGTGTCTCTGGCGTACCCAAAGGCATAGTCCTAGCGCCAACCCTATTTCTTTTTCACAATAATGACCTGCTGTCTTCAACGACCAATCGCATATACAGTACTCTTTACTCCAACATTCATTTTTACAGACCAGACTCAAATCAAGAACTGGATAATAGTCGCATATCTATGCACCTACACAGGGTGTCCAAAAAGTCCTAGTATGGGCCAATCTCTTTGCTATTAGTAAAGATGGAGGCACCAAATTTTAGGGGTATTGTACTGATCAGCAAATCTACTTTTTCATGTAATTTAGGATTTTCAACCTCCTTGAGGGGTAACGCTAGGGAGTTGAGGTCAAAAATTTTAAATGCAACCCTATGCCGGGTGGTACCTAATTTTAAAAGCTTTAAAACAACATTTTAACGAAAACTCGAGGTTCGAGTCTCAATTTGTTTTTAAATGGCAAGCCTGTAAAAATTAAAAATCGTGAAAAAATGTAAACATTTAAATACCTTAATTTTTCTTATTACTTTAAAAGTTGTTTAAAATAACAACAATGAACTTCTTGACGGTAATAAAGTAGATTCTGAAACTCACGTCTAACATTTTCGAGAATGGCAGATGTCACTTCTCGAAAATGTGGGAAGTAAGTTCCATGGAACAAATCGCCTAAAGATGTTTTTTCTTCCTCTCCCAACCTCTGATCCTTTAAATCCCATGTTAATACATTGCATCTTCCTTCTCTTCAGACGCCCACGGTATGTGAGTACTTAGGCTCGAAGACTACAAGATAAAAAAGAACCAACATTTCGATAAAATATATTAAAATGTCTAAACGAATCAGTAATAAAATAATTCTTTCTTTAAACTACAATAATAGAGTATAACACGGTCCAATGTCACTTAAAAGGACCTTGACGGGGTAACTACACCCTCAGATCCATAACAGCAGAAGACTTTTATATACGAAATCTATTTTACATTTACCATTTTATCAAATTCGGGACTATTTATCGTCGCTATCATCATAAATCATATGAATCTTTTTACTTTAATTCATTATTTAATATGTTGTGTAAGTTACATTTTTTAAACAGGAATCCGATTTTCCTTAGGGATTATCACTATCCCCCCCCCCCTCCTCCAGAACTTTCTCTTATAGATTCCACTGATGTCGCTGTTGCTGCTGTTAATGAGATAAAAAAATTTAGAGCTGTTGGTTATAATTGAATCCCCTTTTATCTTGCATATTTAAAAGTATAGTGAATTTTTTTGAACTAAAAATAATGACAATTTATATAGTATTACGTTTTCATAACACGACCAAGAATTTTTTTAAATGAAACCCCATATAGGCACATATATTATTTGATATTTGAAATTGCCGCAGACCTGCCTAAAAACAGTTTGCCTATATTTTGTTAAGTCGTTTCTGAAATGTACAGTTTGAAAGTAACACAATCAATAATTTTTTAGAATTGTACAACATAAGACATGGAGTGTGTGAATTGACGAAACAACGCATCTATGAACTAACCAATTATGTTAGAATAATGGAAACTCTAGAGTTCTTGCACTGTCAATAGTTTTATTACTCTATAGTTTTCCCATGCAACAAAACTTCATATTTCCCTGGTAGCACGTTTTGCTAACCATGTCGGTATCATTAGATGATTGAAACTAAATTACGATCTAAAGATTAAGCTTATGTATGCCTTTTTGACCTAAGCGTTATTTATCACACTAAATAACAATAACCACAATTAATTATAAACTTCTTTGATTCCTCACAAATAACAAAACTTGTTGTTAATAAAGAATCGTGCCCGGAATAACATGCACATTAACGAACAACATTAAAATAATGATTCCAAAACCTCTCTATTAGAAAATGAGTGGGCTTTCTAATCCTTTGTTACAGCAAAAAGTTTGATAATCAGTTGAAAGTAAAGTAAATATTAGCCCATGTTATAATTATGTCTGGCACTTGAAATTGTAAAGAGTTATAGAAACAATACAATGTCAGCTTTGAGCCGGGTTATAAATTTTGAAAGTTTCTTGGGCATAATACCGCCCTATGATTTTAAAAAGAAATCTATTAGAAATCAAAGATGGTATAAAATTAAAGTTCAGATATTGGTTACAACATTATTGTGTCTAAATTCAATAGTATTCCATAAAGAGTATTCAGTCTATCTGGATAAACCAAAGTTGGGTTGTTTGATAATAATTGGTTTGACATCAACTATAATATGTCATATTACCGTCTTATGGGCCATTTTTGGCTCATACCAGAAAAAACAGAAATGGAAAAATCTGTTTAATGATCTTCTGCTATTGGAAAACGATGAAAGTTTGCTAATAAACGTAATAACTAAAAGAAATTTTATCCATTCTCCAGATTTTTATGTTTTTGGCTTTAATTTGTTCCTGTTTTTGTTATTCTGGGCACTATATATACCCATTTTTATGAGGGCACACAGTCTGGTAAAATATTACTACTAGTTGAACAAGATATCTTGCTATATACATATATAGCAAACATAGTTTTTGTTAGCATAACACTCTTACATCGCATTAAAATAAAATACAATGACTTGAGTACAATGATTAAAAATATTAAACTTCGAGAGGAAAACGAATTAATGATAATTCTAAATCAAGCTGATTGTATATTTTTTAGATTATCCAATGTCATTTTTAAAAGCATTTTCCAGTCACTCTTCTGTGTAATTATCATTTACACATTTATAAAACTGTTCTCACGTATTGTTTTTTAATTTATTACTTCTATTTGGAACAGGCATTTTATACCGATTATGTCATTATAGTATTGTGTATGGTAAGTATGTTTTAATTAAAACATTTCTTGTAGCTTTCCCGAAACACCTTTAAATGGGGTATTCTAATTTTAAAAACTAAAAGTTGGATGGTTTTAAAATTATTTTTAATAGATAACAAATTATTCCACAAGAGTTAGAGATGCTTATACTTTTGGCATAAATAACCAGATAAGTTGGATTGTTTTTATATTAAGAGAAAATATTTTTATTAACATACAAAAAATAAGACTTTTTTTCTTAACAAATTGATTTTAACAAAATTATAAAAGTTTTGAAAGATAAGGTGCAAAAATCTCATCGCTCGATGATAATAATGAAACTTAAGTAAACAAATGAATAGGCGGTAAAGCCTTCATGTGCATGGAAATAACGGCTTGGTAACGTCTTGGCATGCTCTCTATGACTGTTCAAAAGTTTCAACGATCAGTCTATGGTCATCAAGCCATCGTTGAAGTATATTCCAAGCATGCTCGACGCAGTTTAGGTCTGACTATAATGGAGGTGGTGGTAATTCGAGAATGCCGTTATTTTCTAGGGCATTTAAAACTGCTGCGCTTATGTGGGGTCTCGCTTTATCGTCCAAAAAATGGAAATTATGGACCAATAGCAACATGAACATTTGGTAGTACCCGATCGACAACATGACGCCTATATTGGTCACTATTCATGTTTCCCTCGCATGTGTGCAAGTCAGTACGGCCATTATAACATAAGTCTTCCCAAACCGTAATTGAGTCCCCTCTATTGGGACTAACTCGTTGGACAGATTCGTCGATTTCGGGGTATTCTGGGAAGTGTCCAAACTCTTACTCTTCAATTATTTGAGAATCGAGCATACCGGAACCCATCAGTAAGAAGGACAGGTCTCCATTCTTTCTTCCAGTGATAATAATTTTATTTAATTAAATTTTTTCCTAAAACAAGATTGAAATTGTGATAATATTTCATTATTCTCTATATAATTTAATATTTGATTATAAACAACACGTTCTAAAATTTTTTCTACAGTACATAGCATATTTATTGGTCTAAATTCATCCATTCTATTAGTATTTTTTACTTTCCTAACTGGAATTATTGTGGCAATTTTCAAATTAGTCGGCACACAGCCAGTATATAAACTAGTATTAATAATATCTAATAATGGATTACATATTTCATTAAAAAACTCTTTTAAAAATTTAACATTGATATCATCTGGACTACCTTTATTCTTTAAACTAAAAATAATTTCTTTTAAACTTTCTAAATTTAATAATTGAAAAGTATTTAATTTATTATTAATTTGAAATTTGGTACTAGGTGTAGGAATACCATTTACAATTTCATTAATACTATCTATATAATAGTTATTAAAATACTCAGGAATTTCACTTTTATTTTGAATAAGTTTATCTTCTAAATAAATATCATCATACTTTTCACATTTTTTTTCTGAAAATAAGGATTTAAGTGTTATCCACATTTTCTTAGAATCATACTTATTCTCATCTATCATATATTCATAGTACTTCTTTTTTTCTTTACTTATTTCAGATACAACTGTATTTCTTAAACTTTTATATTTTTCTTTGTAAAATTCTTTTTTTGTAAAACAAAATAACATATGATATTTATCCTTGTTTTTAATTAATTGTAAAATATTATCTGAAAATTTAAATTTATTTATTTTTTTTATTTTTACTTCTCTTTTAGGAAAGAACCTATTGTAAATGTCATAAATCCTTTTAAAATAATTTTCACATTTACTATTTACATCATCTTTGGAATAATCATATTCAATATTTATTATCGAGTTTCTAAAACTATCAATGTTTTGAGGTTTTACACGAATCATTTTTCTGTTGTCATCTTTTTTTTGAGAAATACATATTTGTACAAGAAAATGATCAGTTATATTAGGTTAGTAGTAAGGGCAATAGGAATACTGCCGACACAAACCCCATTTTTACACGTAAATCTCCATAAGAAAATTTAAGGTTCGATTTGCATTTTTATAACCATTTTAAGGCGTGGCACTTTTCAGCCACCGTTCAGTCCACCGTCGTGTTAGATGAGTTGGGGTAGAATATTAAGGATATTTTTAGCGGGGAAGGTGATTAGTAGATAAGAAATTACTATGAATTAATTAGCTGATTAAAAAATGATAAGAGTTAATGGAATAATAGTATTAGATAATCAAAATGGTGTAGGAGAAGATACAAAAATTTAAATATACGAGGGTATTAGATTATTAAAGAGCTATATATTTTGCAGAACAGATTAATATTAGGGTGGTTAGGAACAGGGTGCTTTAGAACAGGGTGGTTAGGAACAGGGTGCTTTAGAACAGGGTGGTTAGGAACAGGGTGCTTTAGAACAGGGTGGTTTGAACAGAGCTGTTTGTTGTTAAGTGGTTGGTAGTTGTTTTTAGCGGTTCAAGAGTTGTTTTTTAGCTGTTTTTTCAGAAATAGGGAGGCTCTTTTAGCTGTTGTCTAGTTGAGCGGTTAGACGTGTAAACAGTTTGCTTGAACAGGGCCTGTTTTTTAGCCTTTAAGTGGTTGGTAGTTGTTTTTTAGCGGTTCAGTTGTCGAGTGGTTCAGTGGTTGGGTAGTTCATTGCTATGTATGTGATATGATAGGTGCAGCTTGTTATAGAAGAATAGTTAATAAACGGAAGCTTATTAAAAAGAGCATGATTATACCAGCAGATAAGAAGTTATGTTATTCAAAAACGATCATATCCATAGATGGGCATATATAATAAGCATTCAAAGAGATCCAAAAGATTAAGTTATAAAACAATCCCAGATAAAATTTAAAAAAAATTTAACTTTTAAGAAACTATAATAACTCCCACAACAACAACGAAGCTCCGGCTTAGCAAACCCAAGCAAACTTAATGCTTAGGTAGAACGCAATTACTGCGATATCAAAATCTATAAATAAAAAAACTGATAAGACGTCCTAAAAAATTCCAAGTGTAATAAATATACCCATATTAATCAAAGAAATTTTTACAAAGTCGCTAGATATTCCACGCGGTCAGCCGCACATTTATATGCAAAAATTAGGAAATGCGCTTTAGAAATAATAGATTATAAAACCTCATGCAGAAAGCAAAAACCACCAATTTCCTTCCAAAAAAAACCACATAAAATATTGAATGTGATAATTATTCTGCATCGGAAACGTGTTGGTTTACCGCAAAACGAGTTTATATTCAAATTATGTCAAACACCTGAATTATAAAAAAAATCTAGTCCTAATACCTGCAAAAAATATGTAATATTATATACTTAACATAAATTTTAAAGCATACCAACTCTAAAAAATAACTAGAAAGATATTAAAATTTAAGCAAAAAAATTATATTTTTAATAAAAAATTTAGTTAATATACGGTACAACATAGAGAAAAAAAGTTATATGCAGCCATTTTATAACCTCAAAACCCAAGCTTCTTATGGTAAAGGCGTATTCAAAGCCCGATAAGGCACGCTTAATATCTCAACTTTTTATGAAATTTACTCGCCCTCTCCCCAGAAGCAAAGAGAGGTTATGTTATTTGCCTAATAGTACATAGGAGGTTTTATAGAGCACGAATTAAACTTGATACAGTTACATCAATTCAAAATATTTTACTAAAGAACTAGTAATAAATAGCAAAAAAAATTAGCGCAAAAAATGTTTTTATTCGAGGAAAAAAGTTGAAGTATAAGATTTGTATGCTACACTATTTACCCCCACCACACATGACTCGTGCTTCAGAATCAATCACCCACAATATTTCAATATAAACAATTTTATTTTATCAATAGATCAATAAATAATTGCTGCAGAGTGTTTCTACCCAAAAAAAGAGCATAAGCAGCCATAACTTTACATTAATGACGTGTTATTATATTAAATTAATTAATACAAAATTTTGAAAAATTTTATCAGAGTGGGGTAGTTTTAACCCCGATCATCCCCTCACCTCCCCATAAAATAGCGAGTAGGGTATTAAAGTTAACGAAAAACAAACGGCTATTTTACTAAAAACATCTAGTTAATATACTGGATGTTCATCGAAAATCAATACAAATATATAATTAACAGTTTAGAAGTAATAATAATAACGTATAACATACCTAATTTTCAGCAAAAACGACGGCAGCCATGACGACTTCAGCAACAGAATTCGCAATGATAAGTTTTCGAGCTCTACTGTGCAGGTATGTAGCAGAGGACTAATAATTTTTAGGAACACATTAAAACCTAGGTAGAGATAAAAAATAATTAGAAATAGTAAAAAATAACCAGTAAACGTATAAATACAAGCTAAAAAAATACCAATATATACAGTTCCTCCGGTTTTTCACATGTACTAGATGAACAGATGTATTTCAATAGCAAAAAACTTAGAAGTCTCAACGTAAATTGATATCAAAATCACAAATTACGTCAAGACTACTCAAATCGCTGCTATTGGTCCTGGTGGCTGTCGGGATGTCACGTTCAAAACCTATTTTTGAGAGAGCTATAAAATACTTAGCGTTATAAGGGAAAAACATATACACTACAAAACAGATTAGTTAAAAAGTTAATTAGGAAAAAACCTGAAAGAATATTTGATTAGATTGAAGTCATAGCACATAGAAAAAATATTATAAGATAAAAAATGCTGCAGCTTCTTTCTTCTCAGACAGGTAAATAGTGATGAAATCCAACAGCTTTTAATCTCGAATAGTAAATTTATATTGATATAAGCACAATATAGCAGATACCGCCCGAGATAAAAAACAATTAGATATAGTGATCGCTGCATATTTTCATCAGGAATGGCACCTATAAACTTTTAAAACAGAAAAGTATTATAAGATAAAAAATGTTGCAGCTTCTTTCTTCTCACACGGGTAATAGCTGAAATCAAACAGCTTTTAATCTTGAATAGTAGTTATATATTGATATAAGCACAATATAGCAGCTACCGCCCAAAATAAAAAACAATTAGATATAGCGATCGCAGTATATTTTAATCCTCTGGAATGGTACCTGTAAACTTTTAAACCTATTTTTTAGGAGTAAAAATAATAAATTAGGTAAATAACGGTTAAACATATAAATAATAGCTGAAAAAAATGTACAGTGGGGGAGGTAAAGTAGTTAAAAAACGAGGTAGGTAGAATCTAACCAAGGGTAAAATACAGGTACATACTTTTTATCAGACAGATAAATACACATACACAGCAGGTAAAAAGTTCAACTTTGTAGCAAATCCTATGGCTATAATTCGAGATTCTTGTGCCATACCGATATCAAAATCACGACATATCACAAGGATCTGCGACTATGGACATAGGTACAACATTTTATGAAGTAAAAAATAATAAATTACGCAAATAACAGTTCAACAGGTAAAAACGTAGCTGGCAGAATCTAACCAAGGGTAAAATATGGGTACATACACATTTAGCAATTAAAAACAATTATATATTGTAAGCGTTCAGTTCAACTTTGTAGAAAATCCCAGGGCTTTATTTCATAGATTCTTGTGCAATATTGATTTCAAAATCACAATATAAACACTAAGATCTACGAATAAGACAGAGGAAGTAAAAGGTGTTCTTCTTCTAATAACATGTGTAAAAACCAATCAGATATAGTCGTGACTACTGCAAAATATCGCTAAAAAATACAATATTTGCACAATAGTTACCACTACAGCTGCAGTTGTCCTAGCGTCCATGGAAATAGTAATCCGTAGAAAATTCCTCCCCCCAGAAGGGGGTGGTAAAAATATTAAATCAGATAAATAATCGATCAGTCAGTTAAAAATGTGATAAAACAGTAGTTTTCCTAAACCTAGAACGAAATATACGGTAAAATGATTGTATGTAATATGCAGCTGACATAATTTTCTCTCCCACTTTTCCACATGGCTTGAGACATGTCAAAATATTAGATTTACGGGTCAGGATGCACCCTTTTTTTTTTATTTAATATTTTGGCTGGTTAAAAATTTGTGGCAGCTGATAACAGACTGCTTTTGTCTTAAAAAGACAATACATACAGACTAACTTAAAAATCCTACATTAATAAAAAAGTTACAATGAAAACTCTAACTCGTCATATAATACTAGATTTAAAAATTAAATAGTATTAAGGTAATATTTTTTAAAAAATAGTTGGACGACTTTAAACTTGTCCAGAGGTCGAAAAATAGATTAATAACGAGCCACCAAAAATATATATAGTGTCCCAGAAGGCGTTACTAATTGTTATTAGTTATAGGTGTTGGTAAAAAGGTTTCAAAAAAAGACAAGAAATTGCAAGACAAATTATTTTATTTATTCAGTTTGGTGATATATAAAAATTGCATATTTTACTTTACAAAGGCAACTTAAATATTATGATGATATATGATGATGGTATATTATGGTGATATATAAAAATTATATATTTTACTTTACAAAGGTAACTTAAATATTACAAACATATATATATATATATATATATATATATATATATATATATATATATATATATATATATATATATATATATATATATATAATACAATATTAATATATACTTAGATAATGCATTCCCTATACTAATCTTCCTCCATCAGAGAACAATGTCCCCAAGGTAATGTCAATGGCGAAGACTGTGATATTTTCCGTTTGTCATCGTAGGGACTCAGACCAATTTTGGTTTGTTTTAAGGTATGCAATTCGTGCTTTTGAGATCTAATTAAATTTTGTGATATGGTTTTCTCAGTAAAAGATTCCAAACATTCAACAAAGTCTTCAAACGTTATTTTATTTTTAATTACAGATTTATTAATCCCCTTTATCTTTTTAGTAACTCCCAAGTTCGACAGCGCTTGATCAATTTCCACACGTTCTTTAGCCGCCTCTTCCAATTTTAACTGTTCAATATGCATCTCCTCGGGCGTATAAAGAACTTTAGTAGCATACATTTTAGAGCGAAGGCCAATGAAATGTGTCATTATTCTGCCGTTATTCTCATCTTTCATCATTCCCAACACCTTTTTGTTTACCCTAGGTATATTATAAACATTGTCATCGGGATAATCGCTAGTATCAAAATATTTGTTACAGTCTCTTTTAATTATCTCATATACATCTTGGTTTTTAATTTCATAGATAAGACTATCAGTGTCAGTATATAAAACATTACATTTAGAGAACGTTTTTAACATGTAATTATAATGAAAATCATATATGGTAGTTTTAGCAATGTCTAGTATACACATTCCTACGTATATAGGTTTGTTAAAATAAACATTGGTTTCTGCGAGCTCAACGATAATCATGTTTTCATCAATAATGGTACTACTTTTAAATTCGGGCCTGGCGATAAGCGCTTCAGCTCCATATCGCCCATCCCATTTGGTTATTAATTTAACATTGCAATGACGTCGAATATTTTCCATAGATTTGCCGAATACAGCGTTGATTAACAGTTTAAAGAAGTTTTTCTCAAATTCATTTGTTGCTTGTTGTCTTAGCAGAGTATTAAAGTCGATATATTGTTTCAACCAATCAGATTGCTTGAATGATAAAACGCGGTGTAATTTAGTAACTTTTACACCGAGTTTTATCACTTGTTTTAAATTTCTGTAATGTATGACATACTCTTTTTTGTTTCTTAAAGTAGCCATTAGTTTATTGATTTTAGAACCTTCCGGCGGCGGTTCATGGTTCGGACATGGTGGTAAATCTGAAAATATATCATGAAGTGCTTCGGGTATTTCCAAATCTACTTCCAAGATATATCCAATATCTGTCTTATCGGCAACATCAAGAATATTCAGTTGCGAAATTTCACTGTCGGATAACCAGTTAAATCCCCCGTATGGTAAATATTGTGACATTGCCCACCCGTATTGATTATTAACATCCGTATATAATAAATAATTTGTTTCCTTATTAGAATCGTAATTTGGCATATATTTATTGTTGGCTTCAGCATATCTTTTTGAACATTGGCTCAAACCACCACGAATTCCCTTTTCTATAAATAATATCATATCTAGGTCCGTCAGCAACTCAAGTTTCTGTTTAGTCATGAGCAACATACACTGCCATGCATATCCAGGCAAGGTATACGCATGTGCGGGATCAATACTATAAGTTTTTAAGCTGATACTACGAAATTTTTCGAAAACATCAGCTAAGAGCAAAACATCGGTTTTCATGTATAGCTCCGAATAATCCCGCATATTTTTACATGCAAATTTTTCCCATACATTGTTGGCATGCATATAAGCATCTCGGGATATATACTTGTCTTCTAAGCTGTTATAAAAGGATATTTTTGGAGGTAATTTTTGTTCTTGTAATCTTTCCCAACTATCCATGTAATCGTATGGGAAAACGCCTTTACGGGTTAATAATTTAAAGTGTTCATCGCTTAGCTCCCAAAATTCTGATTTAAGTATCGGATACTCTTTCAAATATGATACTAGCTTATCTAGTCCATCAGATAAAAATCTAAAACTATCGAGAAATCTAAATTGTATAGCGCTGTTGGCAATATGTTTTGTAAATGATATGTATTTTTCCTTGTTGACCGGCAATATATCGATACGTCCATCTATTTCAGACAAGGCTTTTATAATCATGTGACCATCATAAGAACTGAGGTTATGGAATATAACGGGAACTACTTTGGAATCTTGAAAATTTAAATTACAGCTTTGATGAGTAACGCCTCTATAGGTGGAATCGAGATGGCTGTGATCTCGCACACGCTTATCTCCTTCAGAAAAAGGTTGTGAACAGATATGACAATGAGTGGCAGTTTGAAATTCTTCCCGCTGTTTTTCCGTTAATGGTTCCATGGGTAAAGGACACCAAAATACTGTTTCAACATCTTCAGCAAATTGTTGTAGCTCGCCCATGAACCATTTCATACAGTCCGGCCCTGTATATGATCGATAAAATGAAAGGGTATCGTCGTAAGAACACTTTACGTAATACCCCACGGAAAATGCAACATGTTTTTGATATTTTTCGGTTTTTTTAGATGAATCGTCCTCAACAGGTAAAAGCAAACATTCTGAGTCGGCATAAATTACAAATGGTACCTTCTCCTTGAAATGATGATTTTTAAACTCTACAATTGCGTTATCTTGTGTAGGGACTTTGGGTACTAATTTATCATTAATTTTAATACATTCTTTAGTATGGGAAGCTAATTTTTCAGATGATCCAAAATAGTGCAAACACCGATCGCAAATAAATTTTTGGCCATGTGCTTTGGTAAGTTGGGGTGATATGAGTCGCGATAGATTTTTTATCCAAACATAGTGGAATTTAACCGGATATAAATTATCAAAATCGTCTTCGGAAATGTAACTGTCTTGAATGAGCAGTAAATTAACATGTCGATCTTTTTTATCATTGGTTATAAAATATGGAAGAACTTTAAAAATTTTACCGTCTTTTTGTAGTCTATACACATTAATTGATAAGTTATTTTGCTGCTCAAAACGGGGAATTTGACCTTGTGTTATCGGAAACTGAATTCCTTTCAAGTTAAATATAGTCTTAGGATCCGGATATGAAGAAGTTTTATTTTGTCGGCTACTTCTAGCAACCTGATGTAAAGCGGAGACTATTGACCAAGCAAAACACATATTATCCTGGTTTTGAACATTAATACAAGCCTTTCTCTTAGCAATGGGGGTGGGGAGCTCTAGATAGCTTCCCGCACGCAGAGGATTATACTTATTGATATTAATCATTAAGTTCACAACCCGGCTTAACGCCCAGCCTGAATATTTACCTGCAAAGTCGTCTAAATCAGCTAAAAGGGGACCTCTAATTTTTTCCCGAAACAATTCATCTAAATCAGCACCTCGATGTATTGGAAAATTTGGCGTGTTTAAATACTTATTTTCTTCTAAAATTTCATCAGCCTTTGCAATTTTGAATTCTCCACTCAAAACGGTGTTGACCTTGAGAGCGTCGTCT
The DNA here is from genome assembly GCA_963971165.1 of Philopedon plagiatum. Classification (NCBI taxonomy): domain Eukaryota; kingdom Metazoa; phylum Arthropoda; class Insecta; order Coleoptera; family Curculionidae; genus Philopedon; species Philopedon plagiatum. The sequence continues at coordinate 11,557,371 of OZ020195.1, forward strand.
TTTTTTAAAGCGTTTTGGATTCTTCTTCTAAACAATGCGGCACAATCGTCTAAAAATGTGCCTACATCTGTATGTTTAAGATTGACTATAATACCCGTTCTAATTCTCGATTGAAAAGCGGAATGAAGATCTGCCCATTTAACACGGTGGGTCGCAGTTTCAGTTCTCCTGACACCTGTTCCCCCACCAACCTTTTTATTCTTTAGTACATGTTGGAATCCTTTGATCTGAGCCATACATGATGTTATATGTGCCTTTTCCGGCACTGTTTTAGCGCGTTTTAAGTTGCGAGTTAAGTTGTACAATGCACGAGTGCATTCCCTTAAAACCATACCACACTTCTCTCTAGTTAGATTGGAGTTCTGAATCTTACCCCTTATGGATTTTACGTAATCGCTTGGAAATGACATTTTTTATGCTCTGGAACAAAACTAAACACGTCTGTACTCTCGAACAGCCTCAAGTAGAATGATGGAGAGAAGAAAATTTACCCCTATTTATAACCTCGGTGCTCAGAGGCGTAACAATTTTTTTGATCCTTAATAGGTAGTATAAAATAATAAAATTAAATTTAAACTGATAATTAAATGCATCAATCCCCCCCGAGAGATAAGGAGGACAAGTGTCAAATGCTTACTTAATACTATTTAGTTTTTAAAAATTCACACATAAACTATAAATTAATTAAAAAATAAAATAGTTATTGGTTATGGGTAATAATCCATGCAATAATTATCGATTAGGTCTATATCATCATACCTATATCTAATCTATTGGTTAAGGCTGATAGCCAAAGCACTTAAGTTTTAAAAATGTAGCTCAAACTTTCTCCTATTAAACTACGGTGTTTAAAATCGAAATTGTGTCCAGATAACAGCTATGTAGTTTTAAGGGTTCCTTGAACTCTTTATAATCAAAAAATATTTTGATATTCGCACATTAAACTGCGATAGATATTGGTTATAACTAATAATCAATACAATTAATTTATCGATTAGGTCTATATCATCACACCTATATCTAATCTATTGTTTAAGGCCGATAGCCAAGGCACTTAAGTTTTAAAAAATGTCGCTCAGAGTTGTAGATATTAAACTGTGCTGTTTAAAATCAAAATCGTGTCCACATAGCAGCTATATAGTTTTAAGGGTTCCTTGAACTCTTTATAATCAAACATCCAAAGAAAAAAGATCCAACTTCTCAAAACACGTTCTTAACATCAATCGAATCTGCAAGAATTTTTACAATATATCCTAGTGTTAATAGCAATCGGTGAGATGCTTTAAAAATATATGGGGGGGTAGTTACCCCGATCAACCCCTACCCATAGCATGTGGGATATGAAAATACATAGAAAATTACAGGATTCAAAAAGATAAGGCTTATACTGATAAATTATTTTTTAATTAATAAACACATTCTTAGAGAAAAAACCTGCGTGTAAGAATGTAAATTATAACATTTCAGTTATTATATCAATCCCACGCTTTACATAGGATATTTATTTAATCTTGTTTAAAAAAAGAGCTAAGTTGAAATAAAAATGATTTATATTTCACTATTTTTGGGTTTGGCACAAGCGATTTTTTATACCATTTAGTTTATAAAACTACCCACTAGGGTCTGTATATTAAATAGTATATACCAGGGTCTCTAAAAATATAAAAAAGATGAGCTTATATCAGCTGTTTATAGTACTCGTTAGCTGTTATGTTCTATAAGGAAAACACATACCCTCTGATTGGTTTGATTAATGTTAAAAACTGCTCCCCCGCAGGGGTTTTATGAACAGCATTTCTACTAGTTAAGTGTTTGTTAGGTAGTTGATAGGGATGTTAGATAATGTTGGGGAGTTGTTTTGGGTAGGGTTAGGTGGTTGTTATGGGTGTGTTAGCATAGTGTTACGATAGTGTTAGGTTAGTGTTACGATAGTGTTAGGTTTAATAAATAGCGAAACACTCTGTTTGCGTACTCATTAGTTTACAAGGCGTCATAAAGGCATGATGGCTGAAAGAAAAATTAAAATGATGCTCCTGGAAATGGCAGATAAAAACGTCATGGGATTTAGAACTGATGGTGGCCAATACTTTATTGGAAATGTTCCAGTAGAGATTCAAAATAATAAGTTATTGATTAACAACGATACGTATACTTTAACGACTGGGCTATTAAGTTTACTTACGAGTATGCGTTCAAAAGGATACTCGACCAAGGACTTAAATGACTACAAAGAAATTCTACTTCTCACCAACGTTCATAGGAGGAATTTTAACCGAGATGAGCGCATTCTTTCTAGCTCTAATTGGAAGTATAAAAATATTATAGCAAAGTTATTTCCGCCTAAAAGAATTTACACTTCAAAATCTCCCAATCCGATGAAACAAGTGGACCACAAAAGTCCTACAGCTGAAAGAGAATACGGCATTGTATCACATTATGATGATGTTAATGAACTAGTTGATAGGATCAAATATTTAGAAGAAAATAATGTTGATAAATGCAATCATAGTGAAATAATGGCTATACTTATGGAGCTACAAAGACTCGGCATTATAGAATTTTATTAATAGGAATAATTGTGTTAAATCTAGAAAAGTATTATATGACATGTTTCTTAATGTAAAATATGTGTTTTTTAAAATAAAAATTATGAACAATATCATCAGCTTTTAGTTACGCTCCTATAAACCTATACCAGATAATAAACTTATATATTTTCCAAATTACTACGACCTCCATAGATATTGAATAAAATATAATAATATTGTCATTTTTATTTTTATTTAACTCTAGTTAATTTATAAAAGTTTATCGTTGTCCTTGTACGCTAGTATTTAAATAAATAATTTCTACCTAAGCTTCTGATAATGCTTGAATGCAATTTTTACATATAAAACATAAATAATCCAGCTGAAAGGGGTCTATTCCTGAAGCGTGTACTTTCTCTAGTGTTATATTTAAATTTCTTAAAAAAATTATGCATATCACTGCATTGTCAGTACTGATCCCCAAAGTTCTTTTATTTATTCCATCTAGTAATGAATCGTTGTATATATAAGAAAAACCGTAAATTTCAAACCATAAATCAAATTCACATATGACATCATTCTTAAACTTAAATAATTGTCTACACTTAAAGCATTTATACATTGTATGATTTTATTTTTATAAAATGCGATACCTGAAAAGAAAAGTTTATGCAGAAGAAATTCTGTTCTAATTCAGCAAAAATATATACTATAAACGTTTGATTTTTTAGTAAATAAAATAAACCTTTTTTTAAAATAAAAAAACATTAGAAATACTGACTTACCACTATCAGATGTAATAGCACTAAAAATACCAAAATTTTTAAAAAAGATTCAGTAACTGCAAATACTTATGCTGCCGAAGTATGCCTAAGTTTTGAAAACATTATGGTATAAAAGTTTAAATAAAAAATCTTTTTATACTACAGACCTACCTGCCCCGGGTCTTGAAAACGTTTTTGGGATGGTGGGGAATTTAGGGGGCGGGGTTAAAGAAATACTACTTTTAATTGGAATGCATAACTTAAAAGTTTTTTTCTGAAAAATGATTGGTAATTACGTTTTTGATAAAATACTTAAACAGAGGGGGATGTTTTGAAAAAATGTGGAGGGGCGCTTAAACACCATAAAATACATCGTTTTGTTAAATAATAATTAATCAGTTTTTCAGTATTTTTATTCTATTTTATAAGAACAAATACTATATTATATGCAAAAGAACTCACCATCAGGCATTTTAAAACAACTCTACGCACACACAAACCTTTAAAAATTTTTAACAAGATATAAAACGGCTCTAAATATTGCGTTCTGGAATATATACCTACCCCTACTTATTCTCCCATTTTAATTACAGAGTGTTAATAACACTTTTTAAATGTTACCAGTTTGCCTCAATTACCATAGGGCCTGTAGCATGGTAGTTGCCAGGGTGCAACTGTGTATAAATCTTTGCGGTTTTTCTGGATTTGATAACGTTATATGCAACTAATTTTATGCTCATACCCTTTAGTTAACATTATGCATTCATTATTACCTATAGAAAACATAAGTGTAAATTTTTTAAAGGCTTATATTAAAATGGGAAAAAACAGTGACATTTTTAAAATTCGATGTTTTTTAGCTTTGTTCGTTTTCGAAAGACTCTCGTAAGTAGAAGCCTTGTTTTACTTGTGCTATATTTCCGTAATTTATATTTTTTCATAGTTTAAGTAATCCTTTTTCTTATCGATTATCATTACGTAAAATCTATAGCTTTTAGCGTTGCGGTACCGCTGTTTTAAAACTTATATTCTATATTTTTCAAGTTTTTCTGTTGTTTTTTTTATTATATTCTTGATAACTGTATTGTTACCGATAACACAATTTTTTACCAACACCTATAACTAATAACAATTAGTAACGCCTTCTGGGACACTATATATATTTTTGGTGGCTCGTTATTAATCTATTTTTCGACCTCTGGACAAGTTTAAAGTCATCCAACTATTTTTTAAAAAATATTACCTTAATACTATTTAATTTTTAAATCTAGTATTATATGACGAGTTAGAGTTTTCATTGTAACTTTTTTATTAATGTAGGATTTTTAAGTTAGTCTGTATGTATTGTCTTTTTTAAGACAAAGTAGTCTGTTATCAGCTGCCACAAATTTTTAACCAGCCAAAATATTAAATAAAAAAAAAAAGGGTGCATCCTGACCCGTAAATCTAATATTTTGACATGTCTCAAGCCATGTGGAAAAGTGGGAGAGAAAATTATGTCAGCTGCATATTACATACAATCATTTTACCGTATATTTCGTTCTAGGTTTAGGAAAACTACTGTTTTATCACATTTTTAACTGACTCATCGATTATTTATCTGATTTAATATTTTTACCACCCCCTTCTGGGGGGAGGAATTTTCTACGGATTACTATTTCCATGGACGCTAGGACAACTGCAGCTGTAGTGGTAACTATTGTGCAAATATTGTATTTTTTAGCGATATTTTGCAGTAGTCACGACTATATCTGATTGGTTTTTACACATGTTATTAGAAGAAGAACACCTTTTACTTCCTCTGTCTTATTCGTAGATCTTAGTGTTTATATTGTGATTTTGAAATCAATATTGCACAAGAATCTATGAAATAAAGCCCTGGGATTTTCTACAAAGTTGAACTGAACGCTTACAATATATAATTGTTTTTAATTGCTAAATGTGTATGTACCCATATTTTACCCTTGGTTAGATTCTGCCAGCTACGTTTTTACCTGTTGAACTGTTATTTGCGTAATTTATTATTTTTTACTTCATAAAATGTTGTACCTATGTCCATAGTCGCAGATCCTTGTGATATGTCGTGATTTTGATATCGGTATGGCACAAGAATCTCGAATTATAGCCATAGGATTTGCTACAAAGTTGAACTTTTTACCTGCTGTGTATGTGTATTTATCTGTCTGATAAAAAGTATGTACCTGTATTTTACCCTTGGTTAGATTCTACCTACCTCGTTTTTTAACTACTTTACCTCCCCCACTGTACATTTTTTTCAGCTATTATTTATATGTTGAACCGTTATTTACCTAATTTATTATTTTTACTCCTAAAAAATAGGTTTAAAAGTTTACAGGTACCATTCCAGAGGATTAAAATATACTGCGATCGCTATATCTAATTGTTTTTTATTTTGGACGGTAGCTGCTATATTGTGCTTATATCAATATATAACTACTATTCAAGATTAAAAGCTGTTTGATTTCAGCTATTACCTGTGTGAGAAGAAAGAAGCTGCAACATTTTTTATCTTATAATACTTTTCTGTTTTAAAAGTTTATAGGTGCCATTCCTGATGAAAATATGCAGCGATCACTATATCTAATTGTTTTTTATCTCGGGCGGTATCTGCTATATTGTGCTTATATCAATATAAATTTACTATTCGAGATTAAAAGCTGTTGGATTTCATCACTATTTACCTGTCTGAGAAGAAAGAAGCTGCAGCATTTTTTATCTTATAATATTTTTTCTATGTGCTATGACTTCAATCTAATCAAATATTCTTTCAGGTTTTTTCCTAATTAACTTTTTAACTAATCTGTTTTGTAGTGTATATGTTTTTCCCTTATAACGCTAAGTATTTTATAGCTCTCTCAAAAATAGGTTTTGAACGTGCCATCCCGACTGCCACCAGGACCAATAGCAGCGATTTGAGTAGTCTTGACGTAATTTGTGATTTTGATATCAATTTACGTTGAGACTTCTAAGTTTTTTGCTATTGAAATACATCTGTTCATCTAGTACATGTGAAAAACCGGAGGAACTGTATATATTGGTATTTTTTTAGCTTGTATTTATACGTTTACTGGTTATTTTTTACTATTTCTAATTATTTTTTATCTCTACCTAGGTTTTAATGTGTTCCTAAAAATTATTAGTCCTCTGCTACATACCTGCACAGTAGAGCTCGAAAACTTATCATTGCGAATTCTGGTGCTGAAGTCGTCATGGCTGCCGTCGTTTTTGCTGAAAATTAGGTATGTTATACGTTATTATTATTACTTCTAAACTGTTAATTATATATTTGTATTGCTTTTCGATGAACATCCAGTATATTAACTAGATGTTTTTAGTAAAATAGCCGTTTGTTTTTCGTTAACTTTAATACCCTACTCGCTATTTTATGGGGAGGTGAGGGGGATGATCGGGGTTAAAACTACCCCACTCTGATAAAATTTTTCAAAATTTTGTATTAATTAATTTAATATAATAACACGTCATTAATGTAAAGTTATGGCTGCTTATGCTCTTTTTTTGGGTAGAAACACTCTGCAGCAATTATTTATTGATCTATTGATAAAATAAAATTGTTTATATTGAAATATTGTGGGTGATTGATTCTGAAGCACGAGTCATGTGTGGTGGGGGTAAATAGTGTAGCATACAAATCTTATACTTCAACTTTTTTCCTCGAATAAAAACATTTTTTGCGCTAATTTTTTTTGCTATTTATTACTAGTTCTTTAGTAAAATATTTTGAATTGATGTAACTGTATCAAGTTTAATTCGTGCTCTATAAAACCTCCTATGTACTATTAGGCAAATAACATAACCTCTCTTTGCTTCTGGGGAGAGGGCGAGTAAATTTCATAAAAAGTTGAGATATTAAGCGTGCCTTATCGGGCTTTGAATACGCCTTTACCATAAGAAGCTTGGGTTTTGAGGTTATAAAATGGCTGCATATAACTTTTTTTCTCTATGTTGTACCGTATATTAACTAAATTTTTTATTAAAAATATAATTTTTTTGCTTAAATTTTAATATCTTTCTAGTTATTTTTTAGAGTTGGTATGCTTTAAAATTTATGTTAAGTATATAATATTACATATTTTTTGCAGGTATTAGGACTAGATTTTTTTTATAATTCAGGTGTTTGACATAATTTGAATATAAACTCGTTTTGCGGTAAACCAACACGTTTCCGGTGCAGAATAATTATCGCATTCAATATTTTATGTGGTTTTTTTTGGAAGGAAATTGTGGTTTTTGCTTTCTGCATGAGGTTTTATAATCTATTATTTCTAAAGCGCATTTCCTAATTTTTGCATATAAATGTGCGGCTGACCGCGTGGAATATCTAGCGACTTTGTAAAAATTTCTTTGATTAATATGGGTATATTTATTACACTTGGAATTTTTTAGGACGTCTTATCAGTTTTTTATTTATAGATTTTGATATCGCAGTAATTGCGTTCTACCTAAGCATTAAGTTTGCTTGGGTTTGCTAAGCCGGAGCTTCGTTGTTGTTGTGGGAGTTATTATAGTTTCTTAAAAGTTAAATTTTTTTTAAATTTTATCTGGGATTGTTTTATAACTTAATCTTTTGGATCTCTTTGAATGCTTATTATATATGCCCATCTATGGATATGATCGTTTTTGAATAACATAACTTCTTATCTGCTGGTATAATCATGCTCTTTTTAATAAGCTTCCATTTATTAACTATTCTTCTATAACAAGCTGCACCTATCATATCACATACATAGCAATGAACTACCCAACCACTGAACCACTCGACAACTGAACCGCTAAAAAACAACTACCAACCACTTAAAGGCTAAAAAACAGGCCCTGTTCAAGCAAACTGTTTACACGTCTAACCGCTCAACTAGACAACAGCTAAAAGAGCCTCCCTATTTCTGAAAAAACAGCTAAAAAACAACTCTTGAACCGCTAAAAACAACTACCAACCACTTAACAACAAACAGCTCTGTTCAAACCACCCTGTTCTAAAGCACCCTGTTCCTAACCACCCTGTTCTAAAGCACCCTGTTCCTAACCACCCTGTTCTAAAGCACCCTGTTCCTAACCACCCTAATATTAATCTGTTCTGCAAAATATATAGCTCTTTAATAATCTAATACCCTCGTATATTTAAATTTTTGTATCTTCTCCTACACCATTTTGATTATCTAATACTATTATTCCATTACCTCTTATCATTTTTTTAATCAGCTAATTAATTCATAGTAATTTCTTATCTACTAATCACCTTCCCCTCTAAAAAATATCCTTAATATTCTACCCCAACTCATCTAACACGACGGTGGACTGAACGGTGTCCGAAAAGTGCCACGCCTTAAAATGGTTATAAAAATGCAAATCGAACCTTAAATTTTCTTATGGAGATTTACGTGTAAAAATGGGGTTTGTGTCGGCAGTATTCCTATTGCAACAACTACTTAGGTTGATTCAGTACTCTTGTTTTTAGACTCTTATTATTGGTAATAACTAAATCTATAATACTTCCATTAATCAAACCCATATGCGTTATATCACTAATTAACTGATAAAAACCAGAATCACAAATTATTTTTTTAAGTTTAGTTATGTAAAAACTCTCACCTAACCAATTAATATTAAAATCACCTAATAATATTACATTATGTTTAATAAACACTCCAAAATTTTGAACCCATTGCTCTAAAATATTTAAAAAATTGGCATTTGAATAACTTGGCGAGTGATAAATACCCCCAATTGAATATTTCTTATTACAAATCTTAACCTCAATTTTTAAAAAGCAAACATTTTTTTCAAGAATATATGAGAATTCTTTTTTAAATTTCAGATCTTTTCTGACATAAAACATAACACCCCCCGTATGTCTACTATTAGAATTTAATCTTTCAATTATATAATTGTCAATTTCAATTTCAAAATTTTCAATATCTTCAGTAACGTGTTTCAGTTAAACAAAATATTAAAGGTTTTTTATCTAAAATAAAATTTGAAATTTCATCAAAATGAGAAAGAAGACCTTGAGAATTTAACAAAAATATAGAGCCACACAAACTTCTATAATTATTTAAATAAAATTTGTAGAATTTTTTAAATGTTCAATTTTCTTAAGAAATACTCTGCAATTCCTGTCAAATGGAGAATGATTAAAATCCAAATTTAAACCAAATTTTTCATTATAACCTCGACAATTTGGACATGATTTTCTATCATTGGTGCACTCTTGACTACTATGATTCTCCATCCCACATTTTAAACATACAGAAACCTTTATGCAAAATTCTGCTTTATGGTTAAATCCCGAACATTTATAGCATCTTAGTATGTTAAAATGTTCATAAACAGTACATATAGCTAAATCAATACATAACATTCCATTTTTGATTATGCTATAATATGTTTGATTGTCACATTCTACAATTGCTATGTATCTTCTAACCATTTTTTTAATTTTAAGAACTTTTAACTCCGATTCAGCTTTTACACAATTATTTTCAGTTCTCATGAAGTTTATTAATTCAGTGTCACTAATTTCCCTTTCCATTCCAACAATTTTTATTCTTGATTTCATACCTCTATTAACATTTATTCTATAATTTTGACCAATATTTTCTTTGCTTACTTTTTCAATTCTTTTCACTTCTTCTTCTGTCTCACATTCAATTACTAATGTACCTGCACTTGCATGATTTATTTTGGAAATTTGAACATTTAAATCAACAGGTTTTAAGAATTGTTGGACATCTTCCTTAGTTTTCATGAAATCTTGTTTATTATTTGGTTTTATTACTACTGTATTTTTTGCTACTGATGCATAACTCTCAATCCTGCCATCTTTTTCACATTTTTGTTTAAATCGTTCTTTTATGTCTTCTTTAACTTGTAATATTTCGCTTTTTAAATTATTAAAATAATTATTTTCTTCATATTCTTGCAGCTTTTTTAACAATTCTTGAATTAATAAACTTTTTTCTCTGATAATTTCATCCTTTTGCTCAATTAACTTTTGATAATAATGACCTTCTAAACTATTAAAACATATTTCTTCTTTCAAATGCCTTTGTTCTTCCTCATCTTCATTCGATTTTAATTTTTTTTTACCTTTCGACATAAAATGTCAATTTTTTAACAAAATAACTGTCAGTATAGGTTATTTATATATTTCTTCCTTTTGGATTCAATGGAACTTCGTACTTCAAGTTGTACTTGTAGAAATTAATTTTTTTATAGTTTCTTTGAACTTTTAGAAGGTAAAAATCTAATATTTTTATGAAAAACTTGATAAAGCTTTAGGAAATTTAACTGACACTGTCACGTCAAAACAAGACACATATATCGAATATGCCAAGTAGTTTCACAATTTTTAACTGTAAATGTTGAGTCTTAGTCCCAGAAGGATAGATATACACTTTGTAATGGCACTGTGACTTCAGCTTCAAACTGAAACCAAACGTTTCTAGAGCGCAATTTTCACTACTTTCTCAATAACTAAAGAAATTTTCTGTAATGCCCACTATTCTCAACTTTATATTTTAACTTAATCTTAACGCCCTGTCCAAGTAATGTAAAGGAGAACAAAAATGTACCTTGCGTAAAATTTCAATAGTTGTTAGTCAGTTCCAGATTTATAGAACACAGGAATTTAAGCTGCTAATACTTTATATAAACTTTCTAAGTATATTTTTACACTGCAAAAACAACTTATATCATGAGAGAGGCTTCAAATAAAATGTCATATTTATCTTTCACATAACCTAACTTTCTACCAGCTGTAAAAATTTTACGAGTATGAGATAGAAAGAAGACGAGAGAGAAAAACATGAGAGAGAAAGAACAGGGAGAGACATAATTGATCTCTCCGTTGTAAAATGGGTTTCTGTCATTATTCTCAAAATTAAATGGATACGGTGTAGAAATTTTGGTAAAAATTATTTAGGGTGACAGCAATTTTTGAGAACAACATCATAGAAGCAAAAACTTTTGAGACTTCATAATGATTTTATGTAGCAAGTAGCTGAATAATTAAAGTGGCATACTAGTATATAAATTAAAAAAGTACATTAGACCGTTTTTTTTTAAATTATGTTTTGTGCTAAGGCTCGTAAGTAATAAGTATTTAAAAGTAGTAATCAGGTAGCATTTCTACTATTTTGATATTTTTAACGTGTTCTTGCTCAGTTACTTAGTATTCAAACCAATGAATTTATGCGATAGAAACATAAAAACAAGAACAAAAAAATCATCGACATCTATCTCTCATGGTGGACGGTCACTCATCTAACTTACATCCTATTAATGCTGGGCATCAGCGTGACCATATTTGGTAGATATCTACTTTTTTGGTAGATTTTCAACATAGTTAAGAAATATAGGGAGTAAAAAATATAAATATATGTGGGTTATTTTTACACTTGTCAGTTTAAAACTTTGGGTTGTCAAATTAGACCGATTTAGCGTTGAAGAAGCTGACTGCAAAAGTTATTTTTAAGAGCCAAAAATAGTTTGAAATAAATCCATACATAGGTGACGGCAATACTAATGGTTATCTAAGGCCACTCTAAAAATAGTCATATTAAATATTAATCCATAATCGTTGCTGATTGTGATTGCTGCTAATATTATAGTACAATGACATTTTTATTTATAGTATTGAAATAACCAGTGGTTGGATGTATGACGACAAAAGTTGAACACTTTCACTTCAGCAAATTAGATTGGTTTAAAATATTTAAGTATGATATTTCCTAAGATATTTGTTAATGACAATGCAGTGTCAAGGTTTTTAGCGTAGAAACTACCTATATGAAGTCTTGCGGTGTTTTTAATTTTTTATTTTTGATTGAGAGCCTGCGCGTACGAGGCGACTAAACCGAAACGTATGGTATGGCAACGCACTGAGTGTTGCGACAAGAAACGCTTTACCTGCCATTTACTGCAATGCCATAAAGTAGCACCATATCCTTGCTACTAGTTTAACTCCGGTAAAATTATTCAAAACAACCTCTATTTTAAAGCAAGAATATCCCCTTTTGGTTCTTTAAAAATGGGCAATAGAAACGAAACGATGCAAATAAGGTATAAAATAAATATTTTAGTGGTTGCCTAAATGTCTTTATTATCACCTTGTCGTTTTAAAGAAACACGAACTCTTCAGAAAAGTACTTGCCCTGGTTGCAGTAACAAAATACGTTTGTTAAATTGGCAGGAACAAATACAGCCATATAATTCAGTGCTTCGTCCTGCATGCGGCCATAAAAAGAAGAAGACGAGTTTTACGAGCAATATAGATACAATTTGTAGGTGTTTTGAGAAAAATTGCTGTTGTATATGCAAACTAAATGCATATATAGATTTAGATGGAAAGATTTTTTACTGTTAGAAATCGTCAAATATTTTCCCTTCGTCCATTTAAAATTCAATTGAAATATTCGGCAATATTATTTAACTTAAAAAATGTCAGTTTTAGCCTTATTAAAGTTACTTTTCTTTAATCCTCCAAAGTATCAAAATAAACGGTTTAAAAACTTGGATTGAGGAAAAAACACTGTTATTCTTCGTATTTCGCTTCGTAAAACGCAACTGTAATTAAGGGAAAAGAATCCACATCTGCTTTCAGTGTTAATATTGTTTTTCTCGAAATATGTATTTGGAAAAAATTGTGAGGATGGCCTTTATCAATAGTTTTCAATACTCTTTTACAATGTGGTCAAAATAATTAAACATGGGTTATCAATAAAAAAAAGTGTAGAGAGTTCCGTACCACATAAAATATTGCGAATTTCTCACAGAACGCAAAACTCGCAATAACTTTGGTAAGGCTAACCCTAAAATAAATAGCCCCCTAATATGAGGCGGCGATGGCGAAAATAAGTCAGTGCGTATAGGTTATATAACTGATAAGTAAGGCTGGCATGGTTGGTCTGTTCCCAGAGGCGTCAATGCCGAAAGTAAGTACGTTTGGGGTCGCCCGAGTCGCCTCGCGTTCGGCGCCACCGAGAGCAGACCAAAAGGTGTCAGCCTTAGTAATAAGAGAAATAAAGATTCTTAACTTTTTTTACGATTTTTAATTTTTGTAGGCTTGCCATTTAAAAACGAATTAAGACGGACCTTTAAAATAAGGGATCAGACGGTATAGGGTTGCATTTAAAATTTTTGACCTCAACTCCCTAGGGTCACCCCTCAAGGGAATTGAATTAGGTGAAGAAGTAGATTTATTAACCAATAAGATACAACTAAAGTTTGGTGTCTCTATCTTTATTAATAGCAAAGATATTTGGACACTCTGTAAGTTTTATTACTTTAACCGAAGTCAATGGGGGTAAATACATAATTGTATTTTACTTTCAAGTCGGATCTTAATTTTATTTCCAACTAGGGGAGAGCCGTCCATGGAATAGCCCATGTTTGCAATGCTTTATTGATCGCTATTTTGAGGGCAAATTTGATGAGAAATTTTTTTAGTTTTTTCCAGCTTTCCGAACTTTTGCATTATGAGATAAAAACATTGCTGGATAAACCCATTCCTATTTAAATTTTACTTTTGCCATAAATTATGCATTTTTTATAGTCATTTAGTAAGAAGATTGACGCACCTCTAAAAAAATATCCTATAATCACACATACCAGTCATGGGGAATAAAATAAGTGACATCATGAAGCAAGATATCACTTAACTTTTATCAAGCCTCAAAAGAATGTGTTAAAACTTATAAATGTTATTAAATTTTTACACAACGAAAGATACGAAGGTTGGCAAAGTTAATAAAGTTTCAAAACTCATAAAATTTTATGACGTTTGTATCGTGTTATATATTTTTATATTCAATACTACAATGCGTTTATTGGAAGACATGTTTAGGCTTACATGCGACAAAAAGAACACTTTTATATGTCATAAAAGTTGCGAAAAGGTATCGAAAAGAAAAAGTGTATTATAATATTGGCTTGTTTAAAATATTTTAAAAGTAATATTATTATAAAAACTTTAAAATAACAAAAAACTTTCTTGTAGAAAAAAAATGTTTACCAAAGTGTTTTTTTCGTATTCTTAAAACACTTTTGCCAAATACAATACATGATGTCTAAGTTAAACAGAACCATTATTTTTATTTCTTCTACAGTGTGGCTTCGTTCGGACGAACCCACTTATTACAAAAAGATGTTAAGAAATTTTAGGGGCAGATTCTACATCTAAAAATATGCAAATAAGTTTATACAAACATGGATCCTCAAACGCTTCTTTTTCGAGATGCAGGATGTTTAATATTTTCTTTTTAATTTCTCGAAAATGCGTTAAGATATTGACATGAATTTTGGTACACGCCAGTATGTAATTAAAGAATATCTTTAAGTGCAAAAATTTATTTTCTAATGTACTTCCATTAGTGACGTGCATGATGGTAACTCGTTATGTTTAGCGCAAAAAATGACACGCCACTGATGTTTTGCAAAATTAAAATCGTTTTTTAAAGGCCAATTAATTTTGCGTGAAAAGTGTTTCTTGAGCTTTTTTGTTCTGATGCGCCGTTTTCGAGGTAAAAATTAATTTATTTATTACAATAAAAACAAATAATGAAAATGCATTAGTTTTACACATTTTTTGTTCAGGAAACAGTGCTTTTTGATTTAAGTTTTTAGTAAATGCTGGAAATGGCTTCTCCGTGTTTCAATACGTGTTCTAAATCGTCTTCGCATATTTCTTCTAAGTTGTCAGAATACTTGAAGAGTGAATATGTTAAACACCCTGTATCTCGAAAAAGAAGCGTTTAAGGATCTATGTTTATATAATAGTATATTACGTAATAAGTGTTGTAAGAAGCATATAGCGCACGAATGGAAAAGATACGCAAGGAACCGCGTAGCGGCGAGTGTGTAATTCCATTCCAAATTATGTACTTACTATACTTTACCTACGATCGCTTTTGTAAATAGCTAAAAATTTTTTTATTAAGATATGAGGCCGTAATTTCACATTTAAGCATAGCTCTTAATTCCTATTACCTTTTTGTTATAACATTTTGTCATATTTGTAACAAAAAGTGTACTTTACTTAGGGGTGATTTTTAAATTTGTGTTTCTTCCCTGTTTGTTATTAGCCTGATTATAATTCTAATAATGGTTAATTTGGATTTTAGGTATGCACCCACTTTTCCAAAATCCATGTGTGGCAAACTTATTGGACGTAAATAATCAATAATATTAATATTAGTTTTATTATGTGACAAGAACGGTATTAATTATAATAGAGTTAATAAAATTACTGCTAGTAAAAACTGTAACTATGAGAACAAACATTTCTTCATTTAATTAAGTAAGACCTTATAATACTGCGTAAAAACAATGTTTGTATTCTGAATATAGAGAGTTACGGCATTTAAAATTCAAGAAAGAAAATAAAGTAAGTAGAAGCGGATCGCGTGTCTTTTTTATATTCTTACAACCCACGAAGGCAGCAAGCCTAAGTACTAAGGTACCATGGGTTGTATATCAAGCTACCGACTCACACACCCAGTTCTGGAAACATCCCTAAGGATTTCACCAACCCTTTAATAGGGTGTGTGGTGTGGTACCTCCTCGGTCGAGGAAGAATTCCTCTACCACCTTCCTTCATTCGTTCACCATGCACACGCTTCATTCATACTGGCAATCACAGACACCCAGACCTGTACTTTTTTGTTTTTTATCGTACAGCACCGGAATCGAACCGGGTACGGCACCGTGATCGAGTGGGCCTGCTTCACATCTCAGTGGCGTTACCCACCCAGCCACTTGGCCGGTTAAACAGATATTATTTTTCAGTTGTTTCCACAGTTTCTCACCACGATGCTCCATCAGATGTTAAAAAACTGAAACTTTAATCCTGTCATGATAATGCTAACATGGTTAGCCAAGCACGCGTGGAATGCAAGAATCTTGTTTTGCATGATGTATGGTGCAAAATGTGTGAACAGTCAATGGGAATATTTAATGTTCGTAATTAGCAGAAAAAAAGAAAACTTGCCTAGTATTAATAAGCAAGAATAAGAAAAAGTAAGACCAATTGCTAATATATTATGTCCCCGTGAAAGAGCCAGGGAACGATGTAATGTCGGTTCTAATTGCATGCCCGGTTGTAAATGGTCGAAGTTTTTTTTAGTACAATACGTACCTAAGATCTTAAAAATATCTTTGTCACAAATCAGGACTCACAAATCAGGACCTAGATGAAGAATATGGTAGCGTTAATTAATTCATCCTATCTAGATCAGTTAGGTTTTAACAGGTCTTTGCCCTATCATTGTTAATAGATCGGTAACAAAAGCTTAGGAGTTATTCTAATATTTCAGTGATTTGCTGAGTTTCCAAATGATTTCCATTTTGGATCGTATTACTAACATCAATTTAGCTTTATTATTGTGTCAGCTTTACACTTGTAGTAGAGAATGTACTAAAATTGACCTTCATTGAAACTGAGTTTTCGAAAACACTAAAAAACAAATTAATAATATCAACTGATCAACTAGAAAATCTTAATTTAAACTACTACCAAAATTTTAGGTAAATCTGAACGTATATGTTTTGCTTCAAAAGAATATCGTCATACTTTATTCTTCCATACTATATCCACACCTATATGCAACAATTCTCAATAACTTTTTTAAACTGTTTTAATAGCTTTCATTAGCATTATTTTTTTATCTTTGGACAGCCCACGAAGATCTAAACCTAAGTACTCTAGGTACCGTGGGTGTACTAGGGGTATCTGTCTCATACATCCAGAGCTGGAAACATCCGTATGGATTTCACCAGCCCTTTAGCAGATGTGTGGGGTGGTGCCGCCTCGGACGAGGAAGAATCCTCTACCACCTTCCTAGGAAGAATCCTCTACCACCTTCCTAATTATTATTAGGACACCAAACAACTGAACAGTAGTCCAACAATGACCGTACAAAACAACAATATAGGTTTTTAAAAGTTACAGCTCAGAATTTGGTTGAAATACGCTGACTAAATCCCCACATTTTGTAGGCTTTAGTAACAATGCTGACAATGTGAGTACTAAAAGATATTTCTGATATTTTCAAGTCTTGTATGTTAGTTAGTTAGGCTGCACCATTTAAAGCATAATAAAAGTTAGTGAGTAAAGTGAACGACTGAAAATTATTTTATTTTCAACCATATGTAATGTTGACTTGAATTTTTAAAATATGGAAGTCATTTTTCTGTCATTTTATTTCCCGTCCTCGTTTTCCATCTCCATTTCCCTTCTTCATTTCTCTGATCATATAATTTCTCAATTTTAAGACAAAAAAATATTAATAAACTATAAAATTTTACAAGAGTGGAGAATTGCTTATGGGTCTTCGCTACCTGATTTCATTTTTTCAAAAAATGAACAATCTTGAAACACCTAACTGAACTAAACCGTCGACTAATTCTAAGGAATTGTCAAGATGCTTTGTCGATTTTGATGATTTTTTGTTTATATAACATAGCAACTATTAAAAATGGTTATCTGGATATTTGTGTATACATTAATGTAGCAGGTCTTTGTAGCAGGAATTGTTTTAGCCGGTGACACAATAGAGAAATTAATTTCCTGAATCTCGTCGCATGAATCATGAAACTTGTTTCATCATCGAATACTCCCTGTATCTATATGATACGATGCAGACTGACGTTTCTGAAACAGGGGACCAGCAATTGTTTCATATATATATATGTATATATATATATATATATATATATATATATATATATATATATATATATATATATATATATATATATATATATATATATATATATACAGTGACCGGCAAAAAGTTCGCAACATATGGGAAAAATTTTTATTAGGTGAGTATTGGAAAAACTTTTCCGGGGGATCGGTTCTGCATGTCCGATAACCTAAAAATCGATTTTGACATACGTCACGTGACCACTGGTATAGCGTCAAATTAAAAAAAAAATTGTTAATTTACAAAAAGTGAGGTTAGTTGACGAGATATCAAAAAAAGTTATTTGAAAAAATTGCTTAGAATTAAATTCCAGGTCCTTGTGCAAAATTTTAAGATTTTATTTAAAAAAATTGGAAAACTCAATTTTTTTTAAATATTTTTTTATCGATTTACAAATTTCCAGTTTTTTTCGTTTAGATAGCTTGGCTAATGTAAAGCCCATGTATCTGGATGAAAATAAACGAATGTAGTAGTTTTTTCTACAATTGACAGGACAAAATTAAAAAAAACAGGGTTTCGCCGGACGCTAGCTGTTGCAATGATTTGTATCTAGCAGCAGTGTCAAAATTTTAGAGACATTTCAATGAGATTACATTGAGAAAACCTTAATCGTCTTAAATATATCTGAAGTTCGACTTTTTGTAAAGTTAAGGGGAGTAAAATAGATAATAAACAAAAAATTACCTGTTTGTATATCGCGATTGTGGATTGTGTGCTTTTTATTTTTATTAAATTTGTTTATGATGTCAGTTGTCATTAATGTCACTTTACCCCGGACCAATGAAATGAAAGCGGCGAACTGAGTTTATAAATGGCCCAAAAAGCTCAACTGCGAACTTCAACTGCACGAACTGCGAACCTCAACCTCAACTGAACCTCAACTGAGTTTATAAATCCACCTTAAGTCCACATAACCTAACCTAATTTAGAGTTTGTTTTTATCTATCAGTATACGGTATACTTTGGACGCTGATGGCGATCACTCAATCATCGAGCGAGAAAGGAAAAAAGTCTCCCAACTAAGAATCGTCACTCCGTGGGACTGGCAACAAGTCGTCAGGTTACGTGGTACAAAAAAAACTTTTGATGTGACTGCGATGGAGACAGATAACTTTTTCAATTTTAAAAGTCTTTGTGATGGTAATAGTCCTCCCTTTGTTTTAAGAAAGAAAGCAGATTCAGGAGAAAATTTCTTAATCTCTCAATGTGTCTACTTACAAGTAAGAAAAGAAAATTCAGGCCTCCTCTTTTACAAATATAAATTTGCTGATGAATTTTCCACCTTTACAATTACAAGAAACACCAGAAACGCATCTTCCATTCCTGAGATTTTGCCCAAAATTCGAGAAAAACTAAAACATATCCCTACTAAAAAATATGCACACTTACAAAAACTATTACCTTGGATACCACAAACCTTCCATGATTTTTATCGTAATTTGCCCCACGGTGGTGAAGAATCCGACTAGCCAGTTTTCTTTCTTTTAATAATGCAATAATAACTTTTTGACATTTTTGTATTAAAAATAAATTTTATTTTGGTCCTTAACTTTGTTTGCATTTTATTTATTTTTATCTTTATTGGACTTAATATATTTCATGTCCGGTTTTGATATTTTTTCTATGAGACAAACTAGGTTAAGTCACCTTGGGGAAAAAATAAGTATTTTTTCAAAAAAAATACCATTAGGCAGTTTTTAAGGACGCACTGAGAACTTTAGTTTTTAAATTTTACAAATCTGCAATCCAATTTGTTTAAGCTACTGCAAAAACTGCGTGAAAAATATTTTTAAACTTGATTTTCTAAAAGAGGGTTTTGTGACTTAACATAGTTTCGCTCTGGGGTACAGATATATATATATTAGGGTGGATCGAAAAAATCTTTTTTTGGATTTTCAGTTGACCTTACCTGGCGAAAGTTGTCAGTAGATAACATGATTGTTTTAGCCAAATCTCAGAATTTTCGAACATCATCTTCAGGTTCCCTGCGAGTGTCAAAGTTTAGGAAAAATGTCAATTTTTTACCTTTACCAAAAAAATAACGGAATGTTTTTCTTTAATTATTTTACTTGGCCTGATATGCCCAATCAATGTTGTTTATATTACCGATTATTAAAAAAAAACTCGGAATTTTTGATAAACATCTAGAGGTTCCCCTGCTGTATACAAATTAAGAAAAAAATTAAAATAATAAATTTTTTAAAAAATATATTTTGTGTGATTTTTGTTAAGTAAATAATATTTTTTTTGCTTGACAGACGCAACAAAATCACTTTTGGTATTAAAATATGGAAGCTTGTTCCTAGAGTCTATTTTGGCCCTAATGAATCCGTCTCTAGCTTCTTGGCCTGAAACAGCTTGAGAAGCCTCTGTTACAAACTTAATACTCCTCTCCACAGCTTGGGTGTGGCAAGGAAATGTAGGTAGAGGCATATTTTAAAATTTATTAATATCATCAATCAAGTCCTTTAGTTCTTCGGAAGATACGGAAATCATTAAAGGAGGATTACATAACTTGCACGTTTGCCAGTCTATAAGGTCTTCGTATTGTTGTGCACTAAAATTTAAAGCCGGTACAATAAAATGTCTGATTACTCCAGGAATGGCATTTTCACGAGCTTTCAAAATTATTTTTAATGCCAACTTTTGAATATGTTTTCTGTCGTGCTGAAGCATAGAAAGAAGTATAGTCTCCGGGTGTGCAAAAAATGAATTTCGTTGAATAACTGGATCGATTATTGTTAAAATATGGGCTGAAAGGTATCGGGAACGTTGTATCATTTTCAAAGGGTGTTGTGGGCCATCAAAGCCTGAAGATTTGTTTTTTATAGCGAACCAATTAGGTGCATACACCTTCATGATAAACTCACTCAGAATATAAAGATTGTCAGAAGGTTGTTCTGTTGCTATATTATATAAACGGAAAATCCTGTTTGCACACGTTAACCATTCCTTTCAGAAAATTCGACGGGGCAGCTACCTGAAGAAATAATGTTACAGATATCGAAGAGATATTTTTGATCAGTACTCAACTCGTTTCGATTTAGCGCTGATAAGACTAGTTCAATTGGTTGAAACTCCTGAATTGAAAGTTGTTTACACGATTCTAACAGTTTTCCTATAGGGCCAGAAAATCCACGACCATCCAGCGACTGAAGTAAATGACGGAATGGGAGCTCATTTGCGTGTAATAGTCAAATAAACCACTATAATGGTCTACAAATTTCTGTTTCTAACAAACAAATAACCCCATTTTTTGCCCCCGTATTCACTAGGTACTCTTCTGTCACAACCAATGGAACCAGACGGATTCATTAGGGCCAAAATAGCCTCTAGAAACAAGCTTTCATATTTTAATACCAAAAGTGATTTTGTTTCGACTGTCAATTAAAAAAAATATCATTTGCTTAACAAAAGTAACACAAAATATATATTTTTAAAAATTTTATTATTTTAATTTTTTCCTCAATTTGTATACAGTTGAGAAACCTCTAGATGTTTATCAAAAATTCCTAGTTTTTTTTTAATAATCAATATTATAAACAACATTGATTTGGCATATCAAGCCAAGTAAAATAATTAAAGGAAAAAATTCGGTAATTTTTTTGGTAAAGGTAAAAAATTGACATTTCCTCTAAACTTTGACGCTCGCGGGGAACCTGTGAACCTGAAGATGATGTTCGAAAATTCTGAGATTTGGCTAAAACAATCATGATATCTAGTGACAACTTTCGCCAGGTAAGGTCAACTGAAAATCAAAAAAAGATTTTTTCGATCCACCCTAATATATATGTTACGCTCAATAGTCGAATTCGGGCAATGCCCGAAAAAAATACGCAAAACTAATTTTGAGCAACGAATATTTCCCAAACCCGAAATTTTATTTATATACGGTTATTGAGCATTACAAAATAAGCAGAACTAGTTTTGCGCAATTTGAAATGTACAAAACTAGTTCTGTACATTTCTGAATGGCCAGCACTAGTTATGCTTTTTTCAGCGTCCGAATAAAATAAAGTTGGAAATGTTATTTAAATAATATATTTTATTTAAATACTGACAAATACAACAGCAAACAAACCTTTATTCTTAGACAAATATTCAGTTAAGTTTAAAAAAATATTTATTTGAACAAGAGCTTGAATGATGGCACTTAGAATTGCAGATGACATTCTTTTTTCGACAAGAACATGCTCTGTTAATACACTTTTTATTGCACATATATGAAATAAAACCTTGTGTAGATCCAGAAATATCGGAGGATGCAGTTCTAAGTGATATTTCTAAAACAACAACATAACCTTACTCTTTATTTGGGTTTGGGAGGCTGTAAAACAAGCATAACTAGTGCTGGCCATTCAGAAATGTGCAGAACTAGTTTTGTACATTTCAAATTGCGCAAAACTAATTCTGCTTATTTTGTAATGCTCAATAGCCGTATAAAAATAAAATTTCGGGTTTGGGAAATATTCGTTGCTCAAAATTAGTTTTGCGTATTTTTTTCGGGCATTGCCCGAATTCGACTATTGAGCGTAACATATATATATATATATATATATATATATATATATATATATATATATATATATATATATATATATATAGTGAGGGCATAAAGTCTGGAAACACCTAGTTTGTTACGAAACTATACATTTTTGGAAGAAACGCCGAAACACGTCGATTTTGTTCTCATTTTCTACACATTCCAAAAATATTTGATTATATACAGGGTGTGCCATAAAAGTTGGGCATTTGTCATATTTGATTTTTTAAATAGAACACCCTGTATATTATTCCATTTTTGAATTGTGCGTTAGAAAATCAACATCTTTTGTATAAACCACCCTTCCTCTAAAGTCAATTGTTTGCGAGATATTGCAACTTGAAAATTGGTAATTCTTACACCTTGAATTGTTGCACTACCCTGGAAACCAGCATGTCCCATTATGATAGTTGTGTCAAAAATCAAACACATTTAAATAAGATAGTAATTTGTATCTTGAAATATGCTTTCCGAGATCCAAAGGATTGAAATCCTTATGATGTTTGGCTGGCGAGATCGTCGTAGGCATCTTGACGAAGTTTGCGAACTTTTTAATAACACACATCCAGAGCGACAAGCAATTACAAAATCTACGGTCAGCAAAATTGTCAAAAAATTTCATGAACATGGAACTGTAAAAGATCTGCCCAGGACAGGTAGGCCTAAATTAGATGATAATATTAAATTACAACGAGAATCCACATTTGTCAACCCATCAAGTGGCATTAGATAACGTGTGTCAATCATCAGTGAAAAAAATTCTGAAAATTGTGAAAATATGCAAGAACGGTGCAACATGGATCCCTTGTTTTGTGCAAATGTTTTATTTTCGGATGAAGCTACCTTTTTTCTCAATGGTACTGTCAACCGGCAAAACTGTAGGTATTGGTCTAAAGAGAATCCCCATTGGGCTCAAGTGGCTCATACGCAACATCCCGAAAAAGTCAACGTTTGGGCAGGAATATTTCAAGACCGGATTGTAGGTCCCTATTTTTTTGATGAAAATTTGGCCGGCCAAATGTATCTAGACTTTTCGTAAGTAGAGTTAATTCCTGCGTTAGCTCAGCGGTATCCAGGTGATGAGCCTGATACACCTGCCTTAACAATGTGGTTTCAACAAGATGGGGCCCCACCTCACTATGCGCTAGCTGTTAGGCAATATCTCAACGAGATATTTCCTAACAGGTGGATAGGACATCGTGGCCCCATAGAATGGCCTGCGAGGTCACCGGATTTGACCCCCCTTGATTATTTCCTGTGGGGTTATTTAAAAAGTAAAGTTTACTTTAACAGACCTCCTAACATAGAAGCTTTAAAAAATCGTATAAGGGATGAAATTCGGCAAATTTCACCTTCTTTCATCCGTAACGTACAAGAGGAGTTTATGGATAGGCTAGGATATTGCCAGGAAGTTACCGGTCAACAATTTCAGCATTTGCTGCGTTAAAATTATCTCGGTTGGATTGTTGTTGTTAAAATAAAAATGTGTTGAATTATTTGACTTTAGTTAATTTTGCGGGCTGCCAATTTTCAAGTTGCAATATCTCGCAAACAATTGACTTTAGAGGAAGGGTGGTTTATACAAAAGATGTTTATTTTCTAACGCACAATTCAAAAATGGAATAATATACAGGGTGTTCTATTTAAAAAATAAAATTTGACAAATGCCCAACTTTTATGGCACACCCTGTATATAACCAAATATTTTTAGACTGTGTAGAAAATGAGAACAAAATCGACGTGTTTTAGCGTTTCTTCAGAAAATGTATAATTTCGTAAAAAACTAGGTGTTTCCAGACTTTATGCCCTCCCTGTATATATGTATATATGCGGAGGAAGGTCACTCACCAGTCAGCAGTAGTGTGATATCTTTCTTAGTACAGGATCTAGAAATACGCAATTTTCAATGATGACAGCGATGTATCTCTTGTTTAATACCTAAATCGTCTTCCTAGTTTAATACTGCGCATGTACAGAATAACTCTAGCCATAACCATATGGTAAAATATGAGTTTTGGAAGCTCCCTAATATAAAGTGCTTTCATTTCCTAATAAATTATCGCAGAAGCTTTTAAATCAATTATGGTAAGTATTGGTCGATAAATATATTAATTAAATATAACTCTAGTTATTGTAGAGCATTACAGACACAATGTCGGTTTTAAGTCAGGTTATAAATTTTGAAAGTTTCTTTGGCATAATACCGCCCTATGATTTTAAAAAGAAAATCTTTATAAATCAAAAATATTATAAAATTAAAGTTCAGATTTTGTTAATAACATATTTTTGTCTAAGTTTAATAGTAGTTCATAACCAGTATAAAATCTTGCTGCCAATTAGACACACGATTGGTTGGTTCATTGCCATATTTATGGCCTCTGGGATAATAGGTCAATTTATTATGCTATACGCCATTTTTAGCTCATACCAGAAAAAATCAGACTGGCAAAATCTTTTCAACAATCTTCTTATATTGGAAAATGATGAAAGTATGGTAAACGTAAATACTACAAGATTTAATTTTATTCACACTCAAAATTTTTATTTTTTTGCCTACAATT
Source organism: Philopedon plagiatum (assembly GCA_963971165.1). Taxonomy (NCBI): domain Eukaryota; kingdom Metazoa; phylum Arthropoda; class Insecta; order Coleoptera; family Curculionidae; genus Philopedon; species Philopedon plagiatum. Next base: position 11,582,508 of record OZ020195.1, read on the forward strand.
TCATTCTCTTTATCTTATTCTGTGCAGCTTATGTACCGTCTATAGTACTCTTATCAAAAACACAAGGGTTACTATCAATAATAATTCTTCTAGAACCAGATATCCTGCTATATACCTATATAGCCAATATAGTTTTTGTTACTACAATTGTCTTATATCACATTAAAACAAGATACAAAAACCTAAGTACTATGATTAAGAATATTAAACTTCAAGAAGAAAATGAATCTACCATAACGCTAAAACAAACTGAGTATATATTTTACAGATTATCCAATGTTATAAACAATTATAAAAGCATTTTTCAGCCACTCCTCTTTTTAATTATCACTTACTTTTTTGTTACTGCTTTGGCTTTTTGTTTTTTAATTAATATCGTCTCTATGGAAATGTCATATCCAGAATATATAGCCATAGTATTGTGCATGGTAAGCATGTTTTAACTAAGATATTTCCTATAGCTAGTCACGCATTTTATCCGTTTCAGAAATTTGAGTAATTTGAGTAATCTTAAGTTTATACATAATATTTGTTCAATCTGGCTTTTTAAATGGTATCATCACCTTTTTCATATCCTACCATCCATAGCCTGTATAAAAAACAAATATTACTTACTTTTATCGAATAAAAATAGGAAAATAATTTAAGGGTTGTTTCAATTTTAGAAGAGGTTACATGGAAATGTTCGATGAGGGATAGAATGAAAGATAAAGAAACCTGGGCACAATTTTTTGATGTCATGACAACCATTCCTTGTTCCCTACTTCTGTTCGAAAAAAAGCGTTTCAATTTTAAATAGAATTTTTTAAAAATAATGTGTCACATCAAGGACAATACATCGGGATATTAAATAACCGGCCCGATCTTGTTTCCCAGCTAGTTTCCTGAAAAATTATTAAAGATAATATAAATTACTTTTAGAAAATAGTTTATTAATTAAATTTTTACTTATTTTTAGGCTTTTTCCTTTTCCTGCATCATCATTTGTGATCTTACAAAAAAGGAAATCCAGAATGTCGCCACTACATGTCTTAAAGTGCAACTGCATTTTTCACCAAAATCTGAAGTAAACGAAACACTCAATAGTCTCGCTTTTAAAGTGATGTGCATGCGAAACGAATTTTCTGCATTAGGATTTTTTGAAATTAAACGTTCTTTGATGGTGTCAATGTCTACTGCAATAGCAACTTATTTTCTAACTTTTATTCAAAACAAATCTAATATTTAAAAACCAGATTACACGCATACGTATATATTATCCTATATATATATATATATATATATATATATATATATATATATATATATATATATATATATATATATATATATATATATATATATATATATATATATATATATATATATATATATATATATATATATATATATATATATATATATGTATATATACTTATATATATATAGTCCGGGAGGTAGTGTCAAATTTTTATGGGTCATTTCAACATAATTACTCTCTATTCTGTATGGTAGTTTTTAATTGACAAACAACTAAAATAAGTGTTAGCTGGCGCGACTCTGTGACGTGCGTGTGTTGCTCTCCCCTACAGTGTTCGCAAAACATCTGCTCACCCAATCAATCATCAATCACATGTTTTTTAGTAATATGATATCAGCAGGTATAAAAATGAGTACCTCATCAGTTTATGATAAAAAAAACAGAAAATCAGTAACCAGCTGACAAGACAAGGTGGAAAAATATGCTAGCTGCGTCATTAAAGGCGCCTGAACGCTACTCGTCACTTTGAAAGCCCAGCTAACAGGTTTTGGCACATTTTAATACCAGCTAACAGTCATTTAGACGATTTTCAGATCGTAAACTGTTATATCAACAATTTGTAGCTTTGCTGAAATCACTTGATTTTCCGTATTTTTCATACATTTTCACATGAACAGCTAACAAGTTTTTCCACCTGCACCATGCAGCTAACAAATTTTTTCATGATGGAAATGTTATAAATAAACAATCTACACTTTTTCAGTTTTGCTGAAATGACTCGAAAAACAATTTTTTTACGAGTTTCGCAGCCTCTCATCATCTTACTTAAGCCACGCTTTTGGACCAGCTGACACATCATTCTTCGATAAGCTATGAAACAACAATCTGTAGTAAAAAAATTAACTTTGTTGAAATGGTTCGATAAAATTTGACACTACCTCCCGGACCAATATATCTCAAAAGGAAACTTATAGTGAAAAGTTGTCTACACGCATATGTAACTATTAATATTAATAAAATAAAGTAATCCAGCAAGAAAACGACTAATTTTTGTTACCCAAATATCATTAGTCCAATTAAATAGTTAATTGGAATTGAGAATTGAAGGAGAGTATTGTTTCACACATTGTACATGTAAAGGACAAAGAACGACAGCTATAACTTCGTCTCCGCGGGCCACCATAATGGCTTTCCGGGACGACTTGTGAAAAGATAGTTCCAGATAAAAAGAATTCATTTTTACACACACTTGGCACTGATTTCTCAAAGTTTATGGATGTGGTCCTTTTACGAAAAATCAAAAATGACTTAAAATTTAACTACATACTACATACGTATATTCTGACCTGCCTGAGAAGTTACACACAAACCATTACGTCTTGACTAATCTTTAAATCATCAATGAATAAGGGGAATGCCCCTGTACTGATAAAGAAGCGACGATGCCGCTCTCACTCTAAGAGTGTGACAACGTCGCTTCTTTAACAGAACACGGATCTTCCCCTTATTCATTGATGATTTAAAGGTTTATCAGAGCGTACTGATTTGTGTGTAACTTTTCAGGATCGGAATATAAATATGTAGTGAAATTTCAAGTGATCTTTGGTTTTTTATAAAAGGACTATATCCATAAACTTTCAGAAATTGTGCATCAATGCCAAGTGGACATAAAAATGGATTATTTTTATCCTGAACTATATTTTCACAGGTTGGCCCGGAAAGCCATTACGGTGACGCGCGTAGACGGAGTTATAGCTGCTGTTCGTTGTCCTTCACATGTAGAATACATGAAACAAAGCAGTTAAGTATGTTTGATTACCAGACCTGCAACAATATAGTTATCTCATGTTTAATATTTATGACAAATAAGGGCAGAGAATCTCGCAGATGGGTCAAAAAGTTAGAGTATTATGTAACCTTGTTAAATATTCGACTTAAAAATATAGTCAATATTTTTAACATACAAAAAAGTTTTTAACATTGTTTTATGTAAAAAAATCAATTGTATAGAAATCTATCTGGAATCCTTTCTTTGCAGCTATGTCAACTTACCTTACCAATGGGGTTGGTTGGCATACGATGTGGAGTACGGTCCGATTCTCCAACGCTAGACTGGTCTATCTTGACAACCAAAAGTTTTAAACTGACAATGTAGGAATTAGACAACTAAGTTTTATACTATGAATTTGTTTCTGAGTTTTTTCGCTAATTTATAAAGAAAAGGACAATTTTAGTATGTACTTTCCATAATAACAGAACTAACTTCATTCTAGCAACACTTTCCCAGATGAAAATTATGTATTAACCAAGCAAATCGCTGAAATATTAAAATAATTCATAAGTTTTTAGTGACAACCTACTAACATAGACAGGACAAAAAATCTGTCAAAACCCAACTGATCAAATAAGAGATCTTAATTTAAACCAGTACTAAATCTTATACCTTTTTAGTAAAGCTGAACGTAAATGCTTATCTTGGCACTAGCCAAAGATCTCATCAAAAAAAAACGTTTTCCGGCGATGTTATATTAAATATATTCAGATGAATAGAACATCTGTTGTATGCGTTAAAGCTGCGCTCAGAGTTGCCGTAACGTAAGCTTTCAGACGTAACGTTAATCCGTAAGAAAAATAAACATTTGATTAGCAATAGATCCATTCATACTATAGCCGTAACAAGTTAAGCCGTAAGGAAATTGTTCAATTTCATTTCTTACGTTACGGCTTACCAATTCGGTCGGGATCGGTCGTACTCGTGCCAAACCGCCATGTTCACATTCCCAAATTTGACCTTGTCTTGCTTTTGCATCAAAGAAAATAAAAGGGTATGATTTTGCATTGCTTCCTAACAAATAGCAGCACAATATTGCTCCAACAATAATAATATATTCGTGGTCAGTAAAATCAAAATCCATATTACCAGTTTAATAACCTAACAAATTGTTTTGAAGAGACGTCAAAAAACAAAAATCATAACCTAGAAAGTTGTAACCAGATTCTTAACCACTTAGAACTATGAATGGGTATGTTGTTACGGCTTAACTTTTACGTCTTATCGACTATCGATTACTTCTTACGGCTTACGTTACGGCAACTCTGAGCGCAGCTTTTTATTGTACTGAACTACAAAACACAGGGCTTAACAACTTTGTATGCCTATAGAACACTCAAATTCCGAGATAGTTTGCGAAAACTGTGTAAACACTACGTAGATATTTAGTTAGTTACTATTAGTTAGTATGTGCATTTTTTGACTAACAAATGTATAATAGTACACCAATAATAAAACTGTTGTTTTTAGATGGATAACTTAAAGAAAAAGTAGAGTTTACGTGATGTTAAGCGTGGGGTCCACTTGGACCCCGGTCCGTCTTTTTAGTAAAATTTAATAGTCCGTCCTATGAAGGTTAAGTGACAAAAAAGGTATTAATTATAATAGAGTTAATAAAATTACTATTAATTAAAACTGTAAGTATACAGACAAACAATTTCTTTATTTAAGTCAGTAAGACATTATGATGCTATATTAAAACAATGTTTGTATTCTGAAAATAGAGAATTACAGCCTTTCAACATTTAAGCAACAAGTGGAGGATGATCGCGTGTTCAACAGATATTATTTTCCTTACCAGGAATCATTTGTTAAAAAACTTAACTTAAACTTTAATCCTCTCATGAAAATGCTAACATGGTTAGCTAAGCACGTGTGGAGTTCAACATTGCATGATGTATGATGCAAATTGTGTGAGCAGTCATGGTGTTCGGGAAACCCAACTCTTCGTTTAATTTATATATTTCTATTTTAATTTCCAAATAAATATTAATAACCAAGCAAGGAAGGTGGTAGAGGATTCTTCCTCGTCCGAGGCGGCACCACCCCACACATCTGCTAAAGAGCTGGTGAAATCCAAACGGATGTTTCCAGCTCTGGATGTGTGAGACGGATACCCCCAGTACACGCACGGTACCTAGAGTACTTAGGTTAAGACCTTCGTGGGCTGTCCGAAGATAAAAAAGCAGGTATAAAATCCCTTTCAAATAATAAAACTACAACTCGTATCTCTTGTTTATTTAACTTGCATTAAAATGCGCAGCTAGCGGTTAAACACAAAGCCTATTTCAGAGAAAATATCTACAAAAAATCTTTTCCCAAATTTATTTCTTCTAAACCGGCACTTTGTCGGCAAAACCTCAAAGGCCTAGTTTCCTTAGCAAAGATCTTATCTTTTAGTTTTATGGCTTTAACAGTCTAAAATACATGCATAAAAAAGCCAGCAAACATGGCTACAAATATCAACCCCCCTATCCCTTCACCCCATCGTACTGAACTATCAGGAGCGAACCCTTTTGGTTTCAAACCAATAGAATAATATCTGCTTAAAGATGTTTTGTAGTCGTCATAGAAAAATAACCTTTAATTAGTCAACCCGTTCAGGCAGAGCCCCGAAGGGTTGGTACATTTCATTTCAACTTAGTTCCCATCGGGAAAACAAGTCAGTTCTTCAGTAACTCACGGGGAAGTTAGACGCCGTTGCGTCGCGCCAAGCGTAACCAAAGTTCGGTCAAGGATATGACCAGTTCAGTCGGTCAAGTGTTACACCAGACACACGTTCTAAAATAAGTCGGTGAGAAAGGTAGTGAGTTCGGGAAAAAGTCCCTCTATATCGAGTCGTCAGCACTCCGCCTTTTCCAACCAGGCATAGTCCTGATCTATATCGTGTTATCCCCCGTTTTCTTCAGGCGTGGTCCTGTTCTCGGTTCATAAGAACTCCCTGTTCCTCTGTCGAGCATTGAGTGTTCAAGGAACCTTCGGCCAAGTGTGCCATTCGGGTCAAAGAACCCCCATTAAAGCAAAGTAAAGCCTTACTTACTCTCGATACCACATATCCCAATATTTCTTCCGGCCGTCAGTGCCAGAAGGAAGTCACAACCATATATCTCAATACTTATTCTGGCCGTTAGGGCCAGATGAAAGTTACATCCATTCGGGTCAAAGTACCTACACTCATATCTCAATGCTTCTTCCGGCCGTCAGTGCCAGGTTGGGTAAGTCACGTCTATATATCTCAATACTTCTTCTAGCCATCAGTGCCAGATGAAAGTTACATTCATTCGGGTCACAGTACCTACCCTCTTATCTCAGTACTTCTTCTGGCCGTCAGTGCCAGAAGTAAGTTATATTCTTTCGGGTCGTAGTACCCTCTTATCTCAATACCTCATCAGCAGTGCCGGCTTATGAAATTTCAATGTTGTATATTTCTGTTCCTACTTACAGGACCCGTACCAAATTTAGGGGTTTTAATAGTGAGCCTCCTGGTAATATTTTGGCAAAGAAAAAAACATTTTGTAATTTGGGAAAAAAATGAACGCGTTTTGGTATTTTATTTATTATTTTTCGCATTTGTTCGCAAATTACAAAATGTTTTTTTCCTTTACCAAAACATTCCCAGCGGGCTCACTATTAAAATCCCTAAATTTGGTACGGGTCCTGTAAGTAGGAACAGAGATATACAATTTTGAAATTTCATAAGCCGCCACTGCTCAGTAGCCTATAAGAGCCAGATTGGCCATTTTGGTGCTTCGAGTAGGATCCATCCAGTTTTGGACCTTAAACTACTTACGTTATAACAACTTACAACGAAGTATTATGCAAGAAATAACATCTCGGAACAACAGAGTATGACAAATATACATTCTTCTTACCACTGTCAGAATCAAGAGTTGTGTTATGTGATTATGTAAATAACTATAAATATTCATAGTGTTTAGTGAAGTTGATGTCTTTTAATGTCTACAAATCGCTGCTGCCACAGATTGCGCACTCAGATGAAAATGAACCAGCAACTTACGGAAATAGTTTACAGTAAGGTGGAGGTAAGGTTTTGATAAGAGCCCCGTATCCATCCACATGGGAATGTTTAACGTTCGTAATAAACAGAAACAAAAAGAAAATTTGCCTAGTAACAGTCTAGCGGGGGAATAATACCGGCTAGTTCTTCAGAGCAAGAGCCGTGGAAGTACCGATAGAAAAGGGATAAATCCCCAACAGCGCGGCGATGAGCGAGAGAAGGGAGTTTTCTTGTGAGGACTGGGTCATTGATGAGTCGATTGGCTCTCTTTTGGATAGAGTTAAGGATGTTAAGTGTCGAAGGTGATGCCGCTCCCCAGATGTGGGGGCAGTTGGGTCTTATTTGGGAAACATAGAGCGTGTGTAAGTTAGAAGTGGAGAAGGATTTTCTGGCCCGAAAGAGAAAACCAAGCTTTTTGGCAACCGATGTGGCTACTGAAGCAATGTAATCATGTTCGAAAGCTATGAAAACAAGATCGAACGCTTCATTGTCCTGTAGGACTTGGCCATTCATGTGGATGGAGAAAACATTGCTATGTGTATAGATGAATGTATGTACAGGGTCTTCCAACGAGGACTGAACAGTGAACAGGGGCTCATTTTTGAGCTTCCTTGTATTTAAAGAAAAATCTAAAATAGCCAATCGATGTACTTTTTCCTGCAGAATTCAAAAATGAAACCAAAAATTTATTTGAACCAGAAACAAAAGAGTTACGCTATGGATAAAGTGTTTTTTAAATGGAACATAGCTTTTTTTATACGATTTTCGGAACGAGTGATTTTTTTTACGTCCGTTCTGATTAAAATATTTAATATTGTGACAGCTATTTTTATTAAATTTTAATGTTTTATCCAGTATAATTTAACTTCAACCTGTTTGAAACATACACTAGGTAATAAAGGTAAAATCACCTTGAAATCCTTCAAAGTCAAAAAATTTGACAAATTTACTATAATATTGCCGAAATGAAATATTCATTAGATGAGAGATTGCAGATTGTTATCTTGTTCTACAAATGCCAAGAAAATGCAAGAGCAGCAAGGAGAAGATTTATTGCAAATTTTCACAGAAATATATCCGTCAATACTATTCTAAGGATAAAGAACCTATTCGAGGAAAATAAAACATTACATGGGTATCTCTTCTGCGTCTTACACCGCCGCCGTATTCAACGTCCCGAACTGCGTCCGAAATTGATTTCGTTGGATTCAGTCGAAAATAATTCACAGTGGCACGGTCTCGATTTCTTTTCCTTTCTGGAATTCTTTTTCTGTCATGTAATGTTTTATTTTCCTCGAATAGGTTCTTTATCCTTAGAATACTTACTATTGACGGATATATTTCTGTGAAAATTTGCAATAAATCTTCTCCTTGCTTCTCTTGCATTTTCTTGGCATTTGTAGAACAAGATAATAATCTGCCATCTCTCATCTAATGAATATTTCATTTCGGCAATATTATAGTAAATTTGTCAAATTTTTTGACTTTGAAGGATTTCAAGGTGATTTTACCTTTATTACCTAGTGTATGTTTCAAACAGGTTGAAGTTAAATTATACTGGATAAAACATTAAAATTTAATAAAAATAGCTGTCACAATATTAAATATTTTAATCAGAACGGACATAAAAAAAATCACTCGTTCCGAAAATCGTATAAAAAAAGCTATGTTCCATTTAAAAAACACCTTATCCATAGCGTAACTCTTTTGTTTCTGGTTCAAATAAATTTTTAGTTTCATTTTTGAATTGTGCAGGAAAAAGTACATCGATTGGCTATTTTAGATTTTTCTTTAAATACAAGGAAGCTCAAAAATGAGCCCCTGTTCAGTCCTCGTTGGAAGACCCTGTACATATATGTGTTTGTATGGATGAATATACGGAGGACGATCTTTCATGATCATCAGTCCAAAGTAGTGTGCCATGATTTTGGAGTTAGCAGTAGTTAATAAAGAAATCATTCTAAAAATAACGAGAATCACGAATCCACACTAAAAGGAGGGTTTCAATAACTTTAGTAAATAAATCGCTTTCCTGTTTTAATACTGCGCATGTACAGTGCCTACTTTCGGTTATAGGGGGCCCTAGGTGCGTTACGCATTCCGGGGCCCCTCACAATTTAAGAAGGTTTTTCTTCCTTAATAAGTTACGCAACACCAATTTATTATGCTTTAATGATATCATTAAAAAAATAAATTAGTTACTACAAACACATTAATAACTATTAACACTCTAGCAAACTATAAATATTATTAAGATAGGTATATAAACATTAAATCTGTTTTTGTCTTGTACTATTTGAATAGTACTAGTAGTGTCGCTCAGGCCGAGAGCGGGGCCCCTCCAAAAGTGGGGCCCCAGGCCCGGGCCTGCCCGGCCAATTAGGAAAATAGGCCCTGCGCATATACAGAACAACTATAACCATAACCATGGGGTAAAATATTATTTCTGGAAGCTCCCTATTATAAAAATGCATCAATTTTTTTAATAAATTAGCGCTGAAGCTTTTAAAAAAATTACGATAAATATTGATCTATAAATATGGTAATTAAATATAGCTCTTGTTCTTGTAAAGCATTAGAGACGCAATGTCGGTTTTATGTCAGGTTATAAATATTGAAAGTTTCTTTGGCATAATACCGCCCTATGATTTTAAAAAGAAAACCATTAGACATCAAAAATATTATAAAATTAAAGTTCAGATTTTGTTAACAATATATTTTTGTCTAAGTTTAATAGCAGTTTATACACAGTCTAAAATCTGGCTGACCTTGAAAGACAAGCTTGGTTGACTAATTGCCATATTTATGGCCTCTACAATAACAAGTCATGCTGTTATGTTATACGCCATTTTTAGCTCATACCAGAAAAGATCGCAATGGCAAAGTCTTTTCAACGATCTTCTTATACTGGAAAATGATGAAAGTATGGTAAACGCAAATACTACAAGATTTAATTTTATTCACACCAAAAATGTTTGTTTTTTTGCCTACAATTTTATTCTGTTTTTGTTATTCTGTGCAACAAATGTGCTATATATAATGGACAGATCTGAAGAACAAAGTGTATTATCAATAATAATACTTCTTGAACCAGATATCCTGCTATATACCTATATAGCCAATATAGTTTTTGTTACCATAATTGTCTTATATCACATTAAAATAAAATACAGTAACCTAAGTACTATGATTAAGAATATTAATCTTCAAGATCAAAATGAATATACCATAACGCTAAAACAAGCTGATTATGTATTTTACAGATTATCAAGTGTTATGAACAATTATAAAAGCATTTTTCAGCCACTTCTCTTTTTAATCATGACTTACTCTTTTGTTACTGCTTTGACATTTTGTTTTATAATTTATATTTGGTCCACGAAAATATCATTTCAACCGGAATATATCGCCATAGTATTGTGTATGGTAAGCATGTTTTAACTAAAATATTTTCTGTGGCTGGTCTCTCCCTTTATTAAATAAAGTTTTTCCGTTTCAGAAATTTCATTAAATTGAATAATTTGGATAATTTGAGTAAGTTCAGTAACTTGAATAATTTGAGTAATTTGAGTAATTTGAGTAATTTGAGTAATTTGAGTAATTTGAATAATTTGATTAATTCTAAGTTTTTGAAATACATATATAATATTTTCACAATTTGGCTTTTCAATGACCCTATCACCTTTTTCATAGCCTGCATAAAAAGCAAATATTACTCACTTTTATCGAGTAAAAATAGGAAAATATAAGGACTGTTTGAATTTTAGAAGAGGTTGTATTGAAATGTTAGACGAGGGATAGAGTGAGACAATGTTTTGATATCCCATGAAAACCATTCCTAGTTAAGAAAAAAAATTGGCTTAGTCTTAAATAAAAATTTTTGAAAATGACGTGTCCCATCAAAGACAATAAATCGGGATACCAAATAGACGCCCCGATTTTTTTTTCAAGCTGTTTGCCTGAAAACTTAATTATTAAAGATAATATAATTTACTTCTAAAAAACAGTTTACCTATTAATTCAATTTTCACTTATTTTTAGACTTTTTCCTTTTCCTGCATCATCATTTGTGATCTTACAAAAAAGGAAATCCAGAATGTCGCCACTACATGTCTTAAAGTGCAGCTGCATTTTCAACCAAAATCAGAAGTAAATGAGCTACTCAACAGTCTCGCTTTTAAAATGATGTGTATGCGTAACGAATTTTCTGCATTAGGATTTTTTGAAATTAAACGTTCTTTGATGGTGTCAATGTTTACAACAGTAGCAAGTTATTTTCTAACTTTTATTCAAAACAAAACCTAATATTCTAAGGGGCAGCAACTAAGTTACACGCATATATTTTGAAAAGAGTCTTACTGTGAAAAGTTGTCTACAAGCATTTTTAACCATTAATATTAATTAATTAAAGTTATCAATAAGAAAAATAACTAATTTTAGTTACCGAAATGTCACTCGTTCAATTAAATAATTTAATTGGAATAAAGCATTGACCTTCAGCAAGGGGAGCCGCAGCCGTTCATTTAAAACTAGCCTTGTGTTTCGTACATTGTGCGTGCGTGAGACAAAGAACGACAGCTATAACTCCGTAATGGCTTTCCGAACCAAACTGTGAAAAGACGGTTTCGGATGAAAATAATCCATTTTACTCACACCAGTAAACCCATCAAATGTCTCAAGGGAGACCGTTTTTTCGGTGTATTCCAGTGTCTGTCTATTATACTCTTTATAGTATCGGCTATTAGTTAGTTTGTGCATTTTTTGACTAACAAATGTATAATAGTACAACAATAATAAAACTGTTATTGATAACTTAAAGAAAAAGTAGAGTTTACGTGATGTTAAGCGTGGGGTCTATTTGGACCCCGGCTTTTTAATACGATTAATTATTCGTCCTATGAAGGTTAAGTGAATAGAAAGGTTTTAATTATAATCGAGTTAATAAAATTACTGTTAGTAAAAACTGTAACTATAAAGACAAACAATTCCGTTATTTAAGTAAGTAAGACATTCGGATGATATGTTAAAACAATGTTTGTATTCTGAAAATGGAGAGTTACAGCATTTTAAAATTTAAGCAACAAAAGAACGTTAGTGGAAGATGATTGCGTGTTCAACAGATATTATTTTTTAGTTGTTTTCACAGTTTCTTACCACGAATCATATGTTAAAAAACTTAACTTAAACGTTAATCCTCTTATGATAATGCTAAGATGGTTAGCCAAGCATGTGTGGTGGCCAACATACCTGTTTTGCATGATAAATGATGCAAATTTTGTGAACAATCATGGGACTGTTGAATGTTCGTAATAAACAGAAAAAAAAAAGAAAATTTGCCTAATAGTAATAATAAGAAACAACGAGAAAAAGTGCCAATTTATTATTGTCCCCATGAAAGAGCCAGGGAATGATGTAATGTCAGTTCTTCTGACAGGTCCAGCTGTAAAATGTGGATTTTTTTTTAGTACAACACCTCCCTAAGATTTTAAAAATATTGTTATAAAGTTAAAGTTTTTAAATATTGCTAACAGTATGAGTTAGTCTGAAATGAAAGCTTTTTCTAAAAAAATATAATTTGAAATGTGACCTCCGCCCTTAAAAATATACAGACCTACATACTAAACATAATTTTGTTGGAAAAACCCCCGACCCGAAAGGAGATGGATATCGAATTTCTCAGGAGTTATAGTAGGTATTAGTGGTACCTACATATTACTCCTCTTCTCTTTAGGGCCTAGGCATTATACTGTAAAATGGAAATTTCTAAGAAAAAATTAATAGTCGACTCTAGAGTAACCTACATGTAATTTAAGAGGTATTTTGTGAATTTAGTTTTATTTGTGTATTCAAAGAGTAACAATGTCTACAATGAAGAGAAAGTTTTTGAGTTGTAATATTAGTAATGCCTACCAAAAACTAAGATACTTAGAGTTATTTTTAGTGTTGCTTGCTAACGGAACTCTTATGGAATCACTTCGGTGTCCACCCGTCTGTCGCAGGCGATTTTCTCTTAAACTATCTGACGTAAAAATTTGAAATTTAGCACAGAGGTAGTGTGGTTTCCTAATTATAGGCGTGAAATAAAAAAAGTTTAAATTTTGATTCTGGGTGTTAAGTTTAGGTGGTAAATTGGGAAATTAAAAAAATAGGGGGTATCGTGTAGGGTGTCAAATAAAAGCTTATTGAAGCATGAATTCAACAATATACATGATGTATTTTTTATGTATTTTTTTAAACATTTATCGGAAAAAAAACGCTTAAAATTGCTGTCCCCCAACCTTATCAGAAAAAGGATCGCCCAGAAAAATCTAAAAAAAAAATCATGAGCAGTGAAAATTAGGTGTAGATAAAACCAAAATTATTAGGATTGAAAAATTCTAGCGCGATCAGTTGTTATAAACAATTTAATTATTTATTTCCTTATAACCGCTGAACCATTGGTTTAAGAGAAAAAGTTTTTCAACAGAATTATTTCTTACGGTATAAGGAACAACTTTTGTGCCTACGCATTTTCTAACATTTTTAATGTGTGTTCAGTCGAAACGCTCCCCACTCGGCTCCGCGCATACGCGATGTAATACTGCGTTGGTGCCATCGGCAGCGGGTCGCGCGGCAGATGGGCGGAGATCCGGCGGCCGAGGTTTGCTCAGGTAAAGTAGGAGGCTAATGGCACGGAACCCTAATTGTGCAAATATAACTTGCACTTGACCGATTTTGTATTTCCAAAAGTGATTTAGTAGCAACGCAAAAAATTTCTCAATAAACCTTTCATGTTGAATCCGAAGTTGTAAAAAATCATAGTCAAAAACAAGAAGAAACTAAAGTTTGAGATTTCTTCAAAAATATTGTGAATATTATGTAGAGTTTTATATAATAATTTGCACCATACACCCATCAACAAAATAAAAATTATATGAAATAAAATTATGTATTTTTGTTTCTACATATTTATCAATTTCATTATCTCATAGATTTTTTTCGACCGTCCCGTCCGTTGTTGAGGCGTTTCACTGTATTATCATTTTTCTTATTGACCACTTATTTTTGGATTTATTTTCTAATAATCTAAAGCGTACCTTACACGGTCAATAATATTGATATCAATCAGTACTGACAATATCTCAACAATCCACTTCAATCTCTGTATCAATATTCTTCAAGCCTACACGATATGTAAGTAAATATTATTTTCAATATTTCCTTCAGTACATAAACTACTATATCCGTGCCTGTTGAAAATAGGTCCTCGACAGAGAGCATATATTACGATAATTTTAAGTTTAGGCATAAAACGTACACTAAACCGTAAGCGCTGAATGAAAGATTGGTTAAAAAAACGTGCTTGCTGCTTCTATTGTTGACAGCAGCTGACGTTAGACTAAGGATTGATCCAATATTGACAGAGGGCCCTAGACGATCACTAATACTGACAGTAGCCCTCTAGTCGCTGATATTGATGCCCGATATTCGGAAATTTGAATTTGCGTCAATTCAATCCGTCAAACCATCGATATATCCACCTTACACGGTCAATATTTTTGTCAATATAATAACATATTGTCAGTATTATTGAGCTTGTAAGGTACGCTTTAAGAATATGTGTATGTACATATTTTTATCTAAGACATCCCACGTAGACTTCAAGCCTAAGCACTAACGTACCGTGGGCAACTGAAGAGAAGGGAAATGTAGTCTATTGACACGAAATATAAAGGATTGAAGGTTGGGATGGGAAAGGGACTTTGTTTCATAATCTAAAAACCCTAGGTATGAATGAGTGACAGAAGTGGTCTGTTGTAGGCTTCTGAAGCTGAACAGTAAAGGGGTGCATACGTAACGCGCCTCTTGTTGTTCTGCTAGGAACAGCCAGGGGGGGAGATAATACCGGCTAGTTCTTCATCAGAGCAAAATCCGTGGAAGTACCGGTAAAAAAGGGATAAATCCCCTACATCGCGGCGATGAGCGAGACAAGGTTGTTGTCTTGTGAGGACTGGGTCATTGACGAGTCGAATGGCTCTCTTTTAGATAGAATCAAGGATGTTAAGTATCGAAGGTCATGCCGCTCCCCAGATGTGGGAGCAGTTGGGTCTTATCTGGGAAACATAGAGCGTGTGAAAGTTGGAAGTGGAGAGGTATGTTCTGGCCCGAAAGAGAAAGCAGCCCATGTGGCTACTGAAGTAATGTGTTTGTGCCAGTTGAGATCATGTTCGAAAGCGATGCCAACATGATCGAACGTTTCATTGTCCTGTAGGGCTTGGCCATTCATGTGGATGTGGTAAGCATTGCCATGTATTTAGATGTATATAGATACATATGTGTACATATATGTGTTTGCATGGATGTATCTACGGAGGATGGTCTTTCTTGATCATCAGTTCAAAGTAGTGGGTCATGATTTTGAAGGCTCCTCGGGTGCTAAGAATAACGAGAATCACTAACCCACACTAAAAGGAGGGTTTCAATATCTTTAGTAAATAAATTGTTTTGCTATTTTAATACTCCACATGTACAGTGCCTAATTTTGGTTATAGGGGGCCCTATGTCCGTTACGCAATCCGGGGTCCCTCACAACTTAAAAAGAGTTTTTTCCTTAATAAGTTACGCAACACTAATGTATTATGCTTTAATGATATCTTAAAGAAAATAAATGAGTTACTACAAACACAATAATAACTTAACAGTCTAGAAAACTATGAACATTATTAAAATAGGTATACAAACATTAAGTATGCTTTTGTCTTGTACTATTTGAATAGTATTAGTAGTGTCGCTTAGGCCGAGCGCGGGGTCCCGCTGGGAGTGGGGTCCCAGGCCCGGGCGTACCGGCCTATTATTAAAATAAGCCCTGCGCATAATAACTATAACCATAACCATGGGGTAAAATATGATTTCTGGAAGCTCCCTATTATAAAAATGCCTTCATTTCTTAATAAATTAGCGCTGAAGCTTTTAAAAAAATTACGAGAAGTATTGATCTATAAATATGGTGATTAAATATATCTCTTGTTATTGTGAAGCATTAGAGACACAATGTCGGTTTTAAGTCAGGTTATAAATATCGAAAGTTTCTTTGGCATAATACCGCCCTACGATTTTAAAAAGAAAATCATTAGAAATGAAAAATATTATAAAATTAAAGTTCAGATTTTGTTAATAATATATTTTTGTCTAAGTTTAATAGCAGTTTATACACAGTATACAATCTTGCTAACGTTGAAAGACAAGTTTGGTTGGTTTATTGCCATATTTATGGCCTCTACAATAACAGGTCATGTTGTTATGTTATACGCCATTTTTAGCTCATACCAGAAAAGATCGCAATGGCAAAGTCTTTTCAATGATCTTCTTATACTGGAAAATGATGAAAGTATGGTCAACGTAAATACTACAAGATCTAATTTTATTCACACTAAACATGTTTGTTTTTTTGCCTACAATTTTATTCTGTTTTTGTTATTCTGTGCAACATATGTGACATCTATAATGAACATATTTGAAGCACAAAGTGTATTATCAATAATAATACTTCTTGAACCAGATATCCTGCTATATACCTATATAGCCAATATAGTTTTTGTTACCATAATTGTCTTATATCACATTAAAATAAAATACAGTAACCTAAGTACTATGATTAAGAATATTAATCTTCAAGAAGAAAATGAATATGCCATAACGCTAAAGCAAGCTGATTATGTATTTTACAGATTATCAAGTGTTATAAACAACTATAAAAGCATTTTTCAACCACTCCTTTTCTTAATCATTACTTACTCTGTTGTTACTGCTTTGACATTTTGTTTTTTAATTTATATTTTCTCCATGGAAAGATCATTTCAACCGGAATATATCCCCATAGTATTGTGCATGGTAAGCATGTTATAACTAAAATATTTTCTATGGCTAGTCTCTCCCTTTAGTAAATAAAGTTTTTCCGTTTCAGAAATTTCATTAATTTGAATAATCTAAGTTTTCTGAGTAATTTTAGTAATTTGAATAATTTGAGTAAGTTGAGTAATGTGAATAATTTGACTAATTTGAGTAATTTAAGCAATTTGAAAAACTTGAGTAATTTGAGTATTTTGGTTAATTCTAAGGTTTTTAAATTCATGTCGAATATTTACACAATCTGGCTTTTTATCACTCCATCACCTTTTCCATAGCCTGCATAAAAAACAAATATTACTTACTTTTGTCGAATAAAAATAGGAAAATATTTTAAGGGTTTATTTCAATTTTAGAAGAGGTTGTATGTAAATGTTAGACGAGGGATAGAGTGGACAATTTTTTGATATCCCATGAAAACCATTCCTTGTTAAGAAAAAAAGTGTGATAGTTTTAACTAAAAAATTTTGAAAATGATGTCGTGTCACATCAAAGACAATAAATCGGGATACCGAATAAATCTCCCGTTTTTTTCTTCAATCTGTTTGCCTGAAAACTTAATTATTAAAGATAATGTCATTGACTTTTAAAAAAACCAGTTTATTAATTCAATTTTCACTTATTTTTAGACTTTTTCCTTTTCCTGCATCATCATTTGTGATCTTACAAAAAAGGAAATCCAGAATGTCGCCACTACATGTCTTAAAGTGCAGCTGCATTGTCCACCAAAATCAGAAATAAATGAAATACTCCACAGTCTCGCTTTTAAAATGATGTGTATGCGTAACGAATTTTCTGCATTAGGATTTTTTGAAATTAAACGTTCTTTGATGGTGTCAATGTTAACTACAGTAGCAAGTCATTTTCTAACTTGTATTCAAAATAAAACCTAAAATATTCTAAAGGGCAGCAATTAAATTGCAGTCATATATTTTGAAAACAGCCTTACTATGAAAAGTTGTCTACAAGCATTTTTAACCATTAATATTAATTAATTAAAGTAATTCATAAGGAAAATAACTAATTTTAGTTACCGAAATGTCATTCGTCCAATTAAATAATTTAATTGGAATATAGCATTGACCTTCATTAAGGGGAGACGCAGCCGTTCATTTGGAACTAGCATACATTGTGCGTGGAACAAAGTATAACTCTGTAATGGCTTTCCGGGCCAAACTGTGAAAAGACAGTTTCGGATGAAAATAATCCATTTTTACACACACTTGGCACTGGCGCACTATTTCTTAAAGTTTATGGATATAGTCCTTTCACTTCACACGTATATTCAAACCTGCCTGAAAAGTTACACACAAAACATTACGCCTTGACAAATTTTTAAATCATCAGTGAATAACGGGAAGGTCCATGTTCTGATTAAGAAGCGACGTTGCTACACTCACTTTAAATTTCATCATCACGCAATGTTAATAAATTATTAAAAATTTATTATATTACGGCTTCGTCTCGTAAATAGATAGAGACGTAGTGCTTCGTTAGTACAGACTCGTCACATAATTTCAAAGATAAACAAATAATTCCTCCGCTTCCCTTCTTCCTAAGGTCTCTGCTCGGTGTCTCCAGTTTTCGTTTATGTGCTGTCTCGTTCACCACGTCGCAGCGCTTCCCGGAAAAAATGCCAAAACACTCGAAACGGTCGCGTTCACGGGAACGTAAGAAACGCGATAAAAGCAGGCGTACTCGATCTCGATCGAATAATAGTGGTCGCCTGGAAAGAATGCTTAGTGAAATCCAACAGCGTTTGACCGATTTGGAAGATGGAAAACGATCGTCTTCGGTGGCACCTACAGATAATTTATCTGCAGCCACTATCACCGAGGAAATATGTAAGTATATCTTCATTGATTTATATTGATTTATTTTTATTATTGTTATACTCAATATTATGGAGCTATTACTAAAATAGCACATGTTTGTATTAAGCTATTAGTGAAATAGCAGAGGGCCGTTAGTATAATGGCACATCTCTATTAGGCTATTAGTGAAATAGCGCCTTTCTTCACAAGCTATTAGTGAAATAGCAGAGAGCCATAATTATAATGACACATCTCTATAAGGCTATTAGCAAAATAGCGCCTTTTTAACAAGCTATTAGTGAGATAGCAAAAAGCCATTATTATAATGGCACATCTCTATTAGGCTATTAATGAAATAGCGCTTTTTCTTCACAAGCTATTAGTGAAATAGCAGAGAGCCATCATTATAATGGCACATCTCTATTAGGCTATTAGTGAAACAACGCCTTTCTGTACAAGCTATTAGTAAAATAGCAAAGTCATTATTATAATGACACTCTATTAGGCTATTAGTGAAATAGCACCATTCCTTAATAAGCAGAAATCTCGTAGCAACCAGTCATTAGTGAAATGCAGTCACACTATTTTACTACAACTTTTAATGGAAACCATTCACCAGTCTAAATGTCCTTTTTCTTTCCTTGTTGTAGACGACATGCCTAGTGCTACCCAGTCTACCTGCCATACACCACCTGTCTCCGAATCGCCAGATTGTCAAGAGCTAAATCCGGACGTTCTCTCTCTCCTTGGAGAGGATCCCTGTGCCCCAAAAAACTCTATACTACCCCTTCACAAAGACCTAGCGGCACGTTGGGAAAATATAATTAAAAATGGTTTGTCGGAAGAGACGCGGAAACAATTATTAACCAAATATCCACCTCCTGAAAACTGTCTCCTGCTTAGCCCTCCTAAGGTAAACCCCGAAGTCAAGGCGGCTGTACCCCCACAGACCTTACGCAGAGACGAGCGTCTAGAAAATCGACAAGAACAGATTGGGGCCAGCTTAGCTGCCATAGGTGCTACCATCACTAGTCTCTTAAAAAATGGAGGGGGGCAAGACATGCTACATGATATTGAGATGTTAAGCGATGCGGGCCGCCTATTAACGGACATTCATCACGCGGAATCGGGTTCCCGAAGAGATTTATTATCTCTAAATCTAAATAAATCTCTAAAAGACACCCTTAACAATGCATGTGTGGATGGCTGGTTATTTGGAAGCAACTTGGAGGAGAGGGTAAAGACTTCTAAGGAATTGGAGAAGTCAAGCGCGTTACTTAAACAAGTGAAACCAAAAATTGTATTCAAAAAACCTGCGCAGATGAAGCCTTTAAACCCCAGAAGTCCATTCCAGAGAGCTTCAGGGGACTATCGGAGTGGACGTCACCAATTTCCAGCATATCCCCAGCAGAGGCGAACATACCAAGTACCACCTCGAAACCAGGGACCACACCCATTACACGGGAACAAGAGGAAGCAAAGACATCAAAGGGAGGAGAGACATTAGAACAGGTCAGCAAACCAGCCGGCAGGCTTAAATGTTACTATGATTGTTGGCAAAAAATCACTACTGACAAACATGTCCTGTCTTACGTTAAAGGTCTAACGTTGCCATTTATCAAAATCCCAAAACAAATGATACCTCCCAAGGAAAACAAATATTCTGATAGTGAATTCAGAGAAATTAACGAGGGTATTAAACACTTGATTGAAATTGGAGCAGTTACTAAAGCCAAACCATGCAAAGGCCAATACATTTCTCGTATTTTTAGTAGACAGAAAAAAGACGGTTCATGTCGCATAATACTTAATTTAAAGCCCCTAAACAAATATTTAAAATATTTTCATTTTAAAATGGAAGACCATAAAACAGTGATAAAATTAATTAATCAAAACTATTTTATGGCCACGTTAGACCTTACAGACGCATACTTCTTAATTCCAGTAAATAAACATCATCGAAAATTCTTAAGGTTTAGGTTTCAGGGTGTTCTTTACGAATACAATTGTATGCCATTTGGCCTAAGTTGCGCCCCTCTAGTTTTTACAAAACTCATGAAACCCATACTTACACACCTAAGAGACCAGGGACATATTTCTAACCTATACTTAGATGATTTTTTGCTACTGGGTCACCATTATAATGATTGTTTAAAAAATGTCAGTGTGACCATAAAATTACTAACTAAGCTAGGATTTATAATTAATTACAAGAAAAGTAATCTTATTCCTACACGTACAGTAACATACTTGGGCTTTGTCTATAACTCCCAAGAGATGTCAGTATCGTTACCTCAGAACAAAATAACAAATCTGCTAGCACTTGTTCGTAAATTCATGAGTATACAATCATGTAAAATAAGAAAGTTTGCAAAGTTTATAGGTACCTTAATATCTGTATGCCCAGCAGTCAAGTATGGGTTTTTGTATACAAAGTTATTTGAAAGATATAAATTTCTGGCTTTATCTACGGGTAATTACGATACAAAAATGAATTTGCCACTAGAGTTAGGGGATGACTTTAAGTGGTGGCTTACCCATCTACCAACAGCAAAATCCCCTATAAGGTCAGACAGTTATATAATTGAAATATTTTCTGACGCGTCTGTAACTGGCTGGGGCATCTATTGCGCAGGCGCAAGATCTCATGGTTCTTGGTCAGGTTCAGAAAAACTCCATCATATAAATTATCTTGAGCTCTTAGCAGCATTCTTTGGGTTAAAATGCTTTGCTAAGGATTTACGCAACAATAACATATTATGCAGAATCGATAACACTACGGCAGTTGCATACATCAACAGAATGGGTAGTATTCAGCACCCTAACTTAAACAACCTTGCCAGAATGATTTGGGAGTGGTGCGAAAAACGAGATTTGTTCATTTTTGCATCATATATAAAATCAGGAGAAAACAAAATTGCTGACCAAGAATCCCGCACATTAGAAATGGAAACTGAGTGGGAAATCAACGACTGGGCGTATGAAAAAGTTGTTAAGATATTGGGAAGTCCAGATATAGACCTTTTTGCTACCAGGAATAATACGAAATGTAAAAAATTCGTGTCGTGGCGGAGAGATCCAGACGCTTTCACAATAGATGCATTTACACTGAATTGGTCAAATTATTTTTTCTACGCCTTTCCACCCTTTTCCCTCATATTAAGGACTCTTAAAAAAATTGTAGATGACAAATCTACTGGTATTCTGGTAGTGCCCTACTGGAAATCTCAACCCTGGTTTCCTATCTTTACATCATTATTACACAGCGAAACGGTAATTTTTGAGCCTAACAAACAACTTCTCTTATTTAATAGGGCTTCACACCCCGTCTGGGACCGGATTACCCTGGTGGCCGGAGTGTTATCCTGGAAGCCCTCAGATTAGGAAAGGTTCCAGAGCAATCATTAAACATATGTATCTCGTCCATCACTAATTCGACTCTCAAGCAATACAACGTAGGCCTCAAACTGTGGTGGAATTTTTGCACAAACCTTAACAGAGACCCCTTTAACACTTCGGTACCATTAGTATTAGAATTTTTAACTACTCGGTATACAAAAGGAGCTTCTTATGGATCTCTTAATTCGTTTAGATCAGCTATTGCACAAATTGCTGGACCGGAACTAGGTCACGATTTTAGAATTAATAGATTTTTTAAAGGTATCCACAGTTTGAGGCCCACTTTACCAAAATACTCACATACTTGGGATCCATCAATAGTATTAAATTATGTAAAAAATTTACATAACAATAGCATTAGTTTGGAGTTATTAACTAAAAAACTCTGTATTTTATTAGCCTTAGCTACGGCGCAGCGTGTCCAAACGTTATCAAAAATTGAAATTTTGAATATTCAGAGGAACGAACATTCCATAGAAATCAAAATTTCTGAAAGGATAAAAACATCAGGCGTAAATAATTTTCAGCCCATGCTAGTATTACCATTCTATTTATTGGACACTAATATCTGTCCAGCCACAGCACTGCTTGCGTACTTTGAACGCACCAAGACCCTAAGAGGAGATGCAAAACACCTAATAATAACGCTTAAAAAACCTTATCATGATGCTTCTCCTCAAACAATAAGTAGATGGTTAAAATCAATTTTAGAAGACTGCGGAGAAAATACTTGGAACTCAAACGCTCGATTAATTTTTTAATAATACTGTTATTTTTCAACTATTTGTCATTTTTGAAATCTATATATTACCTTAACTGCTATGCATGGCACGGTATAACTGTGTTTATTGTAGGTTCTTTAGGTTAGCTTATCAGACTTACTAAGTCAGCTATTATATTCATATTTTATAGAAATATATTAGTATTTGTTACAACTGACTTTAAACATCTACGTCTCTATCTATTTACGAGACGAAGCCGTAATATAATTATAGGATCAAACGAACTTACCTGTAATGAAGTTCGATCCTAATTATATGAAGGCTTCGTCGAAGTAAATAGTTTCCCGCCCTTGCCCATTTTCTTTAGTACCCTTTAACAGTTGTAACAATCAAGCTTTAAAGAAAACTGAAGACACCGAGCAGAGACCTTAGGAAGAAGGGAAGCGGAGGAATTATTTGTTTATCTTTGAAATTATGTGACGAGTCTGTACTAACGAAGCACTACGTCTCTATCTATTTACTTCGACGAAGCCTTCATATAATTAGGATCGAACTTCATTACAGGTAAGTTCGTTTGATCCTATAATTATGACACAAAATATATTGGTATAATGTATAACTTATTAATCCTTAGTCATATGCTGCTTATGGCGTTTATGATTGCAGATATTAAGTTACTGTTCCTTCAGACCAAACGATCATAAACAGAGCCAAAATCTTACTGCCACTAAAGCCACTGGATATTCGCTTTATAAAGCTACCAAACAGGCAAACCAACCTCAAAATATAAATCTTCCCATCCGTTCCAGGGATGGCCATTGGATCAAAGATGACTTAGCATAAGCAAATAATTTTGCAAATCACCTGAATAATGTTTTCGGCCAAATCCACCATCAGTAAAAGGCCACGACCAAGTAGTAAAGCGGTTTGAATACATTATATAACGCAGTCCTGAAGTTAATTCCCAAACCTGGAAAACCAACCGAAGGTATTGGCTATTAGTGTGCATCCTATTCTACAAATAATTCCCAAAAAGCACTATATAATTCCCGAACATCAATTTGGATTTCTAGAAGAGCATTCACTACCGAATAAATTTAACGTATCACCAATAAAATAATTCAATGTTTAGAAGATAAAAAGTATTGTTCCGTTGTGTTTCTGGACGTGTCAGGCTTCTGACAAAGTCTGGCACACTGGAATGTTATATAAGATCAAAAATATCATTATCCTTAAATCCTACTTGCAAAATCGTCGTTTCTTTGAAAAAAAAAACCAAAACAAATACTGGACGTTCGTTGATCAGTGCTGGAGTTCCCAAGGAAGTAAGCTGGGCTCTCTTCTTTGCCTACTATACACATCTGACCTACCAACATCTAACAACGTACTAACAGCCTTGGTTGCCGAAGATATTGCCTACCTGTCTTCACACGATAATCTTCAAATAACATCTGAAATTTTACAAACTGATCTCGACAGTCTACAGACGTGGCTAAACTTGTGGATATTTAAATCCAACGGATCGAAATCAGGGCACGCAACCTTTTAAAATCGACAAGGAAACTGCCCACCAGTTAGGCTGAGTGGCAACAAATTACCACAACGGGAAGAGGTCAAGTACCTGGGAATATATTTAGACGTCTTTACTAAAAGGGAACATCTTGGTTTCAAGCTGCATAATCTCTACTGGATTATAGGTCGCAAATCTAAGTAGTCCTTTAAAAAGAAAGTGGTAGTATATAAAGACATTATTAAGACTATTTGGGCATATAAAGTTCAAATTTGGGGCTCTACTTCCAACTCGAACAGAGAAATTATTGAGAGATTTCAAGAACATACGTAGACAAATCGCTGACGCTCCACGTTTTGTGCCTGATAGCGTTATTGCACATTATCTGAATGTACTGTCGGTTAAACAAGAAATTATGAAGACACGTAAAAGTTACTCAAACAGTCTCAAAAATCACCCAAACAAACTTCCAAAAAACCTAGTTTCACAACGTATCATGAGACGCACACTTAAACGATTTACTTCATATTAATTAGTCAACAGACTTTAAATGTTAAATTTTATATTGTTTATTGTATAACCGTATCTTATTTATACTTATTTATACCTATTTACACCTGTGTCGTTCCAAGCTATAAGTAGTTGCAATGGAACTATAATGTAATAGGGAGTAACCAATGGGTTACTTCGTACATGTCTATTGGATAGTTTTAAAAATATTTACTTATTACGCTATATATTATATGTATGATTGTAAATGAATTGGGAAAATAAAAAAAAACTTACACTAGCTGCGTTATTTTAGTGTAGTTAATTAATCTACTATATATATATATATATATATATATATATATATATATATATATATATATATATATATATATATATATATATATATATATATAACAACTTAGACACCGAGGAAGACGAAACAGTAGTTCTCCAGATAATTCCAAACATACTTAACTATATATATATATATATATATATATATATATATATATATATATATATATATATATATATATTTATATATAGTTAGCCAGAGCATAAGAAGTAGCGTAGGAATCCCTGGTCGCTCTGAAATTATTAAGCCATTACTGGTAGTTTTATAAAAACTAAATCGTGTCAAATCAGATATGATTGACTAAAATATAATGTTTATATTATATATTATTTCTTTTTTAGTAATTATCAAAATGCAAGTAGGTGTGTATCTGGTATTAATGTTCTATTGTAGGCAATTCATAATTTTTTTGTAATAAGAATGGCTTAATTTTTATAAATTAAAATGATTTCATTTGTAATAATTATTGGTATATATCACCAACAACTTAGTTTTATTGAGGCAATCATGGAATGATAGGGATACCTTCATATTACATTTTCATAATCTAATATATCTTGTCAGGTAGGACATAACAGAAAAATGTATGCAGGGGTTTGAAGCAAGTAATAAGCAAGGAATTCTTGATTTGTTCGGGTTGTCATAATATATACTGTAGGGAAGAACGTGTATGGTTGATATAGGTTTGCACGATTTATTAATCTTGATTTTTCTGTATAACTGCTAAGAAATAACTTAATACATACAATGCATATGCTACAAGTCTTGCATATTTTAAATTATTTAAAATTTAGGACCAGCAAAAACATTTTTTATATAAAAAAAACGCTTAATTTTCGTTTATTTGGTATTAGTGTTATAATTTTACTCATTGGCAACACTTCAGTTGATCTAGTTAAATATATTTGGTTACCAGATCTGCAAGAATGTATATTGTATCTATATTATGTTTAATATTAATGGCAACTAAAGACGGAGAAACGTGCAGATGATGCAAAGCATGTTCTTATTACAATATTACTTACGTAATAGCACAAACCCTATCTAGCTTTCGGCGTGTTGGGAATTCCGTGGGTTCGGCCTACTGCTTTTCTTGTGGTGTTATAGATCATTAATGGCATATTTATAATTTGTACGCCACTGACTTTATTAGAGATGTTTCTGGTGAAGTCAGAAACCGTTTGCAGAAGTAACCACTTATGCACCTGAATATCGCAAACATGAAGATATGGGTCCCAAACAAATAAAATTTTATTACATTTTTAGTAATATCTAGAGGACGGAATATATGCTTCTAAATTTATCCAAAATATGCACATACATAATATATGAATCTATTTTATTAAAAATATGCACTAATTTTGTCTTAATATACTAATTGCATATTAGTTAAAAATACTGTTTGTATTTCTGGAACTAAGGTATTCAATTCTCCACAGAGGGGCTATAATTGGTCATATAGTCCCTAGGGATCAAAATATTCAATGCTGTTGAAAAATACGACTGATTTGTACTAAATATTTATTTTAAAATAAAAAAATACCTACAAATGAAACGAAGATATCAGTATAATACATTAATTAAAACAGAAATATGACGATAATATTTTAATTACAATTGTTATAATAGGAATTTATTATTAAATGTTTTCAAAGTTTTGTATTAAAAATGTTTGCCTTCTGCCCGTAAAAATATGTTTTGCTAGAGAAAAACTTCTTTTAACGTCTACTGATGTAATAGGACAATGCTTTAGTTTGGCAAGCAATGAATAGGGCCACGGTATAAATTCATTGGATAATTTAACCCCAAAAATATTCATTACTTCCCTTAAGAATTTAAAACCTACATTCATTTCTATAGTAGAATCTAATTTTTTTACAACTTTAACACCTATTTCGCCGGGAACTTTTTACGTTTACCTGAAAATATTATAATAAAGTTGATTGAATCAATTAAACCTAAATCTCTCTTTTCTAATGAAACTATTACATCTGGTATAAAGCTAAAATTAACCTTTATAAAAACAAGTTTAGCTATATTCGGATTTTTCAAAAGTTCCTGACCTTGCACTATACACTGTGAGTCGTCTTGTATATATAGGATTAAATCCTTGATGAATTCAAAATGTTTTGTATAGAATATACACAGAGAGAAAAAAAAAGTTGGTGGGTATTAAATCACATTCTATAATTTTTTAAATAAAAAATTAATTCCCTGGATAAAACCATATTTCAAATAAAAAAGCGATACTTGCAACAAAATTTCTTTTATATTTTGCATAATTACTGTAATTAAAATATTTAGTTGAGAAATATATTCTTAAAAAAATTAAATTATTTTTCCGCCAACAAAAGCTTTAATAATTAATAGAAAAATTCGCATAATTAAACATTGTATTAAACGTTTCATTGTATAAATTAAATTGTATTGTCGCAATAACGAAGAAAATCTACTGACAATTATAATTTAATTTTCCTAATAAGGGAAAAACAGAACTAAATATGTAATTCCAAAAATTAAAGTTTATTCCTGACAACTAAATCGCGGCTTATGAGAATAAAATTATTCTTTACGCTAGCCCTAACCGCCATGCCATCCCGTCGTCATAAATCATCCCGGCGTGCATCGCATTTACCCATCGTCCCTTGATGAGAAGGCAGACTAAGCGGCTACTCCGGTAGTAACAGTGAAGGTGACGGCCATTTGGTCTATTTTTGTTAGTGTATATATTTATGGATAATATAATAGCCTTTTGTTGTTTTATTTTGTAGGGATATGCCTATAAATGTACCAAGATATGCATGTATTCAGTGATAAGTAAAATTTAAAGTTTCTTTGTATTTGGTAAATATTTGTTGGCGTTATAGTATAGATCTTTTATAGAACAAAAAATAAAAATATACTTTTCTGTATGGCGACTTTATTGCAGGGTTTTATTGTGTCATTTTAAAAATGATTGTATCACATTAAATGCAATAAATATGTGAAACGAAAGTAGACATTTTCATCTTTTGTTTTATAAAAGCTCTATATTTTAACCTCAAGAAATATTTTCTTACTGCTTAAGGTTCTCTTTGCTCCGCTATGTTTGGTATTGTCAACCTAATTCAGTTTTTTTACGTTTATCTGCTTTACTTTAGCATGTGAAAAAAGTTATGAATAATATGATATTTGTTAAGCAAATCATTACTAGGCTAGTATGAACGCATATTTCAATCTATTTCTTAACTGTTTGGCCCGCAAAAAATTTACGATCATGGTGTCAGAAAAAATGTCACTAAATTTCTTGAGGGCCAAACATTTAACAAATAGATTGAGATATGCGTTCATACTAAACTAGTATATGATTTGCTTAACGAATAGCATATTATACATAATTTTTTTCAAATGCTAAAGTAAAGCAAATAAACCTAAAAAAACTGAATCAATTTTTTTTGGGAACTATATCGGGATTGCAAATAGTATATATCTTTCTTAGTAAAACTAAGGTTTACTTCACGTAATTAAATTAAGATATTTTTATTAACCAATATTAGTTGTAGGTATCATACCTTCACATTAAATGAATTAAATGATAATTGATACAATTAAGTCATATTTTACTTTATCGTGTAAATTTACTTACAGAAATTATGATTTACTTCAGTTAATTAAACCTGCCAATTAAATAATTAAATTCGCTGAATTATATATTTAATTGCTCGATACCAATTAAATAATTTAATTGAAAGAAAAAAATTTCACTTGTGTAAATTAATTCTTTCTCTCTGTGTAGGTGCTTCATTTCTATTTTCCCCATCGAGTATAATTACGGGTTCTGGAGGCAAACTTACTCCTGGTAATCTTGCCTTATACAATTACACTCCTAAAGGTGCTTTTAGAAGGACTTTTTCACATTTGAAATCAATTTATTTACCAAAGGATATTCTTTCCTGATAGTTTGTGCTATTAGGTTTAGTCCATGCAGAAGGCAAGTGATATGGACCGTATTGGGATAAAATATTTTAAAGTTTTGTCCAACTTTTAAAATATACGGTACTGCATCAGACAGAAACACTAGGAATTTTTCTGTTAGAACTTAATTTGGTAAGAAGAATCCTGATAGAGACTCTTGAATAAATCGGGAAATATTATTAGTTTTGTCTAACTCTTTTGAAGGTAATAAATACGGTTTTCCTGGTTCACCCTCTTTTAAGGCTTCTATTATAAGATGTACGATATATCGACCACAAGCATTCGTACTTTCGTCGACAATGACATAGAATTTGTTTTCGCCTAGTAAAAGTTTAATTTCCTGTATTACACTCTCATATACTGCATTCATATTCTTGTTTCTTATGTGGACTCGTCTGGGATATTGTAGTTACAATATTTTTGTAAAAATTCTCTTAGCTGTGAATCTTGTACTTTTTTTAAAGGAATATTTGCTGGGACAAAAGCTCTGCACAAACTCTTTCTTTCCAATTTTTGTTTTATCACCATCATGAGATTTTAACAGACTGTTGAACTAGCCCCGATTTCATTTTTTGAAACTTGGCTTAGTGACAGTTACATTGCTGTTTTCACGTGTTGATCCACCTTGAACTTTTTTTCACAGAGTCATATTTTGCAACTCAAAAAGCAAAAAATAAAACAGAATCTACTTAAAGTTAATTCTACCAATACAGTGCATGATTATCGCGTAATCTTATTCTGATTGGTTTAAATCAACATATGGGCTAATCGGCCGCGGGCGGTATTTTTAATTAATACAAAAAAGGCCGCCTTCCAGAGGCATGATCTTCTAACTTGTAGCAAAGCCGCCGAAAACAAACGTACCTCAAAAATATAAGTATATGATGAACTAGTTAACACATTCCACGACGTGCCTTGACTAAGTTTAACCCAAAGGTCTTTCCCCTTTCATTTTTCTTAGAATTTGTTAAAGTGGCGTGGGTTAAGTAATTTAAGTCGAAAATGAACATCCTAGATTAAAGTTTGAAAATAAAACTTTAATTTTTTTTAGGTAAAGCGGCTTGATTTTATGAAAAGACGTAGTATCAAAATTTTATAATGCGTATAATCTTCTTTTAAGTCCTGGAAACAAAATGTTCTAAGTGGAATTATTTAATGTTTTTAAATAGTATTGATAATCCTGAAAAAAGATGAAAAAATAAGTTTTTCGGCAGTTTTTGGTGCCTATCTCTTAAATGGTAGGTCCAAATACGATGGTTCATGAATTTATTTTAAAGATAATGCAATTATCTACAAATCAAAAAAAAATTTGCCTCCCTATCTGTTCAAAAGATAGGTATAGGTAACAGAAAGTTGTAAAATTCGAACAAAAAAATGACGGAATTAGAATGTTGTAATATACATATATCAATAATATTATAAGTTATGGCTAAATCTGTGCATCATTTTTAAAATGATGACTCAATTTCAAGGCAAATGAAAAAAAAATTGTCTTTAATCTGGAATGAAACCACAGATAGGATCGATGGAAATGTATATACGCCGAGTCGACGCGACGGTGTTGACAGTACCAACCGCGTAGAGCGCTATGACGAAATGCATTGAGTAGAGTTTTACTCACTTAGTGAAAATATATAATTGATTCCTTTGAATTTAGTTTCCTTTAAATGAATTATTTTCAATGTATCATTTTGTCCTTTTATATAGAACGATACATTGAAAATATTTAATTTAAGGGAAATTAAAATAAAAGGAATTAGTTTTAAATTTTTACTAATACAGCTATTAAATGCGTTCCGCCAGCGCTGTACGCAGTTGGCACTCTCAACACCGTTGCGTCGGCGCGCGGATATACAGTTTCCGATGATCCTATCTTTGAGTTTGCTCCAGATAAAAGTTGTTTTTTTTTTATTTTGGTTGATATTGAGTCAGCTTTTTGAAAATGATGAACAGTTTAAACCATAACTTATAATTATTGAGATATATGATATATTACAACATTCTGATTCCATAATTTTTTTTGTTCCAATTTTTCTAACTTTTATTACCTATACCTTTTGAACAGATATACGTATAGACAGAGAGGCAATTTTTTTGATTTGTAGGTAATTACATTATCTTTAAAATGAATTTATAAATCATCGTATTTGAATGTACCATTTAAGAGATAGGTACCAAGAACTGCCGAAAAACTTATTTTCCATTTATTTTCAGTTTTTTTTAGGCATCTTATATATGTACTAAAGAAAACTATTGCATTAAAGTTTTGGAAACACTTAGGAACAATTTTAGATTTCTAATAAATAATTTAGGATCCGAGGTACCTACCATTGGCAGGTATAGTACCAGAGTCGCCTACTAACGAGTTATAGCTAACAAACCTGAACAAAAATAGCGTCTAAGTAGGACTTAGATATACCCTGTTAGCAATTTTATTTTATTTATAATTTGGAAAAGGTTATAATTTCGAAATTATCTAAGGGTTATGCAAGTTCAGAAATTTGATACTAAAATCCTCCAAAACAAAAAATTCCCTTAACTGTAGACTATATGTTGAAGAAAATATTATCAAAATCGTCAACAAAATTGTTAATATTGGTATAAGGTGGTCTGTAAAACACAAGTACAATATTTTGGTTTTTTATTTTTATCTTTATTAAGCCAAATACTTCAATGCTTTATTAGCAGTAAAATCATAAAGTATTACTTCAGCAATTGGATCATTTCTAATATACGTAAGATACAACACCCTCTCCCCTCCCAAGCATATCCTGTCTTGATGTACATCAAAATTACATTGTAATAATGTTTGCATAAATAAATGGGTACACAAGTTTTTTTATACCATGAAAAGACAAAATCTATTTACACATAATAAGGCTTTACTATATGCCAATACAAAGAAATGGTTATCTAGAATTGTCATCACCAAATTATTACCGGTAAAAAAGTGTAACCATGTAAAAATAATGTTTGTATTCTGAAAAAGGAGAGATACGGTATTCATAATTTAAAGCACCAAAAGGAAATACGTAAGTCAAAATTAATCTGCATGCAACAAGTACCATTTCTAGTTGTCTTCACAGTTTCTTTACTGCGTCCCATCACATGAATTTCTTCAAGGATAGTAGCAGCATTCAAAGATGTTACGAAATCTATTTTACATTTACTATTTTATCAAATTCGGGACTGTTTAACGTCGCCATCATCATAAATCATATGCATATTTTTACTTTAATTCATTATTTAATATGTTGTGTAAGTTACATTTTTTAAATAGGAATCAGATTTTCCTTAGGGATTATCACGACCCCCCCCCCCACATACACACACCTCCTCCAGAACGTCTGTTATAGATTCCATTGATGCCGCTGTTGTTGCTTTTAATGAGATAAAAAAATTAGAGCTGTTGGTTATAACTGGATCCACTTTTATCTTGCTTATTTGAAAGTAGAGTGAAGTTTTTTTTAAACTTCAAAGAATGAGAATTTATATAGACGTTTTCATAACACGACCAAGAATTTTTTTTAATGAAACATCATGTAGGCACGTATATTATTTGATATTTGAAATTGCCGCAGTCCTGCCTAAAACAGTTATACAGTTTGCCTGTATTTTGTTAAGTCGTCTCTGAAATGTACAGTTTAAAAGTAACACAATCAATTATTTTTTAGAATTGTACAAAATAAGACATGGAATGTGTGAACTGACGAAACAGCGCTTCTATGAACTAACCAATAATGTTAGAATAATGGAAACTCTAGAGTTCTTGCACTGCCGTTAGTTTTATTAGTCCATAGTTTTCCCATGCAATAAAACTTGATATTTCCCTGGTAACACGTTTTGCTAACCATGTCGGTATCATTAGATGATTGAAACTAAATACGATCTTAAGACTGAGCTTATTTATGCCTTTTTGACCTAAGCGTTATTTATCACACTAAATAACAATAACCACAATTAATTATAAACTTCTTTGATTCCTCGCAAATAACAAAACTTGTTATTGTTAATAAAGAATCGTGCCCGGAATAACATACACATTAATGAACAACACTAAATAATGATTTCAAAACCTTTCTATTAGAAAATGAGTGGGCTTTATAATCCTTTGTTACAGCAAAAAGTTTAATAATCAGTTAAAAGTGAAGTAAATATTAGCCTGTTATAATTATGTCTGGCACTTGAAATTGTAAAGAGTTAGAGAAACAATACAATGTCAGCTTTAAGCCGGGTTATAAATTTTGAAAGTTTCTTGGGCATAATACCGCCCTATGATTTTAAAAAGAAAACTATTACAAATCAAAGATGGTATAAAATTAAAGTTCAGATTTTGGTTATAACATTATTGTGTCTAAATTCAATAGTAATCCATAAAGATTATACAATCCATCTGGCTAAACCAAAGTTGGGTTTTTTGATGTTAATGCATATAATGTCAGTTATAATATGTCATATTATCGTCTTATGTGCCATTTTAGGCTCATACCAGAAAAAACAGAAATGGAAAAATCTTTTGAATGATCTTCTGCTACTGGAAAAAGATGAAAGTTTGCTAATACCCGTAATAACTAGAAGAAATTTTATCCACTCTCCAGATTTTTATGTTTTTGGATTTAATTTGCTCCTGTTTTTGTTATTCTGGGCAGTATATACACCCGTTTTTATGCAGGCACACAGTCTGTTAAAAATATTAATACTTGTTGAAGTAGATATCTTGTTATATACATATGTAGCAAATATAGTTTTTGTTAGCATAACATTCTTACATCGCATTAAAAGAAAATACAATGACTTAAGTACAATGATTAAAAATATTAAACTTCAAGAGGAAAACGAATTAATGATAATACTAAATCAAGCTGACTGTATATTTTTTAGATTATCCAATATTATAACCAATTTTAAAAGCATTTTCCAGCCACTCTTCTGTGTAATTATCATTTACACATTTATAACCGCACTGATGTATTGTTTTATAATTTATTACTTCTATTTGGAACAGTCATTTTTTACCGATTATGTCATTATTATAGTATTGTGTATGGTATGTATATTTTAATTGAAATATTTCTTGTAGCTTTCCTGAAATACTTTTAAATGGGGTATTCTTATTTTAAAAACTAAAAGTTGGATGGTTTTAATTTTAATTATTTTTAATAGATAATAAATTGTTCCACAAGAGTTAGGGATATTTATACTTCTTGAATAGATAACTAGGTAAGTTGGATTGTTAATATATTAAGAGAAAATATTTTTAATAACATACAGAAATAGGACTTTTTTTCTTAACAAATTGATTTTAACAAAATTATAAAAGTTTTAAAAAATAAGGTGCAAAAATCTCGTCGCTCGACGATAATAATGAAACTTAAGTAAACAAATTAATAGGTGGTAAAGCCTTCATGTGCGAGGCAATAACGGCTTGGTAAAGTCTTGGCATGCTCTCTATGACGTTGTTTAACAGTTTCTGATGGAATGCATTCCAGAGCCGAGGTAAAAGGGTTCTTAACTGTTCAAAAGTTTGAACGGCCGGTCTATGGTCATCCAGCCATCGTTGAAGTATATTCCAAGCATTCTCGATCCAGTTTAGGTCTGACGATAATGGAGGTAGTGGTAATTCGAGAATGCCGTTATTTTCTAGGGCATTTAAAACTTCTGCGCTTCTGCGGGGTCTTGCAATATCGTCCAGAAAGTGGAAATTTGGACCAATAGCAACATGAACATTTGGTAGTACCCGATCGATAACATGACGGCTATATTCGTCACCATTCATGTATTCCTTGCATGTGTGCAAGTCACTACGGCCATTATGGCATATGCCTCCCAAAACCATAATTGAGCCCCCTCTATAGGGATAAACTCGTTGGACGGAGCGTCGATTTCGGGGTATTCTGGGAAGTGTCCAAACTCTTATATACTCTTCAACTATTTGAGAATCAAGCATACCGGAACCCATCAGTAAGAAGGACAGATCTCCATTCTTTCTTCCAGTGATAATAATCCCTTGCTCACTGTTATCCTTGCTGCATATGAACCCGGGTAAGTGGAACCTGTTTGCCTGGCTGCTGGTGCAGGCACCGTGACCTCAAATTTACCCCGTTTAATCTTCTTCTTATCATTTTAATCAAAACTTGGATACCCGTGGCATTTAAAAACCGAAACTCCGGCAATTTGACAACGGCTCTCTTCTGGCATTTAACGTTACGAACCGGTCTTGTACTGGAGTCGTTTTTCGTGGACCACCAATTCTAGGTCTTTTTGACACTAAACCATTCTAATTAAATCAAGCGTAACATCTACTAATGACACTTTGCGACACATTAAACACATGAGCGATATTTTGTTGTCGGTGACCACTCTGCAACATGCCCATCGCCCGATTGGCTTCTTCGAATGTTAACTTATATCTAGTCATTATTTTTACGATAACAAATTTCGATTAACGCCGAATAAACACTTATTTATAACTGCGTTACTTGCTTTATTCCGAAAATAAGAGATAAGGCTCGGTCAGGCAAAAAATGCTTGATAAGAAAACACGGATATATCAGCATATTAATAAAGGAATGTTTTTTTTTTTTGAATAGTGAATACAAATATATAAATAAATTGGAACTTTTTGGATTCATCGCAATATCCCTAAATCGTGTGGAACAGTTTATAAACGCAATATAAATATTTTAATTTTTTATTACATTCTTTATATCACAGATCGCATCAGTAAAAAAATTAACTTTACTCTTATCGAGGAAAAACAAGTAAAATAATTTATGGGTTTCCTTAATTTTAATAAAAATTAGAGGGCTCAATGAAGAATACAGTGAATTTGATTGTTAGATGAAAAAATTCGGACATAATAATTTTTTGACATACCTGAGCTTAAACGCAACACCTTTAAGTTTCACATAGTTTCATGAAAAGAAAGTTTCACGTCAAATTCGATATACTTATCAAATAATAAATACCAATGAGACAAAGCTCGGTTTATTTTTGAAGTCAGTTGACTTAGAATCATCAGGCACTATAACTTTTGGAAAATAGTTGATAAACTAAAACATTACTTATTTTTAGGCTTTTACCTCTTCCTTTATCATCGTTTGTGATCTTACAAAAAAAGAAATCGATAATGTTGCCACCACATGTCTTAAAGCTCAACTGCATTTTTTGCCAAAATCAGAAGTAGCTGAAGCACTCAGAAGTCTTGCATTTAAAATGACATGCATGAAAAACGAATTTTCCGCATTAGGATTGTTTGAAATTAAACGTTCTGTGATTATGTCAATGTTTGCTGTAATAACGACCTATTTTTTAACATTCATTCAAAATGAAATCTAATATTTGACTGAAAAACAATTATTGCACTACTAGTATATGGTTTAACACAAATATTAGATTAAGAAATTGTCTACAGCACCTTTTTGTTAGTATTAACAAAAAAAGTAATACACAGAGAAAATGGACTACTTTTAATTACCCAAATCATTCGTCAAATAAAATAATTTAACTCCAACTAGGAAGTTCTATATTTTTTTTAATATGCTCTCAATCAAAGTATAATAAAACAGTAAATGCAGTTTTTAAATATCTTTAGGAATAACTAAGTTGTTCATCTGCGCAAAAGTGAGATAAGGTGTGTTTTTTTTAACTTTGTAAAACAGAGTACCGCAATAGAAATGCCTTTTTTGATGCTTGGGTAACAGCACCAAAGGAGCAAAAGGAAATAACAGTTTTACAAGAAATGATGAGACTATTTAATATTGCAGACTAGTGTTGTAAATATCCGTATTCATTAGATATCCGAATCATACGGAATCGGAATCAGCTAATATCCGTATCCATTATCCGAATACGAATCCATTTCTTGACCCGCGCGAAAGCGGTTACAGATCGTGTATACGTATGCATGCAACAGACTGAAACATTTTCTATCCGGATACACGGCTAGGTAGGTCGATGCGGTATCGGTATCATACCATTCGAAGTCGAAGTTTAGGGATAAGAAGGCACCGCGTCGCGCCGTTCTCGTTTGAATTCGGTTCGGGTGAGGCGGGACTAGTTTAACCAATGGGTCTCATCTCATATGATACCCGTTACCCCGATAACTATGCCATCTTTTTTTAGGAAATGTCATTAGAAAGAGAAAGCACAATATCAAATATGCCAAATCGCAGATCGTGTTGTTCGCTTACACTCGATTCCTATTCCGTTTTCTCTTTGCACTTTGCATTAGTAACCACCCGATGCGAATTTATTTTGATTCCGAATCCGTACTCAAGTTCTCGGCCGGTTCCGGATAATCCGGATTCTTTTAATATTCGGATCCAACGGATTTTTGGATACGTATCCTTACATCACTATTGCAGACCCTTCTAAGGCTACGGAACTTTTACAGTCGAATTGTTCACGTGACTGCGGAAAAGAGCATGCCCTTAGCAGTGATTAAGTTTTTCACTGGACAGTGTCATCCCAATTATATTTTGGCCAATTCGGTTTGTAATTTGGAATCTTTATCACTATGGTTATTTTTTGCTTATACTAGCTAATTAAGTACATTTATGTATCTAATATAATGGGTGTGGGATGATATGTTGCTAGGTGTATGTTTGTGTGTAGGATATGACATTTATGTCATCTTAATTGTATATAGCATATTTGAAAAACACAATTTTTTATGTTAATTTTAATACTACGGTCTTTTTTTTGTCCATATAAGCATAAAACCAAACTTTATGCAAATTTACATTTAAAATGTTATGGTTTGAAAATGGACCGTTTTTCTATAATATTTCAGACCGAAATTTCTGTTCGTGTTAATATTTTTATTACTAATGTTATTATTTTTTTGCATTTTTCCTATACTTACAAAAGAAATATTTTTGTAACACTACGTAAAGTTTTTAAGTATTAATTTTTGTTTACTCCGTACACTAGTGATGTAAGGATACGTATCCAAAAATCCGTTGGATCCGAATATTAAAAGAATCCGGATTATCCGGAACCGGCCGAGAACTTGAATACGGATTCGGAATCAAAATAAATTCGCATCGGGTCGTTACTAATGCAAAGTGCAAAGAGAAAACGGAATCGGAATCGAGTGTAAGCGAACAACACGATCTGCGATTTGGCATATTTGATATTGTGCTTTCTCTTTCTAATGACATTTCCTAAAAAAAGATGGCATAGTTATCGGGGTAACGGGTATCATATGAGATGAGACCCATTGGTTAAACTAGTCCCGCCTCACCCGAACCGAATTCAAACGAGAACGGCGCGACGCGGTGCCTTCGTATCCCTAAACTTCGACTTCGAATGGTATGATACCGATACCGCATCGACCTACCTACTAAAAAATAGCCGTGTATCCGGATAGAAAATGTTTCAGTCTGTTGCATGCATACGTATACATGATCTGTAACCGCTTTCGCGCGGGTCAAGAAATGGATTCGTATTCGGATAATGGATACGGATATTAGCTGATTCCGATTCCGTATGATTCGGATATCTAATGAATACGGATATTTACAACACTACCGTACACCTTTCCATATCTCATTGATACCGTATAAAATAAACTCAACAAATGAATCCAAATGGGAGTTTTACATTTTTGTCCAATTTCCCTATTAATGATTTCACTGTGCAGTGTCGCCATTAGGTTTGCATAATAATGCTAATATACAGGGTGTTAGGTAACAAATGGGTTTTAGCAGTGGCTTTCATGGCTCAATTTATGTCGATTTGACCTAACTTATCTTAGGACAAAAGTTAATAATAAGAGAGATACAGGGTGTTAAAGTTAAAATTTTATTTTGTATTTTAATTAATGTGTTTTGATACTAAGTAAATTCACGAAATTTGAAAGGCAGGAATTTGTTGGGATGGAAAAAGCAACTCCGTTCTCAACTGTGGGTATTCGTTACAAAAAACCCTGTAAGTATTTCTGATCCTGTTGCCAAGAGCCGAACAATCCAGATAGTTGTGTGCAACATAATTGTTACTGGCTCTTACGGAAAACTACCGTAGTCTAAAACAATATTTTAAAAGTTCATGAATATGTATCTCAGGTAAGTGCCAAGCCCGCATGAGCAAACCATTCTGCTCTAAACAATAAGACGAACAACCGTTTTATGATCTCGCTTTTACTATAATACCAGTGATTGTGTAATAACAATATTAATTTTATTTTGGACATTAATTTTACTCGCCTGTAAATATGCCGTATATGCCCTCTGTTTTAATCTATGCGAAACAGCTTCGTTTTTATTTTATTGCCTACAGTCCAGCAAGTGTCGTTAAAGTAGTTCGGTAAATCCAAAAGCCCGGAAGTGAATCAGCTGCAACTCGGTCTTACTGCTCAGCTTTGGACAGGTTTATTTTAAACTAGCTGGTACCCGCGGGCTTCGCCAGCGTGTTTTAATCATGAAATTCCTCTGACGCAGGGCATACCGGCTAGTAATAAAAGTAATTCAAATAAAGATATTTCAACAAATTTGATAATAAAATTTTTTAAGTGTTTTATATTTTAATCCCCGTAAGAGTTTTTACAGCTTATTATTAGAAAAGACGCCATCTTAATTATAAATTACTCGCAAAATTTCAAAAACGCCGTCACTATAACCTATAACCAATAAGAACCGGTTAATTCTGCAGGAATCTGGTCCTCTCATGTTCCTCATGCGGCGCAAAACGATTAGTGTTAATTGCATTATTTACAAAAATATATTATAAAACGAGAGCTTTTTCTCATTTTTAATGTAATAAAAAGGTATGTATGTATTTTTACATCGATATTCACGTGGCACAGTCAATGCCTTCGATACTGCTTCTATAATTTGGCAACTGGACACACAAAATGGACAAGTAATATTGCATTAGTAAATAGGAATAAAAAACTAAGAGTGTGCATATATCCATTAGAATTGAATAAAGCCTTAAAAGATAGTAAATTCCAAATGATAAAAATTTAAGAGATTTTACCAGAACTTCAAGATGCAAAAGTATTCCCTACCTTTGACCCCAAAAATGGATTTTGGCAGTTAGTATTAGAGGAAAATAGCAGTAAAATGACAACTATTTAGACTCCATTCGGTAGATACAGATGGCTTATGATACCATTTGGAATAAAACCAGCTATGGAAATAGACCAGAAAAGACAACATGAAGTACTTCAAGGACTCAAAGGAGTAGAAGTTATAGTCGACGATATTATATTATTTGGAAAAGGGAAAACAAAAGAAGAAGCGTTAACGGACCACAATAGAAATTTAGAAGCATCGCTAGAAAAACTTAGAAGTCTAAACATGAAACTGAATAAAGACAAAAATAGACTATGTAAAAGTAAAGAGAAAGCGGGGTAAAATCAGATCGATCCAAAGTTGAAGCGATAAAGAAGTTTGCAGCACCCACTAATCTTGACGAATTAAAACGTTTGCTAGGAATGTTATCATATTTAAGCAAATTTCTGCCAAAATTTTCGAAGAAAGTTCAAAGCTTAAGAAAATTATCAAATAGTGAAAAGTTCGAACGGAACAAAATCCACGAAGGAGAATTAGAAAATTTGAAGCAAGATATAAGCAAGGAAAATGGTCTTAAATATTTTGACTCATCAAAACTAGTCACTATACAAACAGATGAATCTTCCTTTGCCATAGCATGTACGTTAATGCAAGACAGACTACCAGTACCAAGAGTACTAACGAAAACAGAAATAAATTACGCTCAGATAGAAAAAGAAACACTAGCACCAAACAATATTTAAAAAACCATTATGTAGTGCTCCTAGAAGAATACAGAAAAATAAATGTGAATGACTCTACAAAGATATAATATTAAACTAAAATATAAAGAGGAAAAGAAATGTATATTGCAGATACATTATCAAGATTAACCGAAGAAGGCATATCTTATGAAATATATTCGTTTGAAAATATTAAAGAAATATCACATATTAATCCGTTAGAATATTTAAAAATTTATTATAAGACTATTATAGAACTACAAAATGAAACTAAAAGGGATTATGAGATGCAAGATCTCAAGGAAGTTATTGTCAAAGGGTGCCCAGCAAATAAACAGATTGTGAAACAAAATTTACATAAATACTGTATATATATTTGAAGGCCTAATACTAAAACAAAATAGAATTTTGGTACCAATTGAACTAAGAAAAAATATTTTAAGAAAACTACATTCAAGTCATCAAGGTATAGAAGCCACAATTAAACCATCACCAGAGTCTTTTGGCCAAATATTTCAAATAATATTAAAGAAACAATATCAAACTGTTATACATGTATGAAATATTCAAATAATCAACAAAATCCTGAAATAATATCACAAACTGTACCTAGACGCCCATTTGAAGTGATAAATATGGATATCATGGAAATAGATAAAAGAAATAAGAGGACAAAATATTTAATAATTGTTGATCAATATTTAGATTTTCTTGAAATAGAATTAAAGACTCAGCTGCAAAATCAGTACCTAATTGATATATGCAGAAAGAATTTTGCTCGACATGGTATATCAAAAACATGTGTGACTGACAATGGAATAAATTTTCAAAATAAAGAATTTACGAAATTTGCTAAAGAATGGAAGTTTATACACAAAACTTCAAGTCCTCGCCATCAACAAGGAAATGGTAAAGCCGAGGCTGCTGTAAAGATTGCAAGGCAGTTATTAAGAAAATCTGAAAAAGATGGAACAGATTTTTATTGGAAACTTCTGGTTTGGAAAAACATACCAAATAAAATGGAATCAAGCCCTACACAGAGACTATTTTCAAGAAGAACACATTTACCTATAATACCATATTTATATAAACCAAATGTAATTAAAAATGTCCCTGAGAAAACATCAGACATTTCAAAAGAATATTATGATAGAAAAAGCACACAAATTC
The DNA here is from genome assembly GCA_963971165.1 of Philopedon plagiatum. NCBI lineage: Eukaryota > Metazoa > Arthropoda > Insecta > Coleoptera > Curculionidae > Philopedon > Philopedon plagiatum. Next base: position 11,624,638 of record OZ020195.1, read on the forward strand.
CAGAATTAAAAAAAGGCGTTTTTATTTATTTTAAGAAAAATGCAACATCTGATAAATTGATACCCGGAACAACAGTAAAAAATATGATACTAGAATATATATTGTAAGAAATAAAAGTAACGGCATGGAGTACAGCAGAAGTCGAGTGCAGATCAAACTGTATAACACTCAAATAGCAAGTCCAGGGAATAAAAATATTGAAACCCGAAAGAAAACCAATACATTTGACTACATATGTATTGATAGAGATACAGATATAGAAAGAAACAAGTTTGATAAGGATAATGAACCAAGAGACATACACGAAGATCAAATGACTGAAAAAGTTAACAACAAATCAAAACATGAAGTAGAATCAGGAGATAAAGTGGAAGAGCGAGGACAGGATCAATTTGCAAACAAAACAAATGAACCACAACCATCTACAAGGAGGTGTCAAAGAAAAATAAGACTGCCAGACAATTCAAAGACTTCGTTTTATGAAAAGGAGAAGATATTATATTACTCTCTTTTAAAACATTTATTCAATATAAGTATATGTTACATTTCATTTTGCCCTACTTATATAACTAAATTTATATAAAACACAAGATTTCGCAAACTTGTTGCTAAAAGCATCCCTATTTGCGAAGGGGACCAGCAAGCTGGGAGTCGATGTTTGACTCTAGAGGAGGTCAGAATGAACGTTGGACGACTTTTTCGGCCTTCGTCCGGAGAATCCATGCGAGGCGCAATTTGTTTTTACCTAAGTTTGAGGTTAGTTAGTCATGTCAGTTTTTGTTTGTTTAGTAATTGTTTGTAGTTTGTTTCTGATGGAAAACGTGTAAAAAACCATCTTGATTTTAATAGGAACAAGGTTTACTGATACAATTTTACCAGAATACACTTTGTTGATACGCATATTTACAGAAAGGAAAGAATAGTTAGCTTATGTGTTGCCGCTCCTATAAGTGTGTTATATGTTATATTACTAATTTTATGTTACATTGTATAATATTACTACCAGCTGTAATTGAACGAATTGTCATTGTCATCACGAAATAACAAGGATTGTCAATAAAAAAGAACGAAAATCTTTAATGAATTAATAGTTTGCTTACTACAAATATACTATATTAAAACAAAGCAACAATGTTCTTTCAGTGTGTACAAACTGTTTTTGTTCCGTGTTTACGATTTGTTTTAATACCAGATGATTTCGTCTGGAGACCTAGCGAGAAAATATCCTCGTAGTAACTTGTGTTTTAATATAATCTAGAATTTTAAAAATAAAATGGATTTTGGGTAATTATTTAGATTAGTGCAAGCAGCGAATTTTTTCATGAAATTTTGCACAGACCCTAATTTTGGGTCGTAGAACACGAATCCGAAGTCAATTTTTGGCGGTCTCGAAAAAAATTTTTTTTTTGCTCCCCCAACCTGAGCAAAAAGGTGGTCAGGTTTGCTCAGTTTTGATTGATATAGATATATATGTATCTATATCAATCAAAACTGAGCAAACCTGACCACCTTTTTGCTCACCCAACTTTAAAGAAATTCATTGAAAAAGCTAACCTAAAAGTTTAAAAAAAAATTTTTCGAGACCGTCAAGAACTGACTTCGGATTCGTGTTCTACGACCCAAAATTAGGGTCTGAGCAAAATTTCATGAAAAAATTCGCTGCTTCCACTAATCTAAATAATTACCGGATTTTGAAGGTATTAAGTGGAATAATGATAGGAATAATCATATAAGTTGCTTGCATTGAAATTTTAAATATGTACATTAGCGAATGGTAGGAATTCCCTGTAGTCAAAAATCTTAACGTAACAAGCAATTCTAAAGGCGATATTGCTGACCTTTCGCATAATGGAGTCAGTTGCGTTAACTAGAAATTTTATATCTGAATACGCGAAGCAAATTTTTGAGATTGTGCCCGTCAGTTAATAAAACGTCGTAGTTTCGTACATTCATAAGCTGTATGCCTCCAAACTTATTACGAGATTTTAGCCTTGGCCGAACCCACACTTTACATATTTCCTTTTTTTTATTACTCAAAACAACAAACGCGGAAGCTGCGAGAAGCAAGTCTTTATCAACCATTATCTGCTTTTCTTCTCGTTGATACATTCAGTGTGGACAGATTGTTTCTACTAACAAAATATTGCCTTGTAATAAAAACAAAACCTAAAGTTTCCTCAGATCTGTCGCTTCAGTGTAGACGAAATGTTCCAATGTGTTTCTGATTTTTGGAACAATGACCAACAAAAAGTTCTTACTTACTTACCTTAATATTACGCAAACCTTGTACAAGACAATATCATTTTTTAATGCCAATCATAGTTTACAAGAAAAAAACTTTCAGAGAAATGAAATTTTTGATCCACTTTTGAAAAGTCCATCATTATAAAAAACGAAATTATCGAAAACTTATAGAGAGGTGGCTAAAGGTAAACTATGTAACACCTATCGTGTTTTCATGGTCGAACAAAGCTTAATCTTTTGGCAACCAACTTGTCAATCTGACAGTAAATAAGAGAGATTGTTTTACTAAATAACATTTAGTGAAAATCACTCAGTTTAAAGTTGTCCGAAATGAGTGAGTTACTTAAACGTGAGTGCCATTTAGAACCTGATCATAGGGCTGTAGATACCGTTATCGAAACAGGCATATTTATACGTTTTAGAAGAAACATTAAACGGTATGTTTTTAAAAATTAAGAAATTGCAATAAATCATTTTTATGCCAAGTAACAAATTATTTATCAACGCATAGCAACGAAATTGCAAAATTCTGGCCTTAGGAGGAATTCAAAGTGTGTCAGCTTTTTCTTAAAAATATTTTATATACAGGGTGTACCACGATAAATAGTATGCAAGCGACAGAGGTGCAAAAATGCTTTGCTTGTCAAGTTCTGTTCACTGTAAAAAAGCATAAGCTTACACTTTTTTTATGTATTAGCCATATACAGAATGTGCGATCGATATATGCAATAGATACTCAAAATCGTTAAACCGATTTTAATTTTTTTTGCAAAAAAAGAGGCTAGTTTTTCATAAGATCAGTGTTCAGTAATATCCCATAAAGGATATAAAAAAAACGGGGGTAAAAGCTAGTACTATATTAAAAACATTGTCAACTAGAGTCAAAAAACTTTGCTAAGCAATGTGTATAATATACACGTACTAGGGTTGCGTTGCTTGAATTCAGAATTACTCCAAATACCATGAGTGTACAGGAATTTCCAAATAAAAGTGAACAGGCCTTATAACTTTTTTATTTTTAAAAATGAGAAATAATGTTCAATTCGAAAGTTTTGGGGATTTTTATGGGTCATTCACACATCTTAACAGCAAAACAATTAAGCATCAAATAAAAAAAAATAGTACTTATAAAACATCGATTTTCTTGCTTAATTTAAATTGGATGGTATAATTTTTATCATATTTTTGAATTTTAGGAGAAGTTCTAGACATATTTTGTATAACACCCTATGCAGTTTTTCAATCGTTTTTGAAATATTTCAAATTAAAAATTATTATTTATTAGTTATTAATACTTGAAAGCAATAACCAGTGATCATAAACAATAACAAATTAATTATAACATAAACAGATAAATGTTAACATTGGCGAATAAATATCAAAAGAAATTTTCAACATGTCCGCCATTTAATTCTTTGCACTTTTCATAAATTCTTCTCTGCCTCTGAAGTGTGTTTATAATACTTTCAGCATCATTTTCGTTCAGATTTTTTACTTCATTTCTCACCTCCCTTTGAATTTCGTCAATATTTTTATTGTGATTGCTATATAGGACATCTTTCAAATGACCCCAAAGAAATGTATCTAAAGGTGTGAGGTCTGGGCTATTTGCAGGCCAATGTAACGTTCCATGTCTACCGATCCATTCGTTATCCTGATGGTTTAAAATTTTCAAGCCACAATTATTTTATGGGGAGGCGCTCCGTCCTGTTGCCATTCAATACGTCGCCGTTCTTCATGTGCCAATTCGTCGAGAATATCTTCGATTTTATTTTCTAAAGAAATAAGATAGCGCTGGCCAGTTAATGCTCCTCGAAAAAACAATGGTCCTAGAATTTTATTTTGTAATATCCCACACCAAACGTTGATTGAATTATGCCCCTGAAAAGCAATATTTTCGACGGTAAAGGGATTTTTATCCGACCAAACATAACATTTCTTCTATTAAACATTCCCGCTGTTGAGAAAGTTGCTTCGTCTGTTCAAACGATAGTATGAAGTAAGTTAGGATCTTGCCGCATTCTTTCGTTAATCTTTGTGACAAAAGTGTATCTCGTTTCTTTTTGATCGGCATTCATATGGTCTATACTTAAAATATTTTAACGTTCTTTGAACTGTTCCATAAGTCAACATTTTATTACTTCTTCCATATCTGAGATACCACACACAATCGGGAAGTGACTTTTGATATTCTCTTAAAAATGACATAAAATGGCTAAGTCCCTTTCTTCATTTGTTTCTTTTTCCATTGCCCAGAATTCATCTTTCTTCTAGTCTCTATTTCTTTTTATTATGGTGTATAATGATGGAGTTCTTTGCCCCTCTTTAATACTTTCTTCAAATTGTCTTTGAGCCGCTCTAACAGTGTTGTTATTTTTTAAATATGCCCATTCTGCCGCTGTACCTTTTACACAAGGCAAAGCAAGGCCCGATTTATATTGTTCCGGCATGCCGGCTTCATCAAAAATCTTTTTAATCCTATTTAAAAAAGCTTTGGGGTGTATTTTTCTATGTATCTCCGTGGGTTCAATGAAACAAAAACGTAGGAATACAAATATATAATCTCTTCTTTATATCCAGTTTTTCTGACAATTCGCTATCATTTTTTTAACAATCCCCATTTCCATGGCAGCCGGCCGACCACATTAGCCTTATCGAGATGACTCACCAATTAACAACTATCAAAATATAGGGAACCATTACACCCTAATTAAATTTTCACACTAAACTTGTACTAGATGGTGAATGCGCTGGCCCACAGCGCTTTGATTGCCAACTATGTTAGTCGCGAGTCGTGAATATTTGCGTTGTATACCAGAGGTGCCGTATCTGAGTGGAGATCTCTTCGCTTTTCGTCTCAGTTAAGCTATGTGATGCCGCTGGCATTCTAGATTTCTTTATGATAGAGAAATTTTGGGCATAATAGAAATGATTTAATAAAAATGGTTCCTAGGTTAGATTTTTATCAAAAATAAGTTCATCTACCCAAGTGAGATTTGCACAGTGATGAGAAAGAACTTCAAACAAATTAACACTAAACCGCACTTTTTGCAGCAAGTTAATCATAAAGATAATATATGATTTTTTATTTTGAAGACAATCTATGTTTTTTATTATTAAAAATTTTCAGACTGCCACTGGTGCATATTTATTAACGAATCGTTGTCTGTTTATAAACAACGTTGAGTCCTTGCCCCACCTCCCCGGATTTTTGTTGATAGTATGGGACAAACAATTCCTATGATTTGGGTATTTGCGTTACGTAAAGTTATATAAATTGGAATACGTCACTTTGTGAGATAAAAGTTCATGGAAAAATTAAATTGTAGGCGACAAATATTTCAAATTTAAATAAAAATTAGATGGATCAGTTGGTGAGAAAGGGGACGATATTTCCGTCGAATTTTGACGGGTTTGAACTCGTTTTTGTTTAAAACTTGTCTCGTGACAAGTTTATGTGTTAAATAAGGTTGACTCAATGTCTTGTGTTAGAGCTTACGTTTGCTCTTCACTGTATTATGATTAACAATAGAATTTTGTTACAGATACTTTATGATTAGTAGAATGCATCCAAGCACAAGGGAATACATCAGGTCAAAACGCCGTTTTCGAAGTGAACAAAATCGTCATTTGCTCAGGCACTACATAATGATTCACCCCTTCAGTCGTTTCAGTTTACATTGGACATTTTTTATGACCTTCGCTTTTTGGAAGTTTTTTCTTGTTATTCCTTTTCATATGGGACTCCCTATGAGTGAGCATGGAGATACTAGGTGGATAATTAACTTATGTCAGCGTAAGAATCTATTGCTGTTTTTTTTACTATTTTAAGATTATAAAGATAAAACCTTGATGAGAGTCGTACAGTCAGGATCAGAAGAAATGTATCTTTAATTAGAAATCCCTTTAGAAAAGAAAGTCTTATTATGTCCCCATATGCCGAACTCAATCGAACACAAAAGGACTCAGTTTCATATATTCCGACCTGCGTGAAACATACACACATAAAATTGCGCCTTTCAATAATAAGATTTATAATTGAACCAGACGATACCACGTGAACGATCTTGCCACTCTCTCTTCAAATTTTGGAAATACATTACAGTAGAACCTCGATAATCCGAACCCCGGTAATCCGAGCGTCCGCTACTCCGAACGCCCACGATTTCCCTTTCCTAATCTTATTTCGGACGTTAAACCCTCTTTGTATATATATTTGTATATATAGGAGTATATATATATATATATATATATATATATATATATATATATATATATATATATATAGTTTTTAATTTTGTTTTCTTGGGGATTTAGTCCGTTGTGAGGCAAATAAAATGTGGTGTTTTTGGTTACATTTTATATTACTAACGTTTCGGTAATAGATATACCTTCATCAGAGTGCAGTAGCTGAAAACATTTTTTTATTTTAACAGTTTTTAGGTAATATTCTAGGAACTAGTTACTAAGTTTATATATAAGTATAAAGGTGTTACCTTTTATTAAAAATCCAAGGATTGGCACATTGTACTGCGAGGCACTTTATAAAAAATTGCACTTTCTGTTACTTTGAAGTTTTTAAACAGATAAGTCGGTATATACATATTTAGTCTAGCTTTATTAAATAGTAACTGAAAAACGCACATCTACTTTTGGCGAAGGGTCGTCTGACAATTTGGGAGTGTTTGCCAGATGTATCTATTTGGCTTAAGGGGTCCAATTATTGTTTTGAGGTCTATGTGTTTTTATTTATTATTTTTTAATTAATTAGTTATTAGTATTATGTAGCTTGTGAGAAGGGTGAGTTTATTTTATAATATTATGGTAAATTTTGTGAAGGTTTTTTGTGTCGGATTTAGCGTTTATAGCGTTTTTGTTTCTTTGGATTTCGATCATTTCAAGTATTTCTCGTTTTTTAGAATGATTTTCTGTATTTAGGATTTTTGTGTTTTTATAGTTGAAAGTATGTTGATTTTCGTCGCTGTGATGTGATAAGGCAGTCTTGTTTTTTTTTGTCGAATTTGTGTCCATTTATTCTGTTTTTTAAGTGTTGGCTGGTCTGTCCAATATAAACGGCGTGGCAGTTATTGCATGGAATTTCATACACAACGTGAGTTTTTTTATCTTTGGGGATTGTTGATTTTAGCTTGCTGAAATTTTTTCTTAAAAGATTGTGGCCTTTGTGGCTGACAGTTATGTCGTGGTTTTTAAAAACGTTTTGAATTTTTTCTGATAGGTTAGGAATATATGGTAATGATAAGTAATTTTTATTATTTTTTGTTGTATGTTTGTTGTTTGGGTGTGTGTTGTAAAATTTGTGTATTCTTTCTTTAAAAATTTTGTTTATAAGCTGCTGCGGATAGTTATTTATTTTTAAAGTTTCTTTTGCTTTGTTGATTGCCCTTTCTCTAAATTCGGGATCAGATAGTTTTATGCTGCGGTCTGCGAGCCCAATAATAACGGTTTTTTTTTGGGATAGGGGGTGCTGTGAGTCAAAATGTAGGTATCTTGCAGACCAAGTTTTTTTTAGTGTACCATTCTGTTCTTATTTTGTTGTTTTTATTGTATAGAGTTAGGTCAAGAAAGTTGATTTTGTTTTCGTTTTGTTTTTCTATTGTAAATTGTAGTTTGTGGTGGTAACTGTTAAATTTTTCTAGAATCAAGTTGCATTTATTTTTGGGTACAGCTGTTATACAGTCGTCGACATATCTGTAGAAAAAAGGTAAAGGGAAATCTAAGGGCGGGATTGTGTTTTCTTCGAGGTCTTCCAGGACGAGTTGGGCAATTACACTGGAAATTGAGGCACCCATAGCACATCCATCTATTTGTTTATAGAATTTTTTTTCATATTGGAAATATGTGGAGTTTAAGGTGATTTCAACCGCATTTAGAAATCCCCAAGAAAACAAAATTAAAAATAATATATATATATATATATATATCAACAGTCCAAGAACCTACCAAAAATACATATATATATATATATATATATATATATATATATATATATATATATATATATATATATATATATATATATATATATATATATATATATATATATATATATATATACATATATATATATATATATATATATATATATATATATATATATATATATATATATATATATATATATATATATATGTAGTTTATGGTTTGATTTGTTTCTTGGATCCTTTTTGTATATATTTTTATTTGAAGGTTATTGGGTTTTGGATCCCGCGGAAAAAATTATAACAGTTTTGTGGGTTGTTAGTCACATTTATTTGACGTTTCGGTCATATTTTTGACCTTCATCAGAAATCTTCTTAAGAGCTAAAAGCCATTCTATTACTAATGTTTTTTTGTTATAATTAAAAATCAAAATTATCCTACGAAACCTTCAGCGGTGCACTGGTAGAGAACAATTATGTTTACAAAAGACAGTGACATGGACAGAATCACATTTAAAAACATTAAATTTATTAACATTTATCTAAAAACGCCACGTCAAGCACCATTTGGGTTCATTGCAGAACTGAGAACGCGAAACGACAAAGAAATTGGCAATGGAATTTGCTTTTTGTTGTAGTATTTTTTTAATTTTATATATTCTTTTTATTATATTATTGATTAACGTTTTTCCTTCAGAATTTTAATTGTTAATTACTGGCATTTTTTGATTATTGTATTATGTTGTGATAGATTTTGCTTAGGTGTTTTGTATCGGTTTTGGAGTTTATTCTGTTTTGATTTTTTTGAATTTCCATCATTTCATAGAATTCTCGTTTTTCTGTGTGATTTTCTGTACGTAAGATTTTAACGTTTTCATAATCGAATGTATGTTGTTTTTCTAGCATATGGTTGGTAAGTGCAGTTTTGTTTTTTTTTTATCATATTTGTGTCCATTTAGTCTATTTTTTAAAAGTTGGCCTGTTTGACCGATGCATACACCTTCACAGTTGTAGCAGGGTATCTGATAAATTATGTTACTTTTTTTATCTTTTGGAATAATTGTTTCCCCGGGATCCAAAACCCAATAACCTTCAAATAAAATATATATATATATATATATATATATATATATATATATATATATATATATATATATATATATATATATATATATATATATATATATATATATATATATACATATCTGCAATTTTTTGCTTTTTTTGTAGCAAATCTTGCGTAGACCGGCAAAAGCATTCACTTCACACCGTGCAAACAAAATTTTTTCAGCCTCAGGTCGACCTCTTAGTTATGGTGACTGTTTCGAAGTCTGGGTGGGGCAACCGGTAAGGCCAAATTTATTGTATTAAACCTCCTAAACCCGGGGGAAAATATAAGTACGGATTGTCAACTTTGTATAGTTGGATTTGTCTTCTCGAATGTTGCTTAAAAATAGCATATCGTCTTCCTTTTACACAGTGGCGAGCTACCGCTGAATTTAAGGAATAAAAAAAAACAAAAAAGAAATTCAAGATGAGTTTAAAAACCACACTTAGGGCTCAATATTGATAAACCGAAACAAGGATGTGGTAGTTCCAATGGCGGAAATACTGCCAGAAAATTTTTTGTGCAACATGAGGTAAGTGTCAAAATTACTGGCTTTAACGAGGAACCACTTAGTAAGTTTCACCAGAGTTGCACACTTTTAAACTGCAAAGAAAAGCTTAATAAGTACATTTAATGATCTTGCTTGGAAAACTAGGGATTAATATCTAAACGAGTATCCGTGGTATAATATAGCTATAATAATATACTGTCTGTAGGTATATAACATGCCAATAACAACATGCTTGTTTATGGTTATGTCAATTTAATATACCAATGGGCGAAATGTCAGAAGAGTGTTTGGAAATTAGGCACCAAGAAATTCGCAAAGAAAGATCAATACATACCAGAAAACTTTCCCGACTAAAATCAAATATTGATGTAATGAACCGCTTGATCATTGCATCGGATTCCTTACTAGGTTTTCATCGAAAAATATTCAATAAAATGAGAAAAAACGTTTAGCTTATGACGGTACCATTGAAGAATACATTGCGTTTACTGAAAACACTGATCCTTTGACAGCATATAATATCACGACTACTCCTAAAGATAGAAAAGTAAGTGTAAGCGACTTAGGGGCAGAATAAGGTACATATTATACAGGGTGTCTAAAATAGGTGATACCACTATTGCTATCTCCGAAACGGTAAAAGATACAAGGTCGGTTAAATTGGAGAAAATGTGCCATTTTTACTCCACATTTATATTCCGTTTACAGAGTTGCCAAATTCTCTATACTTTCTTATCTACAGAGGATTTTTTAAAAATAGTCAAAAATTTATTTATTAAATATCTCGAATTATAATTAGAAAAAAGTTGTTATAACAACAATCACACGATTTTTCACCTTCTCTAAGGTAACTTTATTGTTTTGTTTATACCATTTGTTTTTATTGAGTTACTGATACTAACTTGTTTTCAAATACGGACCTGGACTTTTTGCTGCATTTGTTGAAAGAATACTTCATACCATTTACAACTGTGTATCACTTGATTATGTTTTTCGACGTTTTGGTGAAGAATAGTATCATCATAAGGATATTCTACCAGTACGGACCTGGCATTTTTCAAGTTAATGCGCCATTTCACGACCAATTATGGCGACAATTCGGTCAGAATCAGTAACTATGGATTAAATAATTGTTTTAACTGGTAAATTGTAATTATAATCAAGAATACTAGCCAGGACCCCCAAGTTTGTAAAATTGGTCCAACGCCTGAAAAAAGCATAAGCTTAGTTTTAATTATAGCAAATCCTAATAATTGATTCTTAGAGGCGTTATTGGCTTCGTGTGGTCAGTCCAATCGCGTCAATCAACCTGTTCGTCCGCCCGTCTATATGTTATAGTTATAATTCAACGCAACGTCAAAAAATAAAGTAGAAAAAGGATTTTAGATTCGAATTCCTTATAATCCGAACCCAGTAAATATGACAATGGTTTTATGCTAGAATATAGTTAAAGGTCTTTAATTTGAGATAATATGGTGGTTTGTTTTCAAAGCCAGTAAATAGTAATTCAACTGTACCAGCAGAAGGAGTTGCAGCAGAAATAAAACTATTAGGCAAAATAGGATTATTATTATTATTTTTTAAATTAAAAGGTGATTTTTAGATACGAAAATATTAAAAACCTAAATAATGAAGACGTATCATCAAGGGTGCCTTTTACAATATGTGCTAAACGTAACCAAGAGTTAGGTGCTGTTAATAAAGGTGAAAATATTATTTATTTTTAGTATCATTTCTACTGTTAATATGTTATTTTGGACGCATAACTCTGAATCCATTTTTTTACCTTAGAAAATAAATGTTTTTTTTTTTAATATAGAACAATAGCCGACAAATTTGGACATCACCGGCTGATATTTGACTTATGAAATAATAAATCCTATAGCTGAATTGTGAAAACTAACAAGTTTATAATACATCCCACCAAACTTCCGTTAGAAAGTAAAACTGGTTCTAAAGAGAAGCATACATAATAATGTCTACGTTATAACAGCAGAGCTGATTGGATTGATTTTCTGTTCTAAGTGATCCTTGTTTTTTTTAGTTACTCATATCGCTCATATAATACTATGCTTTTTTACTGGATATTACAATAAAGCGAAGAATTCTATTGTAATGGATCACAAAGCTGTTGCCAAAAAATATCTATCTACATGGTTTTTCCCCGAACTTCTTTCTGTCCTTCCAATAATTCTTGTGGATGTCAGACTTTATCAATGGAAACCGCAGTGGCTTTTCAGAAGTTTGCCATTTCTCTTATATTTGAAGTTGTGTCGAATTGGAACCTGGTTACAATATTTGAGTATAGTAAAACGTTTCGCTGGCATTTCTGAGTAAGTATTTAAAAGTTAACTAATTGTTATCAACATTATTTTGGGTTTGCAATACCTTGGCGTGCGCACAGTGCTTACACAATGCTGAAATAGACAGTGTATTTTTGAAGCATCCATTGGGTTTTACATCTTAAATTTTTAACCTTTTGTTAAGCCTTGCTCTATTATAAGTATTGAGATTAAACTTGATATAGGTAAATTTCAGTCTTAAGATTATGTTAATTTTCGAACGCACCCATCTCTGTCTGTAGTATCGATGGTTGAACATTTAAAAAGAGACAAAGAAAAATTTGTATGTCCGAACTTTATTCGAAAAAAGTCTGGCCGGTACGTATGTCGTAACTAAGCGTGTTGCGATACTTGCCATAAGAAGTTTCATGGGGCTGATCCCAATCTTCCGAAAAAGTAAACCCTTAAAGCTACAATGTCGTACTGCATAAGCAGTGAGACACAGGCAGCGCCATCCATTAGCTTTTGTAGCTTTAAGGGTTTACTTTTTCGGAAGATTGGTATGTCCGTATATCCTGTACTGATGAGAACCAACGAGTTCGAAACCGGTCTGCAGGTGACGACATTCTAACTAAAGAAAAAGCTTCCTTCTTCCTGGTAGTTTCTAGCATTCGAAACGTTAGTATTTTCTTATCTAACTGTGTTGGAAGAAAATACGGCAAATTTTGGTATGTAATTCAGCGCTCGGAGGGGCATATAGTCCGGAGAATAGCTGTTTTACCATTATTTGTTGAAATCCTTATTGTATAAGGAATTTTCAGGTGGTTAGAGAATCGATTCTCAATTTTTGCATAAAGTATAAATGTTTTTTATTTTAGGGTAAAATATAATCAAAAATGTTACTTACAATTAGGAAATGTGTTTACGCTTAGACCTAAAGACTCCTATTAAAAAGAGCATGTTATATTTTTACGAAGTTCTTGCCAAATAGAGATTAAAAAACAAAAGATTATGAAAATAAGAATGAGAGCTACAATTTTTAATTCGAAGTATCATTTTCTTATTACCTACATTGGCCGTAAAATAGAAATAAAAGGTATTTCTCCAAAGGAGCGACTTTGGATTTTTACATTTTTTTACAAGGAGTTGTTTCTATATAAAATTAATAACTAGAAAATTTCCTATTTTCAAAGGATATTTTTAGACAGACTGTATACAGGGTGACTGGTAAGTGAACGTATTCCTTTTGGGGAGGTGTTAGTAGAGCTCATCTGCGATTGATTTAATCATAATATCCTTTATGCAAAACCTAATGAAACGCTCTCACGTCTACTAAAAATAATTTTGAATTAAAAGATATCATAAATTTGTTGTTTAATGTTTCAGCTTATTTCATTAGTTTACACACAAACGCAACAAGGGAAACTAAAATATTAAACAAAAAATTTATTATACCCCTTAATTTAAAATTGAGGCATTCCCCGGAAGAAGGGCATATATACCAAATGGCTGTTTTGAGAAAAACACGATTAAAATATATCCTGTAGTATACATATCAATAAGAGGATAAAACAGTCTGGATTGGTGCAAAATTATCGGCAATTTCTCGATAAGACAGATAACAGTTTGAAACAATTTCAATTCATTCACTAATAGCATAAATGGTCATTTTTTTTAAACAAAATTGTGACAGTAAAGCTTTAAACGTCGAAAAATCTGGGTCATCTTTACCTGGTGTGTACAAGTTTATAACAATAATTTACGAGGCGGGTGAATAATTAATGCTATTCAAAAAAGTTAATGCTTTTTTAGATATTTTTTGAAGCTTTTTCCCCATCATTGTCAAATTAACCCAATATTAATACTTTCAAATTTACCTTAGTCAAATTCTTCTGATAGAACGAGACCATACATGGAATTAAAAAATTAACACGTAAAACTCCATGGACCGCTTTAAAAAATGCACTGTATAATGGATGAATATAATGAGTAATAGGTTGGTCTAGTTTAAGAAAGTAAAACACACTAGCTAATAATAAAAGAGGATATGGAGTGAAAAGGTTTGAAATCCTCTGCTTTGCAGTATTGACAGCGTGGTCGTCTATACTCAATATCAGGTAAGATTTTAATGGCGATCGTTGACACATGACAAACATATTTGCCAATTTATAATTTAAAAGCTTCCTAATTCAGAAAACACCTCGCAGATACAAGCAGTCGCTGAATTGATGAGAGATGGATATATAAATGACTATACATTTACATGTACGCGACGAAGATAGTAATTACACTATTCCTCTTCTAATCCTTGCTGTCTGAAAGCGCCAACAGGTGGAATATGTGCAGCACCTTACATCGAATACCGTGTAGATGGGCATCCTTTTCTTACGCCTTTGATTTCGCATATCTCTTTCCGGCAGTCTTCAACCCGTCTTGTCTATTTCGCGTTAGTTCTCTATTTACAGAGCCGTCCTGTCCGATTTTGACTGATGACGTGTAAAATCAAGGTTTATTTTCATTAATATTTTTGTGGGTTTTCCGTGATTTCAGAAAGCATTTGGCCATTATTTTGTGCTTACTAGACATTTTGTTAGTATATTGTTGGACTTTTTGTATTTGTAAAGTGTTTCTTTTTATTGAAAAGTAAGTAGGTAAACATATTTTATTTGTTTAACAACTATCTAGGCAAACATTAAAATTAATTAATGTTATAGGAATGTTTCGCGGCACTAATTACGAATCTAAACGAGTAGTTTAGTGGAAAATCTTTCGTTCAGATTCACTAAGAAGGTTTAAGATTTCGTACTGGTTTAAATTAAGATCTTATAGTTGATCAGTTATGTTTTGGCAGGTTTTTGTCCTGTGATTGTTAATACGGCGTGATTAAAAACTAATGAATTATTCTGATATTTCAGCGATTTGCTTATATTCCAAATGATTCTCATCTTGGAACGAGTTGCTGTAATGAATTTAGTTCTTTGTCGAAAGTACCTACTAGAACTGCCCATTTCTATATAAATTTGCGAAAAAGCTCCGAAATAAATTCATAGTTAGCTTGGCTTGGCTTGACATGCGTCAACGACCGCCATGAGAAACTTAGCTGATATTGAGTATAGCAACTATTACCTGTTGATCCTGGTTTTTTTTTGTGTGTATTGTGTTTTGAGCATTTTCTGCTCTAGAAACCTGAAGAATAAAGCCTAATAAGTTAAATTATTTATTTTAGTTATATTCTCACAATTTTTAAACTGGTGACCGCATTTATTTGTGCTATATTATGGATTTACGCTTTGCTATGGCACACAAGGTGGAAACGATGGTCCGAAAATTTCTATGAGTTTTTGTCAAAATTGGAGAACGTAACAGTACTGATTTTGGGCATTGACGTTAACATTGATGAGAATTTATACATAGCAAGTCTTGCTCTTTGTGCAGGTGAGCATTCTTATTTAATTTAATACAAGAGTTCGTCAAATTGCGTTTTTAATTACAAAAAAAGGTAATCTGTTCCAGGAACTAACCTTTGAAGCGATTGATTCTTCTATTACTTTGTGTATTTGGAGGGTCTATAAGTTTTTTTTAACAATAAAAATAAAATATTTTTGAACCGACCTGTAAGTTAATATACAGGGTGAGTTTTAAAATGTTACAAGGCGATATCTCGAAAACGGTTTAAAATATTTTCATGAAATTTTGGTGAGTTATTAGGGAGATGGGGGACATATTTAAACATATTTTTGATATTTGGACCCTGTCTAAATATAGTTCTATTTTGATAATATATATTATATCTTACCATTATTTTCCTCCTCATACTACTTGCCTCCGCTGATTCCTCATCCATGCTTTCTTCAGAAGATTTGTGCTGCTCTGGTTGACCTTTTGAATTCTAGTGTAGTTTTTATTATTTTTATCAGTATTCTTTGTAAGTGAACCAAAATGTACCGAACAAATTATTTTTTATGCATCTAAACCGTAAAGTATAAAAACTTCAAAAAATAAATATTTTCGTTCTTTTGAACCAGCTAGGTATTTGTTTACTTTGAATATGTTTCTCACTAGATGATTTATTTTCTGTTTCTTGGAAAGAGAGACCCCGATATTCAATTTGATCGACATCGGACTCTTCACCTGAGCTTTGCAAGACTGGATGTATGCAATCCCTACTCAAATCATCATCATCCTCATAAAGAGCTTCTTCCAATTTGCGATCAGTCAAATGTCTTCTACTCATTTCAAAATGTTATAAAATAACAGTCAGAAAAAAAATCACTAACAATAATATTGATTCTCCGCTCTTTGTCAACACTGGACTGGCCAACAACTCAAGTGGTACTGGTAAAAAGTCGAGCACATCGGTACAAGAATAAACAATATTCTTGTGACATCGGCATCGGTATGACAGAGGTGTGTCGATCGTACTATCCGTTCTAAAAATGTCCGGCGGCGGTCACACCCTGGATTTATTATATAAAAGGATACGAGATGATGTAACATTCTTTGAAGCCAAAACGAACCAATCTAAGCGACACTGTAAACACTATTTGTAAACATTGGCCACATCTTATTTTGCCTTGTATTTGTGTACAAAAAATACGTTAGAAGCATTACAAGATTTGCTAAAAGTAATAAAAGCCCTAAATTACTTTATTTTCTGCTGAATAATAATAAATTTAAGTTAAAAGGTTTTATTATTTATAGGTTATGTTATTTCTAAAAGTGTTTATTTAAAGTCGCTCCGAGTCATTTATAGATCTATATATACGTCGCACTTTTTCTTTTCTAGTTCATTAGACAAAGACGTACGTGTAACCGAGTGTTCAGACCGAGGTTCAGCCGTTTTCCTAAACAACCAGCACAGACCGCAACACTTCTGAGCTCCAACACTCCAATGGTATTTTATCTCGTTCTACTACCATTCTTGATTCAATTACGTAGTAATTCGTAGTCTTGTCTATGTTCGTAGTTCGTAAACTGCTCCCCCAAGAGAATAACAAACAACAAAATATAAGGCTTCACGTTCGATACGCTCACAGTATACGGATATCGAATCCTTTTATATAATAAATCCACGGGTCAAACATTTCACCAATTCTAACAAATTATGCGTCTATTGCTTTATTAAAATATGCTTATATAAAAATATTAAAAATAGGTAAGTAGCGCTGAAAAAAGTGAACTGGGGTCATTGCCTGACCCCCCACGCCCCGTTCTAGGTGTGACTGTCAAGAAAATTGCATCCATATACAAGGGCGTAGCCAGGATTTTGAGCAGGGGGGGGGGCAGAATTAGGTGACCGGAAGGGCAGATTTTCTGGACCCCAAGGACGCAACGTAGTAGTACGTAGTCTAGTTTTTTTTGTTTTTTTGTAAAGAAATATAAAAAAAACATTATTTAAAAAAAAATATATTCATAGATAATGTATAGTATATAGTAGGTACATACGTATTATTATTGCAAATTAGAAACTCGAATCAGTTAAAAAAGAAAATAATGAATACCTGCTAAAACAGAACATCGCTTAACAAAAAGAATGTATAAAATTTATCTACATTTTATTTTTGCGAAACATTTTATGAAAACAAATTATTTTGCAAAAAAAAACAATAAATTGTTTTCATAATAAGCCGGTAAAAGTTTGCGGTCTTTTTAAAATAAATTTAAAAAATTTGAAATTATGCTAAAATTGTCGATTATGGTGCAGGTATAGTATAGGATATTGTTAGGCCAATTTTGTAAGAAAAATTATATTACAATTTGATAATTATTTTATATCTGAGATCTGCGTGAACACAAACAGAGTGCAGGAACAGCGCACGGCAGCCACCTTTAATTAAGTTATATAAATTTTAAATGTAAACTTAAAAAATATTTGCGTGGGGTAGGATTGGAAGAATGATTAATTTTAATCAAAATTTCTACCCATTTGTGCCAACTAGTATGTTCCCGTAATTTTTAATTCCTTTGGCTATTACAGTTATTGCTATTGTACTCAAGGGCGTAGCCAGGATTTTGAGCAGGGGGGGGGCAGAATTGGGTGACCGGGAGGGCAGATTTTCTGGACCCCCAAGGACGCAACGTAGTAGTACGTAGTCTAGTTTTTTTACTTTTTTTGTAAAGAAATATAAAAAAAACATTATTTAAAAAAATATATATTTATAGATAATGTATAGTATATAGTACATACATATTATTATTGCAAATTAGAAACTCGAATCAGTTAAAAAAGAAAATAATGAATACCTGCTAAAACAGAACATCGCTTAACAAAAAGAATGTATAAAATTTATCTACATTTTATTTTTGCGAAACATTTTATGAAATCAAATTATTTTGCAAAAAAAAAACAATAAATTGTTTTCATAATAAGCCGGTAAAAGTTTGCGGTTTTATTTAAAATAAATTGAAATAAATTTAAAAAATTTGAAATCATGCTAAAATTGTCGATTATGGTGCAGGTATAGTATAGGATATTGTTAGGCCAATTTTGTAAGAAAAATCATATTACAATTTGATAACTATTTTATATCTGAGATCTGCGTGAACACAAACAGAGTGAACAGGAACAGCGCACGGCAGCCACCTTTAATTAAGTTATATAAATTTTAAATGTAAACTTAAAAAATATTTGCGTGGGGTAGGATTGGAAGAATGATTAATTTTAATCAAAATTTCTACCCATTTGTGCCAACTAGTATGTTCCCGTAATTTTTAATTCCTTTGGCTATTACAGTTATTGCTATTGTACTTGTTATTACAATTCTTTATTATTGTACTTTTATTTTTCTTTGGCACAAATAAATGTATTTATTATTATTATTATTATTATTAATTAACAGCAAAAGCTTTCTTACCACTTCACACGTTTGCGCCACATGCAGCAGTGCTGCCATTTCGGTACAATTGTACTGAATTCAGTACAAAGTGGCCAAATTCTGTACGTCAGTACTGATCTTGGAAAAACCACTAATTTTAGTACGAACTTTCAAAACGAAACTAAAACCAAATACGCACAAAAAATTTTGAAAAATTATTGTGACTGAAAATATATTATGAATTAAGTTTAGTGGCTTTTCGATTGATGAAATTAGTGTGATACGAGTAGGTACTACTCTTTCTTGTACTTTGTGTCGTTAAAGAAAATATAAATTGCCTGAATATAACTACGATGGAGTACTGTAAACACATATTAAAAAACAATACTTGTTTTTCATTGGAGGCTGCCGATGAATTGATCGATTGAAAAAAAATCTGAGGAATTAAACTGATGGTAATACATAAAACTACTGATTTTTTAAAATTTGTAATTAAGTAGTATAAAAGTACCGATTGTACCTGTCTATTGGTATAAATTAAAACTTTTTATATAATGTTAATAATTTAATACTATTTTTTATTTTTTAAAAAAAACCAGTGTTTTATTTAACCACCCTCAATGATTTTAAACTGCAGAGAAAGCTATTTTAAATGTTTTAAATTCTTAAACGTTTCGATTTTTGAATCTTCTGCCCTACATTCAGTACGCTTTGAAAATCAGCTGCGACAGCACGGGAAATTTGAATGGCACATTGGTAAATCTTGGCTTTTTGCTCGTGCCAGGGGGGGGCACGTGCCCCCCCCCCCTGCCCTCCCTTGGCTACGCCCTTGATTGTACTTGTAATTACAATTCTTTATTATTGTACTTTTATTTTTCTTTGGCACAAATAAATGTATTTATTATTATTATTATTATTATTTAATTAACAGCAAAAGCTTTCTTACCACTTCACACGTTTGCGCCACATGCAGCAGTGCTGCCATTTCGGTACAATTGTACTGAATTCAGTACAAAGTGGCCAAATTCAGTACGTCAGTACTGATCTTGGAAAAACCACTAATTTTAGTACGAACTTTCAAAACGAAACTAAAACCAAATAAGCACAAAAAATTTTGAAAAATTATTGTGACTGAAAATATATTATGAATTAAGTTTAGTGGCTTTTCGATTGATGAAATTAGTGTGATACGAGTACTACTCTTTTTGTACTTTGTGTCGTTAAAGAAAATATAAATTGCCTGAATATAACTACGATGGAGTACTGTAAACAAATATTAAAAAACAATACTTGTTTTTCATTGGAGGCTGCCGATGAATTGATCGATTGAAAAAAAAATCTGAGGAAATAAACTGATGGTAATACATAAAACTACTGATTTTTTAAAATTTGTAATTAAGTAGTATACAAGTACCGATTGTACCTGTCTATTGGTATAAATTAAAACTTTTTATATAATGTTAATAATTTAATACTATTTTTTATTTTTGAAAAAAAAAATCAGTGTTTTATTTAACCACCCTCAATGATTTTAAACTGCAGAGAAAGCTATTTTAAATGTTTTAAATTCTTAAACGTTTCGATTTTTGAATCTTCTGCCCTACATTCAGTACGCTTTGAAAATCAGCTGCGACAGCACTGACCGGCAGGCGCCGCAGCTGTCTGCTGATTTAGGAATAAGACGTACGGGAAATTTGAATGGCACATTGGTAAATCTTGGCTTTTTGCTCGTGCCAGGGGGGGGCACGTGCCCCCCCCTGCCCTCCCTTGGCTACGCCCTTGTCCATATAACTAGTTGTAGGAAAAAAAAATTATCAACGTTCGGTCTACTTTGGAACATAACTAATTAATAAGTCAAATGTTTTCAGATTTCATCTCAATTTAAATCAATTCACCATTAGTGTCTTTTAGCGTACGCTAATAATCAGGGGCGTACCGCTGGGGGGTGGGGGTAAACCCCCCTATTGATCTCTTACAGTAGACATAAATACCTTAAGTTGATAATTCCATCGACAATAAATTTTATTAATTACAATATTAATGATGGCACAAACACCAGTCGAAAGAAATGTTCAAAAAGATACAAGTCACGTGACTTGTTACCAACGTCGATAAGTTGCTTCAAGAGCAAACTCTGGTGGTGCCAAGGTAAGTTTTGGAACATATTGTGCTGAACATTGTGTAATTGATAAGGGGTAAAGCACTATAAGTTAAATTTTATTTTCCTATTTCATGCCAGATTTGAAACTTTCCTGTCCCAATATCTGGGGTAATGTTAGCTTACGGCCGTACAGTTTATTTTTGTAAAGCGAGTTTCCTCATTACCAACATCTTGAAAGTAATATAACACCCGTGCCGTTAGTGCTTTCACAGGGAAATTCACGAAAGTTGAATGTATTCTTCGTATGGCTCATCGCTCTCTTAACTAACAAGATGTTTTTAGGTTTTGTTTTTCAGCTGATATTGTACGTTTGGGTGTCACATATTTGGCAAAAATTTAACAGTGCCGAGAGCAAACATAATGATTTTTATCAAGAAGTTGATGCATACGTGAGATATATGGCACTTCCAGTACGAACACGAGAACGAGTGAAAACGTTCTTTGACTTTAAATATCAAAAGCTGTGCTACAAGGTATATTTTTATTGACACCATATTACAGCAAGATATTTTAATTCTTTAAATTTGCTGCAATTTACTAGACCTAAGAGTTAAAAAAAAACGGTTATGTAAAAAATTTTAATTTTCGTGGCGGATTCCTCTATCATATATATAGCATAAAAATGTTGGGTGGTTTTTAAACTCATTTAATGTTGGTAAGAAAAATATAAAAAAGCGTTTTTCATTGTTTATAACGAGTTGAACACAACGGCTCTGTAAAATATTTTAATTTTTGCCTGAAAATGTTCCTAGGGGGTCCCTCAATCATATCCAGGAAAAAAATGGCGGGTGGTTTTTAGGCTCATTTTAAGTTGTTTAAAGGCAGGCGTAGATATTTACTTTGTTGGCATTTTGTCTATAGCACACTTTGTACAATAAAAGATGTTTACTTTTCTAAAAATTGTCTTTTATTGTAAAAATGTTGCATATAGAGTCCATACAAAGGTACCCTTTTGCTCCAAAGGTGAGTTGAAATGGATATTTGGACACTCTTTCTTTCAGTGTAAATGAAATACACTCACTTTCAAAAGTATTTATGCCTAATTATTAGGAATTTTATAAAATATTTATAAAGTTGAAACCCCGGTACCTAATAAACAATAAATAAGAGCTTACACAAAAATGAGGTAAATGAATTTTATTGAAATTAATTATCATGTAGAAATAAAAATTGGAATATAAAAATTTTAAATATTCAAATATTAAATTCTAAGGAGAAACTGAAATATCCAGTACTACAGCAAATAAATTTTCAGTTTTTAAGGCTCTACTTATTAGTATGCATCCCCATAAGAAAATTATTGATGGTTTTCTGGGGGACAATTCTAAGAAATACTTAACAGCATAGAGGTGCTGTTTTACAAAATCGAAATTTAGCATCAAAATGTTTTTTGTGTTGGAATTCTATCATAGTATTTAGTTGCAAACCAGTTGCTTTTAATGTCAATAAATATATTTTGGTACATAGGTACTAATTCTACATTGTTAATACAGGGGTACAGAACTTTTGAACGTGGGTGAATTTTTTTTTATAAAAATGTGCAAATGGAAACTTTGTAAATTAAGGTGGTAACATTACAATTTAGTAGATTAATATTTGTGGAAACATTTTTATTTCAAATATTTGACCAGAAATGCAAGGTTATAAAATACCTACTGTCAGTCTTTGTCCCATCTAAAAAATGTTCCATACTAAGTTGTCATAATATATAAAAGACATGACCCAGCTACGTTGCTGCAGACTAACTAACAAAACAAATTAAATTGAATCAACTGAAATGCTGCCAATAAGTAAAATTATAACACTTATTCTATGTCAACGAATATCAATAAAATATTTTTGTAGACAAAAATTCTTACCTAGTTGTAAAACAGATTTTTCATAATGTTTATGTATTATTTTACTATTAAATATTCTAATGACTTAATGACTCTAATTTCAAACATAAAAACCATTAGTTTCAAGTAAAACTTAATTTTAAATGTAAAGTAAGTAGTGCAGACCAGGCGATAAATTCAATTTAAATGTTCCCACTGAAATGTTGCCAATAAACACAATAATAATAGGCCAATCATTAGAGCAAAAAAAAGTCATATATTGCAAAAAAGACTAGTAGAAAACCACCTATGTCATCATTTAAAAGATAGCCCGTAGATGTATTCTGATGTGTTTTCGACTAGCAACTCTCATTAATTAATTTGTTATTAACAATTTAGTGCAAAAAAACGCTTTTATTTTTGGTTTTTTGCTTATAAAACGAAAACTGTTCGAAGAATTTCAAGTCCGTAAATGGAAAAGTTGTAGAGAATTAAATTACGAAGAAAATGAGAGGTGGAACGATCCGATCGGTTGATTAGAACCGAAGAAAATCCGGAAAAAGCGGAAAATTCAGCTTTATTTTCAAAAATTCATAACTTTTCCATTTATGAAGATTAAGAGCTGAAATTTGGCACAGAAGTAGATAATTATATCAACTTTAAGTGTGCGCAAGGCAGGTGCTGTCGGACTATTAGTTTTTGCGCAAGTGCAATTTCAATTTTTTTATGCATTTTTTGCCGGGAGCCTGCTTGCGTTAAAAATGGTCCTATTTTAATTCTAATACCGGTTTTCAAAACTAGAAGTAAGATACTATAACTCGTATATCCCAAGTTTTCATTAAAATACAGCGAAATGGATGAAACATGCACTTGAACATCGGTGTAAATGGCCTTGGGCGCGCGAGCGAGCGAATGGTGGGGGAAGGAGGGGAAGCGTACATATTATATAGACATACAGGCGCGCCGTGCGATGCGTCGCATCTTTTCAGTGGATTTTCTCAGCGACTACTGCACTTTTTGGAAGATTCTTTGTTTGATTTAGGTGTTATTGAATACGAGGAATCTGATCCTCTATTCAGATTCCATGAATAATTCAAGATAAAGCTGCTATTCCACCTTCTTGAGTAACATTCTTATATTTCTATTCTATAAATAAACGAGCAGGAAGGTTGTTAATTTAAACACATAAATATATATTTTTTTCCGTGACGGGAAAAACGTTTGACATTTTATCTCTGTTGACAGGTAACAAAATGTCACTTTTTATGAAATTACTTTTTCCCCGGGAAAAAAGTGAGTACTTTTTTCCCGGATATATATACACATAAGTAGAGGTTGATATTTAAATTTAGAATATTTTATTATACAAAAGTTACATTTCCTTTCAGACATTTGTTAACTGTATATTATTCAAAATAACTACTAAAGAACAACTAAGTTTGCAATTTTTAAATCAAATCACAGAATTAAAATGACAGATGTTTGATTACTTTATAGGTTTCCTTAGCAACGCAGGTCTAATTGTCGCTATAAGTACAACAACCTACCAGATTAAACATTTAAATTTCGCATCGATAATTTTCTGACTTTAATATATTGTAATAATAGGTTTTTTCCTCGGTTTTTTTCAATATTCAATTCAAGTATTATACACGGGAAAAATATTAGATTTTAGCTCTCGGTTTTTTGTCTCCCTCCGCTTCGCGTCGAGAGACAACACAACCTCGAACTAAAATTTAATACTTTTTCCCCTTGTATAATAAATAACTATTTCTTTTCACAAAAGTGTTTTATTAATATGATTAAAAATGGATGATAAACAACATGAACATATTATTGCGCCGAATACATTAGTTATAAAATTCGCCCTCTTTTCGGAAGGTCCGCATAGTTTATTTAATTTTCTTCGATCTGCTCGCTATCTATTAAACTATCAAAGTCAGAATCATCGTCGGATGCAGATTGATCAATCAGATCGAAAAGTACAACTCACAGCTCCGAACGCTCTGTAGCATCTAAAGAACCGTTTGCGTCGCTTTCTCTTCTATCGTTTGAATCCCAAGGCAACAGCTGTACCCATACCACCGAACAATACAAGAGAGAGGGAGGGGGCGCATTAGACGGTTAGGTTGGGTTGGGTTGGGTTGGGTGCTATAGCAATATATATGTCTCGTCTCTTCTAATCCTTAGACCACTCCGAAATTCGGAATAGTAGCTTTATCTTGAATTATTCGTGGAATCTGAATAGAGAATCAGAGTCCTCGTATTCAGTAACCCCAAAATCAAAAAAAGAATCGTCCAAAAAGCTGCAGTAGTGGCTGAGAAAAGCCAGTGAAAAGATGCGACGATCCGCACGGCCAGCCTGTATGTCTATACATGTACGCTTCCCCTCCTTCCCCCACCACTCGATCGCTCGCGCGCCCAAGGCCATTTACACCGATGTTCAAGTGCATGTTTCATCCATTTCACTGTATTTTAACGAAAACTTGGGATATACGATTTATAGTATTTTACTTCTAGTTTTGAAAACCGGTATTAGAATTAAAATAGGACCATTTTTAACGCAAGCAGGCTCCCGGCAAAAAAATGCATAAAAAAATTGATATTGCACTTGCGCAAAAACTAATGGTCCGACAGCACCTGCCTTCCGCACACTTAAAGTTGATATAATTATCTACTTCTGTGCCAAATTTCAGCTCTTAATCTTCATAAATGGAAAAGTTATGAATTTTTGAAAATAAAGCTGAATTTTCCGCTTTTTCCGGATTTTCTTCGGTTCTAATCAACCGATCGGATCGTTCCACCTCTCATTTTCTTCGTAATTTAATTCTCTACAACTTTTCCATTTACGGAAGTGAAATTCTTCGAATAGTTTTCGTTTTATAAGCAAAAAACCAAAAAAAAAAGCGTTTTTTTGCACTAAATTGTTAATAACAAATTAATTAATGAGAGTTGCTAGTCGAAAACACATCAGAATATATCTACGGAGTGTC
This sequence comes from Philopedon plagiatum, assembly GCA_963971165.1. Taxonomy (NCBI): domain Eukaryota; kingdom Metazoa; phylum Arthropoda; class Insecta; order Coleoptera; family Curculionidae; genus Philopedon; species Philopedon plagiatum. Next base: position 11,650,508 of record OZ020195.1, read on the forward strand.
TTTCAAATGATGGCATAGGTGGCTTTCTACTAGTCTTTTTTTCACACAAAAAGCTCTAATGATTGGCCTATAATAGCATGTATCCTATCAACCATTTTTCAGCATTCCTGTAAAAAAAATTTTTTAAACTCCGTTTCTTTTATTTTTAAGGAAGATATAGTAAATTTTTTAATGTCTACTGGGTTAAAACAAGAAGTAATGGCAACCGTTGGCAAATCAAGTGTAGAAAAAGTCGACCTTTTTAAAAATTTAACCGAAGATATCATAATCAGGTTTAGTAAATATATGGTACTCGAAATATATTTACCTGGCGATATGATTATAAGAGCAGGAACAATAGGTAATATGGTTTTATTATATATAGTGTCCAATTGTTAATAATTTGAACTAGAAATTAATCAATATATCTTAAACATGTGGAATATAAAATGTGTCCCGTGTTAGTATGAGTCTTTTATTGCTCCGGTAACTAGTGTCCGGGTTCGCAAAGAATTTGATCAGGAACTAAACTAATTGGACACTTGTAATGTGAAGGCACTTATATTAATCTCAGTGCCAAAGGTAACTCTAAACGTCAATTAAAGTTATTTTTTTATTAAAATTTTGAGCAACAGATTGCAAGTCTTCTAATTTGTCTGTTCCGTTTTGTCGTAAAGTTATTTTTTATTTGTCACTGAAACTTTCTAATAGTTCTTATTTTTTTAGTTTGCTGTATAATAATGTATTGTACAACTTGAACCAAAAGTTTTAAAATAGAGCGATTACAAATACTAATAATGAGTCTCCTTGTTACTAAGGGAGCCTGAAAAACATGTGTAAAAATAGGTACACCTACACACGCAAAACATAAATAAACGCAATGGGACAATTAACGTGATTTTTCTGTATATTATATTGTACTATTCTCATTTCAATTACATCTAAACTTCTTCATTGTCCATGTTTCATAAACTCCCCTCTTCCTCGCTCAGCGCAGTGCAGCGACCCGTGGTCAAAGATGTAAATATTGACATTCTATTACAGATGAAATTACCAGCTAATAGGTTAGTAAACATTCCAGTTAAGGGTTTTAAAGAAATCCTAATTAGAATTATCAGGTATTGTCTTCGTTTTATGGCTGTGAAATAGGGTAACTTACAGGTACGGCATTACCTATTTTAACAGTTGCAATTTTGCTTGAGCTGTGGACAGTTGTATTTTAAAAGTGTTATATTTGTGGTATTTTAGCAATGGAGAAAGTTTTCAGGTATGATAATTTAAAAAAAAAAGATATACTTACGGGATTATTTGGTACCTGGTAACTTTAAACTATTATACAGGGTTTGGCGAAATGAACTACCCAATTTAAACAGCTTATAAAAATTTATTAGCGTGAGTAATAAGCTCTTCCTCGACCAAGGAGGTACCACCCCATACATCGTCTTAAAAAGCGGCTGAAATCCCTACGGATGTTTCTAACTCTGAGGGTACGTGTCACTTAGGCTTGTTTTCCATCTCGCTTGCACTCTGGGTGATATTTTTATATCTAACGTACCATCTTTGTCTGATTTATCTAACTGTTTCTCTTGCAATCTTGTGTCCTCTGTTTCTTCTCCCGTAAACTGAATGCACTCGAGTTTATTTCTAATGATTAAGGCCTCTATCTTCTAGATTCTAGGTATTTCCTCCAGCTCTCTACTTTTCTTTTAACGCCTTTTCTGCTTGTATTATATATTAGGTACAATATGGTTGCACCAGAGTGCTTCACTTATTGAAATTTTTTAAACGAGCTATAGCAACAGAACGATAACTTTATTTTCATCTATATCTTAACCAAAAATATTTTTTAGGAGATGCCATGTATTTTATTTTGGCTGGAACTGTGCAAGTTACAACACCAGCAGGAAAACATATTTGTTTTTTAAGAGATGGAAATAATTTTGGAGAAATTGCGTTGATTCTTCAGATTAAACGAGTAAGAAAATCACGGATTGCTTCAATAAGTGGGTAGTTGGAGAGTATTTTTACTGTTGATAAAATTGTAATCCCAAAATCAATAAAGGGTACTTATATGTTTGACGGGTGTAACATGAGTTACTCAATGATGTTCCACTACTAGATACAACAATAACAAATAAACCTATTGACATCAACGTATTACAGTCTGAAGTAAATCAACATGCAAGTTGCGCCCCTCCACTTAGTTTTGCCAAACATACGCTATTAAAAGTATTAATATGATGTGAGAAATTTAAAACATTGTTTAAAACCTTGTGAACAATCTGCAGGATGGCAACGCCGCAATAAGGGATCTTGTTGATGTCTTTGCAACGTACTTCGGCCTTGTAATTTCCATTTAGGATTATATTTCTTCCAAAACTGACGAAATGGTTCTTTATTTAATATAAATAACGGTATATTACACGACCACAGCATCATAAGTAAATCGAAAAGAAATTGTGTATAAGGGCGTTGGTTCCTTTTTTTAAATGGATGTGTTGCATTGCTTACGTGCCTTATACATGCAAATCACACTATTGTTTGCGACCCATTATTCAGGAAACTTCCATATAAAAGTAACCTTCCAACACTGTGCTCAAATGGTCGCGTGTTACTGCACACTTTCGGCGTATTACGAACTACCAAATTTACAGCGACGCAATAGAAAAATAGAATGAACAAGTGAACGTGCACGGCGAAGCTAAACCGAAAGGCTGCTACGGCCGTGTTCCCCGCGATGTAATGCTAGTGAAGGGGCACTCACGGTGGGCAGCATTATCAGAAAAATGCTGATGATGATTCTTGAGTGTTGTTTGACAGCGTTCTTCTATTTTTGTTTACATAAATTGGCAAATCTGAATATCGTATACAAATATATTTTGTCTTGAACCCTAAAACGAGACATCACTCGTGAGAAACCATGTGCTTATATTATAGTAGCATGGTTACATCCAAATATGAAGGCAGTATAATCCCCACTCTCGGCCCCACACAGCTCCCCACCACGTCTCTCCTACAAACGATGTTATCACATTTTTACAGCATTTATAAATGACTAGTGCCATCTATAGGTGGTAGATCATTGAATTTACTCTACTCATTTTGATAAAAATTCTTCTAGCCAGTTAATGTAGGTTCAAACATGTTTGATGAATAGTAGCCGGTAAAATCGTCGGTATGAAATCAAGACGATATATTATATTGAAATGAATTTGCAACTCTTGTAAAGGTGCCATCACTATGAACTCAAATGTGAATAATGGTTTTCTTGTATGTACACACGTAAATGTCGCACAGTGGGTCCCGGAGTCCAAAAACTTGAGATAGATTCAAAATATGAAATTGAACATTGAAATAACCTTTGCTTATATTTCTTAACTACACATATCACTGCGTTATTTCCCCCACCCTAATACTATGCGCGACCTTTCTCAAGCGAGAATATCTCAGGCGACCACTAGCGTGCGATCAAACAGTGATCTGTGTTAAACATTGTTTAGTTATTGGTACGATTTTGCGAAGTCAATACTTCGTTACAAACTTTGCTTATTTATATATTCAATACCTGTGGGGATGTACTAAATATTTGCACTTATTTGGTTTAAATTATTTTTTCCACACTTTGTGATTCTTACAAATAGGTTTCAAAATTGATTAATTTTACTATTTTGGAAGGATTATAGTTTACTTCCACGCGCTTCCTCACTGACATTTTTATAAATTAATAAAGCAAGGATATTGTACTTTTAAACAGCAAGACAAACCGTTGCTAATGTTTGCTCCTTTTAATTTCATGACTATTAGACAATGCGTTTCTTCATTAAAACATTATCCTATCGAAACGTTTCAGATGATAATTCCTCCTAATATTTCAGTAGCAAATTCAAACATGGAGAGTGGAGATGATTATTCTTCAGATTCTTCATAACTTCTGTGCAAAATACACGACGCGCAAAATAAATTGCCGTTTGTAACCTATTCCCAGATATTTAAATATTTATTTTTACGTAAAAAATCAAACAACAAATAATATTTTAATTTAAAAAATTATATTTCACAATCCTTTAACACAAGCTATAGTGTTAGCGAAACGCGTCATGTTATAAACTATTTAATAAAAGTGGAAATTTGACTAAAATTGTCTATTATTATGTGTATGATATATATTTTTTTACGCCTTTAGATATCAACCATGGGCAAGATTTACTGTGGTTTCCTAGTATCCTAATTAAAGCTATTGTTTTAGGTAGCGAATGTTGTGGCAGTAACACCCTGTGAAATTCTTCGATTAAGGAGGAATAACTTTATATATGCCTTTAAACGCTACCGTAGTCAACTAAATGCATTAAAAGAAATGGCCAACTTTCGAATGGCTGACTTAATAACTATAAAAACAGTGGGATCTAGTGCACATGCTATTTCTACTATTGAAAACTATTTTGTTCATGACTCTATGCCTTTGTACGACAAAGATAAGATAGAGAGAAACAAAGGTACAGATGATTATGTTACACCTGTCACGATTACAACCAGCGAGGAACAATTGCTGTCAGAAGCAGAAGTAACACCTATGGTAATACGATCGTTTGAAGATGTGACGGGCCTCTCAAAAAAAGAAGATGAGGAAATCAAGTAACCCTTGCTTTTTTGCACTTCAATGAGTAATTGATCAAATTAGCTGGTGTATACAGAGTGTTTCTAACGGTTAACGTTTTCAGTGTCTTAATTAGCAAATTGTTTACTTTTAGGATTGTTCTAGTTATTTGTACCGCTTTAGATTTATTGTGTAGTTAATTTATCTTTATTATCTTATTACTAAATATGTAAAATATGCCCAAAAATGTTTTTAATTCAGCGTAGTGAAAAGTATGTAATATATGTCTGTTATTGCTATACTCCGGCGGCTTAGGAGCGATGAGTCATAAGTCAGGATCGAAGTGGGTTTACAACTTATTTTTATTGTACTCTGTATTTTATATTTAAAAAAAAGTATACGGTTGCAGCATGCTTTAATAATCGCCGCCGCTCGCCATTTTAAGCCGTCGATAACTGTTGACTTGGTCGTCACTGTTTTTAACCGACTATTTTGCTTATTTAGTGATTCTTCTTGGGTTCATTTTCTCTTCTAATTATCTAAGAATGCCTACTACTAATTTAGATCGCTTATTTTCTCGTTAAAGTTATAAATAAATAGGTTTATTTACATGGGCGACATGCAAAACTTGAAAATTTTTGAATTTTCGAAAATTACCATGAAAACAAATAATTGCAGTTTATTAACTCGAAATTAGTAAGATATGATATGTCAAAATTTCGCAGAAATGCCAGTTTTCGTTGCAAAATTGAAATGTTCCTTGGCCGATTTCGGCTTTAAATAGAGGGTGGTGCAACCAAGATGGGGTGGACGATTGTGAGTAAACGGCGAGGAATTTCGAAATTATTTTTTTTGGATATTATTGATAGTCAAACACGCTATGTTTTAAAATTATAGCCACAATACAGGGTGGTCCGAGAAACTCGTGGCGAACCAAACTTGTAGTTTTTTAAATGGGACTCCCGGTACCTATATAATTGTTCCAATTGATTCTCCTGTTCGTTACGATCATTTTGATATAGGGTTTATTGGGTCTAAAACTTATAGTAAGGGGCGCGGTTAAAGTTGAAAAAATGCTCACAGTTCGGCCATTTTTTATAAAAATCTGAAACAGTTATGGAAAAACCAAATATTCCATAAAACGCTACATATCCGTGAATACATTAATCGCTTGCAATTTGTTTAAAATTATTCACTGTTATACAGGGTGGTCAAGTTTTGCAAATACGCCCTGGACTCATTTTTTTTAAATGGAACACCCTGTATATTTCATTTTCATGTTAAAGATATCATTACTAGCTTTCAAAAGATACCATACATGATGCCTTTCTGACCAACAGTTTTTTAGTAAACTATCCGTGAAAGCAAAGTTTCTTCTGTCTAATACGATTACACTGAATTTACGTTATTTATTATTGAATATCTAATATTAGGAGGCCATGACACCATCATAAATGAAACAAAAGATTAACGAACTTGTCAAGTTAAGTGTAGGTGGCCCAATAATTATGAGGTAAGAAAACTGAGACCCGAAACTTTTAGATGTTTATTAGAGATATTTCAAAAAACAGAAAATATTGTTTTTAGGAAATGTAAAGTAATTAATAAACCAGTTATAAACAAATTTTTTGAGAAACGAGTTGCCAGTATTGCTTGAAGATTTAATGGTAATAAGAGTATCCTTATGGTTTCAACGTGATGGAGCGCCCCCGTATTACCATAGGAATGTAATATATTTTGTCGATAATATAATTGGAAGACAGATCGTTGGATTGGACGAGATGGACCAGTTAAGTGGCCAGCTAGATCACCCGACTTAACACCACTAGATTTTTTTCTATAGTGTCATGTTAAAGAAGAAGTCTACAAAGAGGTTCCAACCATAGTGAAAGATATGAAGACGAGAATAAGAAACAGTTTTCGCAACATTTCAGAACAGACTTTGAGAAAAGTGAAACTTTCATTTATGGATAGACTCGAAATGTGCCTTCAGCAAAACGGTGGTTTAGTTGAACACCATATATGAGCTTTGTTAATTGTTTATATTAAAATAGGTTTACAAGTACCTACATACCCAAATAATTTTACAAGATGTTCTCTTTTTGCTTAATTAATTTTCTTACACTATTAATAATACTGATAACTGATTATCTTTGTTTATAACTGGTTTATTAATTACTTTACATTTCCTAAAACAATATTTTCTGTTTTTTGAAATATCTCTAATAAACATGTAAAAGTTTCGGGTCTCAGTTTTCTTACCTCATAATTATTGGGCCACCTACACTTAACTTGTAAATAATGGATTATGCGGCAGTAGCTTTGACAAGTTCGTCAATCTTTTGTTTCATTTATGATGGTGTCATGGCCTCCTAATATTAGATATTCAATAATAAACAACGTACATTCAGTATAATCGTATTAGAATGAAGAAACTTTGCTTTCACGGCTAGTTTTCTAAAAAACTGTTGGTCAGAAAGGCATCATGTATGGAATTTTTTGAAAGCTAGTAATGTTATCGTTAACATGAAAATAAAATATACAGGGTGTTCCATTTAAAAAAAATGAGTCCATGGCGTATTTGCAAAACTTGACCACCCTGTATAACAGTGAATAATTTTAAACAAATTGCAAGCGATCAACATATTCAAGGATATGTAACGTTTAATGGAATATTTGGATTTTCCATACCTGCTTCAAATTTTTATAAAAAATGGCCGAACTGTGAGCATTTTTTCAACTTTAACCGCGCCCCATTCCCTTACTATAAGTTTTAGGCCCAATAAACTCTTATCAAAATGATCGTAATGAAAAGGAGAATCAATTGGAATAATTATATACCGGGTGTCCCATTTAAAAAAATAAAAGTTTTGTTCGCCACGAGATTTTCGGACCACCCTGTATTATGGCTATAATTTTAAAACATAGCGTGTTTGACTATCAATAACATCCAAGAAATTTTTTTCCAAAATTCCTCACCGTTTACTCACAATCGTCCATCCCATCTTGGTTGCACCACCATATATACATGAATAAGATTTTAGGAACCTTCTACTTTAAGTCCAGGGATATTTCATTGGATGAGTTGGAAATGCAATTTTTATTAATTTTTCGCGGACCGTGCAACACTGGAATTCGCCATATACTCATGATGAGTCATAAGTTCACTTTTGACGACACAGCCAATATGGAGTCACGTTTTACAAGTTTCGAAAATTCGCGCAAAAATTTGCAGTATAAAATCCTTTTTTTTTGTTAATAAAGATCAAAATAAATGGATAACAGCAACCGCCATAAACATTTAATTTATGTGGAGAATATAAAAAAAATATTTCAGAATTATTTGGTTCCCTATTCCCTGTTAACGGAAAAACATCTTTCGTAAGCGGAATTCAGAGTCTCAAAACTTTTCTTAACAGTTTTTTATACACATAGGGCGCCATTCGATGATTAGCCATAATGTTATGCGATATAAAGGTATTTTTTTCTTTTGACAAGGTTTGTTTATGTACAGGGTATGTTAATTATTGTAACAAATCATACAAATAATACATAAAATATAGAACTTACTGGCGGGCAAAGCGGCAGGTAAATTCTAGTGTTTATATATTTGCCTAAAAGTTAATTTAGTCAAAACACTCGTAATTCAATTATTTTGCTACAAAGCTCCTAAATTAAATATTAATAAATTATTATCCAAATGATCGTAATAGTGAATAATATGGTGGAAATGAATAAATAATTTTTTATAAAGCATTTAAATTTTAATTTGTAAAATGCAGATTAATCAATAGAATCCAGACATACGCGGTTATATTAATTATTACTGGCGGAATTTGGGATCAACACAAAAAATAATACCTACCAAACTTAATAGGATTTGGCGGGCTTAATTATTTTATATTTTCACTAAATAAGAAACAAAAACTCACTGAATTGTCGTTTTATGCCAGTAAGAACAGAGAAAAACCAAGACGGAGGGAAGAATATTTCATCTTGCCGCCAGCTCGACAACGCCATGGCCTTCAAGCGGCAACACCCCGAGATTGGCGCGTGGGATTCTTACAATACAGCCCGACATAGCAGCACGACAAGTAGAGAGAGTTTTCTGTGCGTCTCAATACTCACTCTCACTGTGCTTTATACTGTTTATACGGACGGGCTATTCTGTTTTTAACGCGTGGCTACATTTTTGGAGAATCTTTTAAACTTTTTTTGTAAGTATAAATTTTCTCTAGCGCGATTTATAAATACCGTGCTAATTGCAGTGGTAAGATTATTTTTAATCCTATAAATATCAACATAGTCCCTAGATAACATAGATCATCAATAAATTCAATTAATTTTTATACCCATTTTTGTAAACGACCGCCGGACCCCTGTATTATAGACGCCGTCTGAAAGGCAGTAACAGTAACTATTACTTTAACGTCGGCAAAGTCGCCAGGCTATACGTAACCAGTAATACTTAAGTATACTCGTTGAGCCGTGTATTCAGTTTATGGTTACAACTCTAAGTATATATCGTAAAAACTTAGATCTCTAATACTCTGATATTTTGTACGGGAAACTCTTTTATATATTTATTCAGCAAAAGGAAACTTTTGCCCTTACCTTGTTTTATTAGTGAGGTTTCAGATTGTTTGGGTCAAAGCTCATTTCGGTTAAGTTTGGCCAACGAGCATATCACATAAATGAACTTCAAGTAAAACTGTAAGCAATTCATTTGCAGTGTGTGAGAATACCCAAAAATTTTGTTAAACCGGGGTTACGGTCATAAAATTATTCAGTTCTATCACACTAACCTCTCGTTTGAAAATATACATTAAACCAAAGCAATTTCATCAAAAAAATTTTTAACACCGAACTTGGGTTTAAATGATTATTTTGTCTGTTTAACACATCCTGACGTTGTATTAAATAAACCATGAATAATTGACCGTATTTAAGTGCTGAATATGGAGAAAGAAAGGAAAAGCGTTTATTACTACACATGGATCGGCGCTCGTAAGGCACAATTTCCATAGAAAATCTCTCCCGCTTTTCCAGTCATACATTATGGATTAACCACTTCCGAGGATTCACCTGGAGTACGACGATGTGGGATGTTTATTTGGTCAAACTCAACTGAACCGGGATCTGACCCAAACAGCCGGAAACAGTATCCATAAAATAAGTCAGAAGGGAAAGCTTCGCGTCGCCAAGAGCGAGATTAGAACTATTTTGGGACGTATAGCTGTTTAGTGTCAGCTATACCCAAGCCAGTATTAAAGAACATAAAATTTAATTGAATACAGGGTAGTGTGCTATACAGGGCGTCCGGAATAGTGAGACATATTTTAATAGTAGTTTCCTAGGCCGAGCCTGATCAAAAGGAAAATACTTGAATTCCCTTTTACTTCTATAAGAATATTTTTCCTCTAACAGCTACTTATTGTGGAAAAATAAGTTTATTTAATTTTATACAAACACCACAATACATCAGAGCTATTAGAAGTTGATATAGTGTGACATAACTTAGCCTACAAATTTAAACAGAATCAGAAATTAAAGCAAAAAACAGGGTACTCCTTATAAGGAAATATAACTTTGATCCGCCACATTTTTCTGGCCAACCCTGTATACTCCAACTAATTTTCAAATTATAGATATAAACTGTAAGCCAAATTAAAGTAGTTATTTTTTTAAAGCTTAAAAAATGTCTTCTATATTTAAACAGTTAGTCAACGTTCATTTTTTTTTAAGAATAAATACTAAAAATGAATAACTTTTTTTTTACAATGATCGTTGCTATCGGGAGAAAGAAAAAATGAAGTAACTATACATCTGGATTTATGCATTTTTTATCAGGCAATGTAGCATTTTCTTTAAATATACAATTAATATCATTATTACAAATATAAAAAACACATTTCATCGAAGTATATAATAATTTTTTACAATATGAGTAATAATATTTTATTTATTAATTATCAATCTGAATCGTTCCGACCCTTTCTATTTTGTCCCATTCTATGTCTAAACTTCCAAAATATCGTCTCCTATAATTTGCTCAAATATTTTACAGAGATAAAAATTAAGAAATTTATATTTTTGTAATACTTCTGAGGTAAGTCTCTGGCGCGCAATATGAAATGCCACGATTTTTGGAAAAAAAAAGAAAATTATGCAAATATAAGCCAAAACGATCATATCTATAATTAAATATCAATAGAAGTCATATTAAATTTATCTACAGCTTTACCAAATTTCAGATGATTATATTTTTTCATTACCTTTTTATAACAATTTTTATAGCGATATTTTCATCATTTTCGAGATAACTTCAACTATATGCCAGTAAAATTAAAGTTTTTGTAAAACCAATCACACCAACTGAACGTACATGTTTTATCTCACTGATAACTACTGTATTATTAAAATTGAAAAATTACAAAAAATTATAATTGATTTTCCTGCACGCAAACACGCTAAAATGCATTTTTTGTAAAACAGACAACTGAAAATTTTCTCTACCATTGAGTTTTAGGGCAAAAATAGTTGTAACCATTTTAGTGGAAGATATATTTTCCAACAAATTCTGCCTGAAACATGTTTTTTCTATAACCAATAGTCTACAATTTACAGAGCTTTAAAATAGAGCATATTTACGTGTAACAAAATTCTACGTTTAGTGTATATTTTATTTTTATTTCCTATTCGATAGTTCACCAACCACTCGACTAACATCTGTGGCACAACGTTCTATTAATAGTTCCACAACGTCCTCGTGTCCCTCCTGGGCCGCCAGATTGAGAGGCGAATGGCCATTTTGATCTTGTATATTGATATTTGCTCCACAATTTGCTAAACTAATAACTACGTCCTTATGACCATATTGTGCTGCTAAGTGCAAAGGCGAAATTCCACTCTGATTTTGTATGTCAACATTCGCGCCGCGATTTACCAACATCTCAATTATTTTCTTGTACCCATATCTTGCTGCCAAATGTAGAAATGAAGAACCGTATCTGCATTGTTGGTTAACATTCGTGACGTGATTAATCAAAATGTCCATAACTTCTTCGTGTCCCTCCTGGGCCGCCAGATCCAGAGGCGAATAACCATATTGATCTTCTATATCAATATCGGCGCGATAATTTAACAAACTCTCGACTGCGTCCCTATGACCATAGTATGCGGCCTCGTGCAAAGGCGATGCTCCTCTCGGACCTGGTGTGTCAACATCCGCGCCGCGACTTACCAAGTTCTCAATAATTTTCTTGTACCCATATCTTGCTGCCAAATGTAGAAATGAAGACCCATGTCTGTCTTGTCGGTGAACATTCGTGCCGTTATTAATCAAAATGTCCATTACTTCTTCGTGTCCCTCCTGGGCCGCCAGATGCAGAGGCGAATGACCATTTTGATCTTGTATGTTGACATTTGCTCCACAATTTTCTAAATAAATAACTACGTCCTTGTGACCATAATGTGCTGCTAAGTGTAAAGGCGACGTTCCACACTGATTTTGTATGTCAACATTCGCGCCGCGATTTACCAACATTTCAACTATTTTCTTGTACCCATATCTTGCTACCAAATGTAGAAATGAAGAACCATATCTGTCTTGTTGGTGAACATTCGTGCCGTGATTAATCAAAATGTCCACAACTTCTTCGTGTCCCTTCTGGGCCGCCAGATGCACAGGCGAAAGACCATTTTGATCTTCTATATCAATATCCGCTCGACAATTTAACAAACTCTCAACTGCGTCCTTATGACCATAGTATGCGGCCTCGTGTAAAGGCGACGCTCCTCTCGGATCTTGTGTGTCAACATCCGCGCCGCGATTTACCAACATCTCAATTATTTTCTTGTACCCATATCTTGCTGCCAAATGTAGAAATGAAGAACCATATCTGTCTTGTTGGTTAACATTCGTGCAGTGATTAATCAAAATGTCCATGACTTCTTCGTGTCCTTCGTGGGCCGCCAGATCCAGAGGTGAATAACCAGCTTGATCTTCTATATCAATATTTGCTCGACAATTTAACAAACTCTCAACTGCGTTCTTATGGCCATGGTATGCGGCCTCGTGCAAAGGCAACACTCCTCTCGGACTGTGTGCGTCAACATCCGCGCCACGATTCACCAATATCTCAATTATTTCATCGTACCCCTTTCTAGCTGCCAAGTGTAGAGGTGAAGAACCGTATTCGTTTTGTGCATTAACGTTCGTGCCTTTTTTTATCAGAATGTCAATAATGTCCTTGTGACCATGGTGTGCGGCAAGGTGTAAAGGCAAAGAACAATATTTATTCTTTTCTTCGACATAAGCACCATAGCCAATCAAAATATTTACTAGGTCTCTGTGACCTTTTTTTGCTGCCAAATGCAAGGACGAGTAGCCATCATAATCTCTGTGATTTACATCTGCCCCAGATTTTAGCAAAGTTTCTGCTATATCTTTGTACCCATAGAGTACCGCGTACTGCAAAGGCGTAGCGTAAAAATTATTATCTTTAAGGTTAACGTCGGCGCCGCCAGTTACCAAAATATTAACAATGTATTTATGCCCTTTTCTAGCTGCCCAGTGCAAAGGGGACAACTGCTCAAAATCTGTATCATTAACTTCAGCACCTTGGTTTATCAAATATTCAACTACGTCTTGGAGCCCTCTTGCTGCAGCAGAATGTAAAGGTGAATAACTAGAATTATTTTTGGCATTAACATCTAAATTGTGATGGACCAAAATTTCACATACATCTCTAGTTGCTGCCCAATGTAAGAGCGAAGAATTATCATCGGCAAGAACGTTGACATCTGCACCATAAGAGATCAATATTTCAAAAATTTCTTTGTGTCCACCGGATGCTGCTTTATGCAACGGAGTAAGACCACCAGCGTTTTGAGCATCAATATCGGCGATGTTAACTATTAGACTTCTAACTATGGAAATGGACTCCGTCGCCCTTAAAAGCGAAGGATCTCCATTACTTGCAGAGATAAGCTGTGCACTAAAAGACAGCAACTTTTCAATAATTTTAGTTATGTTTTGACTATCTAGATTATCGTCGATTTTAGTGCAATTATTCATCCAACACTTAGTTATGTACTCGTAGTCAGTATCTGCACTCAATTGTAAAAACGAAAGAAAATTGTCACCTTTAGCGTAAATGTCTGCACAGTAATATATGAATGTTTCAATTATATCTTTGGTTCTACAGTGCAAAGGTAAAAAATCATTACGGGTTTTCGCATTAAAATCGGAAGCCACTAAAATCTCAGCGTTAATACGTCTTGCTGCCTGATACAGAAGCGTAGAACGAATTGATCCTTTAGCGTTAACATCTGCACCATAGCTTATCAGTTTATCGACAACATCTTTGTGACCCCTTCTTGCAGAAATATGTAACGGTGAACAACCTTGGTCATCTTGATTTCCGATATCTGCACCCTGGTTAATTAAAATTTCAACTATGTCATTGTGCCCCTCTCCTGATGCCCAGTGCAACGGCGAACAGCCAAAGAGGTTTTTGGAGTTGATTTCAGCACCGTGCTTCAGCAAGCATACAACTATTTCTCTGTACCCATCACGGGCCGCCCCATGCAAAAGCGAATAGCCACTAATATTTTTGACATTCACGTCTCCACCGTGATTTAAAAAATTCTCTACAAATTCTTTGTTCCCATATGACACAGCTTGTTCTAGAGGCGAAAAACCGTTTCCATCTTTTATGTTAACATCCGCACCTTGCTCCAACAAAATATCAATTACGTCTTGGCGCTTACTTTCCACTGCAAAATGTAAAGGTAATAAACCATCATTATTTTTGGCGTTAATATTTGCACCATGACTTACTAGAATTTTAACAGAGTCTGAGTGTCCGTATTCTACTGCAAAGTGTAGAGCTGAACAACCACTAAAATGTTTAATGTTAGTATTGACATCAGGGGTAATTAAACTTCTGATTATATTATCACAATTTTCATCAACTGCGTTAACATCTACAATACGACTCATCAATATTTCAATTGCGTCTTTGTGTCCAGATTTTGCTGCATAATGCAGAGGTGAACAACCGTTAATATCTTTGGTGTTAACATCGGTTCCAATATTTGAATGCCCATTAAGTAACGCATAGTGCAAAGGCAAGCAACCCCTTTCATCAACTGCGTTAACATCTGCACCACGGCTCACTAAAATTGCAACTGCGTCTTTGTGTCCACATGCTGCTGCGTAATGCAGAGAATCATGTTCATCTTGCCTATCGTTTATATTAACATTTGAGTCGTGTTTAATTACAATTTCATATCGGCCTCTTTCCTTATTGTGTATCACTAAATTCAAATTTGAGTTTTTATCTCTCACGTTAACCGTTGCATCACCTGTAACCGAAGAATCTTCTGCATCATCTGTGTTAACATCTACTTCAGGATTCATTAAATTTTCAGCTAACTTAAGGTATCCCTTAGTTTCTAACCATTGCAACAGTAAAATACCATCCATATTCACCAAAATTTCATTTAAGTCCCTATCTTGTGCCGCTGGATGCAAAGTTATGTAAATATTTTCGTCCTTAAAATCTATACTTTGATGTGTCAAATTTTTACCTTTATGTTCTGAAGCTGACGATGCATAAGAAGCGTTTTCATCTTCTGTGTTAACACCTGCGTCATGATTCAACAAAATTTCAGGTAAACTTTTGTCCCCATCTTGTAGCTCTTGATGTAAAGGTGTGGTACCATTTTCATCGTTCGCAACTAAAACTTTTGGTACTTCGGACTGTGAAAGTCCACCAAAAGGAACCACTTTATCACTTTCCATAACTTTCTGTGGCAGCACTACGATAATACACTTTTGAAATAATATTAATATCTTTACTAAGAGTTCTGTTTACAAAAACTTTGTTTGCTTAATGAGAAAAGACCGAGACAATATCACGATCGTAGTTGCGCGAATCGTAAAAATACATTTTAATTAGTCTCATACTTACGACAGTCATGACCTTCATGACGCATGATATAAATAAAATACATATTATGTAAATACTGTGGGTAAAAAGTCCCGGAGCGGTTAGTTATTTTAAAAACTCGACAAGTTAGCGAGAAATGTTTCAGATAATAGTTATAGGGCTTTCAAAAATCTTTGATCTCAAAATTAGTTGGAATATACAGGGTTTCTCACAGCGTTGTGATGGATAAAAGTTCTATTTTCTTAAATGGAATACCCTATTTTTCGATTTAATTTCTGATTATTCTTAAGATTATAGGCTAAGACTTATATGACACTTCCTATACCCAAACTTGCCGGCTTGTTGATTAAAACTTTTAACGAAGTAATCAATTTAATTATCGTTTACAGTCAACTTTGGAAATGACATTAATATAAGTGCAGTCACATTACAAGTGTCGGATATGCACGTATTTTTTTATTGAATAAATCATTTAAGGAATTCATTACAAACCCAAGAAAATTACTAGGATAATTTATCTAGAAACTTTTTTACTTTTCAGTATAATTTATTACAATTTAAAAAGCAGTCATTTGCCTTCAGTGCAAAGTGACGTCAGGAGATCAGCAAAAATAACTTAAAGCTTAACTTAAAGTCGAACAGGTTTGTTTTTCTCGAAAATAGTCAAAGGGGGAGCAATTCTTGAGTTAATAGAGGAATAGTGTAACTAGCTTCGATAAAAAATTCAGTTATACAGGATTAGTCAGTTATTAAACGACAAAGTCGAAATTTCCTCGATTTCCGTTGAAATCGGGTACAGGTCGCAAAACTGAATTAAACCGATTACAATTTTCGGAGGTTCTATAGGACACGGAGTTTCAGAACCCTATTGAAACTGGCGAGGAACGAAAAATGGCAAGTAATTTTTTTAATTTTTTTAGGTCGAAAAATTCCATTTGCCTCTTTGGTACAGGGTTATTCATTATATTTTGACACCCACCTACAGCCCTTATTACAAGTTATAGAAAAAAACTTTAAATACAAAAGTTTTAGGTTTTTTCACGTGTTGTCTTTTGGTAATAGCGGAAATAAAAAATCGACTTTACAATATTGAAAAAATTAATTGAGTCTTATTTTTTTAAATGGAACACCCTGTATATTGTTAGCTCAAATGAAAGATCTCTTTGTTCTGATTTCAAATATATATAATTTGTTGGCATTTGGTTCGGCCACTTTTGAAATATTTGAGTTTATAACTTATTTTTCCACAATTGGAGATCATCAGTCATTAAAGTTTGTTGCTTTAATATAATCAAGTTGCCTCGAAAACGTATTGTTATAGTTTAAATAAAGTATTTTTTTAAACTCAAATATTTCAAAAGGGGCTGAACCAAATGCCAACAAATTATATATATTTGAAATCAAAACAAAGAGATCTTTCATTTGAGCTAATAATATACAGGGTGTTCCATTTAAAAAAATGTGACTCAATTAATTTTTTCATTGTTGTAAAGTCGATTTTTTATTTCCGCTATTACCAAAAGATGCTACGTGAAAAAATCTAAAACTTTTGTATTTAAAGTTTTTTTCTATAACTCGTAATAAGAGCTGTAGGTGGGAGACAAAATATAATGAATAACCCTATATCTAATAACTCAAAAACGAAACGTCGGATCGAAAGACGGATTAACAAGTAAAACTTTAAAATCTCAAATACTTTCTTCTTACTATACACTTACCTAAATCTGGAATAACTGGAAAATGGATATATTTGGGAAAAACTGGAAATTTCGATTTTAGTCCCAAATTTTTCACGGTTATATTTTTTTTTTGGGTCAATTGCGTTTACCCCCTATGAGGACGAGTTTTGCAATATCTTTCCCTTGTTGGCGTCTGGGGCCTAAACTAAAGCTGTATGCAAAAGTTCAGATTTCTTTGGTAGTTAAGGCTGGGCCTTGATAAGTCAGTGGTAAAAGTGTGTTTTTACCCCTAGGGCTAAAATTCCAAAACGAAAAAAGTAGTCTTAGGTAAAAAAATTAAATAAAATTGATATCTTTTGACCTTTTCGTTAGAACTGAGTAGCTTTTAAAATAAAAAATAATTTAACTTTTAGAGGTTGATTTTACCCCTTTAGAGGGCGAGTTCTGCAATATCCTTTCTTAGTGGACGTCTGGGGCCTAAACAAAAGCCATATGAAAAATTTCAATTTTCTATCTAGGGTAGTTAGGGCTGGGCCTTGATAAATCAGTTGTAGAAGTGTATTTTTACCCCTAGGGGTAAAATTCCAACACGTAAAATTAATAAAATAAAACTGACATGTTTTGACGTTTTCCTTAGAACTTACCAGTTTTTAAAATAAAAAATAATTAATTTTTAGGGATTGCATTTAACCCCTTAGAGGTCGAATTTTGCAATGTTCTCTCTTTGTGGAAGTTTAAGGCCTACACTCAAGCTGTATGCTAAATTTCAGCATTCTATCTTTGGTAGTTAGGGCTGGGTCTTGATAAATCAGTGGTAGAAGTGTGTTTTTACGCCCTAGAAGTAAAATTACAACACGAAAAAAATTTAGTCTTATGTAAAAAAAATAAAATAAATTTGACGTGTTTTGCCGTTTTCCTTAGAACTTAGTATTTCTTAAAATAAAAAATAATTTAATTTTTAGAAGTTGCTTTTAGCCCCCCAGAGGGCGAGTTTTATAATATCATTTCTTAGTTTACGTCTACGGTGTAAAATAAAGCTAAATTTTAACTTTTTAGCATTAGTAGTTTTGGCTGGGCGTTGATGAATGAGTGAGTCAGTCGGTAAAAAACACACAGTAAGAAATTATTTTTAATATTATTTTCAAAAAAGTAATTAAAATAAATTTCCGACAACGCTGCCAAAAGTGTTTGCGTCAAACAAATTGCCTATATCCTGGGTAAGATTTATTTTTCTCTATTCTATGGTCGATCTGACTCGTACTTGACCAGGTAAATGCATGTCATATAATTTTAACGCCTCTATTCTGAAGGAAAAGCATTATTACAGACAATAAAATATGATAAAATGCTGCATTGGTTACAAGAGATAAAATCATACAATGTCAGAACGCTAGCGATTTATCCATGAAGAGAGTGTGACATAACTATCGTAATAAAACGGAACACGCAAAAGCTTTTCATAGATATGAACAAGGAATGGTCAATTTAGCTCAGTTTTATCTGTCTGTATCCATGAGAGAGGAGAATTATTATATTATTTTTGCCGGACAGACAGTCTATCTCTTCTAAAACAATTTTTTGTATAAAAATGCAAAATTGTTCTTTAGTTATATTTTCAATAGACTACATTTTCCTTCTCTTCAGACGCCCAAGGTACGTTAGTATTTAGGCTTGAAGTCTACGTGGGATATCTTAGATAAAAAAACTATCACAAAATATAAGAATTAATTTATTCGTTGATACAATTTAAACTCTACCAAGAAGATTTTCTGATTCCGAAGCACCAAATAATTACACAAATTTGAAAACCACCCCAGGCTTCACTAAAGGCACAGCCTATAGTTTTAGAAACAAGGACGAAATACCATTATTTACATTGTAGAGCGATCAGAGATTCCACTTATTATATCTGTGCTGGGATTCCAAAATGCTATTTGATATCGAAATATTCCATTTGGCGCAAAAAAACGATTTCCGTTCATTTTCAGCTCATCGTGGATCATCTAAAACGATATCGATTCTTTCGATACCTCTAGAGATCCCTTTTCGGTCGATTTCGAGAAGAAATCAGTGATTTTTAGGTTAGAATTATTTGTTTTTGTAGGTTTTGCAAGTTTTCTTTGTTTAAATTAACGACTATAATAAAATTATTAGTTACTGTGTCGTTTCTAACATTTCACAGATGTGAAACATGTAGTACCAATATATAAAAAATTATGTATTTAAGAAAAGAGATTTTAGACTTTTCCAGTTAAAATCGGATACTTACGTTGTAGTTTAATAGTTTGATTTTTAACATTTTTGATACCAATACAATAAACACACTGTTCAAAAATGTGCGTTCTTTCAACCGAGTTTTTAAAAATTTTCCCACAAAATAATCTTGTAATTCACTACGCATGCGTGCTACGAATACTACAGTTTCCGATAATGAAAAATGCGATGGCATAAACGACATCGAATGAGAATACCGAATTGGTCGATATCGCTTTGCCTATCAAGTATCGAAAGCGTTACGATAGCTGTCTTATCGAGTAAAAGGGAATCCCAGCGCTGGCCAACCATATATGATCCTCCCCTACTTCCTGAAAATGGCTGTTGCCAGGCTCTCAGTTATGTCGAATATTAGAAGATTAATAAACTATACTAAAATATGGCAATTATTATAAACTTATAAATTATTCTGTTATTTCAGTGATTTGCTTGGTTTCTAAATAATTTGAATCTTGGAACGAGTTACTGTAATGCATTTAGTTCTATTATTGTCGAAAGTACGTACTAAAATTGCCCTTTTCTTTATAAATTTGCGAAAAAGCTCAGAAATAAATTCATAGTATAAAACTAAGCTGTCTTATTCTTACATTTGCCCGTTTAAAACTTTTGGTTGTCCAATTAGACCGGACTAGCGTTGGAGAATCTGGCTGATTATGTTTTATTTCCCTGTAATCTTTTCACAGTCATTATTGGCTTGTATAGGACATGCTTTAAAAAATAGTTACCAACTAAATTATTTTTCTACACTTGGACTTAACATAATTAAGCAAGCGAAATTTTTCAATGTACTGTTATTTCAAATTTGCATGCAAAATAAATATAGGGATAACAAAGCTGTTGCGGTATAGTATAATCGGTTTTGGAAAATGAAAGCTTTTGTCGGGATGATGACGTTCTGTTGAATGATTTATGTGATGGGGTAAATTGAAATAACGAAAAAGCCGTCGAAGTAAATTAGGAGAATATATGAAGAGATAAACTTTGAATGATTAATTGATGAAGTATGAATGATGATTTTTTTATTAATAGTATTGAGACACAATGGAAGTTTTAATTCTAAACTGTTCGAAGCATTAAATATTTTGTCAAGTTTAAAAGCAATTATTTGAGCTACTGTTACTACAAAGGCATGCATGTATTTTTGTAAAAGGAAATTTTATTATATTCAAACATTATTTATTTACATGGCCCTGTAAACCACAAAAAATTAGGGATATGTTATAGTTACAGTGACAGATGACAAAAAATAAACACAACGGGCGGACATTAAAGATTGGCACCGTATACTGTATACGCTAAAGCAGGATTCTGGCTCCGTTTCATAAAAATTCGTACACAGTAAAGAGCAACACAAAAGTCAGAAAAGATTGTATGTTTGCGATAGAGATGGGCAAAACTGTTATTATCTTGTACCAGATGCAAGGGTTATGTTACTGCAAACATACTTTAAAATAACACGTTGCTACTGCCCTGTTATTTTCTACGACTTACACCGCGAATCGCAGCTGTAGTCAAAGAAGAATACACAAACGTTTTGTATTCATCATCTGTCATCATTCATCATGTATTGATTGCATGGGCATGAACCAGGGTTACCAGATGTGGCAATTTATTGCCATTTTCACGATATTTCTCCTGGGTTTGATGTCGCGTTATTGCTTTTAGCGCTTGGCTCCTAATTTTCGCGACAACTAGATTGTTTGGCTAGTTTTGGGGTTGTCTTACGAATTTAATGCAGACTATTTTTCGGACGAGCAGAGAGATGCAATATTGACTATGAAATTTACAGCTGTGTTACCAGGGTTAGACTTTTAGCCCGTATATTTTCCAGCTTGTTCAGAATGTTTGAGAACAATATTGTAAAATCACCAGCAGGGTCAACAAACCATTTGGAAGCCCGAACAAATGACTTAAAAATGTAGAGAAAATCTGAACAGTACATTCGTAGCACATGAAAAAACAAGTCTAAATCCGCACAAACTACTTCCGGAACAGATCACGTACGTATTTTATAGCACTTTTAAGTTGCTAATGTTATAATAATGTGAAAAATTCAATATGAGAAGGCCCAAATATGCTTTGATTACTTCAACGTATATGTATTATGTATACCTAAGACTTATACATTAGAACAGAATATATATTCTGTAAACTTTGGTTTAGGCACCCGTATCAGGTCAAGAGGGCAATGAAATAATTAAGTATATTTGGATAATTACGGTTAGGCGTATTTCCTAATGAACGCCATAGATATTAGTCTTAGTCCTAAGAATGAAAAAATTGGATTTTGGCCAAATAATTGGGTTCGAGAAACCATAGTGACGCGAAAAGGCGAGACAAAGCCCCCAAGAGCAACAAGCATCGACCAATCTCTCGCACTCAAGAATAAAAGATAGCGTTAAAAGTAGAGACAGAAATATTTCTAACTTATGAGGAGGAAACTTAATTTTTTTTTTATCTTCAGAGAACCCACGAAGACCGAAGTCTAAGTACTGTGTACCGTGGGTGTACTGGGGAATCGACTCACACATCCAGAGCTGGAAACATCCGTAGGGATTTCGCCAGCCCTTTTAAGAGGATTTGTGGGGTAGTACCACCTCGATCGAGGAAGAATTCCTCTACCACCTTCATACTACCACCTACCACCTACCACCGCACATAAGCGGACATCAGCAAAAAGTAAAATCGAGTTCTAAAAAATTAAAGGTAAAGGTGCCGAAAGAGAATACCACAATTGTCTTTTTAGCCGTCCAACTATATGTACTCTTTGTTTTAACTGTGACAAAAGCTTCCGGACTTCTAGCTTTTTCAGACTGGCAGCTTTTCAGCAAAATGACCCTTTCTCGTACACTTACCCCTGTATGTAAATTGTTATCTCTAAGGTCTAATACACGCCTAGTCGGTTTTAGATAGAGTTCGAGAGCGAAATTATCATATTTTGACCATAACATCACGCACCCCAAACTCGTAATCAAGACTTTTCTTAGTCAAGGTGGTTGGTAAAAAAATCTGTGCTCCGGGCAAAACCGACGCCTACTTAGATATTTACGATATCCGAATACAAGTTTATTATGGCTTTGCCAGACTTTCCAGACTATCCATCTGATAGTAAAATTTTTATTTTAGAGATTTAAAGTTTCTATGGTGAACTTTTTTTTATATAGAATAGAGTTTAGTTATGTGCAATATGGATTGTTTAGGAATTTGCTAAAAATAGTCGCACCTACATGGTCTATATTTTTATAAACCTGTACAGAACACACAAATTTTTGCTTCGCTTTATATAACAATATTCAGAAACGTCCCAAATAATATAGAAAGTGATATGGCCATGTTACTACTTTTAATTTACTAAATGGTACTGCTATTAACTTCTAGTACTTCTCGGCCTCTTCCATTTTATTGATATCTTGCACGATTTAGCAATATGTCCGTTCCTGAATGACCTCTTTGAATGAAAGAAATCCCACTTGCTCTATTGAAAAAGTGAACGTTTCTAATCCAAACGAGACATTAAAAAATTGGAAAATCAAAAAGTTTTTAAATAAAGCAAGTATGTACAGTTGAATTATCAAAAAAGAGCTTGCGTTGATCAAAAAGTAGATTAGACTATTACCTTTGATCTTGAATACAATGCACTTTAGGACGTACTATTCTACGAATTTGTCAAAGCAAAATTAGCTATGGAATGATCATTGCATTTTTTTCATCTTCTGACAGCCCATAAAGACCGAAGTCTAAGTACTAAGTACCGTGGGTGTAATGGGGAAATCCGACTCACACATCCAGAGCTGGAAACATCAGTAGGAATTTCATCAGCCTTTTAAGAGGATGTGTGGGGTGGTACTACCTCGGTCGAGGAAGAATTCCTCTACCACCTTCCAGTTTACAAGTTACAATGATCATAGTAAATGTAACAATTATTTTTTGATTTACAAACTCATATGCTTTCGCTTTTTAGACACAGAGAAGTTTTGGAAGAAATATCACACTGATGACCTGATAGTTTATTTTTAGAATACCTATTATAACTAGTAACAATTTTCTTCTAACATTAATGCATCAGTTTCCTTGGCAAATCTGGACCTTATGGGCCTGCAAAAGTTGATGATAACCGAGGATTTTGCCACAATATAACTTTATTGTTAGTAATCGTCAGAGTGGTGTAGTTGCACAGGTACAAAAGATGTCACAAACACATTAGCATCTCCAATTTCTGTCGTTGACTTTGCTCTGACCGTCTCTACCCTTGCACCCCCACTTGATAATTAATGTTAGATTTTTGACCTTTCAAACCCACCATCAATTATACTACTTAAAACTTCGTCTTGTGCGATACTAAGTCATTTTATAGTGAGATCAGTTATTGATTGTCGCTTAATTTCGGCTAATTGTGCAATCATCATCGGCCGGACAACAAGGTTTTTTTTTTCATTTTGGATTTGTGGATAGGATGCATGCGTTTTTAGTCCTTTTGCATTTGCTGACTTTGTAATCATGTTATACTTGCGCTGGCTTAACTTTGTTGCAGTTATCAAAGCTAAAGCTTCGTCGAGCGAATAAGGGGCTAGCGCAAGTCGCCGATAGCTTTGGCCAACGTGTAGAAGAGCCAGAACATTTCCTATCAATGAATGAAATAATTTCCTTGCTTCAATCATTTATATAAGGTATAACTTTTTCATTAAACTGCATGTTTTTCATGAAAAAAACAAAATAAATATAATTTACATTTTTTAAACTACGCAGTATTTAACATCACCCCCCTAAAAGATTTAAATTTACCATAATGCGGTACGAGTTTAGAAGGGATTACATTTGCTAAATAAATTTGGGTATGAATTATTGGATAGCAGTTTAGTAAGGCTTAGCACGCGCGGTCACATTCTGTAAATATTTAAACCCACTTTACCTCGGAAGGCCATTAATAATGTAGTTGTTTTACACAATTTTTCGATCATCTCCTTCGCCTCAACCTTTGCAAATGAGCTGATAAATCTGTGTAAGGTTTACTTTATAAGATTGGGTAAAAATGGAATGATGGCGGCGCACAGTAGTCGATTTATATAATTTCGCTGGACAAAAATAAATTTACAAAGTAAAATTGTCATTTTAAGGATATTTTTTAAAATTCGTGTAACCATTGCGAACCTATTAACTAACACAGAAGTTTAACTATTTTAGGCCCCATATCATCCAAAGTTATAAACATAGTTATGTATGCAACAAGAGCATAAGCAGAAAGTTTGCATTACTTGGTCTAAGGGCAAACTATTTTCTATAAATATGTAATATGTTTCAATTAGCAACCCCTGATTTTTCAATAACATTATAGACTCTTTGTGTGTGCGTCTTTGTATCCGATGTTTTTATAATCAAAACGTATTCATTATCTTCTATGTCGCCAGTTCGTATTTTGTAAAGCTCCCCCTTCGACATGCTCCGTCAATTCCAAAAAGTAATGCCACCTAAAAAGTATATAAATTATGCTGTTACAATTTTCCTACTTAATTAAAATTGATGTTACCTTAATCAATAAAAATGCCTTGTCAGGTGCTTCAAGTAAAAATCTATTGACTTCTTGTCTTGAAAATGTTTTGGATTTTTTCGGTTTATCCACTGACTGCCGTTCTACAAAGGCTATAACTTTGGCATATTTACTTGCTGATTATTCACGATTAAATTGATTTTACCTTTGAATTGGATGACCATAGAGTTGACGATTTAAAGGTTTTCGATTTTTCTTACAAATAGACTAATAATACTCTTTCGCTAATGCTGCTTTAGTATCCCCTTTTGTCGACCCCATTCCATAAAAATATTGTTCTCTTTGTTCTAAGAACCTTTAGATTTTTTCGGCAATAAATTATGGTTATCTTCAATTGCCGTATGAATAATTTCCTCTGACGTACACTGCAACAAGTTTTCTCAATCGGAATCTTCCATGTTTGCAAACCCTTACGATGACACAAATGACATGATTCTTAAAAATCTGCATTTGACGTTTCTAAATGAAATATCACGTCAGCCTTGCTTAACAGTTTGGCACAGGCGACTTGGTTTTATTAGACTTTCGTTAAATAAGGGTGAAACAATGAACCATTACGGCCACCTTTTTTAACTCTAACCTACCTTTTTTAACTCTGACCTACCTTTTTTAACTTGTTAAAAAAAGGCGTCGACTCTTAAATCTATAACTACAAATATTGTGCTCATCCATTATGTGAGGTTAAATGAAATATCCGACGCTAAATGGATATTCCTAGAATATCTATTGAATGTCCCAAAGTAGTCCCATGTTTCATCTGGACATCCACTGTACCGCCCAAATCCAGATTAGCCGGATTAATGGTTTCAAAGTACAGTGGCACAAATGTAGCTGGGTTATATTGAAATAGACTATTTAAAATAACCGTTACACGAAACTAAAAAAAAAAAAAACAACAATACGAACTATTTTTAATGAAAAAACCTTTAAAAGACCTTAATGCATAGAGAACGAGTTAAAAAGTTTTCACAAAGGAAATTTTGTTTAGTAAAAGTTTCCTAAAAGATCAGAACAATAAAAGAAAATGACGGGCCCTAAAGCGATTTCTTGGCGATTGTTCTTCGAAGAATAGCAGCTGAGTTACCTCTACTCTTATTTGCCTGCTTTGCATGTCTCACCTCCTTGTTTAAAAAGCCGAATTACTCGAAAAGTTTAGCCTATTTAAAATTTAGATTAGACCAAATTAGATGGACTTTTTCTCGCCACAGTTACCTTTGTTTTATTTTCGTATTAATTATAAAACGCAGAAAACACAATGTTCAAACTTTGTATTATTGAATTATCAATAAGTTTATTTTCATGTTTTTAGAATTGCTGTCAAAGTAAGCAACAGGACTTTCCGCCTGTTTTACCCTTACGTGGTAAGGCGGTATTTTCTAACGTATAAGTAAAACTTTCAAGATATTTACGTCCAGATTCACTAAGAAAGTTTAAGATTTAGTACTGGTTTAAATTAAGATCTTCTAGTTGATCAGTTATGTTTTGACAAGTTTTTGTCCTGTCGTTGTTAATAAGACGTCGTTGAAAATTTATGAATTCGGATATTTCAGCGACTTGGTTGGATTTCAAATGATTTTCGTCTTGGAACGGGTTGCTAGAGTGAATTTAGTTCTATTATTGTCGAAAGTGCGTACTAAAATTGCCCATTTCTTTATAAATTTGCGAAAGAGCTCCGAAATAAATTTATAGTATAAAATTTAGTTGTCTTATTCTTACAGTTGTCAGTTTAAAACTTTTGGTTATCAAATTAGACCGGACTAGCGTTGGAGAATCTGGCTGTTAATGATTTATTTTAGGAAATCAATATATAGAAAGAATATTGAGGTCCTAGTGAGAAAGTAAGAAATCTGAACAAAAATGGTGCTGAAAGTATTATAAATACACTTCAGAGGCAGAGAAGAATGTATGAAAAATGGGAAGAATTAAATGGCGGCCATGTTGAAAATTTCTTTTGGTATTTATTCGCCAATGTTAACATTTGTCTGTTTATGTTATAATTCATTTGTTATTGTTTATTATCACAGGTTATTGCTTTCAAATATTAACAACTAATAAAAATAAACATTTATTTTTTTAATAGAATAAGTCATTTTGCATTAAAAGTAAATTATAAATTCACAGTGACTAAAGTATTATTGTCAACCTTAGCAATAACTTTGACTTACCTGCGAAGAAAACTTAAAAATATAGCAAGTTGTTCGTTCGCAACCTGGATTTCAAAAACGATTGAAAAATCGCTATAGTATGTTATACAAAATATGTGTAGAACTTCTTCTAGAATCCAAAAATATGATAAAAATTATACCACCCAATTTAAAATAAGCGAGGAAATCGGTGTTCTATATTATATTTATTTTAATCGATGCTCAATTGTTTTGCTGATAAGTTAGGGATAAGATATATGAATGATCATCAAAACTTTCGTATTTAACATTTTTTCCCATCTTTAAAAACAAAAAAGCTATAGAACCGGTTCACTTTTATTTGGATATCCCTGTACCAATGCTACTACATTTCAGGTTAAATATAGTGTAGGTATTTAAAATCTTAGACAGGACGCTGAAAAGTCGGCATTACACACGCAAGGCAATAAAATCGTTCTCAGATTGGTTTTCAAAGCAATAATTGAATCCAACCAATGTAGTTCCAGTCACTCTAATCAGTATATTCACACACGCGTCTATGCAGGAAAATTAATTGGCGTACCTTCTTGCAAAATAATATGGAAGCGATATCACAATTTGAACCAGAACCGATGCTTGGCATATTATGGTATACTTTAACTATTCAGAATTAAATCACTTTATTTTCCAGCTATTATACCAGGACCGATCGATAGTACGCGCCTACACGTAAATAACCATTCAAAACATGCTTCCAGATTATTTTGAATATTTTCAAGGATCGATAAATGAAATACTGGTCGTCGGCAAGAAGTTACCGAAAAGATTTCTCAATATTTACGCCGGCCATAACGCGCCCAGCGGACCCCCGACGTGCTTTGGGATGCATGCATCTCTTTAGTTGAAAACCCATGAGTGGCGTGCGTTGATTTTTGTCGACTTTCTGTATTTATAGTATAAATTATTAATTCAGTAGAAAACATTTTTAAATGTCTATCAAGCCGCCATGCTTCACGAAGAAACCGCTGACTGTTGGTCGAGATCTACTTTTTATAGTGACTCAATTCAGAATAGTTAAAGTATACTACATAATTTTAAATTAAGTAAACAATTTTAGCCTGGGCACACAAGGCATAGCGAAAGGCTGCCACAGGTAGGCTTTTCAGCTTTTTTTTAAACTGATAGTGAGTAATGTAATTTTTGCCCAGCCAGCAAATAGAATAAAATGTATTTAAATAACCAGCATCGTCTTCTGTAATAACAACCCAATAGCAACCAACCAAACTAAAGGTTGAAAGATAATAAATAAAAATTGTCTTCACTCTCATTCTATTTTATATAACTTTGTTATGTAAATTTACACTTTTATCTTTAGCTTGCCAATTTCGTTAAAGGTTTTTTGAAATTTTACCTGCTCTACAGAAATAAAACTTTTGGCAATGTTTTAATTCTGTTTAATAAGAAAAGCTCTTAAATCAAATGTTGGAGGATTCGGAAGGTACGTTTTAATGAAGGCGCTGTGTAGGTAATCAAAATTAGTCATTATTAGTTAAAAAGACACTTCGTCATGTAAATTCGAGTCGGCTTAAGGAAATGTTATAATTTAGGTCATTAAATAAATTTGCATAGTTATTTTTTAAACTATCGCAATAAACTGCCCTTTTGAATTACCACATAATAGTTTTTGGACTCAGAACTTATGAAACTACTAATGTACCAAATTAGGCCCCTAAATAAGTATACATAAAATAAACATAACAGCAAAGGATTGGTCTCACCTTCCATACAAAATCTTTCACCTGAAAAAATTAAAATCACTTTTTCACATCTACTAAGTCCATAATCTAAAAACACACACAAAATTAGCTAGCTCGCTTGCATTTTAAAACAATTTTTTTAATCCATGATTTTACGTATTGACTAAAAAACGAATTCAAGTTTTGATAAGTAACCTATCTCTTTCGCAAGTTCTCCACTTAATCTTAGACTGGTGTGCCAAAAACCTTGTTTAGTTTAACGCCTCCAAAATCCAGTCAATTCTCCCTGTTAAGCCAAAAATCCAGCAATATTTGTTCCATCCACATGAATTATCAGCTCCTATAGGACAAAGATTAGTTCGATCTTTTTGGTATCGCTTTCGAACACGATCTCAACTGGCACAAACACATTACTTTAAGAAAAACACCAGCAGTTAGAAAGCTTGGTTTTCTCTTCCGAGCCATTTTTTTTTATTCAAACAATGCGTTACTTATGTTTACAAAAGTTGAATGCTATTTTTTTTTATGTTCTAATAGCCCACGAAGACCGAAGTCTAAGTACTATGTATCGTGGGTGTACTGGTGAAATCCGACTCACACATCCAGAGCTGGAAACATCCGTATAGGGACTTCACCAGCCCTTCAAGAGGATGTGTGGGTTGGTACCACCTCGGTCGAGGAAGAAATTTTCTACCACCTTCCAATTAACAAACACAAAATATCCATGGTCGAAGCGGGATTCGAACCCGCGCCTCTCGGCTGCAAAGCTGGCGCAGTACCAACTCGGCCACCGGAGACCCGGTGTTTAAAAAAATATATATTTGTTAACTTCTCACTAAACTTTTCAAATATCTATTAATGTAGTGTAATTTTAGTTTACTTTACTCAGTTAATATAAAGTAGTAAATAATAAAACCACACAATCTATTAAATCGTTAAATCATTGTCACTTTTACTTCTTATAAATAAATTAATATTTTATTATTACATTAGTTTTTTTCAATGGACTTCGCCAATGGCGTGTCGATCTCAGCCGACAATTTTAAAGTGAGATAGAATCCTTTTTCACGCTGATGACCCGCCTGTACCATCTAGTTTAAATTAATGTCTACTTCTAGTTCCTGGAGACAGACCATAAATTACCATTTGATTCCAAAAATTATTACAAAAATTCCTTAAAGCATTTTGTTAACCGATTATAATATTTTCCGAACAATAACGACAACATATTCCTGTTTCGAGATTGACGTAAACGATTTATCACGACCCAATCGTAACAAACTTTAACCGACCGGTCAGGCGGTCAATTCCATTCAAAGGAAAGTTAACGAAGCGTGGCTTTAGTTAAAAATGGCCCGGCCGACAGTGGAGAGTTGAGAAGACAATATTCGAGCTTTAAGAAACTTATAAATTTAATCAATCAACTTCGAAAGTAAGTAAAACCATTATTGACAGTAAGTTTTTTTTATTGAGGAATAATCATGACTGACGCGTTATAAGCTGGCCACTTTACACAAAAAAGTTGAGATTTTATACGAGGTTTAATTATCCGTAGTAATATATAAGGGAAGATAAAATTATCGAAAATCATCTCTGAAGATTTGTTGCCCTAGAAACTGCTCGAGTGCATTTATGCACGAAAGCAGATTCTTTAGGGCAACAAATCTGAGGGAATGATTTTCTTAATTATTATATCTTTCCACTTTCCGAAATGTATTTTGTAGATTATTTACTGAACAAAAATGATAAAAAAGTTCAAAGCCTACTTTATTTGGAACAGTGTAAAGTATTACAATTAAAAACACAATTTGTGTCAACTGGTGTTGAGTTGCTAGGAGCAGGCATAAGCTTTTGATTGGCTACGTCTTCATGTTCTAGTTCTGTGTGAGTCATGTTAATCTGTTTAACTCGATCGTCGTCTCCTCTCATTTTTTTAATGAAATTTTTGTGATGTTCTTCGATCTGAAGGTCCTTATCGATGAAGTAGCTGAATGCCCTGTAATTTTAATCAGTTGCTTCTCTTCGAGGCCGCTTTTCACCAAAGCAGACACTGCGGTTGCCCTCAATGAGTGATTCGTGATTTTTTTACTTGTTGTGTCCAATCCAGCTGTTTTGGCGGAAAATTTAGCCCAGGTGCGTATTGTGTCATTTTCCGACGGGTGTATTTTTGTACCATGTCTTCCCTGTTGAATTTACTCCTAAAAAAATCTTAGAGATTCAACGTCTTACCTCTCATTTCATTAAAAAAAAAGAAAAGGATTGTGTTGTGAAAACCATTTCCCAACATAATATAGGAAGAAGCTCTCGCGCATGTGCCATCTGACAAATGCAGTTTTGTTGAGCATGTACTCTTCCTAGGTGTATGAAGCCCTTTAATACTTCTACATGCAATGCCATATTTAACATTAAACATCTCACTCCTATAAGTGTAGCGAGAAACTTTGACATAACCTGGGGTTACTACTTTTCAGTGGCTGCGTAGAAATACGTTTTTAAAGTGACCCAACTTTCGACCGAAGCCTGGATTTCACTGAAAGCTGTTATAAATGACTTTTGATAGGAACCACAGAGCCGAAAATGCGGAAATATTGTTACATGCTTACAAAGAGATGGGATGCAGAATATTGCTTAAAATCCATTTTCTTGATTTGCATTTTGATTTTTTCCCCTCCAACCTTCGAGCCGTGAGCGATGAACATGGCGAGCGGTTCCACCCAGGACGTAAAGAGGCCTGAGGAGCGGTTTCAAGGTCGTTTCAAGGTTCCACCCAGGATGTAAAGAGGTCGAAAAGCCGTTCAAGTTCAGTTTCTTTTTAAATTGAATTGTGATAGTACTATTTCAAAAAATAATTGTAACTCTGATGTAATTATTTGTTTTTGAAAATTGAAAAAAGTTGGTATCGATTAATTTAAATTAGTTTTATTATTTTGTTTTTTGCTGTACACACTGTACACTTTACCTAAAAAATGAGACGTAATAGAATAATGCCGTATCTAGGTGTAGGCAGAGTAGGCTCTTTCTTAGGGGTACTGGTGGCAAGGGGTGCCATATAGTAAAACTATAGAGTCTATAAGCTAATTCGGTCTTGTTATATAGGCACAAAAATCCTGGCCTGCCTTGAGTCAAATTTAGTCTAGCTACGACACTGTAATAAATAACCAAACACTATGTATTCTTAGGAAGAGAGCAATTTCATGAAATAAACACAATAATTTGAAAAGAGTACTCGATTGTTTCAATGTGTAACTCAGTAATAAGATAGGTAAAGCTTGATTACTTGATGTCGCGACAACTTCATTTTTATACCACTATTATGTGTATCACATATTTTGAAACAAACATGAACAAATCTGGGGAAATCGTTAAGTGAACTTAGAAATTGCAACTCCATTTTTTAAATATTTTCTAGTATTAAGAATACATGCAAATAGTTTTAATTATGACTATTCTTAAATACATTATTATAGCTGATATTTAATCTAGCGCCTATTCCTTTCTGCCCCTTATTCTTTTACCGCTTTATTTCTCCTTCATATTCGATTTACATGAAATTTGAAAATACCTATACCTTTTTGACTACCGATAAGAATTTATATTATGTTCCTGAATATTATTTTATATTCCAGCTTGCCTCTAAGGGTATTAGAAAAAAATGTATATTAAAGTTGGGTGTTATTCGATGCCTGCTCCTTTTACGATGGGACTTATTTTGCAAAGCTTGCGGAAAAAATACATCTAAAGATTTTTTGTGTATAAAGTAATAAAGTTTAAAAAACTGGTTTTTTGGAGAGAAACGAGAACGAGAACGCACGATAGAACTTATTTAGTTACTTTTGGTCCCTTATTTTTCGTTAAAATGCATTTCTTTATTTAATGTGAAAAATTCACAATTTCGTTCCATTCTATTCTGGTTAAATAAAATCGAATGTAAGGGTATCATGGTACCATTTCGGTTATATCGAAGGCGAAAAACATGAATGATTATTGTACACACATTTCAAAAATCAGCCAGGAGATTTTAAAAATTTTAAGCATAGAAGAAGAAGTCTTTTTCTTCTCAGCTAACATTCATTCACTCTATGATGTAAGCCTTTTTCATGTTTTTCCACGATATTATTTCTAAGGCTAACCAATATTTTATTATAATAGCTTATTTAACACTCTTTGATTTATTCAACCTTATTTAATTTTTATAAGACTTATCCAGTCTTTTTAATTGATTCGAATGAATTCAGCAGCGCAGCTAGAATACCTTTTTCAGTCGTAATCTAACACAACTTTACTGGCTGCAGCAAAATGTTCTCCGAATAAAAAAGAAATCGCAAAGTTAATTCAATCCTACATTGATCACTGTAATGGATACACGGCTATTCATTCGCAAACTAAAAAAGTTTCTTTTAAGCAAATATGCAAATGAATGTCGGACACTGAAAGATGTGAAATTTAAAAGCATTAAATTTTCGCAGCTCGCTGAATTGGCCGACAGAAAACAAATCTACAACATCTGTTCTGGTTTTCTATTTCTGTACGTTATCCCTTTTACAAGTTTCATTCGTTTTTTAGTGTTCAATCGAATGAAAATCGGAATAAAAGTCCGTGAATGCGGGTGATAAAACATATATATGCCTAGCGTATGCTGCGCTTTTGTCAATTTTATTGCATTTGATTGTCTTTTGACGATAAGTTTTGCAAGTGATGCACTTCAAATGTAAATTTATTTTATGTAAATTTGGCATAACTGTAGTTTTCCACAGAATAACGCTTAGCTTATTACGTCATTACTTTTTATAATAGTCAAAGCAAGAGTCGTACTGACCAGGCATTTTGGTCCTTTTTAAAATCAGTTAAATTTGGTACACATTTCTTAAATTATAATTTTGAAAGAAAATAAGGCAGCCCTTCCTTTTTCTGAAGGATGTCCTAATAGGTAAAGTAATTTTGAAGACAGTTGAAACAACATAAAAACACAAGAATAAACAACAATCAGAATGATAACAGAAAAGGAGGTCACATAGTCAGGTAGCTTTTTGGTGCTCGGGCTTTGGAAGAAATTGGAAGAATATATCGGTCAGTGCCGTGTATTGTAGCAATGTTGTTCTACCAGTACTGTAGTGTTTTAAAATAGTGATTTTCGTGCAAATTTATATTATAAACGTTGCAAAATATGTTATTACAAACACGGAGATATATCGGAGAGGTATCAGTCTCTCGGGAATACACATCGACAATAAATTCATTGAATCGGGAAATTTAGAAGTTGGAAAGTTTGTTCTTCAAAAAGACTATTAAACAGATAATAATTTAAAGAAAAATTTAAAAAGATACATTAGCGGATATCTAATTAGAAAATCACTAATAAAACATAATTGTGAAATTCGCGAAAGTTACGCAAATGCTCAAAAAGATATTGACAGCACTTCAATTTTTTTTGTCTTTAAAAGCTTACGAAAATGCAAACTCGGACTTGTTCGGAAACCTCATGATGCCCAACGACAATTGTGTTTATATTGTTTCGAATTTGCATACAGTATTTGTGTATTTATACTAGGAATAACGAACTTGCAATTGTCCATATATTTTTCAAATTTAAATAGATACATTTTTAATACAATTTTATTATGATATATGCATTTCAGATAAAACTTTCATCCAGTTCTGAAAGGCATAATATAGAGTAATGTCTTGACATATAAATTCTGCGTACATTAGTGTTATCTTTACGGTAACGCGAATGGTTATAATTTTAGCTTTTAAATATATAAAGGATAACAATGGATAGTGTATAGTTATACCAAAGTTTTCTTCCAGAATTTCGAAATATGACAAAACAAAAAACTGGCTTTCATCTTCGGTCCACGTACCTACATGACCCAAACTAATCTTTGAACATCGATACTTATTTTACACCCTCCGGGATAGACAATACTCAAGGGATAGACCAAAATGGAAAAACCCTGGGGCATATTACTGCAACCTTTTTTCCTAAAGATTTGTGTTGTTTGCTGATAGGCAATTCGGATCTCCTGTGCGTTATGATGTCTTTTTATACAGGATGATTCTATTATTCTGTTGATTACTATAGATACGTATGATCCAGTATATCTATATTCTAGTAGAATATTTTTGCCAAAAGTAAGAATATTTTTGTGCAGTCGAAAATAAGTTGTTTTTTAAAATTGTATCGATTGTGTTCGATTTAGAATAAATTGGTGACTACATGAAGCAGACTAGTGCACTGCTAAACTATTTTTTTTTTTATAAATTGACTACAGAAGTTCTCAGAAATAGCAAAAGTAATATTTTCTATTCATTTTCGTCAGTAATTTTCTGTACAATATTAGTCCCTCAAGCTAATATCTCATAATACAGAAACTTTTATACTCTGATCAACACACTTTCTACACTTTTGTATGGCATTTATTTTTTATGGGTACTTTCCTGCAGGATATGCACTTTGATTAAATGCGCTGATACAGTTCAGAATTGTGTCAAGTTACTTAATCAAAGTGCAAACTGCAAAACGCTCATCGAAAAAAAGAAAAATTATCTGTATACCCTTTTTCGAAAGTAGTGCTCGATCACGTCTCAAGCGGCGAACTTGGTGCTCGTATTGCAAAGCATTTTCGAAACATCGTGTACACACTATTTTTTTCTACGACTGTAGAATAAAAACACAATGAATTTTTTAATCACTCATTTTTCCTAAATTCAGTGCTTGTGACAAATTTCACAAGTTGAACTGTCAGTAACATTTTTCGCTAATTTGCATAATATCTGTGTGTTTTTAAATACCGTTTTTTTAAGTTCTGCTTTACTAACTGTTTTCATATGTATGTGCAGTTGCGTGATTGTTTTTAAATAATATAAAAATACTTCGTACAAAAGCACCTCGAACCGAAAGTAAATTGTCACGCAAAACGATAAAACGATAAAAAAGGTGATGTTTCAATCTGGAAACTAATGCTCGAAATGTCAATTTTCTATAACAGGAGTAGAAAAAAAAAATAGATATAGAATAATAATATGAGCTGTATGGATTATGCTCACCCAGAATATATTAGTTTCTACGATGAGATATTATTAGCTAGGCTAGCCGACGAGAAAGTTGGTGATGAAAATGAATAGTTAATATAGTTTATATTCCGACGTGTCATAATGACATTATTATGAATTTCATTTTCAGTGTCAAAATGACATACTTTATAGGACTGAGTACTATAATGATTTCATTATAGTACTGAGTACTATAATGAAAAATAGACGCAAAAATGGAAAAAATATAGACGGAAAAACTAAAAAATTTATTTTAAACAAAATGGAACAAAATTTAATGATTAAAATTAAAAGTAACATTATTACAATTCGTTAAATTGATGTTGGACATAGGAGTTGAAATTGTTGCATTATTGTGATTTTTAATTTCTATGGTTTCTGTTTCTTCTGAGAGAACGACAGTCGATGAAACACTCGATGATGATTTCTTCCCGAGAATGGCTGCTGAAATTCTTTTTTTGTTTTCGCAAGAGTTCTCTATATATCCTTCAGCAACTGTGTCACTTTTCCAACCACCATGGCGTTTAATAGTGTGAAGATCGACTCCTGAATCAGCCAGCAGTGAAGCTGAAGACCTCCGAAAACAATGACCTCTGTATTCGTAGGAATGGGGTAACTTTAAAAAAGCAGCGATCGTTTTGCACATATTTCCAAAAGTATGGATACCCACTGGTTGCTTTGTACATTTGTTGTTTCTAAATGATAGAAAAAAACGAGAAACTTCGGCATCAGGGGGTCTCATTGCTACATAAGTCCGAACAAGCTGCACCATATTTATTCCTTCGACATCGCCAGGCGTTACGAAAAATTCTCGGGGAACGTTGGTTTTTGTACTAGGTATGAAAATTCGAAAAACAACCCCCTCATCGTGTACATCTTCTATCCTTAAGTTTTTTAACTCATCTCTTCGACATGCTCCACTTATACCTATTATCTTTGACACTTTTAATAGCAAGTATGTTTCGTTGTCTGCCTCTTGTAAAAACTTTGCAACATTTTCTTTTGTCAAAATCAGGGATTTTTTAGGTGTGTAAGAATCAGATTTTCGTTTTAGAAAAGCTATCAATTCATTGAACTTACTTATGTCGACGTTCTTCTTAATTAATAGTGTACTCCTTAACATAGAGTAATAACTCCATAAACTCGAAGATTTTTTCTTCATTGATTCTTTCTTGAAATATGCCTAAAGTACCTTTTCGTATACGATATTGACAACCTTTTTCTGGGAACACCAAGTTTCGTAATTGGCATAAGTTTTTTCATATATGCCTTTAGACTTTTCGGGAAACAAACCAACAACTGCTTTATTGGCCAATTCTTCGATTTCTGATGGCAGATTATCCATATTATATTATATAAACGTTAAAATTAAAAACTCAATTCTGACAATGACAATACAAACAAATATTTCTATAGTTACCTGGTTTTATTAAAATCAAGCTACATTTACACTGGATTACTTTACTGACGAAAACTTAAAATTCATCAAAAAAAAAAACACAAAAATCGTCGGAATATAAAATATTGTATGACATTCGGATCATAAACAATCATTATGGTACACGCCGTGTTATTTGACTCGGCTGACGCCTCGTCCAATAATACTCACTGCTAGTACCATAATGATCGTTATTATGATCCTTATAACATAAATATCTATTTTACTACTTTTAAGAATTTTAATAGTTTATGTTGTTCAAAATAATGAAATCATTTAAGCAGTGCAGTAGACTTTAATTTAATGAGCAAAGATGTAAGTCATTGTTTCAAAATAAGAATAAACAACACAATTATTGTAAAATTTTGTATATATTACACGAATATATCTGGCTTTAAATAGATTTTTAAATAACATAAGAAATTTGGAAAAGTTTTTCGTAAATTTCTCAATAATTCATTTTTGTGACTTTAGCCCTTAAGTCTCTTCTCAAAGTAATTTCAAAATGGTATATAGGAAATACGTAGTAGCGAGTATTATAAAGACAAAAAGCATTATTACATATTTATATTAATAATACGATAATAAGACATACAATATAAAAAAAAACTTGAAATCTGGATTAATCTTCTTCACTGCTATCGAACACCATTAAATTTACGACCTGGCAAATAAATCCCCTTTTTTCGTCACACCATAAGTTATTCCATCCTAAAGAACTTAAGGAACTGTTAGGGTTAATGTATTGTAACTCCATGCACTCCCCAACTTCACCTAAAACGGTAAAATAATAATAGAAAAGATAAACATTTTTTCTTTGGCACCTCATTACAAAACTAGCGTAGAAATCAATAGGTCTTATCGCTGCAGATATTTTCAATTACGAAATTTTCAGAAGATGCAATTGTTTAACCACTTTTCGCTTCTCTAGAATACTATCCTTCTTAATCGAAAAGTCAGTTATAATTTTGAATAAATAATAAAAATGAATAATTATCTTTTCTAAACAATTACATTATTTTGTCGAGAATTTTTAAATTTTAAGAGAAAAAAAATTTATTAGTAGAAAGTTATAATGATTTGACTTTTTTTAAAATATGTTTTAGGCTTAACAAAAATCCCACAGCCCAGCAAAAATTCAACTTTTTTCGTCCCAAAAATAAAATAAAATATTAACATTTCTTTTAAACCTTTTTCTTTTTCAAATTAATTGGAAAAAATACTTACCATTTTTTAGGACGTCATAGTCTGGTTTATGCCAGTGCCATCCAGCCATGAAGTGGTCGTCTCTTGGATTTTCTTCGTTAAATTCCCAACGCCAAATTTTGTCATACGCTCTGGCACCTAACCAATATCCCGCTAAAATATTCTAGATTGAATTATTGAAAATTTTTTAAACTGTTTTGTTACATTACATAAATGGGCTCCTTCAGACAATTTTGTAAAAAAATAGTTTCCTGTGTTTTAATTTTTTGATATTTATAAGCTTTTTTTTGAAAAAAGTAAAAATCAAAATAAACCCTTCTATAAATCATCGAAAAAGGTTTACTTAAGGTAGCGTTTTCCGATCGCTGCCATGGTGGTCAGCTTAATTTCATTTTGAGTTAGCAGAAATATACATGTACCTACATTTTTCATCTCTGGGCAGCAAATTATTTGTCGTTATGATACCTGTCAAAGCTTTGTGTTCTTTGTAAGTCATTATATGTGCCAAAGCCATATCATGCTCATCACAGAAGTCTCTTGCATCGTCCCA
Source organism: Philopedon plagiatum (assembly GCA_963971165.1). NCBI lineage: Eukaryota > Metazoa > Arthropoda > Insecta > Coleoptera > Curculionidae > Philopedon > Philopedon plagiatum. The sequence continues at coordinate 11,689,664 of OZ020195.1, forward strand.
TATTTTCTGCAACAAGTTTGTAAATATTCAAGCGATATCGAAAAGTCGTCCAAGTAAAATGAGATAAGTACCGTTGGGGACGAAAAATTCCGGACATATTATTTTTTCTAATGTAATTATTCTTTCTCTACCTTAGATCACCTAAATTTTACCCAAAAATTGTCATGGAGTGATAATAAATGTCAATAGATTTTTAAAACATTTGTCACTTTAATTTTTATAAAATGGATAGATTAAACCAACAACAAAGAGAAAAGTTGATGATCTTATCTAAAGGGGATCGCGCAGTAAGAAGAATATCCGAAGAAATCGGTTTACCAAAAAGTACCATTCAAGAATTGAAGCAGAAATGGGAAGATACCGGCTCTCTAAATAGAATGCCTGGAAGTGGAAGGAAAAGGATATCAAATAAACAACAATTGATACATTTGTTTGGAGAACCATCCATTCGAAACAGCTGTGAAGGCGCAGAGACAAACAAACTTTCCCGACTCTGTTAGGGTAGCAAGACGCGTAAAAGAAAGATCTAATTGAGGAAATCGTGCTGCTGTTATAAAACAATTTCTAACTTCTGACAACCAAGAGCAGAGGGTGGGATTTGCTTTGTAATGTATGGGAATACATGACCTCAAGAGGGCTTGGAGTTTGTTATCGCATTAATAGCAGATTTACAGCGGAAGTATAATACCGTAAAACATTATGCAGTCTTCAGTGAACAATTCTTTTCCTCAAAGAAATTTTACGAATCAACTTGACAACTGCCCTATCTACACGACAAGAAGGATTTTGTATTGGGTGCGGTAAAACGATATTCATTTACAACCTTGACCCTCAAAAAATCCTAATGTAAATACGATTAGAAAGATTTAAATTCTAAAATGTTTTAATACATTCGCATTGCTCAGTCATGTTCTCGGTAGACCGGTCTAATATGACAACCAAAAGTTTTAAGTGTAAGAATAAGATACCATATAGCATCTTTCATTCACTTTTATTAATGTGCTCTTCGAGCACTCTTAGAGTGTTGTCAAATCACTCTAATACGTCACGTGCTCGAATTACGCTCATGCTCTCATTGCGAGCAATGGAATATTGCTTTAATACTAGCATACCAGCTGCTATCTATCAGCCACTTCGTTGAACAGTTTGGTTTTGTGGTTTATTGAAGAGATATTTAATAAAGGCTTGTACATGTATGAATTGTTCACCAATATTGCTAACAAAACTAATAAACATAAAGACAAATCTTATCTCTTGGTCATGGTATGTATTAATATCATCCTGAACAAAATTTGCAACCTTTGTTAACGTATCGGAAAATTTTAAATTTGGCGCGCTGCCTAACTCTGGTGTTGACAACCCTGTCGATTCCTTGATTCGCTTTCTTTGAGCGTGGCGGTGAAAACTAGAAGAGCTGAATTGTAAATAGCTCTAAATTGACCGATTTATGGTTTTTTTTTCTTGGATAATCCATGACAAATTGATTAAAAGTTAGCCGCTGGCTGCTCTAGCCTAAAAAAAATATGAACGGCGATATATATGATTGATATCTCTCCAAAAATCAAATACACAAAGAGATCCGAGCAAAGAAAAGAAATGACATCTTAGGTTTTTAAATTTGAATTGTTCTGGTTTTAAGTATTTCAATAACTTCTGATAAAGAGGACAACAAATGAAGTTCGAAAAGATTACAACTCCTTTCAGAATTATCGTCAGAAAACATACTTGCTTCTGCCATTTTCATGCCCTTATCTTCTTCATCTACCTCATGGACACACATCAATCGCAAGCAATCTGAGTGTGCACCGAAAATGCTCTATTTTTGATGGAACACGCCGAGCTGTAAATCGTCGAGGGAACAGAACATAAAAATTGTCTCTCGAATGATCTGAAGGGCAATTCAGAGTTAACTTGTACTGTATACTGTATACATTTATTCTCGAAGCTTCACGTAGGGTTGCTACATACAAACGTATACCAATTGACAACTTGTGTTATAGTCCAGCAAGTGAAAATTTTCTAGTACAATGCATCAATTGATTTACGAAAGTGGTATTATTTGTAAAATTGTATGGCTTAGAGCGATAAAATGTCAGTCTAAAAAACTTAGGAAAAAAGCAGCAATCTTGCTTCAACCAATCACATGAGGAATGAAATATCCCGAATATATCCAATCTTCAGAATAAACGTATACGTGTAGACGACTACTCGTTAACTTTGGATTGGCATCCAGAGCGGTTGTGTTTTGGTTTGTGCGACATATAAATATACCATAAATTAGGACCTATATGTTAAGAACTTACATACAAACCAGTTTCTATGTCAATCTTATTATCAAGTGTTATTCTTTTCACTGACAGTGTAGCATTGTCGATTCTCTTTCGTTGTATACCAATGTAGTAATTTTAATATAAAATTTTAATTTTAATCTTATCTTTTACCTACTTTGTCTTGATATACAATGTATTTTCCTTGTTTTTCAAGCGAAATATTCTTCGGTGCTGTAAGACATAGACCTGAAATAAAAACAAATTACGGAACGATTAAACTCTACAGGTGTTTGCCGAAACTATGATTTAATTAACCCGTTCAACAGCTGATAATTTATTGTCTTTATCTCTTATTCGTGATCTTATTACAGCCATAGATCCTGAGTGGACTATGACCCTCTTTGCAGGCTATTTCTCATTTATGTCTTATCATCGAATTCGTAGGCCCTTCCTCACAAGTGCAACATGGGATTAAAAATGTTGCTGGATTGGTTCAGTAAGAACTCTTTATATTTAGATAGCACAAAAACCACGTTCATTACTTTTACACCGCTCAAAACAAGTAAAGGCTCGATATGGACCTGAAAATCGAAAATGAATGTATTTCCCAATTCCTACGAATTTCTCGCTAAATTATTCCATGTTGAAGCGGTATGATACTTGGCCATCCCTATAACACTGGACTATAAAAATCGGTGGATAGCATTTTGATAAGAAGTATTTTAAATTAAATAATTGTAGGTCGATAATTCTTTGGATCTTTGGTGTCATTACCCTTTGAGAGGATATACGTGGTGCCTGCCGTCAACCAATCTGAAATATCTGTAGAATTTTTAACTGTTTCATTTATCGCTTTTATGAGGTCTTCATGTAGTGATGTTAGTTGTTAGTTCAGAAGTTTGGGAGCTTATCGGGTCCAGGCGATTTCCAGCTTTGCGACTTTTTTATTATTTGTAGAATTTCGGTGACCGTGAAATCCTGAAACTCGTCTGGTTGTATGTGTTGATTATTTTATATATTTTTCATAATACTATTTATCTATCTTATTATGATGATCTTTCTACCTATGCCCACTTACTAAATTATAATCAAAAGTAAAATAAGAAAGGTCAAGTTCAATTAGAAATAAATGGCATCCCGAACTCTTGACTTTGGAAAGTTTAAAGTTTGCGTGGATATTTAATACGGATTTTGTAAAAATGCCAGATCATAGTAAAACTGGCATATTTATTTTTAAAAAACGTTTTTAGACGCCTCTTGTCTAGATCTAAGTAGTAGACATTAAAATCAATAAATAATATCGCTAACTGCAAAACGAATCAACAAACAACTTAATTCTAAACTACTTGCCTTTTCCACACAGGACTAGAACACAACAACAATCAACCAGATGGCACCAAAACATTGTAGTAATTGGACCAAACAAGGTATAAAGTACCATCAGAACCAGTTAGATATATGAATTTTAATTTATAACTCCTAAATTATATTTTAAAAATTGTAGCAAACAAAAATGTTAATACTCTTGTTTATGAATATATTGCGATATTTTAATCAAATTGAAAAAATTGTTGTTCTTGGAAATATCACCTTATCGTCTAAAATTCTTAGATTTGTTATTCCAAATATAACAGGTCAAACTATATTCACTAAAACGACCAAGGGTATCGTGGAAATTCTCCATAAATAATTGTACTTTTTTAAAATTTTATCAGATTTGTCTCAGCATATTCTTCATACTCAATAATCGGTGAAAAATGTAAAGTCGCGTACAGACCAAGTCCCAATCCAAACCAACGCTAACTCCAACGAATGTGCCAGTTGGCGTTGGGATTGGAAACGATTGGAAAGCATTTTACGATGTCGTCCACACCGCGTTTGTAGTTTCGAATTGGATACCGTTGGATACGGTTCGGTCATTTTCTACGGAAAGAGGTATTTTAATATGTCATCTAATGATGATGAGTGATGAGTCATTATGTAAAAGTGCCGCATTTTTAATTGTAAATTCTTTACTTAACAATAAGAAAAAGAAACGTCGACCAAGACGCTGGTGGATGACAACACCATATAAAAACAGAAAAGTATTAATAACACAAGTAAGTTGCGGGAGGAATTTCGGAGTGATCACAGTGATCATTTCAGAACCTTCTCTCTAATTTTTCTTTATTTCAGCAACCTTGCACCTAAATTCAGTAGCAATGCTTTGCCAAATATCTATCTTCTTTTTGGAGAGTTTATAATTTATATTGCTAGGATCCCATAATATAGGGTTATCCCGGTATAGTTCAATTAGTTTAAGGCTAAATCATCTCCATTTCATATCAAAAGGCGAAATAAACAAAATATTTGTCAAAAACAAAATGCACAGACCCGAGGAATACTTGCCAACGACTGAAAACATTCAAATCTCGTCCACACCAAATCAAACATCTCTTTGAAGTACCGCTCAACGACCGAACGCAAGCCAATGCCAACGATCGCCTTGGAAAACGTTGGAATGCGTTGATATATATTCGCCAACGCCGTACACACCAATTTACATGCTTCCAAATTTCTAGTCACATGTGCCTTGGTGTGCGTTGGAACTTCGGTCTGTACGCGGCTTAAGCCGCGTACAGACCAAGTCCCAATCCAAACCAACGCCAACTCCAACGAATGTGCCAGTAGGCGTTGGGATTGGAAACGATTGGAAAGCATTTTACGATGTCGTCCACACCGCGTTTGTAGTTTCGAATTGGATACCGTTGGATACGGTTCGCTCATTTTCTACGGAAAGAGGTATTTTAATATGTCATCTAGTGATGATGAGTCATTATGTAAAAGTGCCGCATTTTTAATTGTAAATTCTTTACTTAACAATAAGAAAAAGAAACGTCGACCAAGACGCTGGTGGATGACAACACCATATAAAAACAGAAAAGTATGAATAACACAAGTACGTTGCTGGAGGAATTTCGGAGTGATCACAGTGATCATTTCAGAACCTTCTCTCTATTTTTTTCTTTATTTCAGCAACCTTGCACCTAAATTCAGTAGCAATGCTTTGCCAAATATCTATCTTCTTTTTGGAGAGTTTATAATTTATATTGCTAGGATCCCATAATATAGGGTTATCCCGGTATAGTTCAATTAGTTTAAGGCTAAATCATCTGTCCATTTCATATCAAAAGGCGAAATAAACAAAATATTTGTCAAAAACAAAACGCACAGACCCGAGGAATACTTGCCAACGACTGAAAACATTCAAATCTCGTCCACACCAAATCAAACATCTCTTTGAAGTACCGCTCAACGACCGAACGCAAGCCAATGCCAACGATCGCCTCGGAAACCGTTGGAATGCGTTGGGATATGTTCGCCAACGCCGTACACACCAATTTACATGCTTCCGAATTTCTAGTCACATGTGCCTTGGTGTGCGTTGGAACTTCGGTCTGTACGCGGCTTAAGTGCAATGTCAAGTGGGTAAATTGGAATAATGAAGTGGGTGGTAAAGCAAATTAGGAACCAAATTTTCGATTTTCTATATCTGTCATAATAGAATTCGTGCTTAATGTTATGATGTTATTTATTTTTATTACTTATCCGTTTTTCTTAACAGAATATAACCATAGACTAAATAATACATAGACGAACACTGGCGTTTAATAAAAATGGACCAAAAAGCGGGTCTCCCTTGAGACATTTTGGGGGTTTACTGGTTTATGGCTTAGGAATTTGTTCGTCCACCATTATATGTATATGTACATATATTTATATAGTGGTGAACAAACAAATCTGTATACCATAAACCAGTAAACCCACCCAAATATTTCAAGGGAGACCCGCTTTCGGTCCCATTTCGGTGTATTCGAGAATTTGTCTATATTCTTTATAGTCTCTGATATAACTTTTCGATTTAAGACTGGAAAAACAAAGTCAGTTCTGTTTGCTGGCACTTTTTTTTATGAAAGAGCGAGAATAAAAGACAATGGAAGCCCGAAATATAAATTTGTTAATAAACTGAACAATGTATTTTTTTCATATTATTTAAAAAAAGTCTAACCTGAACCGATCCCTGAAACCAGTTTTGCTATATTAATGTCAAATTTTATAGAAAAAATGTATTTAAGTGGACTATGTAACAAAATTCATAGAATCTATTTTCCCCCTTTTAAAGGTAAAAGTACAAGTAATATCCTTATTTTTCCATTTGTTTCTTTTTAGTTGCAGCAAAATTAAATAAAATTTATTTTGTGTCGACCTGTATTATATTATTATGTAACATTAAACATGTCCCTGGAAGACCTATGCTATAATATATTTATTTTTAGTCTTCTGGAATACTGGAATATTTTTCTCAAACAAATTACACTTGCGCCGAAGCAATTTGCTTAAGCTATCCAAGCCTCCTGTAAGGGACCAAGTGTTCTCTTGTTAATATCCAACAATAATAAAATATTCCGGATAAAAGGTATCTTTTGTGATTTAAACCGGTGCTCACATTGTTTATTATTTGACCCGAAGTGTGTTCGGTTTCGAGCTCGGGTACAGCCGAATTATAGGCAAAATAATTATCTTTTTCTCTTCAATATGTTTTACATCACAGCCAGACAGACAGACTGAAATGAGATATCATGATTTTTTGTAGCTACGGATCCCTAAACGTCAAAAAATTTCGAGAGGTGGTTGATTCACGATTAGAATACTCCGGGCAAAGGAAATAAAACAATTCGGTTTTATTATATTTCTGGATATTATATTATGTTATTGTTTTGTGCGTTACAATAGCAATGTTGTGTTATAACTTTTGAGACTATAAGTTATGTAAAATAGTACTTAATTCGAAATATTTTGTTTAATTATAAACATCACCTGAAATAATATATAATATTGTATATATGCAAATATATTAATGATTACACAGTTATATATATATATTAAAATGTTGTCTTCTTTTATTACCAATCTTCCTTTTTGGATGAATCTGTAACCTGGCAAACGAATCCTCTTTTTTCATCACACCATAGGTTATTCCACGACAAGGATGTGTCAAACATGGTTCTGTTAATAAACTGTAACTCCATACATTCTCCAGGTTCTCCTAAAAAAATTGAAATCAATGCTTTTTATTAAGGTATTGTAAAATCTTGGACAGCACAATCCCAGTTATAAAAGGAATTCGACCAATAAGTGCTTTGCAAATGCCAATGTAATTGTGAGTCAACTTATTTATATTATTTATACCTATAAGATAGTCAGCTCTAGAAATAAACCTAAAGCTATCAGGCAAATTATAAATAATATACAAAAAAAGAATTTAAATATAAAGGAGGTTAACATATTTGAATTTTATAACCAAGTTGACGATGCTATTGCCGCGGATCGCATTAATACTCTTTTTACAACCCCATCTCTTGGCGGCATAGTAGATTATAAATTTTTAGAGCGTGATGTACCTTTATGCCCAATACAGTGTTTTTGTCTCCACTAGTAGCATGTGATATTGTAGCGTTGATTGGAAGATTAAAGGGTTCTAATTCAGGGGTCAATGATGGCGTCTCCAATAACTTGTTGAACAAATGCAGATACTATTTCTGTGATATTTTGGCCTTTCTCATAAATTTATCCACTGAGGAGGGCGCATTTCCAGGTTCGATGAAGCTGGCAGCGGTTATTCCAGTTTATAAGAAGGGCGATTCTAATAATTTTGCTAATTAGCCTGTCAAGTTTCTCAAAAATTTTTGAAGCCTCAAGAACCAAATATTATCTTTCCTTGACAGAAACAATATTCTATCCGGCGGCGGCTCAGCTTGGTTTTGGTCAAAAAGGAAGGAAATTGCCCTCTGCTCATAAATTTCAGAATAAGATTGTAGTGCATTAGATGACAAATTCTATGCACTGGTTCCCTCCATTGATTTTTCCTGTGCCTTTGACATAGTTGATCAAAGTTGTATAGGTACGGCATTAGGGACGGACCACCGACTGATTAGATCTTACTTCGAGAATCGTTATCAGTTTGTGGTCTGGAATGGCCAAAGAAGCAGATCCTTGCCAATAACTCAGGGTGTTTTACAGGGCTCCATACTTGGGCCCTTGTTTTGTATAATTTTTCCATGGAAGAAATTAAGTTTAATTATTATTACTATCACATTTTAAAAAAATTACACTCTTGCTAACCAGCCGACTAAAAAAGTAGATTACAAAAATGCACAAACTGTCTCAGAAAATGCATTTTCTTCTTGATGGGTTAACATTAAACTATTTAAACCTACCGTTCTTCCTAATATTGTAATCAGGTTTAAACCAATGCCACCCAGCCATAAAGTGATCGTCTCTTGGATCTTCTTCATTATATTCCCAGCGCCATGTTTTCTTTTCAGCTCTTGCCCCCAACCAGTAGCCAGCTAAAAATATTTTAATTTGAATTGAGTGACCTAATCTGTAATTTTTAAAATGAAAAACATTCTTTACTGAAAAGCTTCAGTCATAATATTACGCTCTTAAACAGCTTTTATCATTTGAAGTATTAGTTATTGGTTTTATTATGTTTTGCTTGTGGTTAAATTATTACACTTAGCACAGATAAGCCTTTCTGGATTCTGTCTTTCCCCTTTAACACATGTTGGAGCACCCCCTCCTATTATTTTGTTATGCAGCCCTGTGTTCTGTGACCTCCGATAGTTCGGGAAAAATATCTGTCATATGCTGTTTCCTATTCATTCAATCATTTTCTTTGTGCGTTCTTTGCCTAGTGCCAAGAATGCCAAGATAAACATTTTATTCCCATTCCCAATCGGGACCTTTTACAATTTAGGCATTTATACCTTTGATATTTATTAAATAAGAATATATATGTCTGATCTTGTAAAAGGACGGGGAAACCCACAGTGAACCTTTAAATGTAGGAAATTCTCCGACTGAAACTACTGTTAACTGTCGTAAATGACGAACCGGGGTCTAAAGAGACCCCAGAAAAAAAAAATGGTTTCAATTAAGCCAACCGATGGACATTAATATATACATGCTACATTATATTATTCTATGAATGAAATATATAAACTGAAGCTAAATGGGAAGGTAACGCTTAAAGTTTGCAATGTGTGAAGATACAGCAAAAAATTATGTCTTGGGGTACAAATGAAACCCGAACCCGAAGGTTAAAATATCGCGATTTACTTGAAATCAAGAAAATCCATGCTTAGTGAGTTTTACCTCTAAAACCGACGATATATTAATGAAAAATCTGTAAAATGGCACACATTAAGTGAGAATATCTTACGATCAAACATGAGCATGGCACTTAAAAAAGAAATAAAACTAAGACTATTCCTAGTACATTATACCTTTGACAACACCTCTGCAAAAAGAGGGAAGTGAGTCATGCATGACTGATGTTTATAATAAGTACATTGTCTTGCCTATTCTACGTTTTGATAAACTTACTATATCTCACTACAATTAACAAAAATGTTACTTACATTCTTCATCTTTGGGGAGCAAATTGCTTGCTATTAGAATATTTCTCAGATCTTTTTGCTCCTGATAAGTCATTATAAATGCTAAAGCCATGCCATTTTCATCACAAAAGTCTCTTGCGTCGTCCCAAGTTTTCTACAATGCAAGCAAGTAATTTTAATTAAAAAACATTTCTTTTATCCATACGTACGCTCAGTAATTTTTTTTCAAATGATTTACCTAGAAAAGATTAAACAAAATCGATTTTTTTTCACCAAAGGAACACATACTCTAAAAATAAGATTTTGGAACCCCAATAGTTATTCCTCAGCCCTTGAGGTTTTCCCAAGGATGGGGATATCTTGCTGAGGTCATACCTCAAGGTTTAAGGAATATTCAAGGACTTTAAATACTCTTTGTAAACTTGATCAAATTTATCAAACGAGAACTTCCAGGTAACCTTAAATTTGTTGCTAACATAGTTATAAAATGTATAGCTATCATTTTTTCCTTACAATAAATTCGGTAGCAGATACCAATATGTACTCTTCTAAACAGTACTGACATCCTTGTAAATTTTAAAGTCGGGTTACATTTGAAATTATAATAATTATAAGTTAATAAATCGATGGCTTGATGCTAGAATGGCAGACGTCAAATATGTTAATATTGAGAAGAGAGTAAAAGCTTTATTGTGCATTTAATGTTTTATGGCTGTCAAAATAAATAGATTTGGTGCTTTATTGCAAAGTAGACATACCACCACAATTTTTTTTCCTTCACATGTCTTTCACATATGGCAATAAGAATATTTTATTAGGCTTGTTAGGTATTGTTTGCATTGTACTGTTACCATACAAACTTTAACCAAAAATGTTAAATACTTTAAAAAAAATAATACACCTTGTCCACGTATGGGGTTTAGAAGACGACAAATGGACCAAATTTTGCAAGATACGTAAAAATGTCACTCATAATAAAAGTTCTTCCTTGTAAAATAAATAAGATTCACGGTATAAATAATTAAATTTTTTATATAGGGAGTATAATAAATACGAAAACGTTATTTTGCGTACGAATAAGCATCCCTTGTTTATCATGTTCTACCAAAAGAACAAATATGAAATATATTTTAAATTAGAACCTAAACCGAAGTACAAGATCTCATTAAAACATTTAAATATTAATAATAACACAATATTTTTTTAATGTCCCAACTATTCTCTCTTACATCTTTAACCAGAGTACTAGTTTTTACATATTAAATAACAATGACACCTATGGACTTGCTTGTCAATGTCTTTATTAAATGAAGAAATTATTAAAATAATTAAAGATCCAAAATCCGTCACAGTCGAATTTTGGGACTATTACTATTCCAATACTTTCTTCACGACTAGGGTCGCTTGAGAGTAAAGACAGAACTAAATCCCTTCGTTCGGGTTTTCATAACATCCTCCTCTACGATTTGAAATAAGCTGCGCAAGACATGCGGCATACTTTGAGGACGTTCTTTTATCTTACCTTACTAGATACAAATTAGTGTGCTATACCTACTTTTTCTTGATAAACAATATATTTGGGCTGTTTCTCCGGCCACTCATTTCTTGACGTTGTAAAGCAAATACCTACAATGTTAGTACATATTGAATAATAATCTAAAAAATTGCAAAAAGTTTTTACACGGAATCTTCTTCATGAAATGAAGTTTAAATAAAGTGTAATAGAATTTAAGAAAGCTCGCTTCTTCGTTCTTCGTCAATAGTAACCGTAAGTTGAATTAACTAGCCGTTCTAATAATAATAAGTCAAAATTTTTTTGTAGTACGTTTACATGATATTACAAGAATTATTTCTTTAAACGAAGACTTGTGACTAAAAGTCGATTACATCTTATTTAACTTTACATTTACCGTCAGATTCTCCAATGCTAGATCGGTCTAATTTGACAACCAAAAGTTTTAATCTGACAAGTGTAAAAATAAGAGAGCTATGTTTTATACTAAGAATTTATTTTTAAGTTTTTTCGCAAATTGACGAAGATAGGGGAAATATTATTAGGTACTTGCCATAATAAGAAAACTAAATTCAACATGAGCCTGGCATCTAGCGGTAGGAAGGCGTAGGACTAAGTAAGTAAGTAAATTAATGGTACTTTATTATATCATATCTTATTTTTTGACCGCCCTGTATGTTATTTCTCTGATTTTTATCGCGGATTAGGTTTTTTTATGCTAAGTAAAAGTTTTTATGAAAAGCAAATTGTTTTTCATAAACGTGAAGATAAAAAATGTTCCATATGTTGCCAATATTCACACACACGCTGTATAAAGTAAAGATGCTGTTAATCTGTATTTCCATGTATAGTATAACTAAAGGTAAGTGAAACCGCAAAAAAAAGGTAACGAAGCCGACACCTTTGACGCAGCCGTGCCGATAAGGTCCAGCCATAGGCGTCCCAAAATATTATAACCAATTTAAGATTGGACACAATAAAAAGCTTTAACATTTTAACCAAATATTATTTATAGGTATATCAAAACCTAACTGAATCTGCAAAAACGATGGGCGTACCGTCGACCGATAATTAAGGCTTTAAATTAATGGCATAAATACGTTGTTATTTTTATGATCGTTTTGTAGTAAGTGTAACTATATTATATTGTAACTATATCTATTGTTATGATCGAGATCAGCTATTCAACTGAGAACCAAGGACACACATAAGGGCTAGGATGCGTTCCCGAGAATCTTGAAATTATTGGAGTTTCTTACGTGACCATGGCCATTGTAATACTGTCTAATTTTTTTTTTTTTTTGGGTAAGAGGAGGTGAATCTTCCAAAGATACCCACATGCGACATTCGTGGATTATGTCACGATTTTTACTGACTAAACACCCCCCCTAGAGTAGTTGGTTTCGGACCGGAGTCTATAAACCAAGTATCTCTCGATAGATTATAACCGCTCGCATGACCCGTTGTCATGTCGAACTTTTATAACCCTCCCATATTTTCGCATACAAATATGGGGTTTATCTCTGTTCTGAAAGGAAAATTTTTACAATATTGCCTTAAGGTAACAAAATTCCTACTTAAGATAATATTTGTCTCTAGCCTTAAGATATTTGTATGTTACATACGGTGTTAAGTAACTAAGTGTGCATTACCTAAGTAATCTTAAGATGTGGGAACTTAGATATTTGACTTAATTATTGGTATTCAGGCCCGCTCGCACTAGCACTTGCGCTCGCGTTCGCATTCACACTATCGCTAGCATTTGCACTACACTCGCACTAGCACTTCACTTTTGCCTTTTCATTACCCTATTTGATTCCTTGGTCTTCTTTTGTATCACCTATTTTGCCTATATCCTGAAGCAATCGAGACCGTCAGTAGACGCAATATTGCTGTAAAAGCTCAATAAACGTCTTTTCTTGAAAACTTTCGAAGTTTTCATAAGATCTTTGTCTTCCAAAAGTATATTTATCCGCTTTTGAAAGAATTTCGTTCAAAACTTGAATTTCTATCAAGGTTTCTCTGTATTTTCTGGAAGAGCATTGTGAAAAGCGGTTTTCACAACAAATGCTCTATATTTTAGAAACCTGTAAAATCCATTATCAACAATAAAACAAAAATATCTACATGCAGATTCGGAACTAGAATCATTCGCATTTTGAATCACAAGTGGCGCTACTGGCGGTAAAATAGGATATTCGTCTTCTTTTTTTATAACGTGGGCTACACAGTTTCTCCAAATATCACGGCTCAATTCACTTATTACTCGTCGAATATTATCCAGTACCACTGCACTTAATGTTGGTGGCTGATTACATTTACGAAGACGTTTTTTTTATAGTGCCCCAAATCATTTCAATTGGATTAAATATGCAATAATAAGGAGGTAACCGCAACAGGGTATGGCCGTGTCTAGTGCAAAGATTATCAATTACATATTCATTTTTAAAATTTCGACTCTTTATCATTTTTATCAGCTCTTTTTTTACCGGGAACTGTTCAGGAATTTCCATATTTTTATGCCTCATAAAATTTAAAATGTCTTCCTTTTTAGTATTATTATTCGGTATTTTGTTTAATATACGCGAATGATATGGTGCATTATCCATGACGATTACCGAGTTTGGTGGAATGTTCGGTAAAAGCTGATCAACAAACCACTTTTCAAATAAATCCCCAGTCATGTCCTCATGATAATCGGCAGAAGATTGGGTTATGTTTTTGGCAGACAAAAGCAGTGCATTGGGCACGAAACCATTTTCACCTCCGGCATGAAGTATTATCACGCGCTTTCCTCTTGAACACGGTGCATTTAAACTGCAATTTTGAGTTTCATCTACCCAACCGTACTGAACAACATCATGAGTATCAAACCATGTCTCATCTAGATACACTATATACCTATTTGATTCCCGGTGTTCTTTTATTTTACGCAAATATTCTTGACGATGTTCAACAAGACGGCGCGATTCCATTATAACCATCCGATTATCAATTTTTTTGTATTTAAATCCGCAATCTAATAAAATTCCTCGAAGAGTTTCCAATGACTGGTAATTGTAATCAGGGTAATCGCGTAACTTATCCCGGATCATTTCTAATGTTGGCAGCGTATTTTCCTTATATAGATTGTACACAATTCGTCTAATGACATCTTTTGCTGCATCGTCAACTTTCTGAAACTTTTGATTAGTTTTCTTTCGCTTTACCGAATGATCTGTAACATCTCTTGTTTTAATTACGCGATAAATTGTAGATATCGAAAGTTGTGTTAATTCGTTAACTCTTTTTATAATGGCTTTATCTGACTGTGCCGGATTTTCTTTTTTTAAACAGCCGTAAATATTTAGAATTATTCGTCGACTTTGAACATGTAAATCTTTATTAAACTCCGGACATGTTTCGACTGACGATGCCACGGTCGGTACCGAAGGTAACTCAACATGTAATAATTCGCTTTCATCTACCTCATAAGGTCGCCAAAAAGCCATTATTATCATAAAAATTCACTTACATAAACCAAGTATATAAAAACAAAAATAATACGCACTTCACTGCTCAAAACCTAAAACTTAACTGTTTCACATAAATCATGTTCTAAACGAGCATCTGTCTAGACGTAACGTCTTAATTATAATAAAATGACTCCTTCCACTGCATGCGCCAATATAATATTACCCTTAGTGGAAGAGACAAAACGAATCGTCGCTGCAGGTGTCCCTTCACGAGACAGGCAGCTGCTGTTTGAATTATATACCGAAGTTATCACTAACAAATCTGAATGAAATGTGGGATACTTGCTATGGGGAATCGAGCGAGCCCGGTATGAGCGGCAGGCGTTTGTCTGGCATTTTATACCACTTAAATCTTAATAATTTAGATGTATGAGATTCACTTAGGACTGGCAAAACTATACTTGCTTGATAAAGGAGAAACATTTTATATTTATTGTGCTTTTGTTAAATTTGAAACCTAGCAATTTTAAAATCCACCTTTTTTGTTGAGATTAAAATAAAGGTTTAAAAGTTTGAATCATTCTCTACGCAACAAGACTTCTTCAATGACGAGACCAATTTTTGTAAAAGAACGTCTTAAATGACGCCTTGCCGCCATGCTAATTTTTGTGACAATTGCAGTAAAAGATAAGTTTTCATGTGGTAATTTTGAAGTAGTAGCAATTTTTAGCGCAGCTCGAAAATGTAAAATTTTCTCTTGGAAACATCTGCTCACTCAACCTCAACTGAGAACTGGAGTCCTATGACTTATGGAAATTAAATAATATTATTAGAATATACTTGCCTTGTCCAAACAATGTGACTGCACAATAACCCAAGAATAAATAGGATAAAAACATTTTGATAATTTATAAATAACAATATGTATTGTACAACAAGCTGCTATGTGTAATAAAAATTTCCAATTTAGGTGTTTACAAGTAACCACAAGAATAAAATATGATAATGCTGAGATTTATATATGTACGTACATATATAAATGAAATTAAACCAAGAGATTAATATGAAAACATTTAATGTTTTTTTAAACTCGCGGTCTTGATAATATAATCAGAGGTCAAAAATGCTTAATTGGTATAAAATACCAAAACGTAATTTCCTGGAAATATATTTCTGCAAAATAAGATTACACGGTCGTGTCATTTTCGATAAAATCAATTTTAAACTTAAAACAAAACTTTACGTGTATTATTAACTCATATCAAGAATGGGCTGGGGTCAAACTTCCACACTGTGATTGGCTCTTGAACGTTTGGATTTCCTTTTATTACCGTAGCCACAGCAACGGTAGCAACAAAAATAGGTAATACCCAAGATAGGGTTTTTTGTGTTCAAGGAAGCCTAACATAAGTTATTTTAGTTTATTTGACCTTTATATACTTTACGTCTCTTTCTAATTAGCAGACTACATTTATTTTCTTTTGTATATTACACACATTAACGAATTACTGCTGCAAGGTCTTCCTTTGTTTACGATGGTTCAGAAAAAATGGAACCTTTATATTATGGTATATTTGGATTCTACAGAAAATTCTACACAACTTTAAAGCAATGTATGTCTTAAGTACGCCTTTTCCGAAATATTTACGTTTTAGTATTAAAATAACTCTTTATTACAACATAAAGTCATCCTTAAATTACATTAAAAAATCTCAAAAAATATTTTAACAAATACTGGAAGTGGCCGCCATTAACAGCTTTGCAATATCCCAGACGATCAATAAATTCTTGCTGTACATTTTCAACAGTATCTGGAGGAATATTCCTAATTACATTACGAATAAGATCGGGTGACCTAGGTGGCCACTCTATTGATCCACGTTTGCATATCCACCGGCTTGGAAAAACATTCAACATTAGAATCTTCTAACATTCGCAGCAAAGTGTGATCCTGCTGAAACCATAAAGCTCTGTTTGGCATGTGGGGAATATTTTCATCATGCTCACGCTGAAATAAAGTCATTTTCTAAAAAGTCATGATTCCGTTGAAGTTCCTGTAAAAAATACGGTTTATTACTCTTTTATCAATAATCCCAGCCCATGTTTTTACTTTTTCATAATTTTGAGAATGATTTTCCCTAAACTAGTGTGGATTTTCTGGCGCCCAGTGCCTAAAATTATGCCTATTTACTTGTTCGTTCAAGCGAAACGGATCTACAATCAGTAGAATTGAGGCGACGTGGAGAGAGACCGGTACTGTTAAGGATATGGCCAAATATGGTCGACCTGGCATTTCTAATGAAAAAAACAAACTGGATATTCTGGTCTCATTATACGGTATTTAATCCGAACATGTCCAGTAATCAAGTGGCATTAGATAACACAAGTAGGTCAACTATATCAAAATTTAAAAAAAGAAGAAAAGTGGCACCCTTAAAAAATTCAATTAGTGCAAGATTGTAAGTGACCTAGTCCGCAGAAACCGGTCTTGTGAAACTATGACGGAACTAAATGATAGTAATACTAGAATAGTCAAACGGGTATGCTTCTCAGACGAAGCACCGTTTTGCTTGAACGGACAAGCAAATAGGAATAATTTTAGATACTGGGTACCAGAAAATCCACACTGGTGAGGCTAGGATTAATGATACCAGAATAAAAGCCAGTATTTTTTTGAAGGATGTGTTGACGGAAGAACGATATCGTGACTTTTTAGAAAATGACTTGATTCCAGCATTAGCAACATTATATCCCGATGAAAATATTCCAGATATGCCAAGCACTTTATGGTATCAGCGGGATGGAGCTCCCCCACATTATGCTGCGAATGTTAGGAGATCCTTAAACAATGTTTTTCCAAACCGGTCGATAGGCAGACGTGGATCAATAGAGTGGCCATCTAGGTCACCCGATCTTAATCCACTCGACTATTTTCTTTAGGGTTGAAGTTGGTGGCGGTCATCCACATGTGGTGTGTGGTTTTTAAAAGCTAAATTTAAAATATCCGAATAATAATTTATAACAAATTCCAGAGAGGTAGCTGCAATTAAGTACAATAAAATTTTAGTTTTGCCAAGTTTCAAAATTTTTATTTTAAATATTGAAATGGAGAACCCTGTATATATAAGAATAACTATAAAACAATATACAAAATCTTTTAAGATTAAATATTTTTAGGAGTTTTATAATATCGTCGGTAATAAAGGGTGTTGCAAAACTCTACCACCAATATTATACAGGTTTGTTAAAAAGATTTGATCAAAAATCAGAGACAAAGTTCCGTTAACATTCTAGGTCCCGAAGCGCTTAGTTTTCGAGATACAGGTTGATAAGTTTTTAATTTTTTTCAAGACCCGTATTATGTGTCGTCAAAACGCTAAGCATTTTGAGACCCTCAGCGCAAATGACGTTCCGCTTCAATTATCACATGCTTAGCGTCAATTCTGGAAAAAGCGCTAAGCATTTCGAAAACGATTACACATGTTGAATGTTTTTCATTGGATTTTAGGGATTTGATACAAATTAAATATTTTGTTTTTCTGCTAAGCATACAGCCTCTTCTTGTGGTTTTCAGTTGGATTGTTTCTTTAGTTATTTACACTTTGGGGCCTCTGTTACGTACTTTTTTATTGGAAAAGTATTGTGTGTTGTCTTTGTATTGCAAAATAATAAGCAGTCATTTTGGAAGCCCATGGTGACCGAAATATTTAACAATCATTTCATCTACAGATAAGAAGGGGGGCGTTAATGGACTAACTTCACCGGTCTGACCATTTGGCGCCCGATCACGGAGGGTAAACGACACGTAGCACGGTTGGTATTAAGATGGGTGACTGCTTAGCAACGCCGTATCTCACAGCTTAAAACAAGAAAGGAGATAGAAGAGTTCTTTCTCTCCGATACCACCCCACACAACCACTTAAAAGGTCTGGTGAAAGTTCTACGGATGTTTCCAGCTCTAGAGGGGGGATTCGGATTTTTCCAGTACACCCATGATACATTGTACTTTTGTTTCGGCCTTCGTGGGTTGTCAAAATATAAAGAAAAACATTCGAAATAGTTTACACGGAGATATCTTTTTAGGGGGTCACAATCAAAAACTTGATTCACTTAAAACAGAAAGCCATTAAACCATATTAAAAATTTTGCGCGGCTTTTTCATATTTTGCCAAATATCATCTAAAAAGTATTTACCAAAAAATTTGAAAAGCTAAGTGGTAAAACAGGGATGTTTCATTTTTTACAAAAGGATAATCAGTGTTGTCGCGAAAACAATTTAGGGGGTCAAAAACATCGTCACCCGCCAAAAACAAATAACCCAAATATAATTTAAATTTGATCACAAAAAATAATGTAATGTATCAAAAAAATAAAGCGTTTCCGGATCTACATTGAGAGTAACTTTCTTATTTAGAAGAATCACCTGCACCTGTCGATAGAGTTTTGCAACACGTTGTATGAATTGCGGTTTCGGATTTAACACCAATAACATTAAAATAAGTTTGTTTTTCAGTCCTGTACTCGTAGATCAATAATTCTAGGTCCTGCCTCCCGAGATTGACAAATAAATCCTCTTTTTTCATCACACGGCAAGTCATTCCATGACAAGGATCTGGTAAAAACGTTTGTGTTTATATATTGTAGCTCCATGCACTCCCCAGCTTTATCTTTAACAAGAGAAGGAAGATTAAATAAAGTAAGTTAGTTAGATGAAACTGATATTTTAATATATTTGAAATAGTGGAAATGTAACTTCCACCAAACCGGACGACATTAAGTCTAGTGTCAATGTCTCCATATTGCAATGGTTGGTGATAAAAAGTAAAAGGAACCTGCACAGGCCTCAAAAATTTTCTTCGGCATATTTTTCAAAAATTTTTGACACCTTGCCCAATGTTTGAAAATGTTAATTAGATTAGAATAAAGAAATTGTGTTAAACACTCAACAAACTCAAACTCAAGAGAAAACGTTTACTTTCGATTCTGGTCCGAGTGTCCCCTTCTATCGCGATTTCTGGACTTTTACCCTTCATCAGGGGGTGTGCTCCGAAATTGTATTCGGCTGCTTACACAACACATTATTTGATGAAATAAGGATATATTTAAAAATACTAAAATAAATTTTAACAAACTTTTATTGGCGATTTAAGAACGGTTTGATGGAAATATAAAATGCGCTGTAGATACCGATGTATTTAAAACCCCGCCCTTTGTGCTATTTAAATATTTGGCATAACCTTGAATTTGTTGTCAAATGTTTGGCATATAAGTGTTTCCAACATAACTAAAATTATCCCGGATTATTACATAAAAATATATTGTTTATTAATAACTGAAAAGAATACATACTGTCTGGTTTATAACGGTGCCATCCAGCCATAAAATGGTCCCTTACATCTTCATTGTCAAAATCCCAACGCCATACTGAATCTTGAAATTTGGCTCCCAACCAATAGCCCGCTAAAAATATTTCAAAGTAAAATAAAGAACACTATTAACTTTAAACGATAAGTAAGGTTAGGACACAACGATATTATGGTAAGGGAGTTAAACAAAACTAAAATTAAACGTCTTTAAAAATACTACAAAACTTAATTTAGAAGTTTTGTAGTATTTTTAAAGACGTTTAATTATAGCCAAGCAAAACCTTAAAACTGAAATTAGGATGTAAAAAGTTTTTTTCTGAAGAATCTGAAAGGTAAGATTTGTTTGGGTTGGATTTGGTTGGAGCACTGGCTACTACCAACTGAATCACTAACGCAAAGCGAGCTTTCGAGGACGGAGCCTCAAATCTTGGTAAAGCATCAACGATAAGTTGAAAAGTAGTAGAGGATGATTTATATAATATGAAGACTGGAAAAGCAATGAAACCTGATAGCAATTGGTGGAGGTATGGAATAATGGAGAATATGGAGAATTGTCTAGAGTTAGAAGGAATAGATTACACGATGGGATGAGTCAAAAGTTGGACACACAGAAAAAATAATTTCAAGTAACCCTTAAATTGCGGCGAAAACAAAAATATTTCTTTTTAACAGTTGGTCCTGTTTTTAAATAACCAGATAAATTACTTAATTTTTAGGCCACCACAATAATGAAACATCATACCTAGTGGTCTCGTATAAAAAATATGTACTTACTGTCTTCATCGCGAGGCAAGATATTACTAGCTCTTATATAATCTCTCAAATTATTTTGTTCTTTGTAAGTCGTCAGATGTGCTAAATCCAAGTGCTGTTTTTCACATAAATCCCTGGCTTCGTTCCAAGTTTTCTGCAACACACAATTATCGATCAAAAATTATGTTGTGATCCATATGTGAACTTCTGATGAATTTTGAAGAGAAAATTACTACAGAGAGTTATGACCTTTAATTCTTAATGATCGATCAAAGATTTATTTTTCACCTATTCGTATCCGTATACACCTCGCTACATTGCACGATTACCAACCATCTACACTTTTGGTTTGCTTAGCTGTTCATTACCGCCGTTGAAGATGAATTGGTCCCGATTGATACACATCCAAAAATCAGATTTTGTAATTTCGTTCGTCCAGTCAGTCATTTTACGTACAACCTCCCGGCTTCGACTCTAATTCTAAATTAAGTTGCGAGTTGCGAATTAACTGCGAGGGTCTTTTGACGTCACAAGAAAAAACCGACTTGGATTATAGCGCCGACGCGAGAGCCCCAACTGCACTTTGGTCCGTCGAGAGTGAAAAGGTATCATCAAAATTTTTATGATTAACAACAAAATTTGTAATGCTACCTCTTCGGTCTCGGCGAGACCACACGATGGTGACGAGGTAAAGCGAGCACGAGAGTGTAGTCGGTACCCTCGCTCACGCCTCGTCTCGCCTTGTCGGCGATCCGATTTTCGTCGTGAGGATGCGAAGCGGGGCATGCCGACTACACTCTCGCATGTGCTATATTGGGAATTAAAGTTGAAGTCGGGAGGTTGTACATGATATGGACGAACCCCAAAGAGCATATTTAGACCCATTTTCGATTCAAATTATAAAATTGTGTCGAGACGCGTGTGTTCCGAAAATTTTGCGATTCATTTTAGATATATATATATATGTATATATATATATATATATATATATATATATATATATATATATATATATATATATATATATATATATATACATATATATATATATATATTGTCATTGTCATCATACAGTATTAAAAAACATATACAACAAAGAACCTAAAAATTATAAATTTAAACTAAATGAGAGACGTGTTCACCTTTTACTTCCAAACATGTTCTCATTCTTCTTTTTACAGCATCAAAAACATTGGTGCGTACTTAGAGAGAGTTGGTAATCTCCTGAACTTTATTTGTAATTTTAGCCCATAGGTCTTCCAAATTTGCACAAGGGGTTTTGCATGGGTTTGTGTGGCCATAAAAAAGTCACACGAAGTACTACACGAAGGTCACGAAGTAAGAAGTGGTACTACACGAAGTGAAAAGTGGTCACCTAACTGGCATATTACGACTAATGATTAGGTTTTCAAAAAATTCTTCCAAAAAATTTATATTATCAAGAGTTACATGAGATGGTGCGCCATCCTGCTGGAAGTACCCTTGTCTTCAGCGTCTAATGCATTTACAAAATTTTCTATAATTTAATTATGGTATGGCGCCGAATTGAGAGTCCCTTAAAAAAAATCGGTCCAATTAACCTTGTTTTAGGTATGGCAGCCCACACGACAAATGTCAGTGAATGCAGAGGCTTCTCTATAAAGAAATGTGGATTTTCAGAACTAAGCATTCTCATTTGTTGAGAATTTACATAACCAGGGAGGTAAAACCATGCCTCGTCAGTAAAAAAGATTTTATCAAATACGTTTTCATTATTATGCAAATTACCCATAAACCACTCCGAAGATTGCATTTGCTGCGGTTTGTCGTTCGGTAACAATTCTTGGACTGAGCCTTAGACGTTAAGTGTGCATATGAAGGTCACATGTTTAGAATTGTATTGCAGGTTCCGTAGGATACATTTACTTCCTGGCTTAAACGCCGAATAGGAGTTTGTGGATCCTCATTAACAATTTTCCTCAATTCTTCCACTTTTTGTGCAATGCGAACTTTGGGTCTCCCACTGCCTTCCTTTTTATTCACACTTCTTGTTTCTCTAAACAAAGCTTCAGATCTGTTTAAAACTTGGCGAAACGGGTCGAAATCTATGATTACGTGTGGAAATTCAGTTTGAAAATCCTGAATGACGTCCCGTGTTGAATGAACCAACTGGCCATCAACCTTTCTACCATTTTCTACCATATTTATTTTCTTAAAAATAAAACCTCAGACGTTTTTTTGATCTTACGTTATATTACAGCACTTTTTGGGTTACAACTCGGTCTATGATCTCTTCGTGGATATACTTCCCACTTGTGAGTGTTATGAATTACACAGCCCCACAAAAAAAAACAAGTGTTCGGACATGTGGGTCTATGTATTCCCATGTATTTTTCGACGCTGAATCCGATCCCGAGCTCAGAAATGGCCCTCCACGTCTGGAATTGGCCCCAGGGGCCAAAAATGACCTCTATAGGGCCTGAAAGATGGATTCCGGGATGAGGCGAGGTCGAAGGTGCATGCTAAACCCAAAGCCGGATTTGTGGTCGAAAAGTTTATGCCCAACTGAAATTCCCCGATTGGGACCGGGAAAATGAACCCTTAGGGGCCGGAAAATCGTGTTTCGGACATCGCAATCGCAACAGTGGTATTTTTATGTACTCTCAAATTCTGGAACTCAGACTGTGCTCGAAAAGTTTATGGCCAACTGAAATTCCCCGTTTGGGACCGGAAAAATGACCGCTTAGGGACCGGGAAATCGTGTTTCGGACGTCGCAATCGCAACAGTGGTATTTTTATGCACTCTCAAATTGTGGAACTCAGGCTGTGCTCGAAAAGTTTATGGCCAACTGGAATTCCCCGTTTAGGACCGGGAAAATGACCCCTGAGGGGCCGGAAAAAAAATATTGAAATCACTCAATGTTCCAACCCCGTCAGGGGTATTTTTTCATGGGACTACCACTGTTGCGATTGCGACGTCCGAAACACAATTTTCCGGCCCCTAAGGGGTCATTTTCCCGGTCCCAAACGGGGAATTTCAGTTGGCCATAAACTTTTCGACCACAAATCCGGCTTTGGCTTTAGCATGCACCTTCGACCTCGCCTCATCCCGGAATCTATTTTTCAGGCTCTATATAGGCCATTTTTGGCCCCTTGGGACAATTCCAGACGTGGAGGGCCATTTCTGAGATCGGGATCGGATTCAGCGTCGAAAAATACATGGGAATACATATGTCTGATCCACAAGTCCGAACACTTGTTTTTTTTTTGTGGGGCTGTGTTATGCTTCTACGTATCTCAGTAGAAATTTAAATAATATTTTTTTGCGCTGGTCTAGTGTCGCCACTTAAGTAGTATTAAAGTTGAGAATTTTGTAAAAGCTTTTTAAAATTGAATTAAAGTGCGTTGTGGTCTTGCGTGACGAACTTTGCGTGCTTTAAAATTTATTAGGTTCTTCTCAAATTGTTAATCTAGTAGGTACCTACCCTTATTTGGTAAACAGTATATGTTGGTTCCGCTCTCAGCAAGTTGTCTCTTGGTATCCTTAAAGATGAAGCTAAAGTGTAGATAATAAATAAAAATTGATAAGATCTCGGTATTCTACAGGGTGAGTTTCTTAAAGTGTTACAAGGCGGTATCTAGAAAACGGTTTACAATATTTTCATTAAATTTTGGTACGTTAATAAAACGATGGCGGGACATATTTAAACATATTTTTGACATTTACCCCCTCTCTCTATTTTGAGGGGTGGGGGTAACTTTGGAATTTTACAGGGGATGATGTACTTTTGTTTATAAAATTCGAATCAACTTGAAAAACTACGTACGTGTACAAAATTGTTTTTGATTGGGTTTCATTCCTTTCACTCCTTCGGTTACGGAAGTATGGTTAACTAAATTTTGATTGAATTTCAGAAATAAATAAATTTGACCAATAAATCAAATTTACCTATTGCAGAATTATTATTCGTTTCCATGGAAATGCGCTATTTGTACTTAAGTCACTTGAGAATTTAGACGCTTTAACTATTATCTCTCAGTTTGTTGATATGTCGTTTCGATATGATTGAGCTCCACCCCGCAATATATTATATATAGTACAGTAGTAATACAGTACAGTATATATAAATACTAATTTATATGAAATATTTGAAAACAGGTGGATTGGACGACCTGGCCCGGATTTGACCCCCCTTGACTTTTCTTGTGGGGTTTTATAAAGGATCAAGTGATGGCGACTGCACATGCAACATCAGATAATATGAAAGACCGAATCCGCTTTTCCTGCTTATTAGTGACACGTGAAATGTTATAACGACACAGTAACTAGTCGTTAATTTAAACAAAAAGTTGCAAAACCTACAAAAATAAATAATTCTAACCTAGAAATCACTGTCTTCTCGAAATCGATCGAAAAGGGATCTCTACAGGTATCGAAAGAATCGATATCATTTTGGACGATCCGCGACCAGCTGAAAACGAACGGGAATGGATTTTTTGCGCCAAATAGAATATTTCGATATCGAATAGCATTCTGGAATCCCAGCACTGATAGTACCTCTGCAAATCTGTCTTTTTGCCACGCTCCCGTTACGCGTAACAACCCTTAGTCTTGCAATGTGTCGTTAGAGGGATGTAATATTACTTATTGCTACTACTGCTTTTTGTAATATGAAAAGAAAATAAGCTTACTCTGCTAATTAGAAAGTTATGAGTACTATACAAAGGTTAAATAAAATATACGTGACCGGATGCTAAGGCCTGCAAAAAAAACACCTTTATTTGATTTTACTTATTTTTGTTACGTATATTCTTAAAAAGAGAGGAAAATCAAACGTTCAAGAGCCCTTCATAATCTGGACTGCCTAGTTCGCAACGTCAATAGTTATCAACAAAGAAAAATGTTCGTTAATTTTGCGCCAAAGTTATAGCTACAAAATTAATCTCTTTGTATGTTCTTATCGACTCTGGTTTATCATTTTTTGACTTGGACCATCGTAAACAATGGAAAAAACTTTATTTTTATTACAACGTAATAATTCCGTAAAATTCTTAAACCTGATTTTGTGCAGCAAGTAGCAGGCTTGTTATTGTATGAAAATTATTCGGCAACAAAATTAAATAGCGAAGCGAATTTAAGTCAAAGACCTAAAAACACTCTCAGGTTAGCACCCCCAATATTTTATAAACCTGGGCTGTAGTACAGCTAGAAATTAATGTTCTGTGTCATTGAAAAAAAATGTGAAATTGAATGTTCAAAATCATTTTACAGTCTGTTGTTTTTTTTATAATACTCAAGTTAATTTCATCCACAAAATTCACTGGTTATTGCAAATATTCCGCTAACTAGTTCAAAAACGGTATATTAAATACGAATAGTATGTTTAAACAATACATATAAAAAAAAAGAAGAAATAAAGGTTATCAAACTTACCTTGTCCAAAAATAGTCAGAACGCAAGAAACTAGAAATAAATGGCCCAAAAACATCTTGATAGTTCTTTACACAAGTAGGGTGTGAAGAGCTATCACAGCAAAACATTTATTAAAAATACTGCGTTAAACTAAACCAAATAAAATTTTATTGATGGTAGATGGCATTATCTTTTAAGATTCCCGGCTAACGACAAACTTTGCAAAGGTCAAACATATTTTTATTTAATTACTTAGATAATTCAGGAAAGAACATTTATTGATAGTCATTTTTATAGTACATTTATTTATAGTCATTTTAGCGCTAACCGCGCCACAAAATAGTGAGATTTTGCATAGGATAGTTGCATCTTATCGCTATCTTTCTGTCTCCCATTTGGCGTGTGGTGATGACTTATGAATGAATAGTTTTAACCACACTTTCCTAAACATTATCAGCCAGATTCTTCAAAGCTAGACAGGTCCATTTTGGCAACCGCAAGTTTTAAACTGACAAGTGTAATAATAAGACAACTAAGTTTTATGCTATGAATGTGTTTCCGAATTCTTCCGCAAATTTATAAAGACAAGGGAAATGGTACGTATTTTTCACAACAATACAACTAAATTCATTCTAGCAACATGTTGCAAGATGAAAATCATTAGAAAATCATTGAAGTGCTAAAATATTAGAATAAGTCCTAAGCTTTTAATAACGACTTATTAACAATAATAGGACAAAACTTGTCAAAAATTTAAACTAGTACTAAATCTGAAACCTTTTTAGTGAACTTGAACGTTAAAAATTTAACCACAAAGAGAAACGTAACCAATTGTCAATCTATAGGTAAGAATTAAATTATTTAAAAAAATAATTTCGTCAGGGATATTTCAGAAGACTTTTTTATTTATTGAAATTTTTTTAGAATCACCATAAGAAACTGAATAAATTAATTGACAAACCACACAACGCTCGCATTTCCATTTTCCGATCTTTCGATTTTCACTGGTAAATCGCAGAGTTCCTCTAAGATATATTCGTATGTAATTCTTTAAATTTTAGGTCAAATGCTGAAAGGTGTGAGTATTTAAAGTTATAGCACAACTTCTTTCACTGATTAGTTTTTAACCTTTCTGAATTACGGAGATTTATTCCTTGAGTTAGTATTAGTGACTACCTGGAATGTAATAGCGGGTACGACATTCATTTAGAAAAAACGTGAGAAATTGTTTGGAAGTTAAAGGGGGACATTTCGAAGAACTTCTCGAGCATGACAGACGATAAGTTGAAATTAACTGGTAAATATTTTTTTTTATATTTATTTTCCGTATTAATTTTAATAAACCGCTGTCTTTCTTTCTTTAGATATTAAACCACCGTAGAGCAATAACACTTAATCAATTATTCATTGTTGATAAATTAAATGAACACTTGCCCCTTGAACTAAAACTGAAAACTATTATCTGAGTATGACATTAAATAATGAGTCTTAGCTTAATCCCATAGAGTATTTACTTAGAGGCGTCTTCCTTTCTACAGACTTATACATATAATTCCGCACAAAGTTGGCACTTGCTTTTGTAC
This sequence comes from Philopedon plagiatum, assembly GCA_963971165.1. Classification (NCBI taxonomy): domain Eukaryota; kingdom Metazoa; phylum Arthropoda; class Insecta; order Coleoptera; family Curculionidae; genus Philopedon; species Philopedon plagiatum. The sequence goes on from OZ020195.1 coordinate 11,717,438, forward strand.
ACATTTACAGAGAACATTTCAGAGGCGTTTCTTGTCAAATAGAGTCAACTAAGATAAATTCTATACAGAATTTTTTCCTTATGTTTGAATAGATATTATGTTAGTAATCGGATAATAATAATAATAATTTGAATTAGAAATAATCAGTAATCTGATTTGTTAAATTCTTACTTACTTATTCCTAAGTGTTTCGACCATGGTGATGTAAAACTATGAAGTTGAGTTTATTCCTCTTTTCAATTCCTTGCATTTTTGTACTAAGTTTCTGACTTCATTCCATTGAATCCCTCTCTCGTGCACGACTTCCCTCACTCCGTCTTGCCATGTTCTTCTAGGTCTTCCTCCTCGATTGACTCATTGGGTTCTGGCTTCGTATACCCTTTTTGTAAGTCTTTCGTCTGGCATTCTGTGAATGTCCCCAAACTATCCTAGCTGTCTGTTCTCGATTTTTTTTCAGTATAGGTTTTATTTTCAGTTCATTTGTAAATAAGTCGCTTCTAATTCTGTCTCTTCTAGTTTTTCCTTCTATTTTTGTCAAAAATCGCATTTCCGTTGCATTTATCTTGCTCTTGTCCCTACTTGTGAGAGTCCCTGTTTCGCTACCGTATAGTAATGATGGGCTTATTACCCTTTTGACAGCTTCCACCTTTACGTCCTTTGTTATTTCTTTTCTTCCAAAAAATGTTGTTCTCAGTCCATTATACAATCTTTCTATTTCTGCTGTTCTATCATTTATTTTTTTCCCTCTTTACCACTTCCTTCTATTACAGTTCCAAGATACTTCAATTCTTCCACGTGTTCTATGCTAGTTTTCTCTAATCTAATGTCGTGCCTTTTGTTGTTTTGCCCAATAATCATCGATTTCGTTTTTTGGGTATAAATGTTTATATTTATTTTTTTTTAGTTCTTTAGTTAGTTTGTCCATATTATGCTGTTGGTTTTCTTCTGAGTCTGCTAGTACCACCTTGTCGTCCGCGAATAGCAGTTCCGATATATCTACCTTTTTCACCTTCCAGTATCCAACGTCATAGGTTTCACCTTTTGTTTTGCCTTTTTCATTGCCTCATCTACCACTATTGCGAACAACAAAGGGCTTAGCACTTATCCCTGTTTCAGGCCATCCATTGTTTCAAATTCTGCCGATTGTTCATTGTTTGTTCTCCCCATATTTTTTGTCGTGTCATACATGGCTTTTATTACTTATATCGTTTCACTGTCGATTCCTCTTCTATATAAACTTTCCCATACATCCTTTCGTCTTATTCGTCAAATGCTTTTCCAAGTCAATAAATATTGCATGCGTGTGTATTAGGTCCTTTAGGTCCTTTGTAATCCTTCCTTTCGTAAAACCATACTGTGTTTCTTCCAGCGTGTTTTCTAGTTGTTCTTTTATTCTTGTTTCCGTTAATCTGGCCAGCATCTTTGCTGGTAGGCACATTAGCGTAATTCCTCGGTAATTTGAACATTCCCTCATAAATTGAACATTCCGCCTTTTTTATGCAATGGTAGGATAATCCCGGTACTCCATTCCCTAGGTACTTTCTTCTCTCTTATCACATTTTTTAATAATTCTGTAAAAACCTTTATTCCTGCCTCTTCTAAGTATTTTAGCATGTCAGGTGTAATTTCGTCTATTTCTACGGCTTTTCATTTAATTTCTTGGGTCTAGGTTTGTAAAAGCAAACATTGACTTCTTAATGTTGGTTTTTATTTTTAAAATTAAGACAGGTCAAGCACCCACATACTTACAAGCCGAATTAGCTTATGGACATGAGGTGCATCAGTAAAATACAAGAAGGCAAAGAGATTTTTTTGTTCTTATAAAAATAAAAAAGAGGCGAAAACTCCGTCTTCCACGAGGCTCTAATTAGGTTTAATAATATACCCAACTAAAACAGCATCCTATGGAAAAGTGAAACCAATACCAAAGATTTAAATCACTTAATTTTGGAGGCTTGAAATTTTGTTGTTTATTTGTTAGTGTTCTTAGGGTCTTATTTACTGATTTATTTGTTTTTTTGGATGGTTTTCTTTTTGAGACCTTTTGAACTGTATCGTTTTTTTATTTGTTATTGTTTAGTTATTTTAGTGATTTTAATGATTTTCTTGTGCATTTTAATGCTGTTAACGCTGTTATTTATTGAATGTCATTATTTGAATGTGACAGTTTTAAAAGCAATCATTGACAGATTATGTGACATATGTGTTGTTATTGTAATATTATGTAATTAGTACAATGTGCTAAATAAAGGATCTAATAATCGTAGGTATTTTATTTTACAAGCAAAAACTCTTATCAGGAGTGACATTTTTACGTATCCTGCAAAAGTTGGCTCATTTGTCCTCTTCTAACCCTCCATCCACGGATATATCGTATAGATTTCAAAATTAGTAGAATATGAAAATCAGTACAACATTCTACGTCCAAAAAAAATCTAATATTAATTTTAAATTTTCTTTAAACTACTTTTCCAACATCAATAAAATGGATAATTCTGTAAATTGCTTAAATAGATTCCGTAATCCCAAAAACCTGCAGTAAGCCCGCTAAGACAATACACTATAATAAAAGACAAAAGAAAGGTTTTTACGACGTGTCGGTATAGTAGTTTTCTAAATCCTTTTCCTAGATGCTCCCGTTTATTGCTAGATAAACAGACTTCGGCAACTATTGTTTTAAGAAGAAAATTGCGTTCGTGTTGTCAGAATTTCACGTTATTTGGTTTCTTTTATTTTAAAGAAGGGAAACGACCCTCCTAAGAGACATAACAAATTACATTTTATTTTACCGGCCGATAAAATGAAAAGAAAAACGTTGGAAAAGCAGTTATCATAGGAGTTATATTTTTACTAGACATAGGCTGTGTCTTCTGTAAATGACTTTCCATCAAGAAGTTAGATATAGGAACGAAATATTTATTCTGCCATACGAGGGTTTATTCAGTTGGGGGTACAAAAAATAAAAGAAACACGTTTGCTGAAAAGGATGGAATATACTCTTTCACTAACCCTGAAAAACATCTTAAATCAGAGAATAGGTTATACATCAGTAAACTTGGCCACTTTTGTTCTGTTACCAGAGGCGTCGATGCCGGAATATGAAGTACGTGGGTATACGGTATTTGAGAAAAATAATTTATTTCATGGGAGTTGCCCTGATTGTACGAAATTCGACTCGCGCATAGAGGGTCCCGTACCATATTGTGAATTATTTCCAGAACGTAAAATTCTCAACTAATATCTTGCGTATAATTAAATGCAAATAGGTAAAACACAATTTGGTATTGATGTATATATAAAAATTATTCAGTTTTGTAAAAATTCGTTTTAATATATGACCTTCTGATAAGGCTGATGTTTAGCGATACACGCCAAAGTTGTAAAACCTAAAAATTAAGTTAACTAAATAGAGGAAATAGTGTTATTCAACAATTTAAAATGGATCTCCATAAGTAAAATTCAAATCAGCGGAATACAAGAACAGTTACTGATTGTTTGAGAACCAATTACAAGTCAGTCATTTATAGCAGTACCTTTTTAATCCGAAACCGGCCAGTTTATAGCGGCCGGGCTTTAATTGAATTATTAGTACCTAGTCAAAAAGCTAATGAAGAAATAGAGTTAGTGGTGGTACATCTGCGAGGCTACTATCATTCAAAAGATGCTCCAAAGATTTAAAAATTAATTTTATTAAATAGGCGTGTTGAGAAAGTTTTGACGATATTAATTTTTGACCTGTCAAAAACTTCTGAAAACTAACTCTCCCATATTTGGTATTTTCACAACAACTGATTTTAGTTTATAATTTACACACTACACTAAGCCATACACTAAAGTCTCAATCCTTCTAATTAATATTTTACTTACACTCAATGACCGCTGTCAATACTTATTAATGGAAAAAGGTTTTCCGATCGAAATTTAGTTTGTTTTGCTTATATCCCTTAAATTAAGTTATACAAGTTTGGGAATCCTGACTGTCAAGTACAGACTAATTGCTGTTGGTTTGCCGAAACCCCAAATCGACCGTAATTTTAGAGAAATTGAGTTATTGGAAAATTACATAAGCATAGGTAACTTTTAATTTTGCGTCGCAAATTGCTGTCTTTTGATGAATTTGATTAAGGTCGTTTAAAAACGATATTAATATCAAGCATATGTAGGAGTTTATTAATTTCCTTACTTTTAACAAGACAAACAGTAATTACCAGTGTGGTGCAATTTTAGGCAAAATCTGTAATTTTGCAGGGCAGGTATTCCTGAACCAAATGGCCACGTGTGCCTTTGAGATCTTCCCCTCGACCCGGGGGATAAGCTACCCTCAATTGGATTTCCAAATAAAGTTCTTTCTAGATGGATTAAGTCCGTAAAACCATTGTCTTTCTATAGAATAGTTAGTAAACCGGGGTTTTGACCGATGGTACCATCTTCGGGCGATATCTGGAAGGCTACTTAATAAATTAATAATGTTGATAGAGGGAGAGTACGAAACATTAAGGGGAATATCAAGAATAATTGCTTGGAAAATGAAAGTATTTTACTTGACCTTGAGGTAAATATGTAGCCGATCGATAAAATTAAAAGGAATATAGAGGCTGAGAATGTGGTAATGGTTTTATCTAAACGTGTACAGGTTGTTAAACAATTGATAAAAACATATCCTAAAATATTTTGTCAGTTGATATGTGGGTGTATTTTAACATTTTCTTTATTGATTGGTAAAATTTACTGAGTGATTTTGCAACTGAAGTTCTTCGTTTTTTACGTAATTGAATTGAAGGTGGTCTGAAATAATTATGCTAAGCTTATTTATATACAGGATGTCCACGGATGGGATTAAAAAGAGGACAAATTGACGAAATTTTCAAAGATACGAAAAAAAGCCACTCAATAAAAAAATTGCGTGCCAGTAAAATAATCCTGGCAATAAGAACATTTTTATTTTGTGTGCTTAAAAATACAGAAAAACAATAAACGTTCGCTATCATTGTACCACGAAATGTTAAACAAAAGTTAATTTTAATTTTTCAATTAAGTAAAGTCCCAAGTGCAGTAGAAAATTAAAACTTTCGAATTGTGGATTCTAGATGATCGTAAAACAACAGGTTTTGTGACATTTTGCTGTAAAATGATAAATATCGTATAATATATTCTTGATACAATATCATGTTTTTGTATTTTGCGAGCATCCTGCACAACAAATCAAAATTTTGTCACTGTGTACTCTTATTTTTTGGCAAGCGCAAACTTTTGTAGAGTGATTTTGCGTCAAATCTTGGAAAATTGATCCATTTTACCCCATGTGTAGATGTACTGTACAAAAACAAAAAGAAAAGCGCCTACCACACAACTAAAACTACCCCTTTGTCCTGCTTCATCTCCAGACGGTGTCAGACAACATGCTTGCGTCCTCCGCTCGGCGGACCAATAGGAGTGCATCTACCCTTCCACATCCACTGCACTGACGTCTGCATATGGGCATACTTTATGCAGCTAGCCATCTACTAGGCATGACCTCACACTAACCACCGGTTGAATAGCTTTAAAATACAGATAAAATGGTAAAACTTGCTCTCACTTACGGTATAGCAAAGACGCTCATAGATGGCGGTAATAAACACGCTCACAGAGAGCAGAAACAAAGACGCTCATGGAGTGACAATAGTTAGTGATTTAAAGTAGGTGTGAATACTTAATAAGGGAAGTGCTTAATTAGTGTGAAGCGACTGTCATGTCTAATACGACCTAAAGCTAGCTTTGTAAATATAGGCAGATTAGGAAAGACAATCGTGGACAAACAATTACACAGACTTTCCCTGCAATAAGTTAGAAGCAGACGAACATACAATTGACAAAAAATCGGCCCTCCGTGACTTCTAAGCTAAATACTTGAATTGTTTTTAGCTTAAAAGCTACAAACGCTGGACATGCCCTACCCAGCAAGCTTAAAGATATTATTTTGGGGAGTTCGAGGTTTTAACCTAACCCCAAGTTTAATATAACCTCAAATAAGTGTTCCAAGTTTTCTTAGCGCTTCTTGGTAGAACGTTAGCAGATTTCAGCTAACTGGGTTAAAGGAGGCGGGACCACATTGTAACAAAGACAGACGCGTGGTCTGTCCTTTGTTCAACGGTACTCAAGTACCTGGCATCCCCAAACATGGACAAACACGTAGAAAATAATACGGTGAATTCGGACTCCTCGAACGGCTCTTTCCAGGCCGCTTTTAGAACTAGGTATTAATATAATTCGAACAATTAAGAGCCACCTGAAAAAAAAAGAGGGTACGCATCTGAAGAGCGTACTCCCTTGCAACCTGGTCGAGATTATTTGAATCTGCGGGGAGAATCCAGTTCAGGGGACAAAATTGATCCTTATGATCAATCGACAAATTCGGTGACAGTCGGGATGGCTCTCCCGGACTTTTAGAGAAGCTTCGATGCTTCCGAATCGAGTCTGAGCCGAAGTCAATCACTGAACCAACCGGGAGGGACCATAGGTTCCAACACCTCGATCCGGAATGCCTGCAGAGGTTTTCTGGAACAAGAAAATGTGGGAAGGGCAAGAGAGCGTCAGTACCTACCTTTAAGAAAGTTAAACTTAAAGAAATTGCATCTGTTAAAATTTAAATTAACAGTATACTTTGACACAATGATTTGAGAACGGTTTTTATTAGCTTTCATTAGTGTCTTAGAAATTTTGTTGAAGTAATTTCCTGAAAGGTTCAAAGAACCGAAAAAAATTAAGAAGCTTTCATGTGCTTGTCACAGATCATGAATAATATATCATTATTCCATACCCGTCAATAGTAAATGTTTTTAAAAAATAGCATGAAAAATAATTTTCCGAGAGAACATTTTTGTTCCGTACATCTACTTACTCTTTTGACCTATGAAAAGGCCAGCCGACGCTAAATTTAAGCACATTTCCCTACAGACGGTCAAATTCTTGTGTTGGGAATATTCTCTCGGAGTCACACATTTCAAGATGTGCCTAAAGCAGCAAAACATAAATCAATTAAAAGGGTTTGCTAGACCCTTTAACCAACCCTTTGTCTAATTGACATGTCCTGAAAACTTATATCTGTATAATGAAGTTAATTGGTATTTTAATTATTTTATAAAAAAATTAATATAATTTATTATTAAGTTAGTAATATCATTAGAGCATTTTTTAGAGCGGTTCGTAGGGTTTTATATGTTAAAATTTTAACCCCATGCTAGTTCTACTGAAAGTACAGATGTAAAATGTAATATTGATTTGAAAGTCTTAAGATTATGTTAGTTTGCCAAAAATGCTAATTTTACCAACTTCAGAAAAGTAAAAACCTTGAAAAGTACGAAATAATATTTTTACTTATTTATAACTGTGGGTAATGGTAAACATAATTTTGTTCAAATTTAGGTAACTTGTACATCGAAGTTCTAAGCTTTGAAGTCGGCACAATTTTAATATATAATAATACAATGGGAATCCTCAATGATAATGCATTAATAAATTGTTAATAGAAAGTAATGATTTTAGTTTTTTATTACTGAACCTGATCGCAAGCCTAATTGCGATCGACTTTAAGAAACTTGTACGCAAAAGTTCCAAACTTTAAAGTAAGCGCAACTTCTTATTAATTGTTTATGAAATATACGCATATTATAATCCATTTATTTCTTATTTTTTTAAGATAATCCGTATCTGTATTTCCTTTAACTAAATACAAACACTTGAGTACAACATTTTGTAATGAAAAAAATACCCTTGGATACTTCGACTTTTGCATAAATCAGCAAAATATAAATTAATTGAGAGCGTTTGTCAGAAGATTTAATTAAACCCTTTCTACTAATTGACAGATTTCAAAAACCCATGTTAAATCCCACGAAAGTTAATTGTACTCGATTTATTACATCAGTTTAGTTTTTGGATAGGACGCCGAAGATCAAGCTTATCTTTTTTTGCTGTTTAAAACAAAAGTAAAAAAGCAAATAATGAGTTAATATATTTGGCAAATATCGGTGGATATAGGAGATATAGTGATGCTTGTTTCCTTAATTAAATCAAAATTGCAAATTTTAGCGAACTGCTTTATCGAGAATGCTTACATAGATTCCAAGGCTTTATATTCATGTGTTCTAAGAGAATGTTGTAATTACTTATCAAAGACGGCCCTACGCATCAAGGTTACCCGGCTCTTTAATTTGTGATATTTTTATTTAATAATAAATTTCTTCCCATATTTTGGCAGTGTATTTTGGTTTAATAAGTTTATCTTTTGACAGACTCATTTAGATTTTTGTTTTAAATAGCAAAGTACCTTTTGTGGGTGCTTGTTGAAACCCAAGCAAACTCCGTTTTTTTTCCAATGTATTTTACCTCTAATATACCTCTAAGTTAAAAGATACATTTGGTTTTAACAGTTATTCAAAATGATCTGCACTAACAATTTGGAATCTCTCATGATACTTTTTGGAATTATAAATCATGTCGTTCAATAAATTTGATTTCTAATGCATTCGGTCACAACGCAATACTGTCCGATCGATTTTGATAATCCTTTTCCTTTAAGATCTCTAGTGTCTAGATCTGGGAACCTCTATTATTGGCCATCATCATCGGATCCAAAACATAAACAAATAAAGTGCAATTAATATAAATTGCGTTTAAGAACTACCAATGTCAACATTGGTAATTGATTGTTGCATTAAAACGTATTTATAAACTTATTATTTAACTCATACTAGTTGCGTTATATTCAAAATTTAAAACAACCACAACTTTAGTGGTAGATTTTAATCAATCGAATACTTTTAACAATTTCTTTCCCCTTGATTATCTCAACTTGACAAAAAATGACACTGGCACTTTTTGTATCAAGTCCTGGAGATAGCTATTGTGATCTTATATGTTTGACTTAAGGGAAATCCTCTGTGATTTTGTAATACATTCTTTTATTTTAACAAGATAGTAGTTCGGAGTTAGCTGAACAATAGGAGCACGAACTGTTGACACTCCCGTAACTGCGTCCGTTGGTGAGCTTTAGAAAACTCCACAAAAGAAAATGAAAGTGACATATAAAGATGAGATTGGAAATAATCAATAATTTATAAATATAGCCTTATTTTCTATACTAGAACGTTATCTTAAAAGAATTATATTATGCAGAGCTAAAAATTTAACATTAAGAATAAACCTTTAAGTATTTATACAGGATTAAAATTTAAAAAAAGTTCTGCGTATTTTTGTTATAAACTGACTATTGATTCTTTTAATAGTACCGAAAGATACTATAATAAGTTAAGTTGATTTGTTATTAGAACTGACTAGTTATTGTAATTTACGTATAACTCATGACATGTACATTTTTAAATTTCACGAGGAAAACCCTGTGAAAAGACTTTTGCAGATGTTAAGGTAACGTAAAGGATCAAATAAAAAAACAATGATTTCCGTACAGTCGCATAAATCTGTTTAAAAATATCTCAGAGATAAAATAATAATAAAACTGTCCTGATATGATCTATTGTTTCGAGAGGAGGAAATATGAAATCCGAAACAGTTTTGACACTGCTGCTAACATAAATAATACAGGAACAAGAATTCCGAAATATACGGCAAATGCCAAAAATAAATACGTTGTAATGAAAAATTCAAATACCAAAAAATCATTTTCAAATAATTCACAGTGATGAAAATAATTTTATGGCACGGTATTTATTTATATTTTGGAATATTGACTAGCCTTCATAAAAGCCGGACTTGGTCGGCGGACGTGTGGACCAATAGCGACGCAGCAAGCTAATGTAACCAAATATTATATAAGTATTTAGGCAAGGGTTTAAATGATTGATGGGAAACATGAATAATTATTTTATTTACATTAAACTGTTTGCTTGCTCGGTTTTATTGTTACTTATTGTGTAGAATGTGTTCCGGTTAGACCAAACCAGAAATTTTTATCTGAAAATACCATAGAAAAATTGAAAATAATACAAATGTTTAGTGATAGGTATAAATAAAGAGGTAACGCTACTATGTTTTCGGCCAGTTGTACAACTCTTGTAATAGAAAAGAGGTCGAAAGCTTAAGAAAAGTGAGACGACGTAGATTTGCTTAATATTATGTTATTTAGTAAAAAAATTCAATTCATTGTATTAATTCCACAATGTTTGTTATTGACGTCAATAACAAAGGGTTATTTTTGCGTCATATTTTAAATTAGCGAAGGTTCAAGGTTTCGTCTGTCTCGTAGAAGGATTTATACAATTGATAGTCGATCACCTAGAGTGGGTGGGAGAAGGGGCGACCAGAGGATAAACTTAATTGAGTCGTATTTGAAGCAAATCGTTTATATTATTTGTATTTCTATATGTGGGTGTTTGTATTTATGTATACGGGGTATCCGAAAAGTATTAGTATATGTAAATATATTTGCTATTAGTACGAACATAAACTTAATTGAATCGGATTTCTAGCAAATCTTAAATATATTGCTATTTCTTTGTATGAATGTATACAGGGTGTGCGAAAAATCTTTGTTGGGCAAATATCTTTGCTATTTGTACGGAGATAAAATTAATTGAGTCGGATTTTAAGAAAATCGAATATGTTTGTATTATTTTGTGTGGGTGTCTGTATGTATGTATGTATGTATGTATACAGGATGTCCTAAAAGTCTTTGTATGGGCAAATATCTTTGCTATTAGTACGAAGATAAACTTAATTGGGTCGGATTTCAAGCAAATCGTATATTTATATTACCTCTCTGGGTGTTTATATGTATGTATGTATAAAGGGTGTCCAAAAAGTCTTAGGATGTTCGAAGATAATCTTAATTACGTCGAATTTTAAGCAAATCCTATTTATATACTTGTATTTTTTTGTGTAGGTGTTGTATACAGGTCAAAAGTATGACCCGAGTAAGGCAGGTATACTATTATACAGAGACCCGATAAATACTTTTCTCCACGCGAGACCCCTATGGTGACTAGTTTTATTTTATTTTTTCTATTCTGCAAAGATAGTCTACACACGTAATTTGGAATTTAACTAAATCAGAAATAATCAAATAATTAACGGAGAAAAACAACTCTAATTTTCTCTAACAATAAAAAAGGCATTCAAGTTTCTGCTGATGTGTTGTGACAGCAAAACAATCTAAAGGTTTTACGTGTTGCGTAAAAATCATTTAGAACGTTGACAGAATGAAAAATATTTTTTCTCCTTTCACGCTTTCACGTATTGCAGTTAAACGTTTTTGGTTGTCGCCGATATATCACTTGAATTCCTATAATAGAAATATTACATCAAGAGCCAGGCAAGCATTTAACCTATTCTAGCAAAAATTTAAAAATTTTAGTTATATTTATATATATTATTATTAAAATGTACGTTATACAAGGCACAGTTTCTTGGAAATGAAAGAAATGCCTGGAACACTAAATACTTTTTGCATCGATACTCGATACAGAGGGAGTTTGAGTTGATGCTCTGCGTATTCGGCGCAAGCGCGTTATTTTGAAAACTCCGAGCGGAGTCAATCTATGGAGCGTTGCGAGTGTGCAGCTAACATAACCTAATTTTCACTGTTTGACGTAAACGCAGTGAGAAATAGTAAAACAATGATTATAAAAATTCATCATAATATATTTTGTGACCTATTATAGTCAGTAATAAAAAAGTTTAATGTCATAATAAAAAATTTATGTAAATTTAAAAAGGTTTTGTTAAACGAAAAAGCTTATATAGAAACAGTTTTGGAAAAATTTGGAATGGAAATTGCAAAGAAAGCAGATATTTCAATAAGTTATAATACAAAAATATACAGAAGAAAACTGAAGAAAATTTTCCATATAAAGAAGTCATAGGAAGTCTTTTGTATCTACAGTCAATCAAAAAAGTCTCCATACCCTTCCCGTTTTCTAATTTAAATAACACAGTTTTCAGTTTTACATAAAGGAGGCTTAAAATATTTGTGGTATAATATTGTTTGTAGTATTGCGATTAATGGCGGGTTAAAACTGCTATATTTTACACATTTATATGGCCCTATTCGAACTAAGGAGACTTTTAAGCGAAAATATCAAAGATAAAATTAATTAATGTTATAAAATACTGCACATAATATACATATACTACAAACAAAATAAATTTAACATAAAATTATTTTGTTTTAAATTATTTATATTAAACTTGGAAAAACAACATTATTTCTCATACCTAAGGATATACATATACATACATACATACATAAGTCCTAAATCTAGAAAAAGAGGTTCAAAAACTGTATCGCCTGGGGGTTACCTTGAAAGATATATTAGTTTACCCAAACACTATATATAATACAAGAATTAACCTACATTGTATCTCATTACATACTAAGATTTTTTTGCGACAATTTTTATTTTAGGCGGTATAAAAAAGGATTTCATTTATAAGTGAATGAAAATTAACAACTACCTTTTTTATTTAAAATATAATTCTTAAAATTAATAACTATCATCTTATAGTACATATTATGTTTCTCACAATTAGAAGCAATTACGTACACAGAAGGCAATGCTATCCTATTTTCAATAATATTACTATTCTTGAATACTGCCACTTGTTATTGAAATAATAAAAAAAAAAAAAATCTTTAAAATGTAGACTTATATTATTATTTTTCCAATGAACAAAATGCTATTGGATACCAATAAATGACTTATATTCCAGAGTGTATAATTGTTAATGCTAAAAAGTTTAAATATTTGCCCAGAGTGCTTAAGTATAATTATTATTATACATTGTGTCACCCTTTTCATAAATCCATCCCAACTTATCTATTATCAATAATGCGATTATATATAATTTATAATATATTTTACTGTAGACCTGCTTCTTCCAACAATTTTTGTTTATCTCTTTGAGATCTTTCTTCTTGCACTTCTGATGATTTGCGACAGATTTTAAAATTTGCTATAATTTTTAGAACACCGGGTCTCAAACTGCTATTAAAAATAATTTGGGATCTATATTTAGGAATTGTTTATCAATATAAGGACAGATAAATACATTCTATGTACATCTTTAAATTTTTTTGGAAGTGGACGAATAAATTTGCTCGCCGAAATTTTATCAAATTATCTTTTTTTTTGTCTTTTTTGTCCAGGAGATCCTGATAAATATAAAGAGTTATTGTTATTTGTCGGGAAAACAGATATCTGTTAGTTTATTTTTTAAATTTTACTAAATTTACTGTCGATTTTTTTTTCTTTGAAAAAATTACAAATGGACGAATAATAAATTTCTCGGCTGTAAATAACTACTCTATCCTTCTTTAAGAGTTTACATGGCTTTTAGCCTATATTAGATGAAATACGGCGCCGCGCCTCATAAAAAGAAGCCCAAAGATTCTGATTTCATTCTTGTAAGAGAGTCTCTACCCATTTATAAAATATTTTAATTATAGTAGTGTATTTAAAAGAGTTTCCTAATTTTGCCGAGAGCCTCTTTGATCGTACAGAATTCAAAGTGAAATTTCAATTTAAAACGGAGAGTGAAAAGCAGAGACGAGAGAACCCGTTTCATTTTAAGTAACTTAACAAGAACGAAAAAGGCTCAGAGGCGTCTTTTCAGTAAATCTCTCTTTGAATATTACATATTATTCCTACATCAATAGGATTAGATTTTTAAGGCTAAGGGACAACAGGAAATTTTTATACATCATAAAGCATTTAGGATTTTATCTCAATAGCCTCGATTTAAACTTGAAGGATTTTGCATCAAGTTATAGAAGAAGCAGCAGGTTTAATAAAACATTGTTATATACAGTGGGGGTCAAATTAAACTTGCACACGTTTTAACCATTAATAAGTTTTTACCTGTTGCACTTATTTAATTAGATGGCCTGGTATGTTCTTTCTAGGATGTCCAATTTCGGTTAAAAAATTTTAGACAGGACTGGACTTATAGGACTTTGTCTAAAATGCTGCATTTAACCTCGTTGCAAAAGAAATCAAATTTACCTAAACTTGAGCTAATACGTTTCTTCGGTAGATAAACTACCTGAAATACTTCAGTAGAAATTTTGGGATTCTGGAGTTATGATTATTTTTGTTAAATGATGCGCCTAAATCATAGTTTTATCGTGGGGCTTATTAGGGAACTTTTGTATCCAGGTTGCTTTAAAAACTAGAAACATGGAGTTATCATGGTTACTAAATTGGATACTGTCAAAATGTTTGCATCAAATTTATTAAAATTATGGCTCCGTTATCTAAAGAAGATTGTATTTTAATAAAAAAACTTGAGAGAGACCCACAATTATAGTTCTCGAGGACATATTTTCACAAAAAAATTGGACATACAAACAGTTACAAGCTTTTTGAAATATCTCAGGGCGACAAATGACTCTGTTGCAATAAAACCCGATCGTGGTACAAAGAAAACAGCAAGAACAAGAAAAACAGCTAAGAATTGTGGAAAATGTTCCTCCTGAAGCCACCATAAGTGCAAGACAAATTTTGAAGCAAATGAGAATACAGAGATCATCGCGGCATCGGTACGAAGACTTTTAAAATTTGACTTGGAACTAAAGGTGTATAAAAAAGTGTATTGTTAAAAGCTATTTCCAAATGTTAGAGGGAAGCGATTATCGAGATGTTTTTCATTACTAAGATGATTTAAAACAAGGGACTCTATTTAAAAATTTTGGTTAACCGACAAAAAAATTTACTTTACGTTAAACGAGGAATATGCAAGATAATAGGGTTTATTCGACAGTCCGACTTAAAAGAAAAGTTCCCCTAGAAAATTATTAACTGAAAGACAGCATTTTTCAAAAATTATGGTTTCCTTGGGTGTGTAATTCTGGAAAAAACAAGAATTGTTTTTATTATAAAAGAAATTGACTCCAATGTGTACTAAAGAGGTATTCTTTCGCAGATGCTCCCAGAAATAGAAGATACCTTATTAGATTATACTCTTCAACAGGATGGAGCATCAGCCCATACATTTAGGTACACAATTTATTTTTTGTTGGAAAATTACCCGGATTTTATTGAATCTTCTAATTGGTCCCCTACCAGTCCCGATTTGAATCCTGTAGATCATTCGTTATGGCGACTGTTGGAAAATATGGTACAATTACAACAACAATCGAACAGGTTAAAGAAAAAATTATTTTTGTTGGCGCACATTATTTTGCCAACAGGTGATTAACAGAGCTATTCATCAATGGCGTAGACGAAAGAAATTTTTTTATACTAGTCAAAAACCACTTAGCTCCGGCCATAAATTGCACAAATGCAAGAACTACGCTTCGCGTCTTTGGGTCAACTGCAGTCGGGTGCGGAAAATCATCAGTTTCTGCACTTGTTAGGTAAATAGATTTTACACTACTCATCGGATAATTATGAACAGTTACATGCGGTTCTTCTGCGGGTATGTTGTAACTCCGCACACATATAAGTAAGTAATCATAATTAAATTTTATGGCAGTAAAAAAATAATAAAAGTGGATAACATTTGCCAAGCATTCCCTATGGATTTCGGTTAAGATTAGTTGACCCGCAAATGTTTATGGGTGACTAGGAAACTTTTCCGGCGCCTCTCGGAAAACAGGTAGTACAATATAAACTTTGGAAAAATATTTTCCAATTGTTTTGAAAGCTCTCAACAAAGTTTTATATCTTTTTATTGAACAGAAATACTATTAGTCGAATTACTGGCATTCTGAATGTTATCTTCTGGGTTCAGGCCATAAAAATAACAACCGAATAAAAATAGAGGGAAGAAATATCGTTAAAAAATTCGTTTTACGAGATTTGGAACTGCAATAAAGTGGCGAATAAACTCTGTCTCACCGCAGATTTATGGAATGGCTTTTATTTACTATTAGTGTAGCGAAGAATATGAAATTTGTCCCACAAAGACAAATAAATATTTATGGATTACTTTAAATAGTTTACTGTCGTGGAATAGGTCTATAAAACATTTTCTATACGACTATTTAATAAAATCATCATTTTCATGCTATTTTTGAGAACTAATATTGGTCATTATTAATGCATAGTAAATAACGATTTATTATTCATGGTTTGTAATCAATCAGAACAATGCATTTTTATTATTTACGATTCTTCGAACAAATCAGGTTGGGTTGGGTCAGACCAGGTTGGACAGACAACTGTCTGTTAGGTACCTACTAAATGAAATAAAAATTCCTTGGTCTGATGGCTAATTACAAGTTTTGATACAATAATTAAAATTAATAATTTGATTTGCAAATTTTTGCCAAATTTAGAAAAAATCTTGTATGAATCATGTTAGAAAATGCAATTTTACTCAACTTGTATAATTTTGAGGGATCTCTGTTCGCTCGCCCCTCAAACATTACACTGGCTAAAATAGCTATTTAGCAACTCGTTCCAAGATAAAAATTATTGAATTATTGAAACCAAGCAAATCGCTGAAATATTAGAATAAATTATATATAAGTTTTTAATGACTCGACGATTTCTTAACAACAAGAGAACGAAATCTTTCTCTAAACCAAATGATCAACAATGAGATATGAATTTAAACCAGAACTAACATTTAAACCTATTATTAAACCATGGCGGTAAATTTGGATCTGGGTATATCATATTGTAGCACTCGTGTGGTTACCACGGCTCGATCTACGACCTTGTCGTAGCAATTCATTCTTCTTTTAAGTTTAATGATTCTGTCCTACTAGTAAAGTAGTACCTATATTATATAACAAGCATGGAGAGTTTTGCACCGTGTAATTTCTGTTTCAAATAATATTCAAATTCAACTATTATGTGAGTTTCCTATATGAAATTGAATTTAATTCTAATATACAGGGTGGTCTGTAATGAATGCGCCAAAAAGCAATCCTAGATTAATCTCGTGAAAATAATGATATTGAGCCAAATATGCCTTAATAAAATGTCGCTCATTAATGAGATACAGGGTGTTAAAGTTCAGTTCTCAGAATTGTTATTTCTTTATAGCTTAAGTCGTTTTTGAGATATCGACATGAAAACTGGGAATCGGGGGTTTTCAGGGATGGGGAATACGATGGTATTTCATTTATTAACATAATATGTAGAGGGCGCTATTTACACCTTATACACTCATTATTTAATGCCATAACTTTCTTATTAGTACCGTTCTTTTATTTTTTATTGAAAATTTTGAAAGAGTGGCGTTTTTTAAGGAAAAAAGGTACACAACATTTATTTCGATTAAATAAGCCGTTTTCGAAATATTTGGATTTAGTCGTTCTATTGCATAGTCAAAAAATATTAAACATTAAAACGGAGATAACAGACTTGACTAACGAATAATGAATTGATCATGAACAAATAACAAAAAATCACTTCAACAAATGCGAAAAATGTCCTCCATTCGCTTCCATGCATATCCTTAATCCCTTCACCAAATAGCGTCGTAGTTGGAATAAAGTTCCTTGCTTATTCCTGATAACATTGGTGGAACCATGAATTTTTTGCAAAAGTTGCTCACGGGTACGGATTTCTTTTGTGTACACTAAGGATTTGATAAAACCCCAAAGGGAGAAATCCAAAGGATTAAGATCCGGGCTACGCGGCGGCCATGGAATTTCACTGCCATGACCAAACCATCTATGAGGCAGCCACTCATCTAGATAGTTGCGAACTGCAACTGGTTAATGGTAACCAGTACTTGCAGTTTCTTCAAAATGTTTTGCGGGATCTACTCGATGATATACCCTTAAATTTACGACAAATCATATGGTTTATGCACGATGGTGCTCCACCACATTATCCAGTTGCAGTTCGCAACTATTTAGATGAATGGCTGCCTCATAGATGGTTTGGTCGTGCAGTGAAATTCCATGGCCGCCGCGTAGCCCGGATCTTAATCCTTTGGATTTCTCCCTTTGGGGTTTATCAAATCCTTAGAGTACACAGAAGAAATCTGTACCCGTGAGAAACTTTTGCAAAAAATTCATGGTTCCACCAATGTTATCAGGAATAAGCAAGGAACTTTATTCCAACTACGACGCTATTTGGTGAAGGGATTAAGAATATGCATAGAAGTGAATGGTGGACATTTTTCGCATTTGTTGAAGTGATTTTTTGTTATTTGTTCATGATCAATTCATTATTCGTTAGTCAAGTCTGTTATCTCAGTTTTAATGTTTAATATTTTTTGACTATGCAATAGAACGAATAAATGCAAATATTTCGAAAACGGCTTATTTAATCGAAATAAATGTAGTATACCTTTTTTTCTTAAAAAACGTCACTCTTTCAAAATTTTCAATAAAAAATAAAAGAACGGTACTAATAAGAAAGTTATGGCATGAAATATTGAGTGTATAAGGTGTAAATAGCGCCCTCTACATATTATGTCAATAAATGAAATACCATCGTATTCCCCATTCCTGAAAACCCCCGATTCCCAGTTTTCATGTCGATACCTCAAAAACGACTTGAGCTATAAAGAAATGACAATTCTGAGAACTGAATTTTAACACCCTGTATCTCATTAATGAGCGACATTTTATTAAGGCATATTTGGCTCAATATCATTATTTTCACGAGATTAATCTAGGATTGCTTTTTGGCGCATTCATTACAGACCACCCTGTATTTAAAAATTTAAGTGTTTTAGTGGCGTGTATGTATAGGTTCTATCTTTAAAAGTTATCTATCGGCTCTTTTAATGTTAATGCTGGACTATTATAGCGAGAAATACCCGCAAAAAACTAACTATTTTAACTAGAAATGCATCGTAATTATTATAACTGTTGGCACTCAAAATAATAAAGCAATTTTAGATTTGAAATTCCATAACAGTTACATTCAAAATATGTCACTTTTAAAGTAATTGTAATGAAATTTGAACACCTAACGAGCAATTTACATTTAGTTATTAAATTGGTTTACCACGTATTTATTTTAGCGGAAATAGGGAAACAAAATCGCAAAGTTAAACAATTTTAAAACTTTAAACTATGTTACAAGGGGAGATTTTTGTGTAATTTTTCAGTAGTAACGAGACCCCTTAAAAAATCTTTCGGCAACTCCTCAAAATAATGATTAATAGTAGTTTTTAGGTCATTGTAGGAAGAAAATCTCCGCCCTCGTAACTATTTTTTGAACTTAGGGAAAATATATAAATCGCACGGTGCTAGATCCGGTGACTATCTCAACTCCTTAAACCCACAATCCTCGATAACTTACCGACCTTTTTGAGCCTTATGCATCCTGCAATTGTCATGCAGAAGTATGTTTTTTCATAGATAGAAGTTTAAAATATTTTTTTGCTCTCTTTATGAACATCACCGGTAATTATAGTGCCTTTCTTCATGTTCTTAACTAACAAAATTCCCTCGCAGTTCAAGAACACCGTTGCCATCAATTTTTCCGCCGAAACCTGTGTTTCACTTCGCTTTTTTTGGTTTAAAAGATCCTTGATGCACCCAGTGCATTTTCCTGGAAAATTTCTCACCAGACAAGTTTCTGTTCTATGTAAGGAGCCTGGGGGTCCATCTCTCTGACACTTTGTTCATCCCTAAATCTTCATGCAGAATTTTCAAAAGTGTTGTCTCTGATATTTGAACTTCCCTTGCAATAACCGAAACTTTAATTCTTCGATCTGTCAGCTCCAATCTTTCAATTTTCTTTATTGATTTCTGTGTTCTTGCAGCAAGAGGCCTACCTGATTTTGGATCATCTTCATTAGAGTCCCGACCCCAACGAAATTATTTCGACCAGACGCAGGAATCATTCGTTCATGGATAATTTTTAGGTCTTCTAAGTTAATTAAGGTAATTATTCGGATTAATGTAAACAGCGAATTTTTTCATGAATTTTTGCACAGACCCTAATTTTGGGTCGTAGAACACGAATCTGAAGTCAGTTTTTGACGGTCTCGTATGGTTTTTCCAAATTTTTTTTTTTAAACTTTTAGGTTAGCTTTTTCAATGAAATTCTTTAAATTTCGGCACTTTTACTTAAACACACCTATACAAGTCATTACACACTATTTTTCTGGATCGTATTTAGACAAATTTATGTAAAAACACATTAAAAAAACAGAGAAAATATCAAAAAACTAAAAGAAAATAAACAGGGAGCCCGAGGTACACATTCTCGAAATTTCTGATGGAAAGACGTATTGTTGCCAAATTTACAAATCGTTTTTCCCACAAATTTTAACAGTTTCCGGCCATAAATAAATCCAAAAAAGAGATGACAATAGCATTTTATTTTCCCTAGTAACAGTAATTTAGTTTAGTATTTAGCCTGCAATAGTGACAGACAGACCCAAGCAAACCGAATCAAACCCAAGCAAACCTGAGCAAAAGGGTGGTCAGGTTGGGTTGGGTTGCTCAGTTTTCATTGATATAGATACATATATATCTATATCAATGAAAACTGATCAAGCCTGACCACCTTTTTGCTCACCCAACCTGAGCAAAAAGGTGGTCAGGTTTGCTCAGTTTTCATTGATATAGATATATATATATATATATATATATATATATATATATATATATATATATATATATATATATATATATTATATATATATATATATATATTATATATATATATGTACAGTGACCGGCAAAAAGTTCGCAACATATGGGAAAAATTTTTATTAGGTGAGTATTGGAAAAACTTTTCCGGGGGATCGGTTCTGCATGTCCGATAACCTAAAAATCGATTTTGACATACGTCACGTGACCACTGGTATAGCGTCAAATTAAAAAAAAAATTGTTAATTTACAAAAAGTGAGGTTAGTTGACGAGATATGAAAAAAAGTTATTTGAAAAAATTGCTTAGAATTAAATTCTAGGTCCTTGTGCAAAATTTTAAGATTTTATTTAAAAAAATTGGAAAACTCAATTTTTTTTAAATATTTTTTTATCGATTTACAAATTTCCAGTTTTTTTCGTTTAGATAGCTTGGCTAATGTAAAGCCCATGTATCTGGATGAAAATAAACGAATGTAGTAGTTTTTTCTACAATTGACAGGACAAAATTAAAAAAAACAGGGTTTCGCCGGACGCTAGCTGTTGCAATGACTTGTATCTAGCAGCAGTGTCAAAATTTTAGAGACATTTCAATGAGATTACATTGAGAAAACCTTAATCGTCTTAAATATATCTGAAGTTCGACTTTTTGTAAAGTTAAGGGGAGTAAAATAGATAATAAACAAAAAATTACCTGTTTATTTAATCGAAATTTCATAAACGAAAACCAATGTAAGAAAAACTTAAAAGTAGTCAAATTCTGTACTAACAACATAAAAAATCATTGTTTTTCCTTGGGTGCACAAAATTTAAAACTCAGTATGACCACCATTTCTCTCCATACATACTATTGTTCTCGAGCGCAACTCTCGATTAACATTTCGGAGCATTTTACGATTTATTTGCAATACACAATTTCTAATGACATTCTCTAAATTTTGTATATTCCTAAAGGGTCGATGTTTGTACACAGAGTTCTTTAGGTATCCCCACATAAAGAAATCTAACGGAGTCAGATCTGGTGATCTCGCAGGCCACGGATTTTCAGAAAACCGTCCTATCCACTGGTTTCCAAATTCTTGATCCAGCCATCTCTTCACCTCATTTGTGGAATGAATGCTAGCTCCGTCTTGTTGAAAGTATAAATTTCTTCTTTCGGCTAATGACAAATTGTCTAAAAAGTCAGATATCTCAGTTTGTAGAAATTCTAAATATCGTTCTGAATTTAAATTGTCTCTAAAGAAAAAAGGTCCCACTATTCTGAGGTTGAAAATTCCGCACCACACATTAACCTTAAAACTATATTGGTCTTTACTCTGAATTACAAAGTCTGGGTTTTCGGTGGCCCACCATCTACAGTTTTGTGAACTGACGGTTCCGTTAGAGGTAAATGTAGCTTCATCCGAGAAAAGAACGTTCTTTGGGAAATTAAAATCTTCCTCAATCATACCCTGGAACCAGGCACAAAAATCGAAGCGGGCGTCATAATCCCTATCTTTTAATACTTGTACAAATTTAGGTTTGTACGGATGAAATTTGTTTCTTTTTAATATCCTCCGCACAGATCTTTCGTGAATGTTAGTGATCTCCGATATTTGACTAACTGCTAATTGGGGTGTTTCTGTGATCGACAAACACACATCCAGAGAACCTTCGTCACCTGTTACCGGTTTTTCATGGGAAACTTTATACTGATTTTCTACCGATCCCGTTTCTTTAAATTTATTGACTAGACGAGATACTGTGGAATAATGGAGGGATTTATCGGGGTGCCTCTCATTAAAAATTGCTGCTGCTTCTCTATGGCTTTTGTAATTATCTCCAGAAATTAAAATAATTTCTATCTTTTCCTGAAGAAGTAGTGTGGGTGCCATTTTAAGGAATAAAATATTAATAAACTTATGTAAAATATCAAACTTAGTAAGATGCGAGACATAAACCAATGACATAGGTCGAAATCAAACAAATTATAATTTGTTTGACATTTTTCTGTTGTTTTTAACCTACTAGATTATTTGGTTGTTTTAATTTCAGAGCCTGCTTTGGTAGTTTTAAGTACAACTAAATAGACCTGGTTGTTAAATTTATGTGCGAAAAATCTTAATAAAATCTTGATACAGTCATTTCATTAGATTCAAACCATTGCAATAGCGAGCGTCCGGCGAACACCTATTTTTTCGATTTTGTCCTGTCAATTGTAGAATTGTAGATCTGACTCCGTTAGATTTTTTTATGTGGGGATACCTAAAGAACCCTGTGTACAAACATCGACCC
Organism: Philopedon plagiatum; assembly: GCA_963971165.1. Classification (NCBI taxonomy): domain Eukaryota; kingdom Metazoa; phylum Arthropoda; class Insecta; order Coleoptera; family Curculionidae; genus Philopedon; species Philopedon plagiatum. The sequence continues at coordinate 11,740,222 of OZ020195.1, forward strand.
TTTAGGAATATACAAAATTTAGAGAATGTCATTATAAATTGTGTATTGCAAATAAATCGTAAAATGCTCCGAAATGTTAATCGAGAGTTGCGCTCGAGAACAACAGTATGTATGGAGAGAAATGGTGGTCATACTGAGTTTTAAATTTTGTGCACCCAAGGAAAAACAATGATCTTTTGTGTTGTTAGTACAGAATTTGACTACTTTTAAGTTTTTCTTACATTGGTTTTCGTTTATAAAATTTCGATTAAATAAACAGGTAATTTTTTGTTTATTATCTATTTTAATCCCCTTAACTTTACAAAAAGTCGAACTTCAGATATATTTAAGACGATTAAGGTTTTCTCAATGTAATCTCATTGAAATGTCTCTAAAATTTTGACACTGCTGCTAGATACAAATCATTGCAACAGCTAGCGTCCGGCGAAACCCTGTTGTTTTAAATTTTGTCCTGTCAATTGTAGAAAAAACTACTACATTCGTTTATTTTCATCCAGATACATGGGCTTTACATTAGCCAAGCTATCTAAACGAGAAAAACCGGAAATTTGTAAATCGATAAAAAAATATTTAAAAAAAATTGAGTTTTCCAATTTTTTTAAATAAAATCTTAAAATTTTGCACAAGGACCTAGAATTTAATTCTAAGCAATTTTTTCAAATAACTTTTTTTGATATCTCGTCAACTAACCTCACTTTTTGTAAATTAACATTTTTTTTTTTAATTTGACGCTATACCAGTGGTCACGTGACGTATGTCAAAAGCGATTTTTAGGTTATCGGACATGCAGAACCGATCCCCTGGGAAAGTTTTTCCGATACTCTCCTAATAAAAATTTTTCCCATATGTTGCGAACTTTTTGCCGGTCACTGTATATATATATATATATATATATATATATATATATATATATATATATATATATATATATATATATATATATATATATATATATATATTATATATATATATATTATATATATATATATATATATATATATATATATATATATATATATATATATATATATATATATATCTATATCAATGAAAACTGAGCAAACCTGACCACCTTTTTGCTCAGGTTTGCTTGGGTTGGGTATACACCTTTTTGTTCAGATATGGTTGCATGCATCAGCATGCAGGTGTTGGATTACTGATCAATAGGATTTTGGTTAGGTCTGATGTTTAAACTTAAAAAATGTTGTTGACTAAGTTGGACAGAATAGTAACTTTAGTTTGTTATGGTTAGCTTTTTTATTATTCCTAATTTACAACTTTTTCATAAAAATAAGTAAACGTGGCAACACCGGACAGAAATATTGTTGACATGTAGGAAAATAATGGCGGCTAATACCCAGTAAAATGGAATTTTCTATCGAAAAAAGCAATTTTCTTATCTATTTTTGCCTAAATGTGGTGTTTTGTGTGACGAAAAATAATAAAAATTATAAATTTACAGATATGTTGAAGTGAAAGTGTCGAAACTTAAAGGAATCTATGGAAAAAGCTAAACTAAAAGTTAAAAAAAATTTTTTTGGAAAAACCATACGAGACCGCCAAAAACTGACTACGGATTCGTGTTTTACGACCCAAAATTACGGCCTGTGCAAAATTTCATGAAAAAATTCGCTGTTTACATTAATTCGAATAATTACCTTAATTAACTTATGAACTGTATCATATTAAAATTTCAGCCCATTCGACTGAGATCCATTTTCCGTAAGGTTTGTGCGGAGTCCTTTTAACATAACAAGTCCAATATTATACTAGTACTGTGCACACTTATAAGCATACATTATATAAGTAAGATTCACTCAACAAGAACCTAAAACTATATTTCGCTTTTGAAACTAAACAAACAGTTAAATTAAAATTAAAAATGTTTATTATAGTTTTCATCAAAAGCAATGATGAAAATATTAAAACATTTCATCAAAAAATTCTGAAACTGAGTTACAGGTTTTCATAATAAGTATTTGTTTAATTTTTCTTTTAAATTTATTTTCGCAAGTAATTTTTCTTTAGGAAGGTGAATAAATATCTTTTTGCCATTATGAACAAAGGAATTCATAATTAAAGTCGAAAATGGAATGGAAAGTGCCGCTGTGTGTATAACGCGCAGAATGGACTGAAGTTGTCCGAATTTCCTGACTTTCTTTCGTTAATTTACAATTAACTGAACTATTATATGAAAGAATAAACCAAAACACAAGCCTAAACCCGAATAAACTTGAACAAGGTAGTTATGGTTTGCGATTTCCCTAATGAAGTTATCCTTTGTTTATTCAGTAATTACAAACCAATCAGCACTAATCAGCATTAAAAACATGACCAGTTGCCGATTGATTTTCGGTAATTTCATTGGCAACAGATAGAAACCTAAGCAAATCTAAGCAAATTGGTTATAGTCACGATACACATAAGACATAAGTTAGGTATAAAAGACAGATTCTTGACGCAGTATCGGCGGCGTTGTCAGCCATTGCTCACCGGTGCGACCAGTGACATCAGTTAAAATGGACTGCCAGTATTTAAAGTTCCATTCGTAAATACATAAGTTGTGTTCAACATTTTAGCTTCACCATGGGCGAAATCTATGATATGGGAACGCGTGCGCAGTATACAAATAGGCTTTTTTCCGAATTAATCAGTTACAATTCGATTCCAGACCGTCAGCGTGCTCTCCTTGTTTACATAACGCAGGTAAGGAAGGATATTATACTAACCATAGAAGCGGGTTTGTCGCCGATAAATTGTGAATTACACAAGCTTTATCTAGGCAACACACATTTTGTTGATCAGGTGGGATTAGCAGCCAAAGATCATTATTTTTTTTATGTAAGGCATCCCACGTAGACTTTAAGCCTAAGTACTAACGTACCGTGAGCATCTAAAGAGAAGGAAAATGTAGTATATTTACACGGAATTTAAACGATTAGAGGTTCAGACGGGAAGGCAAAACATTTGCAGGCAATTTGTTCCATAATCTCTAGAGCCTAGGAACGAATGAGAAAGCCTAGAACAGACCACTTGCCTGTTCTAGGCTTTTGTAGCTGGACAGCAAAGTGATGTATACGTAACGCGCCTCTTGTTGTTCTGTTAGAAACAGTTAAGGGGGAAATGATACCGGCTAGTTCTACAGAGCAAAATCCGTGTAGAAAAGGGATAAATCCCCAACATCGCGGCGATGAGCAAGAGAAGGGCGTTGTCTTGTGAGGACTGGGACATTGATAAGTCGAATGACTCTCTTTTGGATATAATCAAGGATGTTAAGTGTCGAAGATGATGCCGCTCACCAGATGTGAGAGCATTACTCTAGGTTAGGTCTTATTTGGAAAACATAGACAGCGTATAAGTGGGAAGGGAAGAAGTAGATTTGTGGCACTGCGCGCGGTCTGAGAAGAAGGCATTCTTAGTTCAAGCTATATTAGTCCAATTCAATGACGTCAATGGGTGTGATGAACAAATTTAATAACAAATCATTACGTTTGAAAATATTTTATTTTCGATAGGTATATTAGTTATATATTTACAAAAATTTAATGCTATTATCAAAACCATAAAATAAATCCAATTATAAGTATTGGTGATTTGTTCAAATTCGCGCCAGGCAAGCTGTAAAGCAATTGCACACATGCACGTGTTACGTGACTGACAATTTACATTTTGTACTGATGAATACCATTAACATTATATTTTGTGTTTTTATGCAGCATGAAAATTGCCTATTTTTAATATGTGAAGCAGCAATGTATGCTTACATTACAAATTCGATATTATCGTGGTAAAATTACACGCTTTTAAAATGAATTTCCGCAGTTTTTGGGAAAATAATATGAATTTTCAATTTATTTAAACTACTACATTATTTTTAACATATAAGAATACAAAATATTAAACAATATTATTTATACAAAATTGACAACATTTTAAACATTTGATTTAGTTCTATCATCAGTTTTAAAATTATCTCCTCCCGTATTGTTTATTCTTGTACTAAATATCCAAATAGTATAGCGTTTTTTACGTTTCCAGTTTGACGAATTTTTTTTAAAAACTTTACTTATAGTAGATTTAGTTAATGGATTTCTGTCAGGATATCTGTCATTAAAAATATTACAAACTTCTTGATGCGTTCGCAATCTGTCCCCATAACACAGTATTATTAAAATGTCAATTCTTTGGGTTTCCGCTAAATGATCCATTTTTTGTAAATAAACGAAACTTACAATGTCAGAGATTTCAGGTAAGCTTTCGGGTACAGGTATTTTAAGGTAAAACACAATAAAATAACGGTTTTTGACCGCCATTTTCTCAAAAACTGTTAACTTTAAGATAAAATGTTCCCAATAAGAAGTATTCAGAATTTTAAGCTGAATTGGAAAATCAAATAAATATAAAGCGTTCCATTAAAAAAAAAGTTCCTATCGATATCAGGAAAACGATAAACTTGACAACCATGCGGAACTCACCATTATATCGGTCATAATTTCGTACTTAACTGTACAAAATTTCATAAAAATCGGATGAACGGTTTGCAAGATATTTCGAGGTTTCCATATTTTCGTTACACACTGTATAGAGAATATTGAACGTGTTAATGTAGACTGCTTTGAAATTTTTTACTTATGTGATGCATGGTGTTTATCCAAAAACGGGCATTGACCATCATATACTCCTGTTAAATTTCAGCTTCAGAGCCTGGACACCAGACGACACCGTAAGTATAAATCTGTCATTTTTCTTTTGAAGTTGTTAATGGAATGGTTGATTTTCTGCAGATCTTGGAGGAAATTCAATTTCAGTTACATAGATTGGCGGCACGGCTGACGCCAACCAAATAAATAAATTATCTTCAACGAGCTGTTTTTGCAAAATCTTTCAAAGACTTCTAAATTAAATCTTAAATGACACTGAAATATCATCGGGAAGGGCCCAACAGCTGCATCTACTTCACTACTGTACACCAAGGGCCAACACCAGGCCCGGCCATGACCTGGCCTCATTGTCTTGCTGTGCAATGTTTTAATATTATACATAGAAATGAAATTTTTTAACACTTTGTAATCTATAGTTATATACAAAAATATTTTGTTACTTATAATTAAGAACACTGGATAGTGCAGGTTTATATTGTATATTTTGTGTTTATTCCCCCCATCATTTGTTGTACTGTAGGTGGTGTATCTGATTAAACAAATTTATGCGTGACACTGTGTACACTTAATGTTGTGTATTCATCATATTCTTTCTGTCATTTGACTTGTTTTGCGTGTCACGTCTATAAATATTGAAGTTTATGAGTTTTTTAAAGTGCTTTACTGTGACGTTCAGGTTGTTTTATTGCACCACCCTTTGCAAATATGTGTGGCAAATATCGGTCTCGGGGCACAATACATGCAAAGTAAATGATGTATTGTCATAGTATATTTGCAAACAGTTGGCAAATAAAGTCAGACACTAGATTGTCGGAATAAAGTAATAAAGTATTGCCGTGTAAAGTCCAATATACCAAATGAAAATGGTTATAGGGTGATATTGAATCTTTGATATCCTCAGAAACATAGATTCTCCAATGCTGGACCGGTCTAATTTGATAATCAAAAGTTTTAAACTGACAAGTGTAAGAATAAGACAATTAAATTTTCAAAAACTATGAATGAAGTCTACTTGTCAGGGGTATATATAAATATACAAAAATTGAGAAACAATTCGCTAACCACCTGAAAAATTCCTTATGCAATAAGGATTTCAACAAATAATGGTAAAACAGCTATTCTCCGGGCTATATGCCCCTCCGAGCGCTGAATTACATACCAAAATTTGCCGTATTTTCTTCTAACACAGTTAGATAAGAAAATAGTAATGTTTCGAATGCAAGAAACTACCAGGAAGATGGAAGCTTTTTCTTTAGTTAGAATGTCATCACCTGCAGACCGGTTTCGAACTCGTTGGTTCTCATCAGTACAGGATAGACGAACACACCAACCTTCCGAAAAAGTAAACCCTTAAAGCTACAGTGTCGTACTGCATAAGCAGTGAGACACAGGCAGCGCCATCCATTAGCAGTTTCAAGCAGTCAGAGTAGAGTTTACCGTAAGGTAAAATTTTTAAAAAGTATGAATGAAGTCTACTTGTCAGAGGTATATATAAATATACAAAAACTGAGAATCAATTCTCTAACCACCTGAAAAATTCCTTATACAATAAGGATTTCAACAAATAATGGTAAAACAGCTACTTTCGGTTCTATATGCCCCTTTGAGCGCTGAATAACATACCAACATTTGCCGTATTTTCTTCTAACACAGTTAGATAAGAATATACTAATTTCCTTCTTCCTGGTGGTTTCTTGCATTCGAAACATTAGTATTTTCTTATCTAACTGTGTTAGAAGAAAATACGGCAAATTTTGGTATATAATTAGCGCTCGGAGGGGCATATAGCATGGAGAATAGCTGTTTTACCATTATTTGTTGAAATCCTTATTGTATAAGGAATTTTTCAGGTGGTTAGAGAATTGATTCTCAATTTTTGTATAACTAAATTTTCTATCAATTTATTTCCGAGTTTTGTCACTCTATAAGGTAGTGGAAACTGCATCTCTCTTTCTCGTATTAATCGCCCAATCCTTAAGTATCAATGCCAGTTCTTCCACTGTACGATTTCCATCTCATGTATATTTCAACCTGCTGCAAAGCTCCATAAATATTTTCCTAGTACTATACTTTTTACTGTTAACAGTATTTTTTTTGGTGTATTTCTTCAATAATTTTATCGATTGAAGCACTGGTTTGTTCACTAAATCTTGACGAGAGTGATGACATTTTAAATTGTAACAATTACAGAATTAAAAAAAAAATTCCAAGGTAACGTATGATGACTTAAGTGATAACTATCCATGGGCTGTTATTATTGTAATGTTATTGTCATTGGTTGCTTTTGTATACGTGATTACAAATAGACGAAACTAATTCGATTGTTGTTACTTCAAAAAATTTCCTAGTAACTTTCTTCAATAAAATGTTTTTGGGTTTGTGATGACTTCCGATTACTAGCGATTTATGAAATAAAAAAAATGCAAGCATATTCCTTATTCTAGACTTGTTTAAAGCTATTTGTCCAATTTTACTTTTATTTTATTCTCGTAAAAGTGCCATTAAGTACATTCTGCGTTTATATGAGCAATAATATTTGCATGATTACATGATGAAGAACTCTCAATCCGCTTAATTCCGTTGTGGAAAAAAAAGTTAAATTTTTGTCGCATGGAAACAGTCAATTTTTAATATAATCTTTTGAATTCACACCCAAAATGACGACGATGGCTTTAAAATAAATTTTTTATGAATTTCTTTGTTTTTGAAGAATATTTTAAAAACATGAAACAGTTAAATGAAAGTAACTATCGAACAGAAAGATTTAGTATTGAATGAAATATATTGAGCGTAATATTATTGCATATCTTTCTCCATTTGAATAATGCGATTTTAAAGTAAATTGAAACGAAGACATAAGTAGATTAGAATCTGTTTAAGGGTAAAATGAACGATGGCTTCTATCGAATATTTAAGTGCTTTTACGAATTTAAATTTTAACCAGAGAAAACACGGTATATAGGAATACCTAAATTAAATTTATGCATGATGGCGTGTTAAACTACACAGGATGTAACACATCAAAGAAGATATGTTATTGAGACCAATAAAATTATGTTTGTTATAAAAAAAAATGGTGTACATTATCGTTGTCTTACATACCAGGTTGTCTTTGAGTAAAACTAAAGTAAATGGCAAGTAATTTCGATTAAAAATAATATAGTGGTAGATAACATTTTAACTTACTTTCAATTAAATCTTATGAAAAATAATTTTTAAAAACAAGCTTTTATTATTTAGATGTAGGTACTAAAACGAAAAAAAAGTCGTATTTTTTTCATTGTGGCATTCAAGTGGATCATAATAAAAGTAGTATCAAATTTATCACTGAAACAGATATAATATATTATATTAAATTTGTCTTAAAAGCTTGTCGTGTGAATAGAAAAGAAAAAAAATACATTTAGGTATTTACTTACAATTTCTGCCAAACAAAATTAATGTCTGTATGAACTTTTCGCGCGCAACAAGCTTTTAAGACAATAAATATGACATAATATATTATATATTTTTCAGTGAACTTTAATACTACTTTTATTAGGATCCACCAACGCGAACTACTTCCATTTATAAATATCATTAAGCATTACCACAATGAAAAAACTATACTAATTTTTTTCGTCTTAGTACATCTAAATAATAAAGGCTTGTTTTTAAAAAGTACTTTTTACAAAATTTTATTTCGAATATTGTAACAGATACTTCACTGGTGAAAATAGAGAACCAATTATGTTTGGACTTAATAAATCGAGGTACAACTAGATAGTTTTCTCTAACACCCGAAAACCTGACCAAATACGCTTGAATTTAATTCGTAAAAATCTCAATAAAAAATGTTCTTATGGCAGCTTAAAAATTTAATCGATAGAAAAACGAGCTTTTATTACGAGCGTTATATTACTTTTGATAATTTTTTAAAAACATAAAATGTAAGAAAAACCGGTCACTAATAAAAAGTCTTTTGAGAGAAAATGTCTGAAAAATTCTAATAATACCTTGTAGACGCAGACAAGCATGTCCTCTGTATACCTACTCAGCGATTTTTAAAAGTCTCGACAAGTCATCCGATTTACGAATTCCAGTCAGTCCCAAACGTAAAAACCTCGAAATTCCAGACAAACTTTTCTTTTCAAAGTTCTATTTTTCTTTTTGACCTTTTTAGTAAATGTATTGCCCATCACGAAATATATTGATGTCGGCAGTTAAAAACCGGCTATAAAAGAGCAGCTTATGGCTTCGTATAAAAGTGAAAATATTTTTATATATATTTGTATATAAATCAAGCTGCGATGTAAAATGTGAGAATCTTTTAATTTTTTTTTCTATTAGATAGTTTTAATTTCAGTTTACATAAAATTGTGAAAAAACGAGTACATACGTAAAAATATTAGAGACTAACGTATTTTAAGAAAAGTCATAAAATTTAAGGGCCACATGTTTGCTTCAGATTATTTTAGGGAGATTAGTTAAAAGCTATTCCTTAGGAACCTTGCACAATATGTGTTTGTCATCATGGAGGCTATAAAATGAAAAAGGGCTTAAGACAGAGTATTGAAACTGAGAACCAATATTTATATTTTCCTATTGTAAAAAGTATCAGTTTACGGCGACAGAAACGGCGACGTGAAACCCTCGTTTCACGAAATTTAGTAAAGTAATATACCAGTAAAACAGAAACGTATCTAGAAACGTTTTGTCGATTTATTAATTATCGCGAGATAACGAATATTCTTCTTTATAGAAAAGGATGGAATGAAATTACGGATATAAGTAACTGCCAGATTTATACAAATTCGAAGTCTATAATGTAAAGGCGTTGTGGATGTGATTTTTTAACTTTGGAAAGTGAACCGAAAGGAGGTTTTCTCGATCACATATCCAAATTACCTTAGCGTAAATTAGTATAGTGTTTTAACTTGTATATAATGGATAAATCATCCATTAAACAAAGAATAATTTATTTAATTTCGTATTGGATAAAATTCGGCGTTACTCCGGCTTTGTAACGGGCGAAGGGCTAAAAGAGACCCTAGTCTAGGTAGTACGAGTGAAAAATATCGTAAGGGAGTCTCCAACCGGGCTTTGAAGGGGACAGTCTTAAACTGATCGTTTCGAAGTGAGTCTAGTTGGTATAAAATGAAGTTTCGATAACTTCCTTTAAAGTCGCGTTCACGTGCTTTCGCGTCGTGTAAGAACTTAATTAATATGTAATCAGGGGACTTATGTATTTTAACGGGGTTAACTGTTGTAAGCGTACATTTTTAACGATGTTTTATGGGGAATTAATAGATCACAGAACAATGATTTTTATTTTCATATATTTTCAATTTGAGTTCTGTTGTATTAGTTAGTAAACGCATGTCCAGTTCATTGTTTAGTTCATTATTTAACATTCGTTAAATTGTTCTTTGTTGTTTTATATCTTTATTATTATTTTTTTTGTCAACTGTTATATCATTCAGTGTACAATAAATTTTCATCTATTTCGGTAATATATATCTAATTGTTATACAAAGTCAAGGATTTTATTTAATGGAATGATTGATATTAATTATTAAGTTCAAACTTCAGTGGTCGTCGGTGTCAAGAGGGAGACGGAGCGACAGGACAGATCTGTAGATAGCGACCACTTCCAGAACTTCAATCTTCAACTAGCGACAACTTGAGTCTTCTAGATCCACTGCAAGATCTAGGTTTGAGTAACGTAGAGTCTTGTACTAATATTCACTAAGTTTAGCTTCCTTTCATTTGAATATTACTGTGACTACAAGAAGGCGTCTTTGTCAAATGTATAGTTTATTCTAGATAATTTATAAGAACCCAAAAGCGGAATATTGTTATAGGTTCATTTGGCTTTATCTGATATAGATAGGAAAAATGATTCAACCTGTGACAAAATGAACGTAAAACCATTAATCAAGGTAATGTAAACATTTAATTGATGTTTTCTTAAATAACAACACACTATGATTCCAAGTTAGGTGCTTCTCTCGTTAAAAGGAAGTAGGAGTCACAATCACAATTACTTAATATTTCGAAATTTCCTCCAGGCTTGACAAATTGGTGATTTTTTTTTCGCAATTTTGATGAAAAAATCACTTGGGAGAATGTGGAGAAATAAAATATGTTGGGAACTGTTTGGAGAATTGTTTTTTAATAGGCGTTTTTTTAGATATAAATTTTACGTTGCTTACTGTTCAAATGGAGTTCAACACATATACGGCGGGTAGTATGTGGTTAAAATATATTAACTAGTAATTTATTAAAAACCCAAGATCAAAAAAAAAGTCCTCAATGTATGCCGTGGAATCAATCACGAATGTTTTGAATTATTACTCTTTAAAGGTAACATAGGTAAAAGGTATAGATGAATGAAAAATAGAACTGTCAAGTTCTTAAGTTTTTTTTTAAAGAAAATTAAATATGGCAATCACATCAGAACAAAAAGCTTTTATGATCAAAAGTTAGTTTAAAAATGGTAGAAGCGTTGATGGTCAGTGGGTTTATTCAACACGGGACGCCATTCAAACAGAATTTTCACAGATAGTCAATGATTTTGACTAGTTTCGTCAAGATTGACTAGATTTGTGGCTTGGTTTAGAGAAACAGGAAGCGTGAATAGAAAGGAAGGCAGTGGGAGACCCAAGGTTCGCACTGCACAAAAAGTAGAAGAATTGAGGCAAATTGTTAATGAACATCCACAAACCCCTATTCGGCGTTTAATCCTGCAAGTAAATGTATCCTACCGAACCCGCTATATAATCCTGAAATGTGACCTGCATATGCATGCTTATCATCTAAGCTCAGACCAAGAATTGTTATCAAACGACAAGCCGCAGCCAATGCAATTTTCAGAGCGGCTAATGAGTAATTTGCATAAAAATTAAAACGTATTTGAAAAAGCCTTTTTCACTGACGAGGCATGGGCAAATAACCTCTCTGGTTATGTAAATTCTCAACAGATGAGAATGTGGAATTCTGAAAATCCGCATTTCTTTATAGAAATCATGTAGAATGACAGTTTTTTTATATAAGCAGATTTTCGAATATTGCCTGTAGGTGCCCGTGATTCTTTAGCAATGAACCACCAAAATTCATACTATTTTTCAAGAATTTTGGTTCTAAATAGTGATTGATATGAGATAGCTCTTATAAATCAGCTGTTTAAATTGTTTTCCCAATAGCAATAAATAACAGAGTAAAAATTACAGACAGCCACATAGAAATTATACTCTAAAAGACTTACAATTGGATTTTTAAATTTTCAATATCTATTAAAAGATTTTCTTTTTGTATTTGAAAATTAAATATAAGCCGTTATCTTCGCCCCGAGAAGAAAATTTCAGTTTGTCAGCGTAAGCAGCAATCTCAAACGAGCTATACGAAAGAAAAGACCAAGTAAAACGAAGAAAATAAAAGTAAGAGTTATAGTAACAGAGCAAGTGAGATACACCCTTAAAAATGTCGCGAATATTCAAAATTTTTATTACGCCGGAAGTTTCCAAAGGTTAAACTACTTTTTCAAATAACTCAATATAAAGTATATTGCATTTTTATGAACAAAACAAAATGCTCTGAACTTATTGTTTGCCGTCGCCATTAATTTTTATAATTAAAGTCGTACACGGAAGTTTATAAAGAATAATTTACAAATAAAATCCTTATATTATATTTTAGGATATTATATGAGTTTTGTTGTTTTAATATAAAATAAACATAAACAGAAAAACTTTATTAATGACAGTTCTTTTATTGAATACAATACAAGTAAAATATTTGAATCAATTGTACAATAGATCTTGACTGGTTTTACCAAACTATATGTAATTAAATAAAGTTATGTTGTTTGAATTATAGTACAATATTTAAAACTAATAACAGTCTATAATTGGTATAGTATATAATACCAAAAAGCAATTGTAACAGAAGCATGACTATTAAAAACTAATACGGTAAGATCTATTTAATATAATAGATGAAACTTACTGACTGATTGACTGACGGAATCAACGCACAGCCGACACCGCTGGGTCTAGAAACCTGAAATTTTGCACAGAGGTTTTTATATAACGTAGGCATGCACTAAGAAAGGGTTTTTCAAACTTCAACCCCTAAGGGGGTAAAACAGGGGCTTAAACTTTTTAGGGAGAAAACATATTATTTGGTGCTATTAACTCGAAACTTCGTAGAAGTACTATAAAAAATAAATGTTTCAACACATGTTTTACAGTTTTTCATTAATCAACCCCTAAGGGGGTGAACTGGAGGTTCAAAATTTGTAATGGAGTAAAACTGTTAAGGATTCCGCAAACAGACGCGGTGGGGATGACGGTCGCGGTTGCGGTCTAAAACAACCCATTTAATACCATCGGGCACTCAAATACCAACGATCCAATTGTTAGAAACTGCGGCAGTGCTGCATTCTAGTAACGACAACGAACTGGAAGCGGTGCAATGCGACAGGTAGTTTTTGACCGCGACGGTATTGTTGTGTGTGTGTGTGTGTGTGTGTATTGTGGAATACTTTATACAAATATTGAGTGTATATAATGGAAAATGCAACGGAAAAAATAATTCAAACTGTAAAGGCACACAAAATTTTATAGGACTTATTTAATAAGGACTATCAAAATATTAGAAAAAGTAGTTTAAACTTCTGGAATTGCTTGCAACTTTAAGAATTGCAGCCAAAATTAAGGCTTCTTTTGGTTTCTTTTTAACGTCATAAAACTTACAAAAAAGACCGTTTTGTGTCCTGATTAAAATAGCAACTGAATAACTCTCACCAAGTAGCCAATCGCCACCGTCATCGCGTAAGTTTGTAAGGACTTGTCGCGTCTCGTACCGCTAACATGACCGCAACCGCCACCGTTTACCGCGTCAGTTTGAGGAATCCTTTACACCACGGACGAAATCGCGGGCGAAAGCTAGTGTAATATAAAAGAAGAAACTGACTGACGTATCAACTTACAGCTCACACCGCTGGGGTTAGAAACTTGACATTTTGCGTAGAGGTTCCGATTTTAAAAGCAACTTTTAAAATCGGAATTATGACAACTCAAATTTCAGCTATATGCATATTTTTGGTACAAGACAACTGACAAGCCGATTCAAATATCCTAAATACACTCGTTCAAACATTTATTACCATTAATTAAAAATTATGACAACTTAAGTTTCAGCTGAATATTTTTCCAATCGCCGGCCTGTCTTTGAGCTTTTAACAAAGGCTTAATCTTCTGGACTATAACAATGCGGAAAAGCGCAAGAACGGGGAAGATATTAATTGATGGAAAAAGTTTAATGTAAATCGAATCAGCAAAAAACGTTCGAGAAACTGAATTTTCAGAACAATAGTTAATTATCAGCTATAATCGCATTAACAGCGAAAATTCTTACGCCTCACTAGTTGACTAATTTGCAGAAAGTAAGAAACTAATTTACAAACTCATTGCTAATTTCATTTAGATTAAGCCAAGCCCAAACCAATTTCTATGTAATAGCGGTCGGAGGAAAATAAATTAGTACAACTTAAGCCTTCTCAGTAAAATTGCTCTATTATACGAGATGGAGATTGTCGGATATCAGCATTTTGTTTTAAAATATAATAATATTTGTGGCATAGTGGACAAATAATGTGTTCTGCTTTAAGGTACGGGGTATCCAAGAACAAATGAAAAACCACGGGTCTGGTAGACAGCGCAAAAATTTGGTTCCGGTATCGGGTGACTTGCTTCCGCTCGTGTTTTGTTTGATGTGATGCCACTAAATAATAGCAGCTTCGCTCTATTGAGATCTGCTCTTGAATCATAGTAGTTCCTATAGATGGCGCTGGCGCATTTTCTGCGCCATTTCTGTTCTAGAAAAAGTATTGACTATGCGAAATTGCTATGGGGGAATTGCCTGATGAATTCCCTGAGTCTGATGATCCCCAACAAGGGTGAAAGCTTACTGTCTGCCAGGCCCGGGCTTTTTCATAGGTTCTTAGATTACAATCTTCGTTTAAGTCCTGGAAGCAATATTCTGGACTGATTTTAATATGATTTTTAATTTACTACTGTTTTTGTGGTGTTTGATAAGAAATTTTATTTTATAATTTTTGTACTTGACTTCTTATTATTGTTGGTCTTTTAAATATACGTATATTAATCTTGTTCCAATTCACCCTATTTAAGTAATGCATTATTGTCAATTTTTTATATTTTGTTTAGTTTTACCTCAAAGTGTTTTGTAAACGAGAATTTTGTTCTTGCAATAAAGCATTTTTTAACTTTGACAAATAATTTCTTAAACTGGTTTTTCTGAGAAACCGTGAAATGTGATTTAGGCACATTTTATATTGGAAGTTGACCGATTTGATCAAGTCAACCGACTTACTTGTGCGCCTGTAACGATATTTATATTTCTATCAAAACATGCCTGTATTTCCCTAACCCTTATTTAAATTAAAATGTTTACGATACCCCTAAACAATATTTAGAAGAAATAATCAATAGAATTAAAAAAACAAAAACTGTTTTTTGTGTCGATTTTTTGGAGCATTTGAACAATTTTTATACCTACTTCTGTAAGTCTTACACTTTTATTCTAAAAAAAAAGATTTAGCTTTTTAAACTAAAGAAGAAAGTGTACAATACCTTATATTTTACAAGATTTTTACCCATGAGCAGCAAAGAAATGTGAATGATGATTTACCCTAACGAAAAAAAAAACAATTTATCTCCAGACAGCTAAAAACTCCGTGCGCATATAAATTTCCTGCCCCATCATCTTCGTTATGTTCCTTATTGTTTATTCCCTTTTCCCCCTGTTTAACAGCGATATTCTTTGTGTTAAAAATAACAAAAAAATGGCGTCTGAAGTACTTTTCCTGCTTTCAAAAGCAAAATAACGAAGCGGCTAATACGAGTGTTCATTGAGGCACGCTTTGTTTGGATTTGTTCAATTCGGAATAGTCAGTAAGGGACCTTGCGTCTTTCTTGTATGAAATTTTCGACTTAACGACTATGCAGTCACTCTGAAGTATAACAGTAGTAGAAAAATAATTCTATTAATTCTGTTTATTCAGTTTTTTATTGTTTTTATTTGATAATATAAATATGCCTTTTCTATTCTCGTACTTTAATATTCAAATGAATGTCTTCGATGTGTTTCGTAATAATTTTTATTGTGCAACAAATGTTCTGAAACAACTTTATTTTTAGCCAATTTAAAATCCATACTTTTATAATCAAGTGGCCACCTTTTAATACAAATGAAAAAAAATTGTCTAACTTCCTAAAATAACGTAATAATAATAATAATTTATTTTACCTCGTCAGTACTGATATATTAAAGTTAGCTAATAACAGAAAATCGCTGCATTGCCAATAATTCCAGTAGGATACTCTGCTGTATGTCAATATGATACTCTTGATTATAAACACTGATAATTATAAACATTGAGTGGATCAATTAATGCTTTAATTAACTGTGAAATATCCCACTTTGAGTGAAAATTTCCCTTTTGCGCTTTGGACCTTTAATTTTCCCACGAATCGGGAAATTTCCCATGAGTTGGCAACACTGCCGACATCGTGTAGAACATCATCCGTCTACATCACTTGGGCATTCGTACACTGGAAAAACACTATCGTGTATTTAATTATGTAGATACCAATTCACTCAATGACACACTCTATTCCGTATTGCACAATACAAATTCGCTTTCTTTCAATGATTAGTTTATCATTGTTAACCAATAAGTTACAAGATTGCTTGCAATATAAGGTTTCATTAGTTTTTAATAGGTCTTTTAAATACAACAATTATTTGATGCAGTAATACCCTATTCGAAATTCAAAACAAAATATATCATTGGTTTCAGTAAACGTTTAATAATTGTAAGAATATACATTATATTTAATCGAAATACTTATCTATTACAATCATTATTGCAAAGTTTTTTTAGATCTGTTTTACTTACATACCATAAAACACTGAAATAAGTTGATCTAGTCCCCAGAATTGCAAAGGATCTATTATTTTTGGCGTAGCTTTAACGCAATAAACAAACAGGCTGCAAGCTTAAACGACTATTCAACGAACAAATACCAGCAGCACAATTTTAACCTCTCCAAAGGGTTTCCGCGAGCAATAGAAGTAATATTTCAGCCAACAATAGAACACATTTTGATATTTCTCTAATACCTTATATGTTTTATTGGAGTGTTTTTTTTTTAATTGGCATGATGTAAATAATTATTGACTAAATTTTTAGATATTGTAATTTGAACCACACCGCCCAAAAATAGCTATTTTTTGCCCAATTATATTTAAAGCAACTTTTTTTTGATTGTTTCTATAATATTTTCTTGAGACAATATTAACTTTAATATAACTAATGTGACAGTGGTCAAAAATAATACTATTATTGAAAATAGCATAACGGTTTTTTTCTGTGTATGGAACATGTTCTTGTTCTTGTTCTCTCTTGTTCGCTCATTTGGTCTGGACCAAGCTTTAACAGAACAGCAAGAAGCGTGTTACTGTAAGACCCAATTGCTTTTTAGCTATATAGGGTGTTGGGGAAATAACTTTCGTAAATTTAACCAACGATTCTGCACATCATTTAAAAAAAAAAGTTCCTTCCAAAAAGGGTCTAAAACCTAATGGTTTTCGAAAAGAAAAATTGAAAAAATATTAAATAAGGAATCTAAAAACAATTATAACAATTAAAGTTTTAAGCAAATATGTATGTCTAAAGGCGTATTTGACAAGTATTAATTAGTTGGTATTTTCCGAATAAACTAGAAATAAACTAATTAGCATTATTAATGACAGGATACCATCAAAGTATCCTGGTGTGAAGGAGTTAATAGGGGAGGGCCTAACCGAGGGACAAGTCGAATTCATAAGGACTAATACGGAAATAATTACTAGTAAAGGACGAAATGAAGGAAAAAGCTCTACCGTGATATATGTAATAGTATCCAATACAGACAAGAAAGGGCAAAATATCACTGAGAATCTATTCTACGTAATAAAGGCATTAAAAGTGGCAGTCGAAAAACACAAAACAAAGGTGATTAAATTAGCCGAGACTGAGGACATTTACCTTGAACACCTTAGGAAATGTTTGGAGTACGTATTTCGCCGAAGTGGAAATAAAAATACAATTAAGCAGGGCAGACTGGACAAGTAGAAGCAAATCTGGTAATACAAGGGGTAACCAAACACGGAAAAAAGAGGACATCGAGAAAATCATAGTCAAGGCAGGAGAAAAATCGTACGCGGAACTGTTACGTGATGTTAAGAAAAATGTGAACATCGAAGATATCGACGTTCGAGTCAGGACAGTGAAGAGAACACAATCAAACCAACCAAATCAAACAGATCAACACCAACCAATCAACACCAATCAAAACAGATCCGGGAGGAGGACAAATAAAAATCACTGTAACTAGAGGGGAAGAGATGGATGTGTGAGCGGGAGTTCCTCAGGGATCGGTCCTTGGACCGACTCTGTGGAATATTCTTTATGACGAAGTTTTAAAAGTCCCACTGATGGGTACAGCTGCCGCGGTCGCTTTTGCAGACGACCTGGCATTGATCGTGTCATCCGACGACAAGAAGTCACTCACGACATGTACGGAAGAATGCTTCTACAGGATAAACAGATGGATGAACCAAAACAAGCTGACTCTAGCTCCGCAAAAAACGGAGGTTCTGGTTCTGAAGGGCAAAAGGGGGACAGAAGATTTGACTTTTAGGTTCTCAAATGTAGTTGTGAGACCGAGCAAATTTGTCAGATATCTAGGGGTATACCTGGATAGTAGAAATAGTTTTGGAAAGCATATAGAGGAGGTAACCAAGAAGGCGGAAAGGAGGGTGGCAGTCCTGAGCAAAATACTGCCAAGTTTAAAGGGTCCAACGAGCGCAAAGAGAGCTGTATTAGGTTCTGTAGTGAACAATATTATTCTTTATGGAGCTCCTATTTGGTACAAAGGACTTGAAATCAAGAAGTATGAGGATAGGCTGAAAGGGGTGCAAAGAAAAATGCTGCTGCGGATAGCTTCTGCATACAGGACAGTTTCGGCGTTGGCTTTAAACGTTATCACGGGGAGTCCACCAATAGACCTATTGATCCTGGAAAGAAAAAGAAATTATGACATCAGGGACCCAGATAAATCAGCGATAAAAGAGAGAATCAACGAGGAGCTAATGGAAGAATGGCAAACTAGGTGGATGGCGGAAAATGACTTATTGGAAATTGACAAAAAGACTTATTGGAAATGTTAAGGAATGGGTAAGATGCGACCACAGAAATTTAGACTCTTGGCTGACGCAGGTGTTGACGGGTCACAGGTCATTTAGAGCATATACCAATAAAATGGGAATTACTGAAACGGACCAGTGCATGTACTGTGGGGAAGTGGACACGGCATAACATACGGTGTTTATGTGTGGAAGATGGATAGAAGGGAGAAATAGGGCGAGTGAAGAAATAGGGAGGGTTTTGGAGCCAGAAACTTTAATAGCAAAAATGATGGAACGCAGAAGGAATTGGGAAATTATACAGAGCATGCTGATACAGATAATGGAGAGGAAAAAGATAGAAGAACGAGAGAGAGATCGGATGTGAGAATAGATGGAAAGACAGAGAAAGATGTAAATATGATATAGCCTTGATTCCTATCTGAAGAATATCGGACACGGTGGTCCAGAAGGAAACAAAGAGAGGCCTGAAGAGGGGTTTTAGTAGGTAGGCTGCTGACTAGAGTCACAGAGTCCCACACTAACATGCGTTAAATAGTCGTATGGTGAGCATGAGCGTTCCCCTCAGGAAAAAAAAATAGCATTATTAAAACTTTTTTTTAAACACGCCATACGTCAGCCCAAAACGATGTGACAAACGGTTGTCAAGCACTTAAATAATAATTCTGAAAACAGATGGATAGGAAGTCATTAACCTGCCAGATCTCCTGATCTTAATCCTTTGGTGTTTTTCCTTTTGGATCATATAAAAATTTTGTTTACGCCTCTGAAGTAAGGGATGAAAACCATTTACGACAACGTATTTTTGCTGCTGCCGACATTGGAAATATGCCAGGAGTTTTTCAGCGTATTTGGGAAAACTGGTTAAGACGCTGCCGGGCTTGCAGAGACTCAACTGGTGGACATTTCGAGCATTTAATTTAATAAAAACAATAAACGTGTTCTTTAATGTGACGTGAATGGTTTAAAAAGTAGTGCTAGTACCTAATTGTAATTCAAAAAATACCTTAAATGATCAATCAGTCAAAAAATAACATATTCCATTCGGTACGCACCGCGCCGAATGGTTATCGAAATAAAAACGACAATACCAGTGCGACCGATGTCAATTTTTAAGAAAACTTCAAATGATCTGACCTGTTTTCTGCTGAAATGGTTGCATTTTCCATACATTTTTTAAGGAACTGTTATTTTCAAAATGATGTGCAGAATCGTGGGTTAAATTAACGAAAGTTATTTCCGTAACACCCTGTATACTAGCCCATTTTTTCACTCATTAACACTTATAAAGGTTATGAAGCTTCTCGTCTGCATTATTTTCTTTCTCCCCTATTCTTCCATCCTTCAAGTGCAGTATTATTAAATTGCAGTTCACTTTTCTGTTGATATCCACGGTAAATCGGCATTCAGTCTTAAATCCCACATGGGATCTTCAAGGTAAATAATATACCTATACGAAATATTTAAAGCACTTAAGTTACGAAACAATTACTCAAATTTATTATCCGCTTTTCGCAAGCCATTAATACATTAAAATCCAACTCATTTTACTTCAAGTAAAGCGTTAAGCTTTAGATTGTCAGTGAAAGATATCCACGACATTTTGACAAGCCAGTTTTGAACTACCATAAAGAAGGTTATAATTTACTTCTAGATTTAGATGTCACATAAGACAAATGACACTGCTGAGGTTATTAAAATCAATGCAAAATGGAAATTACACTAATGAACTAGGTGCTCCAATTTACTACACCACACGTCAGGGATGGATACGTTCGCTTAATGATTTGATGATTTAAATTACTGATTACGTGATTTCCTTTAAGAAATATTGTATAGTTTATTTAGGGTGTTCCGTTTCCAAAGCTGGTTAACCGGACTGGCAAATCATGGTAACACATTGGTTCCTGAAATATGCGGTTTAATACGGGACGGCTTTGGTTATAACCTAACCTCATAAGTTTGTTTGTGATTTGTACATTCTTATGTACACCCGTTTGGTATTGTTACCCTTGTAAATTATACGAATCGAGAGGATTATTCTCTAAAAGAGCTTTTGAGTTCTTCTGGCATCTCTTAATTAATGTGGTTTAAGCATCCTCTCTACCTTAACAATAAAATACCATTTCGCTCGGATGTTCATACCTTGAACCTTAGATGTAAGGGATTGTTTTCCCCTCCACCCCATAGGACTGTTTCCTATGAAAAATGTTTCACTTTCAATATACATAAAGCATATAATAGTATTCCTAAAACAGTAAAATATTTAAATCTACCTACATTCAAAAAATTGTATAAGGAAATACTGTTAAACATTTTTTAGATCTTCATCTCGCTGTGTGTGGTGTGTTTTGTTGTTTTCTTCTTTTCTTTCTCGCTATTGCTTTCTGCTCAGCTCTTTCTAGTTGTAAGATATATTTTTAATCAAGCATGCTTTTATTTTGTTGTTTTTGGGAGCCAAAACATTAGAATCAGTCTTACGGCCTTTTGGCTCCTTTTGTGGTAATTCATATTATACTATAGTTAAAAAAGGTATACAAAATTGCAATTGCTTAAATGCTACAAATAAACTTTTCATTATTATTATTATTATTATTGTTATTAATATTGTCGCGCCCTATTTTAAGGGTGTAACTAGGGGCGTAGAGGTAACGGAATCTTAACTACATTGAAATTAAACATGATTTAAAACAAACTTCGTTTATTTAGAAAAAATAGGAACATTCGATGACATAAACAAAAGACAGATTTGTGTTATTAGGTACTCTCGAAAGACAACTTAATTTTCTATTACTTACATTAAAGATTTGAAGATCATTTCTTCTGCTATCACAATCACAATCATATCGGACCGAGGATGGTGCACTAGTGTCCTTTTCGACTCTTGTCTTCGCGATCGCTTTATTACCCAGTCAGCAGTTTTTCCCCTCTTTTTGAGCAGCGTTGACTTTAGGTCAGAAACCTCAGTTCTGCTGACTTGATAATTACGCGTCGTTTAAATAAATTATTTCAAGAAATTGTTTGATTTTATAAGGGAACTGTAATATTTCATAGTTGCAATTTTAATGCATTTTCAATAAATAAGCTACATCCTGCCGATGTAGAGGGCAACAACTTATGATTAGGATTAGAAATAGGATTATAGTTTACTTATTGAACTTCCAAATATTGATCTATGGAATATTATTGGTTTTTTCACTTGTGACAATATCTTTAGTAGTAGTAGCGCCAGCAATGGTTTCACTCCTTTTTTTATTTGACCGCAGTATTTTGTTCCAAATTAATTTAAAGGAATTTTAACCTATGTGTTTGCAATTGTGAAATAATTAAATAAACAAAACCATCAGTATTTTAACTGAGAACAGTACTGTAGGGTGATAAATACACTAAACTGACTAATGACAAGATTTTTTGTAATATTCACAGCGATATCCAAACGTGCCAAATTGTAGTTTGACCATCCATGCAATTTAAACGAATCCGCTTTATCTGGGATTTCCAAGTGATAGTTTATCTTTGGGACGTGCGAAGACCCGACTAATTGCTCCTAGGTTGACAATGTCAAGGCAAGCCGACAACCGGTATTAGTGCTTCAGCGACGGGTATCAGCGGTAGCCTTAATCACTGTCCATTCGTTAAATCTATTCAGAGTCATCGGACAATAAAGCTGAACTGGAGAATTTTACAGAATTTCTCAGCCGTACTAGTTTTATTATATTCTTTAATGCTTGACGTATATTGCTGGTGAATTAGTTTTTAATTTTGTTAAATTTAATGCAAATGAAAATGTATACTAAAAATGCAATTGATTAACCTCTAGAGATGTTTGTGGATTATATTTTTTCGATTAAGTTTTTTGATTCAATTTTTAATTGATATGTTAATTAATTTTATGATTTTCGTTGATATTTGTGCAAAATGGGAATACAGTTTTGATTATTTCGAATTGATCTGATTATGTGAATAAAAATATGCATATATTGTCGTATATGTCGTTTACTATTAATTCGACAAAACAATCACATCTGATTAAATAAAGCTACTGAACTATGGGTCGCAACTTTTAATTCAAATCAGGCTACCCTTTGCAATATGGCGCTTGATATTAGGTCGTCAGGTGGTGCCCACAAAGAACTAGCAAAACATTCGGGAAATTTAAATTAAACTAACAGCCAGATTCTCCAACGCTAGTCCGGTCTAATTTGACAACCCTAAGTTTTAAACTAACAAGAAGTGTAAGAATAAGACAACTTAGTTTTATACGATGAATTTATTTCTGAGCTTTTCGCAAATTTATAAAGGGCAATTTTAGTACGTACGTATGTCGTACTGGTCTTGTACTGGAGTGGTTTTTCGTGGACCACCAATTCTAGGTCTTTCTAATACTGAACCAGTCTTATTAAATCGAGCGTTTAGTCTACTAATGACACTTTGCAACACATTAAACACTTGAGCGACATCTTGTTGTCGGCGGCCACTTTACAACATGCCAATCGACTGATTGTCTTCTTCGAATATTAACTTACGTCTTACCATTATTTTTACGATATAAAATGTCGAGGAACGCCGAATAAACACTACTTAATAATTCTGTTACTTGCTTTATTCCAAAAATAACAGCAACAAGCAAAAAATGCTTGAGAAGAAACAACGAATATATCACCATATGAATAAAGGAATGTTTTTTGTCGAATAGTGAATGAAAATAAATAAATAAATTAAAACTTTTTGGATTTTCCGCAATATCGCTAACTCATGTGGAGCAGTTCATTTTGATCTAAACGACAACAATTTATGGAACTAGATGAATCCGTGGTTGCGTATACGACCGTTTAATTGTTTTCATTTCTAACAGAAGTATTCAGTTTTAGACTACATTTTACATAAAGAGCATGATTCCGTTTAATTAAAGTGTTATCGTAATAGACAAATGGCGCTGTAGTGTTTATTAAAATCAATGCGAAATAGGAATCACATTAATGAACTACCATGATTTATCACTCGTACAGAGGGAAGACACATCAGCACATCACTTTTACGACTGAACGAGCGCAATTTTTGGTACGTCTGCGTCTCGTCGTCTGCGTCTCTGTAAAGAAATGATCAATTACTATCTTATTCAGCTGTGCGATAATAAGAGCTTTTTATGAAGTTATTTAAAAAGTTGTGCACTTTTAATTCCCAACTGTCGCTACAAACAATTGTGAGAATAACGAATGCTTTTGTAGCTATAAAGAATGCTAACATGATATTTAGTTTCCGACTAAGTCGGTCTATTATAGCCTAAAGTGAAAATTATAGAACATCAACGCATTAGGTTTGTCACGATTACAAAAAAAACATTTCTTCAGAATCTGTTCAAATCTACGATAAAGCGGGGTTGTTATAACAGTACGCGTCTGTGTTTTAAGGCTATTCGTATATAAACTGCCGTTTTAAAATTTGTAATTCGTACTTTAAGTAGATGAATCATGTTTTACATTCTCCCGTATCGACTATATATTTGTACCAACTTTGGAACGAATATGAACAAACAAGTTCGATACACAATATTATAAGTTTTTAATAATATAGATAGGTATAAGTTAAAATGTGGTGAAATAGTTAAGAACAAACTCGATGAATCCTACTACAATATATTTTTTACTGATGGGGACTTATGTTCGAAGATAATCTTAATTAAGTCGGATTTTAAGCAAATCGTATATACTTGTATTTTTTGTGTAGGTGTATATGTATACAGGCCAAAAAGGCCATGTGTGGGTGTATGTATACAGGGTGTCCGAAAAGTCTCAGTATAGGCAAATACTTCTGTTAGTACCAAGATAAACCTAATTAATTCTGATTTCAGGCAAATCGCATATATTTGAATTTATATGTGTCGGTAGTTTGTATGTATACAGGGTCTCTGAAAAGTCTTAGTATGGGGCAAATATTTATATTAGTACTAAAATAAACTTAATTAGGTCGGATTTTAAGAAAATCGTCTATATTTGTATTTATATGTGTGATTATATGTATGTACGTATACAAGGTATCCGAAAAGTCTTTGTATGGGCAAATATCCGGCGGATCGCGTCCGAGGAAGACCTTAAAAAAATTACGCGTCTGGGTAGAGGACGACCTTGGGGAAAATACGTGTGTTGTCAGGATTAAAAAAAACATTTCGTCAGAATCTGTTCAAATCGACGAAAAAGCGGGGTTGTTTTAACAGTACGAGTCTGTGTTTTTAGGGCTATTCGTATATAAATTACCGTTTTAAAATTTGAAATTCGTACTTTAAATAGATGAGTCATGTTTTACATTCTCCAGTATCGACTATATTTGTACCAGCTTTGGAACGAATATGAACAAAGAAGTTCGATACACAGTATTATAAGTTTTTAATAATATAGATAGGTACAATAAAATAAGTTAAAATGTGGTGAAATGGTTAAGAACAAACTCGATGAATCCTATCACAATATATTTTTTACTGATGGGGACTTATTAGCTAGACTCGTGACGGAGTCTGTGTTTGACAAATTACCAACTTCGCAGAGCAGGAGTCTGTGAATATGTATTGTAACTTAATTTTTCCCAAGGATTTTCTCATTACACCTTTACCAGATAATCTAGATGTTCTGACGTGGGCACGACAGCTCTTAATTAATCGCTTATAGCACTATCGTTCCGGGATGTTTCTTTTCGCATATTAGCCCTGGTCTGTTACCTTCCAGGCAGTGTCAGTAGAATCGAACGAATTCTAAGAATTCTGATGTATTAAAAGATATAAAATGAACGCCAGACATGGAAAATTTGAGCAAGCAGATCAAAATTCCAAAATTGGTTCACAGTCAAATTGTTGTCTTCCTCCCTCTCTCACATTGGAAATTAAACTACACTCCGTTTACCTACACATCTATATTGTAAATAATAATATAAGTGTTACATGTGGTGTCGACCAGTCACTACAGGCCGCAAATTCACAGTCCCACAGGGGCCCAACCAACTAGCTGTCTTATGTTCAAGCACTGTTCTTTGTCTATTCACTTCTCTGACTAAATGGATCAGATATGTCCACTGTACATAAACCTCAGGTTTTGGAATCTATTCTCAACTCCCCACTATTATAGCATTTTGTAACCGCAACGATTATTATAAACTATAACTTCTAAAGTACAGACAATGTAATATGAAACTATATGCTGCTATAAATACCCTAAATAAGTCAACCTGCCATTTAGCAGACTGGCTCGACTATCCTGCAGTAGTTTTAAGTACCAGGAATCCATACTCTCCTATGGACACCAATTAAAGAACTATACACTATCCTATGAACGCTCTAAATTGAACTCGCATAACAGTTATACAGAGTACAGCGTAATAACCTGCACAGTCCTGCACAAAAATAAAAACTAAAATTGTCCTATATGGACACTCCAAATATAAACTGACATGTGGTCACTAAGAACTAGACTATAAAGCGGTACCACAGATTATACACATTACTTCGGTACTCTAGCGCTATTGCAATAGATTTGGTCCCATAAACTTATCCCATCTTTAGCGTATTGGACTTGGGTAATCTTTAGCAAAACAAACTTGGGTAGCACGGGGAGCTGAAAACAAAGAAACCCCAATCAACTCTGCCGCCTCCTATCTTTTGATCTTGATAATAAATAGCAATCTATAATTTGGAATATAGAGTGTATCATTTAATTACATAATATATTGAAATTTACCTTAGGATGTTTCTGAAGCTTCTACCTCAACAAATTTTACTAATAGTTCACTAGAATTTTACCACCTAGGAAGTTACCCTTCCAAAGGTCTCAAAAGAAAAAGGATGGCACCCTCCGATTTACAACCTATATGTTTTTTTATTTGCACATAGACCGGCAGCCAATCAGGACTCGTCTACTACAACGTAAACCAAATCAACACTTAATTTTCTCTTCAAAGAAACCCTTCATCACTTTAAACACTCCAGGAAATTTTCTGTACCAATCTGAAAATCAACACATCGAAACGACTTCCGGTAATATACGTACATATCAAATTATTTTCAATCAAACACGTCACAGTCTTCCTAGAGTTTCTAGCTCCGCGAACGTAGGCAGTTACCGAAGTGTCTACAGTTCTTACTCACAGCGTTCTATTAACTCCGAGCTACTATCTTGTTACAATACAAGAATTTAATACAGAAATATAAAGGGTATCTTTTAAGTCTAAACAAATAAGACCATATCTAGAAAAAGCATAAAAATATTGCCCAAAATAAACCAAATTTACAGAACCTACTCTAGAGTGCACTATTTTAGTCCACAACTATTCGCCAACAGAACGCGCAAAGTGTAAAAGACAGACTGCAAATATCGGCCGATTTAGGCGCGTTCATTAGCAAGCTCGTTCTATAAGATTTCTGGAAAGCCACTAAATTCTTTAACAATCTATGTAATGTCTTCCAAAGTTTTTTTTTCAATAGGGCAAAAAAAAACTTTCTGGCACTTAACTTACTCATCTGTTCCACTCTTCAACCATACAAAACAAAGGAGCTAAGCACTGGCGTCAATCAAATGTAAATCATTCCTTAAGTCAATATGGGCTTAAGGTTCGGACAGCTCTAGCAGTGATTAAGCCTTCGCTGACACTCTTCACGGGGCCACTAACACCGGTTGTCGGCCTGCCTTGACTTTGTCGACCTCGCACCAATTAGTTGGATCTTCGCAAGTCTGAAAGATAAACTATCAATTCGAAGTCTGGATAAAGCGGATTTCGTTGTTTTGCTGATGGCTAAGCATTTTCGGTCTTGTTGTGCTTCTAAATAAAGTCTGTACGGTTTCAGCAGGGATATATTAACAATATTTTACAGGCATTTCTATAATTAAGACAGTGATAAAATAAAAAAAAAAAAAACATAGTTTAACAGGAAAAGGTTAAATAATGAACTTAGAGTAAAAACGTTTTTTTTTGTTGGTTTTTTAATGTTTTGACGAGACTTGTCCCTACTTACTCATAAACCCCCAGCCCCAGCCACTGGACCTAGAAATATGAAATTTAGAGGTTTAATTTTTTATGTTCAAATCCCCCCGGACCGTAAAAAGTTGTGGGTCTATTCTACGTTACGCGAAGTATCACGCTACCGTGCGGTAGGTGGAGAAGCATAGGGAAGACTGTAAAGTGATTCGACGTCCTATCCACCCCAGTTAAAGGCCCGATAAGATCGGCTATCTCGCAGGATGAAGGCGCTGTTTCACATTCCCCAGTCGAGTCGGTAGGTAAAAAGACGGCATAGGGTTGCGCGAATCCAAGGGTAGACAGCTCTTGGGCGATGCCATGGGGGTGCATGCTCTGGTTGTCGTATTACTGAGGACCGTGGTTCGGAGCCCCCGTTATATTGTAGGTCCCGGGGCCAATACACTAGCGTGTAGTGTCAACGTAATAAAAAATATCTTGAACTTTAATTTTTTTATGGCAAAAAGTTTTTTTTTTCCGAAATTAAAGGGGTAAAAAGCTTGGATAACATTTTTTTAGTAACACTCGTATATTTGTATTATTTCTGTGGTTGTTTGTATGTATGTATGTATAAAGGGTGTTCGAAAAGTCTTAGAATGTTCGAAGATAATCTTAATTAAGTCGGATTTCAGGCAAATCGCATATATTTGAATTTATAGGTGTCGGTATTGGTATATATATATACAGGGTGTCCGAAAAGTCTTAGTATTTGCAAATATTTCTATTAGTACCAAAATAAACTTAATTAAGTGGGATTTTAAGAAAATCGTCTATATTTGTATTTATATGTGTGGTTATTTGCATGTAAATATACAGGGTATCCGAAAAGTCTTTGTAAGTTTGTTGGCGATTAGGCGGTGTACGCATCTATTTCATTAATTTCTTCGTTTAACTATTTTTTGATTTGCGCCAGGCGATTGACCCTGAAATTTGCCTATGTCGTTATATTTCTATACTTCTAATAGAATAGTTACATCTTATGGTTCGCTTTCAAAAATGCACTATGTATACAGGGTGTTTCAAAAAACATGTGCCATCGCCTATAGGAAGGTTCTTTGAAAGAAATTAAGGCAAAAAGTTCTTATGAACATGGGTCCGCAGATGCTTTGTTTCAAAGATGCAGGACGTTCAATTTTTAAATGGTCTTTACATTAAAACCGCTGGTTGGGAAAACTAAACCAGTAAGACGGTTAATTAAATTACATTTATCTCCTAAACGAAATGAAAATTGAAAAAATATGAAGAGATAAGTTTTGTTAAGAATTTAACATACTATTTGACGGATATAAGAAAATGTGAAAAAATCAGTGGCGTACATGTTTTTATTGGATAAATATTGTACCGTCTTCTCATATGTACGCCCCTGGAGGACCTGTGAAAATCTTTTCATGGTCAGAATTATGCTTAATTTAAGTACTTTACACTGTGTAAATTTCATCAAAATTGATGAAGCCATATTGAAAATATTTTGGAAAAACTGAAAAAAATTAAAAAATTTAACACCCTGTATCTTTGAAACGAAGCATCTGCGGACCCATGTTTATATAAACTTTTTGCCTTAGTTTCTTACAAGGAATCTCTCCTTGAGCGATGGCACATGCTTTTTGAAACACCCTGTATATCAATTTCTTTGCATCGAAAAAAATGATTTTTGAGATACGGGCGTAAAAAGCGACTCCTTAAACTTTTTGAGGGCTGAATTTCGGAAAATCTTTTTTGTAAATGTCTACGCCATCATAAAAGGAATACGCTGCCTTTCATAATTCTAGGTTTAGTGGTTTGGGTGATTTGGACCGGCAGATGTTGTCGCAAAAAGCATTTTTATATAATAATAATAATAAAATCGAGCCGTCAAATATACAATAATAGTCATTTATGTAGCTCAATTTTTTTAGTTTTAGCATAAATAATTCTCTAGGGTCCTCTAGTCTCTAGTATCCTTGTTTTCCATAAAATTAAGTTAAAGATTGCATTACTGTTAGTAAATCTGATTATTACTTCTAGAAACTTAACAAAATTTAATTGTGTTATTATTCACTGCTTTTCTTTTATTAAGGGTAAAGAGTTTATCAAAAGCAAATACTAACTAACTTGTCCTAAAGTCTTGACTTAGCAAAATTCAAGTCAGTACTCATTTATTTGTAAAATATGTATCGGGACTTTAAGCCAGTTTATTGTTAATAATTATGTCCAAATATTGGTTTCTGAAAGCAGTAATCAGATTTACAAAAATAATGCAATATTTAACTTTATTTTCTGGAAAATAGGAAATTCTGACTTAAGCCCCTCTTACCTAACCCTAAAGAATTATGAATTAGGATAACCAACGACACGCCAGTGATTTTCAAAACTAATTTTTTTTAAACTTGTGTTCATGTTTCTTACCGTTTAGTCTAAAGAAAATAGCAAATAATAGAAAAGTTTGCAGGTATGTGTGTGTGTGTATATAGGTTAATGGCACTGGTTAAGACCAAATGGCCAGCATCTCTCTATATTATAAACATACATATACATATACTGACTTCAGAAGAAGTGTGCTATGATCTATCGGGCTCCCGAAGCTTGGGCAGACTAGTGGAATCCCACAACTACTATACAGTACAAATATAAAATAATGTTAGTAATATTGTTTTTCTTTTTGTTCTGTTATTAATATGTTTTTGTGTTTTCCGATCGTTTTCATTTTTTTTTCCATTACACATTTTTTTTTGTTTTATATACTTATATATTTTTTTATTCTGTTTTTTTTTTAACTTTTTTTTTATTTCTTTTTTTTTTGTTTTATTTTTTTCTGATTTTTTTTTTGTTTTTTTTTTCTTTAAACTTACATCTTAAACATTGTTTTCTAAGAAGGTAATGGTTCTCTATAAGTTTAAGTCTATAAGTCTCTATAAGTTTAAGTCTATGTGGTCTAAGTCTATAAGTCTCTATAGGTTTAAGTCTATAAGTTTGCAGGTAAACCCCAAGTTTAGAGTTGCCATTTTTAGGAAATAAAAATCCGCTTTCTATGCAACAATGATTAAAATAAATTGTTTTATTCAAAAACCATCTAATTAACTTGTTTTATTCAAACACAACCTACAGATAAAATCAACGCATGTTTTGTTTACACCATAAGTATTTAATACGTTGTTATTAACACATTACTGTACACCCAAACAAATGTAATAAATTTATTTTACAAAAATAATTATTCAACAAACGTCTGATATACAAAATAGTAAATAATTTATTACACTACATGCTATGAATATAAAAAATTTATAACACACATGCAATAATTTACCTGATACAGAATCAAAATATGACTGTTAACCTCAATAAGCTGCATTTTTATTACTTTTGTTACATTTCAGTTATTACTTTTGATATATTGTAGAAATTATGGATTGATTAAATGGAGTTTCTTTTTATATTACTTTTTAACGAAGTAGTGTATGGAATATATAATATGGGTTAAAAAGAGAAAAAATATTATCATTGTAAAAAAAAATGTAAAAGTCACAAAGTAACATGTATATCATGAAAGAATAAAGCTATGTTGAAATACAGTAAGCGCTTTTTATAGAATCTTAAAGATATCATTGGTTTTAGCTCTGATATTTTGGAGGCTGATCCTAGCTTTTGTTTTTAAAATTACATCCAAATATTATCTTATCTACCCCACACAGAGAAGTGTTTAATAATGAAAACAAGAATTACATTAAAAATTGATTAAAATATCTATTAAAAATCTTTTTTTAGTGGTGACTAGATCAACAGAAAGGCAATGGCAATGGAAGTGTACGGAAGAAGAGGTGGAGAAACAAGAAAGCAGAATTTAAGGGAAAAGGACTCAACAAAAGAAGTTAACAACCGAGGATTGTGGAGACAATGGGTTTCTTCAAAAAACCCGAATTTCACAATTTTAATACTAACATCTTAAATCAGGATACGTTGTAAAGAGTGTTATGAAAATGGTTTAATATATAGGGAAGGGAGACTTCTGGGGTAGTCTAGAGACAGACTTAATATTTTTTTTTTGGTTCAATGGAACAACCACGGATTTATTAAGAAAGGATTCTATGTCCGTATACTGTGAGCGTATCGAACGTGAAGCCTTATATTTGTTGTTTGTTATGAAAACATTTCCCCTAGGGGTTTAGTTTACGAACTACGAAATTGAATCAAGAATGGTAGTAAAGAGATAAAATAGCATTGGAGTGTTGGAGCGCAGAAGTGTTGCTGTCTGTGCTGGTTGCTTAGGAAAACGGCTGAACCTCTGTCTGAACACTCGGTTACACGTACGGCTTTGTCTAATGAACTAGGAAATAAAAAGTGCGATTTATAGATTTATAGATGACTCGGAGCGACTTTAAATAAACCTTTAGAAATAATATATCCTATAAATAATAAAACCTTTTTAACTTAAATTTATTATTATTTAGCAGACAAATAAAATATTTTAGGCCATTTATTACTTTTAGTAAATCTTGTGATGCTTCTAACGTATTTTTTGCACAAAAATATAAGGTAAAATAAGATGTGGCCAATGTTTACAAATTGTGTTTACAGTGTCGCTTAGAATGATTTGTTTCGGCTTCAAAGAATGTTAAATCATCCCTTATCCATTCTTAATAAATCCATGGGAACAACTATAAATTGTTTTAGTTGCTTAGTCTGCTTTAACTCTAAAACCAATTAAGTAGTGTGTAAAAAGTAGTTTGTGACGTATTAAATATCCGTGCTAGGTTTTATAAAATATAAGTCTATTTTGCTTTTTATTTTCTCAGAAAATACTAAACCAAATCAAAAACTAAGATCGTCAGAAATTCGATTTATCTTTGCTCTATACGATGGCACCAAAATCTAAATTTAGTAAAAGAGTTCATTAATCAGGATAACGAGAAATATTATGTTAGGTTTTTTGACAGAAGACTTTTTTCTATCAAAGTTTACTTCTTCGCCAAGCGAAACTTGTTACGAGACAACAAAATTTTTTTTTAAGAAACTCTAAGTAATAATGAGAAGTATTAACGAACAAATTGCAATAAACGGCAATGTCATTAGTATTTTCTGAGTTGACAATTCCATTTATTACATAAGCATTCAATTTCAATTTGAGCAAATATTTTATATCGCTCGAAAGTTCCTCATGGTTATAATTCATTTTATATCATTTTAGTTTAGAAAGTTCGATTTCAAATTTTATGTCACGATAAATTTTCATCGTAACACCCAGATAAAATGCAAATTTATAAATAGTGCAAATGGTCTGGAAAAAGTTGATTCCCAAAACCATCAAATAAAGAAAATTTAAGAAAGGGTACGGGAAGAAAACCGAACGTCCCTAGCGTAACGCTAGGAATATTTATTGAATGGGCTTAGCTTTGAGGAAAAAGTTTTTATCTTTAATAATAGTTATTTACTTTTGAAAGAAAATGAACGAATAAATGAATATTTTGACGTTTTAAAATGATAATGATTTAATGAACATCTAAATTCAAACTATAATTAGAATTAAAGTAACTAAAACTATTAGTATAACGCTAATGTTTTATGAGAATCAATTTTTCAGTTTTAGCCAAAATAAGATGCTACTAAATATTTACGGTGTCTTCCTATTTATAGGCATCGTGTTGTGTAGGTATCAGAAGTTTTAGAAAGTTAAAAAAAATCTGAACAAATATTAAAATAATGTGTATAATGCAATGCCACCAGGCTGTAATGAATATATTGAAGTTAGGTGTTTTCTTAAAGCTTACCTTACACGGTCAATAATATTGATATCAATCAATACTGACAATATTTCAACAATCCGCTTCAATCTCTGTATCAATATTCTTCAACCCTAGACGATAAGTATTATTGTCAATATTTCCTTCAGTACATAACCTACTATTATCCGGGCCTGTTGAAATGGATCCTCGACAGAGAGCATGTATTACGATAATATTAAGTGTAGGCATAAAACCTACAGTAAAGCGTAAGCGCTGGATGAAAGATTGGTTAAAAAATCGTCTTGTTACTTCCATTGTTGACAGCAGCTGACGTTACACTAATGATTGATCCAATATTGACAGCGCACCCTAGACGATCAGTAATACTGACAGTATCCCCCTACTCGCTGATATTGATGCCGAATCGATTTACAACCGCCAGTAAACAAAATAACTATCGCTGTAACTCATGCAAACTTTAATACCAAATAATACCAAATTGTAAGGGGCAAGGACAGTTTGCAAAAGGCAATATGAGCAAAAACCATAAAAATTGAAGGTGTTCAAATGTCGAAGGAAAATGTCTACAAAACACTTTCCGGAACGAAAGAGTAAGTAAAACCAATCAATTAGCGATAACTAAATTAAAAGCGACGGTCTATACATAGGGGCCTGAGCAAGGCAACGAAAATGAAATTCAGGGCCCAAACACAAGAAAAAGGCTAAACTGAGCCCATGAACAAGGAAACTTACACCAGATAAAGGCAATCAATCAAACCAGAACTCCCAGGAACCAACCTGGAAACAAGGCACAACAAACTTACACAGCGAAACCGTGAAGACACAACTGTTCGACCAAGGTAAACAAAAAAAAATACTAAAAGGTTGATTCGACTAATTAGCAAAAATAAACGAGGTCCTATAGCAGAATTGACCTCTCACAATAAGTACCTCCTTATAGTGAATTTGGACGTAAGAATTTATGTATTACTTTAATGTGTTATAATGGAACTTGAAAATTTTTAAGCTCTGTTCCTTCAACAATTGGACCCTTTATATAGATTTAACTACCAACGAGCTTGTTTAGCTTAACCGCAGTTCAAGGGTAAAGAGGAAAGTCCCCTATTAATTTGCTGAACGCCCGTATGTAGGCATCCCTATCAAATTTTGTAATATAAAGTCAGCAATAGATGTTTTCAAAAGTTATGAAATAATATTTTTACATATTTGTTACTGAAATTAATCGTAAGCTTAATTTGTGTTTAAACTTAAGTAACGTGTACTTTTAAATGCGGAGGAGAGCGCAAAGGTGGTGCCGCACAGTGCGTTGAAGTAATGAGGAATCGGGACAAAAATCAGAACTCCGCAACGACTTATTATTTGAATATCATTTATTTACACAATAAATGTATACTATTGGTCTTAGTGACTCTGAAAGTTAATTGTTAAAATGGACGTCTTAGCAATAGAGAATAATGCCCTATATAATGTGTGCACCGAGCAGCGCTTTTTATGTTGATTTAATTATATTCTTGTTTCTTTTTCAATTTTTACTCAAATTACAAGTAAAAATTTGCCAATTATTTTAGGCATTCACGACTGAATTTCTGCTTGACATTTTATACAAACTTACCACTTTGCTTAGATTATACATTTTAATTTATTAAACTTTGTCTGGAAAGTTACTTCTACATTAAACCGCATATTCAGGAGCAGTTAAATTATAATTAGCACGAAAATACGTCGCTCGCCACCGTATAAAGCCCACCTTGATGTGTGGTCACTAACTTGGCTGAAAGGACCAGTTGTGTACTTACGCGGTCCTGTGAATCATGCTGACTTAGTACTGTTTCAGAACTTCATTGCTATAATTCTTGTTTGGTTTGCTTGGGTTTATATTAAACTTACTGCTATAGTCCAAGCCAAAAAGATTTTAGTGGCAGGCGTAGTCAGTCCTGTTTTAGCCCATGTAATTGTTTATAACTTAAATTAGAGAAATTCGTGAAACAAATCCGGTCCCTGTAGAATTGTAAAACATCTCTGGGGAGATCAAAGTTAAATTTTAAATAATTTACTGACTATTTACTCATAATTTTTCACTATTTTACTTCTTGATATTTTAAGGTTTTTTCTTTTTTTGGAGAAAATAATGAAACAAATAAATCGTCTTACAAAACATCGGTAAAATCTTGTTTAGGTTTGTTCAGAAATATCCTCAGACGACCTTTGAAAATGCTACCGTACAATGTTGACACAATTTTTAAAATTTATATTTATAAATCTTAACTGTGGCGATTAACTCGATCGTATTATTTTATTTTCTTCTAACATTTTTATTGTATTTTTTAATGGCATCAAGTTTCAATACACCAATGCAATTTCCATCACTATCCATGGCATCCTATCACTGTATACCATTAAAGAAATAAGAAGAAAACTGAGCAAACCCATAGTGAGACCGAGTAATGGAGTCTGGAATAATACACTTTCTAATAACTAAAAGGACTCCTATTTATCCTAATTTATATAAATATTCTATTTAATAATGGTCATAGGTAAAAAAAATATTATACTAATACACTACATCTTTTACACGTAATAACAGCCTTTTATGTGTCAAGATATATCCCGTTAAGTACTCTGTGTGTTGTATTTTTATATTTATTTTTTTTTGTTGATTTAATTAAAATATTACTTACAAAATGTATTCATTCTTTTGAACTAAAAACGTATACATTTAAAAACTATCAGTTAATTTTACTAAATACTATTAAAATATTCTAATGCTCGACAAACCTATACTTTTCCATTTTCTAAACCATCCTACATTACCAATTAATTCCTCTCGTACCTGCGATGCACACCCAAATCGTACCGTGATAATCGCGCCATGCATTTACAAAAAAAGGGACTACGAGAAGACAGCCAAGAAGATGAGTACTCTAATACAACTACGACTGTAACGTGCTAACGTCCCACTGCCAAAGTGTTTGCCAATCTACCCAACTGGAGATTCTATATTTTTTACCTACTTATCCCCTTTTGCCAGATTAGGGTAAGTATTTTATTTTATTTTTATCATACATCAATCACTTGCTTATGGGTTTCTTTTAAGGTGCATATCCATAAGTGCCAGTGATGCGTAACATCAAGCCCAACCGAACTTGTCCGGTACGTTGCAAGATGACACGGTTTGCTGTGGAAAGTTTGGCCATGTCAATCAACCTGTAACGGAACCGAACGGGGTTACGACACAATACCCCGGTAGCGTACTATAAAATTCCTTAGTCCACTCCATATATGCGAAAAACAAATTCTACTTCCTCTTTAAGCCAGACTAACGACGACGACTGACAACAGACTGACATACAAATAAATCTAGAATGCAACAGGCAAAGATACATGATACCACACTCGTCCCAACTAGTCGCCGCGCGTAACGTAACATTCCTTTAATGCGACGGCTAAATATCGAAAAATGGTGACTCGGATTGCAACGGTTACACGTGTCTAAATTGGTTGCGGATAACATGCAACAGTACGACATCTCCATTAGCCGTAACGTATCATGTGCAGTGTTAGGTTACGGGGCATTGACACATATGGATACGCGCCTTTAAAGACACAAACCGGTTAAAATGCAGTCCATAAGCGGAGATGCAGGTTTCTTTAGAAATAATAGTTGAGTTAATCCCAATATCAGCAGATATCGAATTACATTTTTATTTATAACTAACACAGAAAGATGAGAAATTAGTATTAGCAAAGCTTTAACCAAGAATTCACTCAATAGTCGATTAAGCAAGTCGAATCAAAGAGCAATATTTTCACAGTGCGAATGAATTAGGTAAAATATGCATCGGCAACAGGAATGGAACAGGACATCAGATACCGCCACCACACCATAGTCATCACATGTTATGCATATTTAAACAGGACGAAATCCTCTGTGCGAACCCTTGCGGTCTCGAGCAGCACTGTAAAGCTGAGATCAAATATGGCGATGGAATTACGTCTGTTTAGATCCTAATTGCTTCCGGCTTTATGAAGCTGCGATAATATTAAAGGAAATAAAAAAGACTACGTCTATTTTTAACAAAAGTTAATACGATGCCAGGACTACTCATACATTAATTTTTTACAGCAGATCAACGTGAAACCTAAAACAAAAAAATATGCAAAATCAAGTTTCTTTTCAAAATATTGATCTAGGATTTTCATTTTGGGCTTAACTTACTTAGGCTACACCACTTTAACACAATCTGAAAAAAAAATGGAAGTTGGAAGACCTGTGGGAGTCGAGGCACACCGTGCCTACCCAGTATGAGTGACTGGGTGAGTTATGATTCATAACTCACTAGAGAGGTATGAATATCTCTATATGTTAAAAATTTCATCAATAAATATACACTTTATATGAAAGTGTTGGATAAAACAAATAATGTAATAGAATGTAGAAACATTTAGAAAAATGCAAATTTATGACAATCGTGTAAAACTCGCTAGAAAGGCATTTAACACGCTCGTGTGTTAATATTTACACCTTCCTTCTAGGCGACACTTTCCATGCGCTCGTTATACTATTCCCGCATACTCTTTCAATCCTCTGTATAAAACACTTTTCGGCCAATACCAAATTATGTCTCACGAGCACAAAAGACGAAGCAGTTCCACGCCTACTAGAGATTTCCACCCCGCAAAGCATCCCACCAATTTCCTTTTGACTGTCTTAGATGTGCATTTCCATTTACATTATCCCATTCAAAGGAGTCGAGATGGCTGCGGTTATGTGCAATATCACAAATAGTGGGTGCAAGTGACGTTTCATTAATTTCCATTCCGACCGTCGAAGATATTACAACTTTTGCACATGTTTGTTGTTTATATTTCTCGCCCTAAGTACCCTATTCAGACTGCTTCTCGTTGTTTTTATTCAGTTACTCAAATATATAACTATTTTTGGGGCACGGAAATGTAATATATGTTATGTAATATAAGTTATAATTGTTATATACATACATATCGTCGGTCTCACGTAAGGGCGTATCTTATTTTTCTTGATTTATCAGGGAAGTAATTTTAAGATTTTTGCGACTTTGCATTAAGTGTATCTCCTAAACTGTTTTTTTTTAACAATCATCAACATTTTTATCGTTAAAGTAGTTATATTGCTTTTAGTAATTATGACAAGAAAATTTTAGTTGGCTCATTCTAACATGTAAAAAAGTAATAATTAAAGAGATACGCCTTTACGTGCGGGATATATGCCTAACCAATCTCAAGATACATCCACAAGAAAAAAATGCGTTTCATATTTCTATGTTATATAATAAAAATAAAATATTGTACAAAATACTTTTTAAAAACAAGCTTTTATTATTTAGATCTACTAAAACGAAGAAAATAAGTATAGTTTTTTCATTGTGGCAGTGCTAAATGCTATTTATAAGTGGATGTAGTTCGCGTGGGTGGATTGTAATAAAAGTAGTATCAAAGTTATCACAGAAACAGATACAATATATTATATTATATTAACTGTCTTAAAAGCTCGTAGCGCGCAAAAAGTTCATACAGGCGTTAATTTTGTTTGGCAGAAATTGTAAGTAGATACCTAAGTATGTATTTTTTTCTTTTTATTCACGCGACAAGCTTTTAAGACAATAAATTTAACAATATATTATATCTGTTTTAGTGATAACTTTGATACTACTTTTATTAGGATCCACCCACGCGAACTACGTCCACTTATAAATAGCATTTAGCATTGCCACATTGAAGAAACTATTCTTATTTGTTTTTCGCTTTAGTACATATAAATAATCAAAACTTGTTTTAAAAAAGTATTTTTTTTGCAACATCTTATTTTTAAATTTTTAGTTACGTCTGAACCTATACATTTCTGAAAATACATCAGTATTTCAAGAAATTTTACCTCTTATCGTATTCTACTGTCAAACCCTTTCATTTAATGCCCAAATCAAGGCGATTGTTAAGAAAACAGTAATTCGCCATCTTGTGGCGTCCGTCATATTGGGTTTAGAATGATGTCACACAGCTTGTCGTATTCTACTCGTCGAACCCTTTCATTTGTCACAAATGTCAAGGGGGTTGTGAAGAAAATGGTTATTCGCCATCTTGTAGCGGCCGCCATATTGGGTTTAGAATGACGTCAGATAGATTAGCGAATTTGGCTTTTCAAACCTTTTCATTTGATGCCCATATCAAGGGGATTTTGAAGAAAAAGGTAATCCGCAATCTTTTAGTGTCCGCCATATTGGGTTTAGAATGACGTCACATAGTTTTTTGTATTCTACTCATCAAACCCTTACATTTGATACTCATATCAAGGAGATTGTAAAGAAAAAGTTATTCCGCCACCTTAGGGCGTCCGCCATATTGGATTTAGAACAATATTAAATATACAATATTGCTTTGACACCGGACTTATACATGTGTATAAAATTTCAAAGCTCTAGCTTAATTACAACTAGTCGAAATTTTGATTGCAATAGTTGACCTAAACCTACTAACATACATACAATCATACATACATATTTACAGGTGAAGTTAAAAATAACAACTTGTATAAAGTATCTATAATCTGCTTATAAAACATCATATAAGCATACAAACAAACATTAAACGAAACGTTCGTTGTGGCAGAAAATATAAACAAGAACAGTATGTTAATTTAATTTTAACAAGAAATATTTGAACAAGTCGTTATAAGAGACGTATTCAAACTGAAAAATACTGTTAAGTACAAGATACAACAGAGAAAACATTTTGATAAAACTTATTCAGTAGTGTGCCAAAGTTAAAATTTTTTTATGATCTTTCCTAATAACCGATGTAACTCTTGCGCAAAAAGATACCAAATCCTGATACTTTTCTTTATTTATTTTGTCTGGTTCCGAATTCAATCTTTTTAGATCATATCATTTGATATCTAGCTGGTTTTGTTTTAGTGCCAAAAATTCGCATGATTCTTCCTTGTGGCTCATTTTTTTTTGAATAAGCGTCCTGGATCTTCTTTTTTCACTTCCATTATCTCGGTCTATAACATGATTTGAATCACTGGTTCTTATTGATAAAATCCGCATGCTATATTAAATATCGATATTTTCATTGTTGGTATTTTATTTTTTAACTAAACATTACAGTAAAATCACAAAAAAAACGGATAGTATGAAATTGTACATAAAATCTTGTATG
Source organism: Philopedon plagiatum (assembly GCA_963971165.1). Classification (NCBI taxonomy): domain Eukaryota; kingdom Metazoa; phylum Arthropoda; class Insecta; order Coleoptera; family Curculionidae; genus Philopedon; species Philopedon plagiatum. The sequence goes on from OZ020195.1 coordinate 11,781,050, forward strand.
ACACACGTAAAAGATATTAAGGGTTTATTGGACTCATCCTTTTACTGGCCTCGCTCGCAAGCTCACTTGACCATGAACAGACTCGTCTAATAAACGCAATAAAGCCCTATATTATGCACTAGTGATATAAATCGCTATTAATCTGTTGGTCAGCCCCATACCCCTGCCATTCCATTGTTGTCTTGATTTTTTAATAGCAGATTTGTAATAGTATATTACATAACAAGTGTTGAAAGTGACATTTTTCGAAAATTACTTTCACACGAGTAATGTATTAGTATATTACATAACAAGTATTGAAAGTGACATTTTTCACACGAGTGTGAATGTTGTCGCACGAGGCGACAGTCGAGTGCGATAATCCCACGAGTGTGCGAAAATTACTTTCACACGAGTAATGTATAATATTTTTCGTACGACCACAAAAATATTTACAAAAAAACCTCAATTTCTGTCTTTTAAACCCCTCACTTTCAACACTAATATTTTTATGAAGTGTGCTGAAAATAAAACAAATGAAATTGGCACCATCTATTTCAATGTCATGTTGACAAGTACTTTTCAACACGTGTGTTGTAAAGTACTTTTCAACACGCGTGTGATATAAGGCACTTTGCCAAGTTAACCGTGCTTTTTTTCTCACTTTCATAGGTGGTCGTAGGAAAAATTATTTTCGCACTTTGACAGTAATTAGTGCATGTAATTTTAGCTGCCGAAATCCTTTTCAAATATGAAATTATGTCAAGGCACTGCCGAGAAGATATTGAAATTAGAGCTTAATAAAACATGATAACAAATGGTTTTTCGTCAGGCCTATTTTTTACGATTACAAAACTTTCTTGTAGTAAAAATAAAGGAAATTTGAAAACTTAGAAATAATTCTAGAAATGTTTACTAATGAATGTATAAAACGTAGATAAATTAAACAACAAATAAAAAAAGTCTAAATGAATAATAATAATTATAAAATCAGCTGAACGTAACAGATTTTTTTATGATGCTGAATATATAAAGTAGGACAATATTTACAGTATTATACTAAAAGCAGTGCACAATAATACACATGTACATTATTGATTGAAATGTATCATATTGTTGAAATAGTGCGGATTTATGAGATAACATTTACAGAGGTAAAATAATGTTGCAATTAAACCAACAAATAAACTTAAATTTATGGAATATATTCTCTGTTTATTTCCTTTGTAATATATTTCGTCCATGTCTGTAATATAAATGCTATGCAATTTTATTTCATTTTTTTTGATATAGGGCCTAGTCAAGAGATTTATGTTATTTTAAAAAATATAGTACATACAATTTGGCAGACAAATTGGAAGATTAGTTAAGCTTATATGAAACTGATAATCAGTTAAATTCTGTTAATTACCCGATTTTATAAGGATAAGCGTATAGTGCATGTTCGTTTGTTTGTCCGTTTGTAACCTTACAAATTCAAAACGGCGAGATCAATTTTTAAAAATAAGACAGCATAATTGCTGTCTTAGATACGCCAGTAATTTAATAGGCTATATTAAATTTACATAAAAGCAAACTGGCTGATTCCAAACGCTATATTTTTTCAATCGAAAAACTAGGTTGTTAAAATTTGTAAAGGTATTATTAACCATAATGTGTGGAACACTGTTGAATTCAGAATAAAAAGTTTGACATGAAAAAATCAGAACCGTATCTGTAAAAATGAAGTTGATGATCGCTGCCCAAAGACGAAACGTCGAATAAAAACATTTATTCATTCATTCACTGAGTTTACTAAAAGTTTCTATGAAGAAGTTTTATTAGTTTTGCCCGACCATTTATATTAACGCCAGAAAAAAATTGAACTTAAAATTTGAATATTTAGTTTTTTTCTAAATATCCCGAAAACGAAAAGTCCAATTTTGTAATTCTAACCATTAACGAGATCCCTTCTTATCTTGTGTATATAGGACTACGAATGTGTATAAGCTAAAGATTATTCAATTTTATGAAATTTTAAGAAAAAAAAAGCAATTAAAGTTGAATCTATCTAACATTTAAAAAACAATTATTACATGTCAAATAATTATTACTTTCCGATAAATAAATACCCTTTATCTAAAGCTTGGTAAATAATAACCCAGTCTGAGCCCTAATGAGAAATTAATATGAATTCTATGAATAATTAAATTTAATTATAATCAATTTGAAGAAACAATATTATAATTAAGCCAACACGTGCAATCAGATTTATTTAAAACCCATTTATTTCTAGTAAATAATTCACTGTAAACTAAGAATGTTTAATGTTGTGGTACTTTTTGTTATAACTCAATTAGCAATAAGAGTAGAGATTGCAGAAACTTTTAATATTGTAAGTACCGTAGTTTAAAATAGACAAGTATTAAAGAAAGAAACGTAAAAAGTGACAAATTGAAGCATTGAAGTGCATTAGCTAGTGGGAAATTTCTTGGCGTTTCCGACATACTTGGTCTCAATTTAACTTCAGCTTAATTCTATAGAACGCAAAATCGCAAGGTGGGCTGAGGCAGGATTTTTCGATAAATAATAGAATTTTACTGATTTGCTTACGTCTGATCAGGGTCTTCTTCTTCAAAGACAACATATTCTTCATTGGTAGGCCGGTCTAATTTGACCACCAAAAGTTTTAAATTGACAAGAAGAAAGCTAAGTTTTATAATATGAATTTTTTCGAGTTTTTTCCAAAATTTACAAAGAAAAGGATCATTTTGGTAGGGTAAATGTAGGAGAGATGCCGCGAGGGGATCGATGGCACAGGTTATGTGGTACGCGTGTTGGTACCTACAAGACTTTGGCAACTGTGCCATCGGAAGTCAGCTGGCTAGTAAGCGTTGTATATGCAGTCGGTGGATTTTTCCTTTGCCTTTTGAGTTCATAGGCTATTTAATAGATTAATATGCATATTTTAGTTTAAGTTTTTATTTTGGTTTCCTGCAAAGTGATGTCTCTCACTACCGAAAAGGACAGATACCACATATCTTGGGTGGGAGAGCCACACATTATATTTTTGTGTTTAGATAAAGCTAGCTAATAACCAGGTTTTATAAAGCACATGCAAAAAAAATAAGGCATCTGTCCGCAACAATCTATCTTTGAAAATAATTCCAATACCCCCTAAAAGTGTCGAAACCCTGTACTTCACAGTAGTAGAAATAGATTCATTTTAGGAATACGTTACAAGATCAATATCTTTTGGAAACCAAGCAAGTCGTTGAAATATTGGAATAACTCAAACGATTTGAAAGACGAGTTATTGACAATGGCAGGACAAAAATCTGTCAAAACCGAACTGATCAATTGGAAGATCTTAATTTAAACCAGTACTAAATCCTAGCCTTTTTTAATGGAAGAAAAATTTGTCATTCATTTATCAACTCCGCATCGCCTTCGCATCACCTTGACACGCGCCGTTCCGATTTCTCTAAAATGGGCTCACCTATAAGTCATCGGATCGCCTTGTCCGATCCGGTGTACAGGCGTTACCAAGGATATAAAAGCGAGGCGATGCCGCTTTGATGAATAAGCGACAACCTTTAGTCCCCGTCCACCCTACGGGTTTTTCCCGTAACATTTAAAAATATTAACATTTAACATTTTTCACAAAATAATTAAAAATCTACTTTTACGGCTTTGTTAAATTGCCTGTTTAAAAGCAAGAAGGTATTCTGGAGTATTGACAAAGTTTTTGAGGGATTCAAGCTCTTTAGGGACTGGTCCATGAAACAATAAGCATAAAATATTAACTATTTATTTTAGACGAATTTTATAAAAAAATATAACTACCCAGTGGAGGTTCACAATATTGAAACACCCGACGGATACATACTTGAATTGCATAGGATACCCCATGGCCGTTTACGAACAACACCTAAAGAAGTCGTTCTACTTGTTCATGGCCTGAGTGGTTCTGCAGAAAATTTTATTGTATTAGGTAAGCGAATACCAGATTTTCTAACATTTTAAAGTTTGTTCCTTAAAAATTATAAAAATTAGATCTCCCAAATTTACTCAACAAACAGCAAAATGGTGTTGCCTTTAAATCCCACTATTTTTTTTTTAAAGCTTGTGTAGTTAGTAGCTGAAATGCCACTTGTTTAGGAAAGAAATAGGCTCGCAAGGGTTGCATTCGCTCATCGGTATTTAAACTGAACAGCAGATGACTGGAAAAAGCCCAATTAATGAATGAGACGCGTTACAAAATCTTTAATTACGATAGAATGAGACGCGTAGGGCAGCCAATTATTTCCAGGTTCAATCCTGAATACGTTATACTCACAATTAAACATGACCGAGGAAGAATTTTCATACAGGGTTGCTTCTTGTGACAGGGGACTGACTCTTTACACTTTATTAAAGGTACCTACCATGGATCGATTCATGTACAGGGATACAATGGAGAATGTCATTCTACCTTATTCAGGGTGGGAAATGCCATTGCGGTGTACTTTTCAGCAGAATATTGATCCAAAGCACTCTTCGCGACTTATGAGAATGGTTTCAGGAGAATAATGTTTCAGTTTTGCAGTGGCCGGTACAATCCCCTGACCTAAATCCAATCAAAGATCTGTGGGCAGAAGACGTATTCGCATATAACTGTTTCCACATAAAGGGTCGTTGGTGGACAAAATCAATGGGGTTTGGAGAAATCTTCCTAAAACTGTCATTCAAAATCTAATAGCCTTAATACCACGATGTTGTCAGCAAACAATTAATAATGGATATTCTATTAATTACTAACATACATAATGTTTTTGGTCGCCATAATTTTTTAATGTTTTATGTTTTGTTTGTTGTATCCTTTAAAATAAGTTAAGTGTCATCTCTTGTTCTACTTTACCGCATTTATTTTTGACTTCTTTTTAAATTTTATAATTATTTGTCCCTGTAAATGGTGTTCAAACTTGTTATCAGATTATTAGAAGATGTTACTAAGATTGTGAAAAAATACTGAATTAAAATTAAATATCAGATACAGGCTTATAAAACAAATTATCAAAATTTTGTTCAGAAAAAATTGTTATAGATAGATACTTTTTTACAATCAATATAATAAAGATCATTTTAGGAGCGCCAGATGCTCTAGCATTTTACTTATCCGATAGACGCTACGACGTATGGCTATTTAATGCAAGAGGAAATGCTCATTCCAGGAAACATAGATCTCTGAACCCAGATAGAGATCGAAAGAAGTTTTGGGATTTTAGGTAAGATAAGCTTAAAGTTACTTGGATTTGATGGGGTTAAATTATCCAGGGAATAATATACGGTACATTGAGCACCGTGTGTTGATGTTTGTTCTTTAAAGTTTTAATAGAATTAATTTTTCTCATTCATTCATTCTCTCACAAGGGTATAAAATCTGCTTTTCTATTTTTCTTCACATTATGAAATCAACAACCTGTTGTATGATTCCAAGTCTATCCTCGTCAAGTAAGCAGCCCTATAAGAACGCGTTATTTAGGTCTTTATTCAGCGATCTACAATCGTGTTTTCTTCGAAGAAATAGCATTACCTTTAAGTGGTCATAATTTAAAAAAATGAATTATCAACTACTTGATGTCTACGGAGTACACATTCCGATTACCCTGATACAGCTTTATTATCTATCTTTGACCAGTTATTTTACTTCTCTGTAACTAGTCATACCTTTATATACAGGGTTGGCCAGTGAAAACGGAACAAACCCGATTTTTCATATTTATCGTCCCTTACGCTTCGACACGTGTATCTTCTGTGAAAGGACGAGACCTTTTGCTTATATTTTCAACCCTCTCACTTCCACCCCGTAGCAGTGGTAAGCCTCACCCCTAAAATTTTAAATGAGAATGGGGGTCAAGTAATAGAATAAGACAACTAAGTTATATACTATTGATTTGTTGCTGAGTTTCTTTGCAAACTTATAAAGAAAGAGCAATGCGGCCAGATTCTTCAACGCTAGTCTGGTCCAATTTGACAACCAAAAGTTTTAAACGGACAATATGAAAATTTTAATTGTGTTTTGGTGAACTACAAGAAAGCCACAAATAATGAGTTTTGGTTGCGTGATAGCGGAACAATTGGCAATCAAAGATAACGAAATCCTAATACTGTAGTAGATATTAATCCGGCTCTGAAATACTATTATCTGCGATTAGCCTGTGTTAAAGGTGGAAGACCATTCAAGACAAAAAATGAATAGACAACAAGGATGTGTTCGACGAATAAGCAAGGCTGCCAGGCTAGCATTTTCTTGAAAGTAAGTGAGTGTAAATAATTTCTATGCATCCTGAGGCATGGAACAATACCACAATCATACTTCATCCAAAGCTTATTTCAATTCTCTAGCAAAACAGAGACACAGGGTACCACGTTTTTATAGATCCATATGCTTTATCAGTTGTTTGTACCTCAAAATATAGCAATATGTCCATAGAAGAGAAAACTTCCAATAAAATTTATTTCAGACAATAATAAAATTAAACACTCTTATTGAAGGTATGAAAAGTTTGATTACAATACTTGTGTGCGAACCACCATCAGAGGTTTCAATTTAAAATAGGTTGCAACTTAAATATATTTTTTAGTAGAATCCGAGTGCAAAAATGAGGAAAAAAGATATAAAGAACAGCCGAAGTTTAAATTACGAGAAATACCGATGACGGGAAGAGTCAAAAAACAAGGACGTCCGAAGGGACTTGAAAATAGAGTATTAGGGTTGAATCGCAAAAGGCTAAGAAAGCGAAGACTTAATTTTGAGAAAAGTTTGATGTTTATGTTTCTTATTTATACTTATAAATTCCCAGAATAATAATAATTGTTATATTTTTGTAGCAAGATTTAAGTTTCGTTAAAGCTTACACTATAATAAATCGTTAGTTTTTGATTGAATTAAGGTATTTTAATTCTGGTCTTATTTTGACATTAATTTTCTAATGTTGCCGGCACCCAGCAAGGCGCGCGTATGGTCTTGTTTCAGGAGTCATCCACTCCAATAAATGCAGTGAGTTTCATAACACCCTGAATCTTAGATTTTTAGAAGATTTTTAACTCATCCTATTTGTAATCTGTTCTAACCACTAACAGACTGTTCTATCTACTCCTACAACAAATACATTATCTTGCTTATTGACCTTCGTTTATTATAGCTGGCACGAAATTGGTATCTACGACTTACCGACTACAGTGATGAAGACTGACAAGGACAATATATTTTATGTGGGTCATTCTCAGGGAGGAACTTCCTTGTTGGTGATGCTATCAGAAGTACCAGAAATGAATAAAAAAATTAAAGTTGCTGCATTACTGGCTGCCGGGGTTAAATTACAATATACACCATCGGCAATAATCACCCTTCTTTCAAGATTGACACCGTTATTCCAGGTAAAAATTAAATGTAATTGAGTGCAGTTTTAACATCTATCTGTAAACTATGATCTCCTATTATTTACAGAGACTGCTGGCAATGTTTAACTGGCATGAATTTATAATACCTAATAGTTCCATGATTAATAGGATTTTGGTATCTTTATGTAAAGGGAAGATGATGGTTAATGTATGTATGGATGCCTTGTATATAGTTGGAGGAGCTCCATCAGGATATATTGATAAGGTAAATTAACATCAGCCCGATTTTGCATGAATATGATTTGCGCTACTGCAATGATCTGACGTCATAATACTCCTGTTGATCAGAATATTTTGGAATAAATTTTAATCTGACTATTCCAAAAATTTCGATGTCTGCGGATGCTAAATGTGTTTTAATCTCACCTTTTCATTTTGAATTGTTGGGCTTAGGTTAGTTACCTGCAAAATGAGTTTAAATCTTTGTTCCAACTAGCCAACCATCAGATACAATTAGCTATTTTTTTATCAAAGATAGTTCTAGTTAGAGTAAATCTAACAATACCATTATAAACAAATATTTGCTTTGTAAAAGTGTTTTGCCTTTGCTTCTACTTACAGCCTTCGGATGCTCTCATTTGTGTCCTTTATTTCATAAAATAGTAACAAAACACGGGAATACTTTGAGAGCGCCCGAGAAGAGTAGGTAGATCGAAAATATTATTTCTATAATATATAGAAGAAACTGACTGACGCACAGCCTACACCATTGGGTCAAGAAACTTGAAATTTTGCGCAGAGATTTCTTATATAACGTAAAGGTTTTACAAAATTCAACCCCTAAGGGAGTGAAATCGTGGTTCAAACTTTGGATGGAGACAAAATATTAGATGATCCTATTAAGTCGAAATTTCATAGAAATACTCTAAAAAATTGACAGCCAGATTCTCCAATGCTAGTCCGGTCTAATTTGACATCTAAAGGTTTTAAACTGACAAGTGTAAGAATAAGACAACTAAGTTTTACACTATGAAGATATTTCTGAGCTTTTTCGCAAATTTATAAAGCAAAGGGCAATCTTAGTACGTACTTTCGACAATAAGAGAACTAAATTCATTACAGCCACTTATTCCAAGATGGAAATCAATTGGAACCACAATAATTCATAAGTTTTTAATGACGACTTATTATCAATATCGGGACAAAAACCTGGTAAAACATAAATGATCAACAATAAGATCTTAATTTGAACCAGTACTAAATCTTAAAACTTCTTAGTAAATGTGGACGTTAATGTTTAAACATGTGTTTTTGTTTTACAGTTTTTAATAAGTCAAGGGGATAATAGAGTAAACTTTTATAATGGAGTAAAATTGTTTTACCGCGGACAAAGTCGCGGGCGAAAGCTGGTTAGAAATAAAATTAAGCTTTATTTTGTTTTTAATACCAAATTTTGACCGATTTCAGCATGTGATACATAAAAAAACTTGCACATTGGAATAAAATAGAGGTGTAAAAATTTTAAACCCATTTATTTTTTAAATCAATACGAAATACAAATGCCAGTAGACATATAGTTGGGGCTCAAAAACACTCATGCCACAAATCGTGTTCCAATAATTCTTAATTGGTACTCATATTAAACACTAATTAATTAATTATGATCCAGACCTTCGCTGGGAGGGCGGGTGTAAGATTTTTTGTGCTTCACTCACGTCACAAACATAATGTATTTTTTCTTTTTTTTGTAATATTATTCTATTTTAAATTTTGCTTGATTTCAGACATTCTTACTAACTATCTTGGAAAACGCCCCATCTGGTTCTTCTGTTAGGCAACCTTTCCATTACGCTCAAGTTTTACTGACAGGTAAAAAATAATATTGTGTGTATTGCCGTAAATAATATAAGAGTTCAATGATTTGAAAAATACTGAATTTTTGTGGTGGCAAAAAACTTCTTTAAATATTTTAATTCAAAATATATACAGGCAACAGTCATGTCATACCTGTGCATAGTTAGTAAAGTCATCTATGTTTACATTGCGATCAAAAATGTAGTATGTAGTATGCAAATAGTATTTTAATCAAATCCTTACTTAAATTGAAACGAACTTACGAAATTTTTTTTTACGACCAAAAGCAATGCACTTGTCAATAGATAATGCAGTTATTGGTGTATACTATAATAACGTATCTTCACTGAGATTTAAAATGAGTAAACAGCTCACATTTGGGCAGAACACATAATGAGAAAAAAATCAACAGAAATGGTGCGAAAAGTAACGCTTCATGGATAGCCCCGATGCAAAGGCAGACCAAGAAACACTTGACGAAACCAAATAGAGGAAGACACAAGAACCCTAGGAATAGCAGACTGGAACTCAAAATGCTGAATAGAAAGGAATGCGGCCAGGACTAATAAAAAGTTCTAGCAAAAGAAATAAGGGGAACAATCCACCTCAATAAATGAATTTTGAACGCATCGAGCGTTACCCATCCAAGAGATTGAACGGCTCAATGATGATAATGAAACGGCTCACATCCATTGTTCTTATCCAGTTATTAGCTGTAAAGAACCAGTGACTTTCTGGTGAAGACTGATAAAAGATGTTTAGTATAATTCATCAAAACCAACCAACCAAATTACCTTTAAAAAAAATCGCGCAAAATCATCTGTCGAACTTTTGCTTCATCAAAATTACTTGAACGTCGCAGACGAATACAAGAACATACCGTTCAGTAAATGAGGTCTTTATGCCGTTTTCGATCTACAGAGCTATAAAAAAACCTAAAAAATGCCATTGTGCAAACTTGTTGACGAGCAGTTTACTTAAACTATTATGATTGGACAAGCTGGACAGAGATGGATAAAAGTTATAATAATATGTACTCATAAAAAGGAGGTTATGTACAGGGTCTTCCGAGGACTGAACAGGGGCTCATTTTTGAGCTTCCTTGTATTTAAAGAAAAATCTAAAATGGCCAATCGATGTACTTTTTCCTGCAGAATTCAAAAATGAAACCAAAAATTTATTTGAACCAGAAACAAAAGAGTTACGCTATGGATAAGGTGTTTTTTAAATGGAACATAGCTTTTTTTATACGATTTTCGGAACGAGTGATTTTTTTTATGTCCGTTCTGATTAAAATATTTAATATTGTGACAGCTATTTTTATTAAATTTTAATGTTTTATCCAGTATAATTTAACTTCAACCTGTTTGAAACATACACTAGGTAATAAAGGTAAAATCACCTTGAAATCCTTCAAAGTCAAAAAATTTGACAAATTTACTAGAATATTGCCGAAATGAAATGTTCATTAGATGAGAGATTGCAGATTGTTATCTTGTTCTACAAATGCCAAGAAAATGCAAGAGAAGCAATATATATATATATATATATATATATATATATATATATATATATATATATATATATATATATATATATATATATATATACATATATATATATACAGGGTGGTCCTTTTAAAGTGTTACAAGGCAATATTTAAGAAACGGCTGAGAATAAAAAAATGAAATTTGGGGTGATGCAACGGGACTTTGGGGGACACTATTTGACATGATAGGTAACTTTGTAACCCTTCCCACTTTTTAGGGGTGGGGGGTAACTTTTAAAAGTTAAATGGAACGGTGCGGTTTTGTTTTCAGATTCGCAATCTACAGAAAGAACTACGCCAAAAACATAATTTATTGTCAATGTCAATGTCAGTATCTTAAATAAATTGAACAAATTGACAAAATTATAGTTTTCCACATTTTTCCGTTTACCTCCATGCAAATGAGGCGGTCAATGGCGTCAAGGCGAAAGGCAATGGTGTACGCGCCGTTGTCATAATAACGCACGGGTCACAAAATCAACAATACAAACATAAGTCAGCGCGTGACAGTTATTTTAGTGCTTCCTGTTATTAATTACTGTTGATTTCAGTTCAGTTCAGTCAAAACTGGCACTTGTATTTATAATTTTCAAAAATGAATGACTTCGACTGCCAAGTAGACATGTTGTTAATTCTCGGAGAATGTAGAAAAAACTACCGCAATGCTTCTGAACTTTGGTCTGAAAGATTCCCCCAGTTACCACGAAAATCCCACATGGCATTCAAAAGGTTAGAAACTAGGAGTCGTCAGACTGGTCAACTTTCATCCAAAAAGCGCAATCGCAGAAAGACTAAAACCAGCGATGATATGGCGGTAGGAGTTTTGGGAACAGTAGCTATCAACCCTCATATTGGTTCCAGAAACCTGGCTAAAGACGCTGGGATGTGTAAAACATTCGTTCTCAGAATATTGCATAATTTCACGTTTCATCCTTACCATATTAGCCTACACCAAGAATTTTATGACCAAGATTTTGAGAGACGGGTGGACTTTTGTCACTGGTTTCAACGATGGATCAGAGAAAACAATTCACTGGAAAACATAATTTTTTCTGACGAAGCGACTTTTACGAACCATGGCCAAGTCAATCGACATAATATGCATTATTGGGCTGACGAAAATCCACACTGGATGCGAACAGTCGCTTATCAGCACCCTTGGTCGGTAAATACCTGGTGTGGGATATTTGGCGATGTTATTATTGGACCTCATTTTTTTGATGGAACACTTAATGGACAGCGATACTGCGATTTCCTGAGAAATGATTTACCAAGATTAATGCCAAATATTCCAGAGCAACAACGTGGGTCAGTTTGGTTCCAGCAAGATGGTGCGCCACCACATTTCTGTCGAGATGCACGTAATATTCTCGATGCTACTTACCGTAATAGATGGATTGGACGTGGGGGGCCAGTGCACTGGCCTGCTCGATCACCAGACATGACTCCCCTTGACTTTTTCTTGTGGGGTTTGGTCAAAGAAAAAGTCATGGTGACAGCACCAACTACAGCCGAAGACATGAAGCAAAGAATTAGGCGTGCAGTTCAAGGAATCACCCCAGATATACTGTTAAGAGTTCGAAATTCATTTCAGAATACGGTTATTAAATGTCTAGAGCAAAATGGCCGTCATTTTGAACACCTATTAAAATAAAATATTGTTTTTTACTCTTACAGTATTTAATTTGTTGACTTTAACATACTGACATTGACATTGATATTAAATTATGTTTTCAACGTAGTTTTTTCTGTAGATTGCTAATCTGAAGAAAAAACCGCACCGTTCCATTTAACTTTTAAAAGTTACCCCCCACCCCTAAAAATTGGGAAGGGTTACAAAGTTACCTATCATGTCAAATAGTGTCCCCCAAAGTCCCGTTGCATCACCCCAAATTTCATTTTTTTATTCTCAGCCGATTCTTAAATATTGCCTTGTAACACTTTAAAAGGACCACCCTGTATATATATATATATATATATATATATATATATATATATATATATATATATATATATATTATATATTATAGTAAATTTGTCAAATTTTTCGACTTTGAAGGATTTCAAGGTGATTTTACCTTTATTACCTAGGGTATGTTTCAAACAGGTTGAAGTTAAATTATACTGGATAAAACATTAAAATTTAATAAAAATAGCTGTCACAATATTAAATATTTTAATCAGAACGAACATAAAAAAAATCACTCGTTCCGAAAATCGTATAAAAAAAGCTATGTTCCATTTAAAAAACACCTTATCCATAGCGTAACTCTTTTGTTTCTGGTTCAAATAAATTTTTGGTTTCATTTTTGAATTCTGCAGGAAAAAGTACATCGATTGGCTATTTTAGATTTTTCTTTAAATACAAGGAAGCTCAAAAATGAGCCCCTGTTCAGTCCTCGTTGGAAGACCCTGTACATTTTTCCAGGGGACAGGACAGGATAAATAGTTAAAAGTCAAGATAAAATGATAATATCACCAGCGCGGTCAATAAAAACATCCATTTGATTAATGTCCAAAAACATCTGTAAATAAAACCTTTTAAACAACAATATTTTATTAAAAAAAAACAGAACTACGCACCTGCGATACTAAGGCCACTTAAAGAGAGATTTAAAAATTAATTACTCTTACCAAATAAAAAAAACACTTTTTTAACACAATATTCATACTGCTTTTATCGTATCTAAAATGCACACTCTTTGCTTGGGTTGGGTTTGCTTGGGTTTGCTTGGGTCAGTCCGCAAGTGCCAAAGTTTTATTGGTTCAAGTAAATTTAGTTCTTTTTGAACCCAAAGCCTGACAGGTTCCTGACAAGAAATATTTTGAATTATGACCTATTGTCGGAACCACTGTGCCACATAATATTTCGTTGACGTTACATATTTATTGAAAAGGCGGAATGACTAAACGAGCCCATTCTTCATTAAATTGTTTGTACAACTGGACGTTGATCTAGTCTCTTTAGGTCTACCGGTTTCTTACCGACTAGCTTGTCCGTTGTAATCTCAATTCAATAGGTTTTTGTTATACTAGGTCAATTTAAACCATATGATTTTGGTAGGACGAAAAACTTAAAAATATATAATAGCACCAAGCCTTCACTTTACAATCTGTCTAACGCAAATGCTCCGATAGGATTGTTTTATGCTGACGCAGATCACTTCTCAAACAAAAAGGTAAATCACGTGTTAGTTTTTTATTTATTTATTAGTATAACAACAGTTTAGTTTTTTACAATGTTTTTCTACTAGAACAAAAATCCGAAAGTTAAATAGGCTCTAAATCATACTGGCGATAGGTATTTCTTAAGACCAACTTTACAAATTTTTCTGATTTCTTATAATGTTCATAATGTTTTAGTTTTTATTTTGGTTATGCAATGTGGTTCATTAAGTGTGCAACGAACGGGAATTTTTTTTATTAGTTGCACAACCGAAATATAAATACCGCCAAAAGTTGGTGCATGTCCGATAACCATGTCAGGACATTTTTCTGTATTTTTCGAAATAAGGGTACTTTACTCTTGAACGATTTTTATATTTTCTGGCCTGCCCTGTATGCTGTTTGACTTGAAGCAATTCTAAGTGCACCTGATATGGTTATTGGACATGCACCAACTTTTGGCGGTATCTATATTTTGATTGTGCAATTAATAAAAAAATTTCTCATTTGTTGCACACTTAATGGACCACACTGTATACGACGCAGTAAAAGCTACATTAAAACCTTAAGCTTCACACAACAGAAAATTGTTTCTTCGGGAATTTTGACATAATGTAAACGACTAGACGAGTCCTAAAAGTAACGAAAGAAATTGAGTTTAAGAACCCAAAAGGTAAAAATTTAAGTATTTTAAGACCGAATTTTGTTCTTTTATTATAATTTTTAGCTGTATGATCCATTTTTTTAACCTATGCAGTTAAAATTATAATATGATTTTGATATTTCTGGTATTTAAAAGTTTTTTTTTTAGATGACAGAAGAATTAGCAAAAGAGTTGCCCAATGTTGTATTGAAATATGAGGTCGAGCCCAAGAATTTTAACCACGTAGATTATATATTAGCTTCGAATGCAAGAGAGGCAGTATATGATGCACTCTATAAACTGTTTGAAAAATATGAAAGTAATACATAATTTAAAAAAATATATATTATCAGTTTTATTTAACAGTGTCATATTTTCATTCCAATCTCTGCGACATGAGAACGCGAGTTCTTTTAAATTTATCTATATATTAAATAAAGAGAGAGATGCGCTACTGATGTCTTTTTGCGACCATTGTAATAATCCGTATGAAAGAAAGCTACAGGTAAGTGGATTCAGTACAACTTATCTAAGCTCTGTGTTTAACTTTAAGTTTAAATTTTATTTTTTTCGAATAATCTCAATTAGAACATATTGTTTGGCTTTTACGCAAAAATTACTAAATATATAAAATTAGAAAGGACAAAGAAAAATGTTAGTAGTGGAAGAACTATATCTGTTCCTACACAATCGTTCAGACATCAATTGCTCATCAGAGAAAAAATCTTTATTAACAATATATTATCAACAGGATTGAACTATAAGTATTTTTTTTTAAATCATTTTATTTTTCTTATTTTATATTTTTAAAGATTTAATTTTTTATTACACTTTATTGATTGAGTTTCTACCGAATGCTCTCCATGCACGTTTGGTGTGGCATATTACAAAATAAAATTCTAGGACCATTGTTTTTTCGGGGAGCATTAACTGGCCAGCGCTATCTTAAATCTTTAGAAAATGAATTCGACGATATTCTGGACGGATTGCCACTTGAAGAACGTCGACGTATTATATGGCAACATGACGGAGCGCCTCTCTATAATATAATTGAGGTTCGTAATTTTTGAAACCATCCGTATTACGAATGGATCGGTAGATATGGAACATTGCATTGGCTTCCAAATAGCCCAGACATCACACCTTTAGATAGAAATTAGGGGTCATTTGAAAAATGTCGTTTATAGCAATCATAATGAAAATATTGAAAAAATTCAAAGGAAGGTGAGAAATTGACTTACCTACGAAGAAAATTTAAAAAGGCAGCAGGTATTTCGTTCGCAACCTGGATAGTTTAAAGTAAATTTATGCGAAACAATTTTTAATTTGAAATGTTTTAAAAATGATTGAAAAACCACATAGGGTATGTTATACAAAATATGTCTAGAACTTCTCGTAGAATTCAAAAATATAATAAAAATCATAGCATCCAATTTAAAATAAGCGAGAAAATCGATATGTTTGTACTCGATGTTCAATTGTTTTGCTGATAAGATATACGAATGATCCATAAAAATCCCCAAAACTTTCATATTTAACATTTTTTCCCATCTTTAAAAATAAGAAAGTTATAAGGCCTGTTCACTTTTATTTGGATATCCCTGTAAATAAAATATGATAAAGTGTGTAGTAATGGTGACGTGTTCATAAGGCGCATAACCCACTTATATTGTAATTATCTATTATTAATTAATATTATTGTTACTAATTGTTTTTAGTTGCAATGACTTTTACAAAATTATAAACATAAATAAATAACCAAGGTTTATTTTTCTATTCCTGTATTTGTTTTTTATTTATTATTTTGATGACTAAAAAGTATTAATAATTATTTATTAATACTTTTAGTCATCCATTCCAATTAATTATAATCATTCGAAGATTAACAGTTTTTCATAATAAAAAGTAAAATATTACTTTAAACGACTATAGAGTACAAAAAAATATTTTATGTGTTATGCGGTGCTGATTCAAATATGTTTAATATTTCTGTGTCTAAGTAACATAAAACAAAAACGGGACAAAGTTCATTCTTTATTAAGGGTAACCAACCATCAATGGAAACCCAAAATGACATACTTAAGAAATCTTTTGTCGTCGACGCTGACTTTTTTCCTGCTTTTTAACACTATCGTCCCAAGAGTGTCCCACTGATAAGGCCTTCTAGTCAGTTGTTTTTGTTCTATTGTTCATCGTTAACTTGATAAATAGTCTCAAAAGGGAAACTTGATAAAGTAATTTAAGAAAATTGCGTAATTGACCGCTGCTTATCGAAGCCACAAAAAAAAGTCTCTGGAGGGATTCGAGAACAAAAAGGCCTCTGTTATATATAACGATATATCTTTTTATTAAGAATTCGTTGTTTTGTAAACGAAGATATTTTTGTAAATAAGGATTACTTAAATATAAAAATTTCTTACCAAAAAAAAAATTGTTATTAACGAGATCTGTAAGGCCAGGCGCGCACTATGATAAGTAGGTTGCTACCATTGACTTCAAAATAAGAAGGAGATACTATTGTTTACATTGTAAATATGCTGAAATATATAGTATCCGCCATAAAGTTGACTACATATGGAAACATTTTTTATTACTGATATTTTTTAAAAACTCTACTGGGGGCCAACTTGTTGGTCAGTTATTGGGAACAGCCGCTGAACATGTAAAAAAAAAGTTGGAAAGAGAATAATCTAGGATTTAATAGTATATGCCATATTGTGGATAGTTTTCTGGCAAAGAAGCAGACTTTTCTGCACCAAACATAAATATTCCAACTTTGAAAAATTACGCGTACTTTAAATAAGCTCCTATTACGTCTGTGGATGTAGGAAGGTTATTTTATTTTTATAAATGTATTCTTAGTGACAGGTGTAGATGCTTTACTCATACGCATTTAGAGCAGCTGTTAATTATTCATTTCCACTCTCACTGCGGTGCCTCTGCAGTGCAGTGGTGTGGTTTTGTGACAGGGTACTTTTCGCACTGTCTTTCAAATATCATAAAAATCGCCTGATTTAAATTTACACGTGAGATATTATATGCAAGCGGTAGCATCGTGATTCTATTTTATGACTTAACTACAGCGACATACAGTATGTCGCTGCTTATTTACTATTGAAATAACGGCTCGAGTTAGGTATTCGTAACTATTCATATTTAGCAAGTTACAATATTTTTATTAAAATAATAAAATACATAATACCCATGGATTTATTAGGACTGGATACGGGATGATTTCACATTCTTTGAAGTCAAAACAAACCATTCTAAACGACACTGTAAACACAATTCGTAAACATTGGCCACATCATATTTTACCTTGTATTTTTGTACAAAAAATACGTTAGAAGCATCACAAGATTTACTGAAATTAATAAAAGCCCTAAAATATTTTATTTTTCTGCAAATAATAATAAATTTAAGTTAAAAAGGTATGGAAGTAGAAACTGATAAGTCCATTAATTTTCTGGATTTAACTGTTACCAGAAAGGTAAGCACTCACTCCTTTAAAATTTACCGTAAACCCTCACATACTGATACCACTATTCATAACAGCTCATTCCATCCTCATCAACATAAACTAGCTGCATATCATAGTATGATACATAGACTTATTAACACCCCCCTATCTACACAAGATTTCGAACAAGAATTAAATATTATAAAACAAATGGCAATAAATAATGGCTACAACCCAAATATAATAGATAACATCCTGAATAAAAAAAATTTAAAAAAAGCCATCTCAGAATTGTATCCCCAATGCAAAGAAACAAAAAATAATTACAAGACTTTGACTTATATAGGCAAACCATCCAAGAAAATTAAAACTTATTTAAAACAAAAAGAAATAAATATAGCATACAAAACAAACAACACTTTAGGTAAAAAACTTAAAAACCAAAAAACAAAAACTAACAAAGAAAATAAAACAGGTGTATACCAATTGAACTGTGGATCGTGTCCAAAAATTTATATAGGTCAAACAGGTAGATCATTTAAAACTAGAATTAGTGAAAATAAAAGAAGCTTTTTACATCAAAAAAATGACTCTACCTATTCTAATCATATCATAGAAGAAAACCATATTTTTAATGACAACTTTAAAATTCTTCACACGTTAAACAAAAGCCATAAACTTAATTTGTACGAAAGTTTAGAAATTAACCGACACAAAAACACAGGCCTGCTTTTGAACGACCAAAGAGAGGTAAACACCTCCCCCTTATTACATCTTTTCAATATTGACCATATTCAAAAATAAGCTCTGTGGGTTTTCCCTAATTACCTACCTAAGTAATGGATTATAGTTTGTATAAATATTTAGTTGGTTTACATTTTCATTCAGTTGTAACTCCTCGATAAAGCTACAGTGTAGCGAAACGCGTCGGAGAATAAGAAAATGAATGTGGAAATCAGACATAGTTTGTCTTTTATTTCAAATAAATTTTGTAATGAATTTCCATCAAGTAGAAGCCAGCACCATTCAAAGTTTAAAAAGGTTTTATTATTTATAGGTTATGTTATTTCTAAAGGTGTTTATTTAAAGTCGCTCCGAGTCATTTATAAATCTATATACATCTATACGTCGCACTTTTTCTTTGCTGGTTCATTAGACAACGACGTACGTGTAACCGAGTGTTCAGACCGAGGTTCAGCCGTTTTCCTAAACAACCAGCACAGACAACAATACTTCTGAGCTCCAACACTCCAATGCTATTTTATCTCTTTCTACTACCATTCTTGATTCAATTACGTAGTAATTCGTAGTCTTGCCTATGTTCGTAGTTCGTAAACTGCTCCCCCAAGAGAATAACAAACACAAAAACAAACAACAAAATATAAGGCTTCACGTTCGATACGCTCACAGTATACGGACATCGAATCCTTATTATAATAAATCCATGATAATACCGTTAGTTATAAAATAAATAACGTTGTAATCTATAGATAGTTGCAGAAGCAAATACTAATAGAATTGTCACTATTTTATTTACTGTAACATTCCCTTTTCTTACAGAAAGGAATACAAAACAAATTAAAAACCTGCACACACCTTAACGCGTTACAAATAATGCCTTTTAAGCACAATTTTGGTAATTGACAATCGCAGCAAAATCCTTTTGATTTTATACATCAAACGTGTTCCATTTTCCACCATTTTGAGTTTTCGATTTTCACTGCTTTCAAGAGTTGCTAGCGCAAGCAGGAATAAGGATTTATAATTTTAACTGTGACATTTATCATTTTAATTTTAATTATATGGATACGACTCTATTACTTATATAGTATGTATATATTAAATAGTATGTCCAACGATAACCTTATCGCTCTAAACCTTTAGAAGAGTAGAAATTGACCAAATTTGCAAGATACGTAAAAATGTTACTCCTAATAAAAGTTTTTGCTTGTAGAATAAATAAGATTCGCGTTATAAAAAATGCGATTTTTTATACAGGGAGCATAAAGAATACAAAAACGTTGTTTGCGGATCGAAAAACGGATTCATAAGTGAAACTTTAAAATCTCAAATACTTTCTTTTTGCAATACATCTACCCAAACCTAAAATCACTGGAAAATGGATATATTTGGGAAAACGGGAAATTTCGACTTATGAATCAAATATTTTCCGGTTTTTAAGTTTTTAGGGGTTAAAATGGTTCAAATTAAAATCCCATATACGTCATTGGAGAGAACTCGTCGAAATACATAATGTCCATATTTTTTACTTCCTTCATTTTATAGGAAGGGACCAATCACCGATTCAATTTCGATTTTTTAAATCTCTTGCCCTCAACATTGGTACATTTGAATCACTCTGTATTTTTTCCTATCCAATTTGTTACCAATTATTTAACACTATCTTATATCAGGATAATCACACTTTAAAATGAATACTGGATGGGTCATCCAGGAGCGTATTTAAGGGGTAAAAACCGAATTTTCTTCATTTTCTCCGACAAACCTATTTTTAACCGACATTATTCCATACTATTTTCCTTACTTAGTGATTCTTTTTGAGTTTATTTTAACCTTTAATTATCTGAGAATACAGATCCCATTAATTTAAATCGCTTATTTTTTCATTGAACTTATAAATAAATTGTAAAATTGTTAAATTTAAGATTACGATTGCCATGAAAACAAAGATTTGCAGTTTATTTATCCAAAATATTAAGATATGATGTGTCAAAATTTCGCAAAAATGCGAGTTTTCGTTGTAAGATTGAAAGGTTCCTGGACCGATTTCGGCTTGAAATATACATGATTAAGATTTTGGGAACCTTCTACTTTAAGTGCGGGGATATTTCATTGGATGAGTTATTATTGATTTTTCGATGACCCTACAACACTTTAATTCGCCATGATTATGAGTCAGAAATTCACTTTTGATGACACAACCAATGGGATCACGTTATACAAGTTGAAATTCGCGCCAAAAATTTGCAGTAGAAAATCCCTTTTTTTATTAATAAAGACCAAAGTAAATGGGGGACATTTAATGGCAAATTTTTGAGTTCATCGTTAAAAATTAACCCAGGATTGCTAAGTAAGATATTCTATTGTAGGTGTTATTCAAAAAATATGGGCCTATAGCCATGGGCAGATACAGCGTACCACACGTTCACCATTAGGATTAGTTATTTCATTTTGTTACAAAAAATGGGCACGATGAATAACTCTGATAATACCGAGGTTTAAAAATAAAAATAGAGGTCAACTGTGTTTCATTTTTCCTGACAACAGGTCCATCGGTTTCAAACTCTATAAAATCATTTAAGTTAAGATAACTGTAAAAATTGAATAATTATGTTTAATTTTTACTGAAAAATGCTTTTGCAGTATTTAAAATTTATTTCTTAGAAGAACCTAACAAGTGTTTTCTTTTTCTCTTAAAAATTAGTAGCGATAATATAAATTCAATAAGACTCATTTCCACTGAACAGGTACAAATATTAAAAAATAGTATTAATATTCTTAGAAAAAAAGCAGTTTTCCTCGTTGTTCCGAAAAAGTGATTTTTGTACTAGTGAGAGTTTTCCAAGTAGCTCGTTATTTATTGCTTCATTAGTTTTAATGAAGATGACTCCATAGAGAACAATATCACTATTTAGGTATGTGTTGTTCCTGTTAATTGTTTGATCGTATAAGCTGCTGTACAATTGCCGGATAATTAGATTCATGAGAACACAATGTCCCTGGTGAGATATTGCCACTTTGTTCCAAAACTACTACGGAATGTAAAGGCAATCATTCACAAAGACCGCAGTTGACCGGTTTTAAGGGTCATTAGGCGTTCAAAATTTACTACCTATATGAGACTGCGAAGTGAAAAACTGAGAAAGTCCAGCTTTATCAAATCCGTATTGGAAAACAATAGTAAACCTTTTCTGGCTTCTACGGTTTCAGTATTAATTAAGGTTGACACCTAATAAACCGATTAAATTTTTATTAACACACTGTATTTAAGGACTATTCGTTTGGTTCTGCTTTTTCGGCTACAAAAAATCACTAAAAAAAAATTCAACTTTTTTTCGCAAATTACAAAATGTTTTTTTCTTTACCAAAATATTCCCAGGGGGCTCACTATTAAAACCTCCAAATTTGGTACGGGTCCTGTAAGTAGGAACAGAAATATACAACTTTGAAATTTTATAAGCCACCCTGAATCACACACATAATAAATTGTAATAGATAAAATTGATTACACACGAAACTTCTTAATATTTTGAAATTTAAAGCTTTCGAAGAGAACAAACAAATTTGTAATAAAACTGTCAAAATTAGAAAAGATTTACGGGTCATACCCTAGACTCTAGACAGTGACTAATATATCTTTCACTTTCCAAAGGTTCCTTAACGGGTGTAATGTTTTATGTGTTTTTGCCGAATTATAAAAGTGCTTTAGTATGAACAAATCAGTGCACAGTAGTTTCAATTCCAATAGCTTTGGCCAAGACTTAAAACTTGTGGTAAAAATGTTGCTGTCGAATATCATAATTGAAAGAGTACATATACTGGGTGTCCGGAAGTGACAATGAAAAATTCCAAGGTGTGATTCTATATAAAAAAAATATAAAAAAGTTCAAAATAATATAGATTCGCAAATGCTTCCATAGGGAGCTACATGCCCTTGAAGATGGAGTCATAAAAATGTTTTTTATTTAATTTATTAAAATCCAGTTACAATACAGAAATGAACTTTTAGATATAAACGACAGTATAAATTAGTGGCACTGGAGGTCACTTTTTAAAAATAGTAGGTGACCCATATTGCTAACAGTGGCGTAGGAATAAAAGGTACAACGCGTGTGACCAGCTCATCATCAAGTCACGTGACTAATATCACTCGCCTACTACTCTTATCACCGAACACTCGTCTGGATAGTGCTATTATCAACACTTGTTGCACAATATTGTCACATGTGATCCAGCACCTTCACAAAAATGTCGCGTATATGCCTAAAGGGGCTGCGCTTCAAACAAATGTCACGTAGTGGGTCGTAGGGGTTGATGAAATATCGTAGAGTTTACCTGAACACTTATATTTAGCAGGTAGAATATGATCACTTACATGATAACTTGGTATATTTGGCGTAGGACCAGCTTTCAACGAGGGTAACAAGCCTGAGGGTTGGTGCTACTGGTACCGTCAACGCTACACAACAGCAGCCTCCTGTCGCGACGCGACAGTACCGCTTCTTTTTGCATTTCACTGGTACGCTATATAGTATATGAATCCCTCAAGAACAGTTTTTACAAGCAAAAACTGTTCAGGGTCATAAAATAATTGCGATGTCGACGATGCAATTGTATCATGTAGAATGGTTTGCGAAATATAAAATAATAATATAGTAAAATATATGAGAATTTGGAAAAAGTACAAAAAATAGGACAATTGACAATATACTATTTTTAAACTGCTACTTCCCATTTAGCAATAATTCTCTGAACACGCTATATATAAAAAATTATCGAAAAAAATAACGAATTTAATATTTGCGAAATATAATAAACGATATAAACATTAACACGTAGCAACATCAAATATATCATTAGTTATTTGCATTTCAAGCACCATTTCCGCTCACAATTTTTGCACATGATTAACCGTATACCTGGTTATCTGCTGCTGATATTTGATTGATGTCTTACTCCAGGCATTACTGGAAAATCAAAGACCTGTATGTTTGGAAACACAACACCAGTGACCTTAATGCACAGAGGTGGCTTTACATTTCGGCAGTTTATATTATGTCATGTAAAAGTGCAGTTGTAATTTATTTAAATTGTTTATAACCATTTTCGCCTGTCTTAACAATCATAAATGTCAAAAAAAATTGAAATAAGAAAACAAAAAATAGCGGCGAAATGGGTACGAAGAAAATTTGCAAAAAACGAAAAAAAAATGATACAAATGAAGACATTTAAGAGGAACAAAGGTTTTTAACGGTCAAAGTAAGGATGTTAAGGAATAGCTAAAAAGATAGCGGGAAAGAAGAATCCATGTAAGTCGAAACGCCTAAAGCAAAACCGATCACGGAGACCAGTGTGTACTACATTTATAAAGAAAAACTAAAAAAAATTAACACTATAGAGTAAAACAAATTTGTTTAAATATAAAGAAAAACAGATTTGGGATGTAATCACTGAGGGTAATCTACAGTCTGGAAAAGAAAAGCCAACAGTAAGTAGTTGAATGAAAGGCAGTAGAAGAGTAGAGATGAATAAAGGAACACAGGATAATTTTTTAAACAGCCTTGAAAAAAATGAACACTCTTCTTCATTCCACAAATAGCATGAAATATATAGAATTATAATGGGTTTTAAAAATGCATGTACATATATTTACAATATAAATGCTTAACTTTTGAGATTAGCTATTAATTTTAAAAATTCAAAGCTTTAGGGGATCATTCCGGAAAGAAGTAAAAAATGTTTTTGAATCAAAGAGGAGTGGAGCAGGAGAAGAGGATGTATACGTACCAACGTTATGGTATTATAATTTACTACTATTCACCAGTGATCAAGAAATACCAACGCAATGGGAACGGAGGAGAGGAAGGGAATGAAAGGGAGAGGTCAGAACGTAATACTGGAGGCAATACTCAGGAATCTGTAGTGCAAGAAAACAACGAATCGAATTCGGAGAATAGTTTATTAGCTCAGGTATATTAGCATGAATTAGGATTTTCCTTTTTTTAACATGTTATCCTGCCAATGAACTTTTCCTTCTAAATTAAAGTATTGCGTGTATTTTTCGCGATTAGTTTTAGCGGTTACTGATAAATTTTTTTGTCCAGTCGTTTGTAAATTCGTGAGGTCGGTGCTGATATTTCTCCATTCGTTCATTTGTAATTCATGAGTCCTAGAATCCTCTTGATCAAATGATGTGGGTGTTGCGTATGAAGTTCTGCGTTTTATAAGAAAATTGTGAAGGGCGCAAATAGCTAGGACTACGTAGGTAATCTTCTCTGGGTTTTTATGTGTATCGCTGTGTGTAAAATTCGAAAACGTGCAGCTAGCAAACCAAAAGCATTTTCAGAAACATTTCGAGCCCGGGATAATCGGTAGTTAAAAATCCTCTTCTCATAGGAAAGATATTTTTGTGGATACGGTTTTAAAAAATTATCATGTAGGGAAAAGGCCTCATCGCCTAAGAAAACAAAATTCAGATGTTTCTCGGTTTCATCATTGTCTGGCAAATTTAAACGACCTGAAAAAAATATTGTAAATATTTTTTTTTTACAAACAGGTATAACTTACGATTCATTAATTTATGATAAAAGTCTGTATATTCCAAAATGCCTCCATCAGAATGTCTTCCATTCTTCCCAACATCAATGAAAATAAATTCATAATTTGCGTTTACTAGGGCCATCAGAACGATACTGTAAAAGTTCTTGTAGTTGTAATATTGAGCCCCAGAATGTGGAGGAGGAACAATACGTATGTGTTTTCCGTCAAGTGCTCCTACACAATTTATGAATTGAATGAATTTTTATTCTTAAATTCGGACGCTATTTTACACCATTCTTCTTTTGTTGATGGAAACTGCAATAAAATAATACTAAATAATATGCCTATCTTACAGATTTCCGACGAAACTTGTAATGATTCAACACCACGTCCAACAATGAAATCTAAAAATTTAATCACAAAGCAAAAAGGCAAAACTAGGAATTCAGATTTTATGGAATTTTGCAAAAACCAACTGCAAATTAATAATGAGATTGACGAATATGATGCGGTGGGAATTTCATTTGCGAAAAAATTAAAGAGGATGGACCACACGCAAGCCATTTTTGCAGAAGCTTTAATCAATAAAGTAATAACCCAAGGGTTTTTAAAAAGGCTTACTGAAACAACAACCCTGTCCGATGACGACGGGCAAAGATCGAGATCACTTTCTTCCTTCAGTCAATACACTGTATTGTCAAATTGTTCTGATCAGCAATGGCAAATGACATCACCGACAGCGCCAGAACAGCCAGTCGAGGAACAGTCAACACCTTTACTGGATTTTTATACATCTGCTGAAAGCGTTCTTGATTCCGACACACACTCAACTCGTAACGAGTAACTTTAAAGTGTTATTTTGTATCAATTTTAAGCTGTAGTTTTTACTTTTAAACAAAATTGTACCCTAAGTACTTTATTTTCTTGTACTTTTTTGTACTATTAAATAAATATTTTAAAAAATAATAATAAACTTACCCTGAGGTATGTTTTTTTAAGAACCTGGTATACGGCTCTGCATGTTTCTGGTATGATTTGACATAAAGATGGTGGCGAAATCCCCGTCGAAAATTTAAGATCGTCAAAAGAGCGACCTGTAGCCAAATATCGCAAAGTGGCTACTAGTCTTTCTTCGGCACTTATGCTTTCTCTCATCTTAGTGTTTTGTTTAGAAATAATAGGAGAGATCAAATTTAATAAAGTATTAAAAAATATATCAGAATCCATACGTAGATAATTCTTAAAATCATCAGGAAAATTTTGTCGTTGTTCATTTAATAGTGGCATGTGGCCATATTTCTTACGATCCTCCATTCATTTCTTTCGTCCATTATATTTATATGTACGGCCATGCAGAGGGCCACTTTCAACTTTTTGTGCTTAATTTAGTACATTTTGCATCAAAAAATCAAAACCGTCGTCAAATCCTTTTAGAAATTTTAAAATGCCACGAGCCGCGGAAAGGACGTGCGAAAGCCAGCGATTTTCGGTTTACACTGACATGCTTTTCCTCTTACGTTCCATTCGCATGGATAAGTCTTCGCGATTGGAACGTTACATTTAGATGCATTTCTATCGAAACACTCTTGAAACGCCACGTTCTTGGAGCGTCGCTGGCACGCGGGATTGGCGCGTCCCGTTTCGGAATTGCGCGAAAAGAATGTAAGTGTAATTGACACGAATTTTTAGTACACGCCAGTATGTAATCAAAGGTTACTTTTACTTCGAAAAATTGATTTTCTAATGCACTTGCATCAGTGGCGTGCGTGCTGGTAAGTCTTTAGTTTTAGCCAAAATAATGACACGCTACTAATTTTTTGCATAATTTTTTTTGTACAAGTTCAAAAGGTTAGTCGGAGGACCTTTGTCAAAATACTTACGTTCGTCGTCATGCCCTTTTAAAATAACAAAAAAATGCTTTAGATGATAATACTAAAGCACTTCAGATTAAAAACTTCCGTTAATTATATTTACCCGGACTAACAGATACTAATTGTCTTCGTATTGTTCCCTCCTGTAATTGAACACACGGAAATAACCAACAGTTTGCCCAGCAAATATTAGGCTGATCAACCCTGAGCATTACGGCAAACACAGCATCAGCGACGCCAGTTATCGGTAAACAAACCAATCAATAACGGCATCAAACTTACCTAAAATACTTCCATAATTCAGCAAAAACATATAAAACATACCGACTGAAGGAAGTTTGGAAACCGGGAGAACGTATTAGTCTTTATCTGACGTGCTACTTGATAAATCCTTACTGTTTTCTTTGAGAGTTTTATTACAAATTTGTTTGGTATTTGTAAAAGTCGTGAACGTTAGTAACTTTTTGCAGTTAATACAAGTTTCTTGTTTAGCTGCGTTTATGCTTGTATAAATAAATCTGTTTAATAGCTGATATTTTCTACAATAATAGTAAAAAATATAATGAACTAAATTAACCGACTCTGCCAACGCCTAAAAATGTTTTACTAAAAAACCTATTAGAACTCATGGTCTAGTAATTAATCTAGCAACGTATGACATGTTACTTTTCTAGAATTTTCAATCAATCAATCAATTGCCAATTGAAATGATTATTCCATTCTTAATGAATTAATATCTGGTAAGTGTGTGACCTGAAGGCCCACAATATATGAAGAGGATGGCCTTCAGATCCGCCTGATCAGATGCAAAACCGTATGATTCATAATCACTTTCGTTAAAATGTCTAAAACAGATTCTAGCATTTTTTACATTAAACTTATCTTCTCGTTTGCACAAACGCTTCCAAACACCTTGTGTTTCTTTGGGGGAGCTAGAAACTTTAAATCGGGCATAAGGCCCCTGCATTGATTTTCCACATCACAACCATACACAACACACCTCATTTACACTTTTAAATTCTTAAAAGTGATATAAAAACACCAAAAAATAAGTTTAAAGCACAACGCTATCTTAAGAAAGACGTGTTTCGTTGACAAAATATGGCGGAATAACTCACAGCGTGACGTTCGTGGCCACGCCTACCTCGCGGTGTCATATCTTCTTTAATTTATATCATTCTTTACGTCGCGCAGGTTCTGGTTGGCCGCCGTGACCTCTCGGTCGTGGTCGGTAGTGCGTTATGTATAATTAATTTAAACGGTTCTAGTGACAACCTGGCCGTCGCGATCTGGCCGCTCAGTAAGAGATGCCAGATCTAGTGGAATTTCACTAGATCTACTGATTTTTGTCGAATCTAGTGATTTAGGGAAAACTTTTGTAAAAAAAACCTTTCTTCTGTTTTTTTTTCTCATCCACAATGTAATTATTTTAAAATTTAAATCTATTTTTTTAACATTTAATTTCCTCAATTACCTGTGTACTTGTGTTTAATTATTTGAAACTTGTTTCACCAATCAGTGACCTCTACCGGTAAATGGACTAACAATAAACCGTTAAATCGTAGTTGCGATCCATCTGTAAAACGCAACGCGGGGCTTCCCCGGTAGATATTTTGGGTTCTAAACAATATTTTACGAATTTCTATGACGAATTTAAGTTTTTGTGCTTTTTATTATATTTATTTATGCTGGAAATAAACTAATATGTTTGTTAATACGATTTATTATTAACTAACGACCCATCCTCCTTTAGTTTTACATCTAGTGAAATTGTAGTGAATTTTTGAAGCACTGTGTGGTGATTTTTTAATTTTTGACCTGGCAACACTGCGCTCAGTGCGCGCTTGTACTTTTTTTTTTTTTTCTAAGAGAGGATTAGGAATCTTCTAAAGACTTGCAGACGAGTGTTCTTATGTGCCTGCAGATTGTCACGATTCATGCCCTGATGGGGTCATGCCTACGGACTAAACCCTTCCCTCTCTGGACTGCCATTGCTTTCCCTCTTCGGGACCGCCTCCCGGCATTTCATCGAAGAGGGTGTCCGAATGTGAATTTTAAAATAAGGGAGCGTGTTTACTGACTGAACATACCGAGAAGTATGACTGGACATACCGAGGCGTATATGCCTATATTTAATAATGAGAAAGGGCCAAAACAATAATATTTATGAAGAAGATAGAATGTTCTGTTAAATTAATAGATTTTAATTACTGATCACTTCATTTAAGCAATCACAAACGTTAATTTTTTAAATTAATCTGCCGTGGACCTGGGTTTAATTGGAATTGTGTTGATGAACATTTAACATTTAATCATTATTTTTAAGAGTGGTAACTGCTTTAGTCTTATTTTAAGGGTTACAACTTGTAACAGCACAAGTCGCATTAATTGCAATAATCGTAACTAATACAATTAATACAGTTACCAATTTCCGGGATCAAACTAAAAACAAAGCAACAAATAATCTTTTGTTTCTTTGTTGTTCCCCAAGGAAAATACCTAGGGGATTTTGGGAAGTTTAAGTAACTGCAGTTTGTTCTAATTTAACGGCTCTACTGGTCACGTAGCGGCGAGGTGGACACTAAAATGTGAGCACATTGAAAACCCATAAAGCCGGAAAAGTTTTAATGAAGTTGTGCGTCCAGCCTTTATTTAGTACATATAACGGGCGACAAAACTTCGCTAATTTTGGTTTAAGTAAACTCATGTAATGATTGTTGCATGGATTATAAATATGTAACTAACAATATTAGTGTGGTTAAGAAACGAAGACACTGTGAGATTATAAGAAATTTGTAAAATAATATATATTTTTCATCATTTTTATTAACTTATTCCCATAACAGACTGGTTGTAAATATTAATTAATCTTTTAGCTAGATTTAAAATTGCGTTATCGACATTTTTTCTAACCAATTCAGTAGCTCACATCCAAGGAAGATATTGGTGGCTTGGTGGTTGGTGGCTTCCATATCCCAGGATTTATATATTTTTATTTGCATGCTTTATATTTGTGATTTTCGGGAACATTAATCCTATTAATCAGATCATCAGCTGTTGCCTTTTGCCTCTTTTTAATAGGGCCAGACGTGGTGCTTGCGTAGGAGATTTGCGCTCGCTCAGAAAACTAATATATGCAAAGAGCTCGCATCTGAAAGGCACATTAAGTTCCATGCCATCTGATTTTCAGGCGTAGGACGTGTTCTAATTTTTTGGATTTTTTAAAACCTCTTTGTAGGACAAAATCCGAACAATTAAAATGTATCATTTTTAACATACAAACCCAAGCAAACCTAAAATAACTGATTAATAATTAAAATGGGTTACTTAGGAGATATTGGACTTTTTTATTGTTTGACTTATACAATTCACTTTAAGCTGTTGCTTTTGTTTATTGTATCTAAACACCTTTGTTCGCTTTTTGTAAGTATGTAAATATACTGCCCCCTTTTCAGATATTTCAATTTCTCCTAGAGAGGTACCCTCCACAACCCCCTTGCTAACTGTTATACCAGATAAAAAACTTGCTATAGCTCTATGTCTGGTTGTAATGTTAAACTTTAGCAAAACAAAATTTAGGAAGTTATCATTTCGCAAAATTACTAAAGTTTTGTCGTCAGTTTTATGTACTAAAGCTTGGACTCACAACTTCGTTAAAAGTTTCCAGGCTTTATCGGTTTTCAATGTGTCCACATTTCAGTATTAATCTCGATGCTGCGTGACCAGCAGATCGGCTAAATTAGAACAAAGTACAGTACTTTGGAGTTCGTAAAATTTTCCGAGTTAGTTTTTCGCTATACATAAAGAGATGAAGATAAAAAAATTACGGAAAAAGAAAATTTGGGATGGGACTATACAGCACTGCTTTATAAAATATTGAAACGTTCGTTACTGTTATATTTTCAAGTTATTCAATTGCTGATTACATTTTGGTTATTTTTTATTTCACGTTTTTGATTTTTCCGATTACGTTCTGAAAGCTGAATTTGAGAAAAGTCCCTTTTCTGAAAGAAATTAAAATTTAGCTTCATCCCTTCTGTTAAAACTTTGACAACTAATGGAAAGTAAGCCACTCTACCACTACCACCCTTCTGAGAAGTCAAACGTGTTCTATCACAATCGACTTACAGAAAGTATTTTCTTTACCTAACAGCTCAATGTGTTATTCTCGCCAACTCTCTGCCTACATATAACTTCAGGATCCACATCGCCGGTACTTCCGATGGTATTATGTGTGTTTTGCACAAATGACAGTCTGAGAGAGGGGAACCTAACGGCTTCCTATATTCTACAAGCTATTAACACGGGAATACTCAATCCATACAATCGCAATCTCATAGTATGGAGTGATAGCTGTGCAAGGTCAACTAAAAAACAGGATGCTCCTATTTTTATACATACACCTTGTGACCAGTGAGATGTTTGACACAATAGATTACAAGTTTTTCATTTCGGGACATTCGTTCTCTTCATCGGATCGTGACTTTGCTGTGGAAGATGTTAAAAGGGTTATCGCTACTGCAAAGCTTGAACAGCCATTTATAGTTCTGGATTCATTTGTTTTGACCAGACTTCGTCCAAGTTCATTGACACATCTAAATTACGGATCACCAAAGTATCTTGGCTGCATATCACCAAAGAGAATCCAGACATTGTTTATTACATCAAAAACTTCAGTGATTATGGCAATCTCTCCACGAACCACAGCAAGACAAATCTTATAAGGAGACTTCCAGGCGTGCCAAAGCAGGTTCCGCTGACAGAATCCAAGGAAAGAGACTTAAAGGCGATGCTAGAATTTTTATCTGAAGAAAATAAAAAAAACTTCTCCAAGATTCTGTAAGTTTGGGCGAACTTAAATCTTTCTTTTCTGCGTACTTAGACTTGCATCATTTCTGTTTTTTATATTTTTTGAGCCTATTTTCCAATTTTTTTAAATCTCATTAATAGATTTTAAGTTATGCTTTCACACTGACCTTCGTGATATTTAAATAAAAATTTCGGTTAAATGGATACTTTTTTTCAATTTCAGATGTGATTGTCAACCTTTCAAACTAGATAACCAAAAGTTAAGGAAGCTATGACAAAAAAATTAAACATGCTCTTTTTTAATGACAACTTCATCGTTTCTATTTGTCTTTTTAATGTAACTTGTGCTTAGAAGCAGGGAAAGAAATTAGATCCCTATGGTGATCATCAGAAAAGAACAGAATATTGCGATCGCTAACTAATGTAATCTGTCCGTGGAACTGACCTATGAAGGGTGAATTTTTGCTCATAATTCTCAGTCTAAATTGAATGGACCATAGTAGAGAAACGTCTTTAGCTTAACTCGAAATTACTTGTTAGCACTCTTAATTGATCTTATCCGAATTGCAGCAGCATATTTTAAGAAATACAAACTGAACTTTTTAAAAAATATTTTTTGAAGATTTACGACCCCTTTGCCCCAAATTTGAAAGTCTCATCTTCCCTCCTAAATTATATAACATAAGCTTTCGATTTTCCAATATTTCGGGTTTTGTATTCCCTTTAGCTTCGCTTAAATATGGAAGCAATTAGGATCTAAACAGACGTAATTCCATCGCAATATTTGATTTCAGCTTTGCGGTGTAATCGGGACCACCAGGACCGGTAAGGAGGATTTAGAGATGTTTAAATATGCATAACATGTGTTTACTTCGCAGCAACGGTAGTTGCGAACCTTATGTCTTATACTGTTTCATCTAATCATGTAATTATTAGTATTTGTTTCTAAAATTTAGAAACATGACATAAATTTGCAAATATATCGATAGATAGGAACTGCTTTACAAACTCATCTAATTTGTGCTTTCGTCAAGTGCTGCAATACCGATTCACTGCATTGGAGAAAATCCTTCCGGGTAGAAGTTCCCTTGTCTAAAAAGACTCTTGATTTAAACGTCTCTGTTGGTTTCCGAAATACAGGAATCCAAAAATTATGAACATGACAATCATTGACTAATTAGTAAAATTCTAGAGTACTTTTAGTCGTATAAGGATTATAAACTTTGGTATGGTTATTAGGGTTTGGTATATAAATAAGAAAAATAATTTGGAGGAACTACGTATCCAGTCGGGATAAAAAGTAGCCCATATCTCTATGCCAATCTTCATCGCGATCTGCTGCTTCGTTGAGACGTAACTAAGTAACAAATAATTTTAGCTTCTAAAATACAGGGTGGCCCACCGAAAACTTTCCACCCAGATTTAATTTCGTCTAAATAAATAAATCAAAAATCGCTTGGACCCGTATACTTTAGTTTTCAGGTGGACATATTTTTTTGGTATTTTAAACCACAGAAACCCTGACTTTTACCCTTAAAATCTTAAATGGAAAGGGAAGTCGAGTAATAGCTTATTCTAAAGGGAATTAAATGGCCTTTCCAACCGGACCCCGCTCGGTGAAACCGGGTAAGTAGTTTCTGAGAAATGAGACCTAAAAAAAATTAAAATTTGAAAGCAACGAAATTTCTTACCAGTTGTTTCAGTCAAGTAAATGCTGAAAATGTCCACCCCCAACTTACATGCAATTATAAAGACACTGTTCGAAATGTTCGCGAACAATGTGAAGCATTTTGGAAGTTATTTGTCGCCACTCGTACATTATTCGTCGTCGCAAGTCTTCTAATGAATTGAGCTGGGTTGCATAAATTTATATTTTTAAATGTCCCCACAAGGAAAAGTCCAGTGACGATATATCAGGAGACATTGCAGGCCATTCAATAGCATACGTCAAAGCAGGGTTAATGGTGGTTTTCAATAATTCCAGGTACATTTCACCAGTTAAATTACCAGGAAGAAAATACGACCCGGTAATACGGTCCCCAAAAATTCCAGCTCACAAATTTAATTTTTCTGGATGTTGAATAAGTACTTCTTTAAAGATTCTAGGGTCGGAATATGACTATGGAGAATTTTAAGAAAGAGAGAAGTAGATAGAATAACAAAAGAAATAAGGAATTAATTAGGAAGGTCATAGGGGAATTCTTTCTCGGCTGAGGTGGTACCACCCTACACATTCTCTTAAAGGGTTGGTGAAATCCATACGGATTTTTCCAGTTCTGGATGTGTGAGTCGGATTTCCCCAGTACACTAACGGTACCACTTAGGCTTCGGTCTTTGTAGGCTGTCCGAAGATAAAAAAATAAAAGCTATGTATATGGATAACAGAAATACAGTTCGAGCAAATAATGAAGAGTCTAGAGAATTCGCTACAAGGGTCAGAATATATGTTTATTAAGTACTGTTATATTTGCAGTAATCCTGAATGAAATAATAAAAGGAGCAAAGAAGAGGATGAAAACATTAACACTAGGATATTGGAAAATGAAAGGAACAAAGATTAATGACTTGATGTTTGAAGATTACATGGCCATACTAGCAAAATCAGAAAATGATCTACAACAACACCTACAAATATTAGACGAAGAAGATCTAATGAAGTTACCTAAATATGAAAATAAACGTCGAAAAAACTAACAGCATGGTAATATTAAATACAAAGAAAAACCAAATGATAGGATTAAAAGGACAACAAATAGAACAGGTGGAAAAGTTCAAGTATTTGGGATCAATAATTGAAGATATAGGAAGAATAAATAAATAAATAAATAAACAACAGAATGGGAAAAACAGGAAAAATATTTAACATGATGGGGTGAACATTTTTAGGAAAAATGGAAATAGGTACACAAAAAAATAAAAACGGAAATGAAAGCAGTGGGGCCATCGATCATGTAGAGCAGCGAAACATGTACACTTTCATAAAGACAGAAAATAGAATCGATACGATGGAAATGAGATTTCTTAAAAAAATAGAAAACAAAAGTAAAAGAGATAAAATCAGGAATATAGACAAAAGTTACAAATAGAACCTATAAATGAAAACATCGTGGAAGGGCAGTTAAGATGGTTCGGACATGTGTGCCGTATGCCGGACAATAGAATGACAAAAAGAGTGCTTGAGGCGCTAGTGCCAGGATAGAAAAGAAAGGGAAGACCAAGGAAAACATGGATCAACAGAATCATAGAAGAGGCAGAGAAAAAGGGAATAGCATGGAAAGAAATTATAAAATTAACTCAAGACAGAAAGCAATGGAGAAGCAAGTACAAAGCTCAACTCAAGCAGCCCCACACCTAACGATAGGAAGGATTAAGCGAAAGCGAAGCAAATATAAATTAATTTTTTGAAAAATAGGTCATATTCTTTATAAATAATGTCTTATTTTCAAAATAATAATTAAGTAAAAATTAATTCGCATTCGCAAACGGTGAACGCCACTTGGAAATAGTTTAATTATATTTAGGGCACCACGTTCTAGCACAAGATGTGTAAGAGTACCCTAAACTAGACTTTAAATTGTCAAACTTCTTTAAAGCTTGAAACTTTTAAAATAATTGATTTAAAACCAACGTTATAGCCTCTAAAATTCAACCTCTGCTGTGCTTACTGAGGCGAGCAATAAAATTCTGGAATTTCAACTAAAACCACCAGCACAATAAAACATTCGCAAATATCCCTATCAAATGTAAATTAGGTCAAAGTTTCAATTTATCTTGTCGACGCTGCGACAGAAGACTTGCATCGACAGCGCACTATGAATTATGCACCTCCTTTTGAAACCTTTTACGAGTAATGGAACATTCTTATACGTTAGACGATCCGGAATAATCAAGATCTTTCGACGAAATTAAATTATATTGAAGATAAAAAAACACAAATTAGTTCAGACAAGGTTCTCCGGGTCTTGTACTAAGATCGGCGACAATTAATATTTTAGTCGAATTTACATAATATATATATATATATATATATATATATATATATATATATATATATATATATATTATATATATTTTTTCTTTTATTTCTTGGGTCTAGGTCTACAAACCTAGACCCAAGAAATAAAAGAAAAAAAATATATATAGCTTATGGTTTAAGAAAAGAAGAAAATATATATATGTATATATATATATATATATATATATATATATATATATATATATATATATATATATATTTTATAGGAAGTTTTCTTGGGTATAGGCTATTTTTTTTTTATAGGCAACATTTTTTCACTGGTTATTGGCAACGAGAATTTTTCACCCAACGCCAGTACTTCGGTTATATCTTGTGGAATGTCAGTGTTAGAGATGTTGTGTAGCCAATTAGGCGTGTCAATCTCTATATTATTTTTTGTTGACACTCTAGATATCAAAGCGTTAAATTTTTTTTGATTTTTGATTTTAGTGTACGTAAAACATTTTTCGTATTTATCATTTTCGAAAGAGAGGAATTTGTTCAAAATATTTTCTGGTAAAATTGTGGAAACATTATTAATATTTTTATCTATTTCAAAATTTATTTCATTTATCGTTTTAATTGTTTCCGATATAGTTAATCCCAAAATTCTGTGTTTTGTATCATTTATAATTTCGTTAAACTTATTTCCAAGGTACGTACCTTTGAACTTGATGTGGGCAACATTAAATTTTAAAAACAACGGCATTGTATCAGTATGCTTGCATCTTAGAAGGAAGATTCTTCTGTTTTTTTGTCTTGCCAATTTCTGATACATTCTTGAAATATGTCTAAGTGAACTAGCTGCTTCTTGTCCATAAATTCTGTCCATGTCATTAAGGAAGGTCATGGTTGAAAAGCAAATATGAACCCTTGCAATATATTTTATTTTCTTTTTTATTCTTTAGCCATATATAATATATTTTTTATAGGAAGTTTTCTTGGGTATAGCCTATACCCAAGAAAACTTCCTATAAAAAATATATTATATATGGCTAAAGAATAAAAAAGAAAATAAAATATAATATATATATATTATTTTAGTTTTTAAGAATTTAGAGAAAAATTAATGGTTGGTCTTGCAGACCAGTTTTAATAACAGTAAACGCCGCAGGCTTTATCAATAAAAAAAAAATATATATATATATATATATATATATATATATATATATATATATATATATAATGTAATAATCTGGTGGTGTCTCGATATTTGACAGACAAGCAAGTGCTATTAATTAGGCCAGAATTTGTTTTAGGTTTAATTATTGAACTTGCACTTCTTCGCATGTTTTGCTGTTTGATTTTATGCTATGTTAGATAAAACAATAATTATAAGTTGGTATGGATGAGTAAAGCTCGGATGAAAAAGCATAAAAATTATAAAAACGCTTAAAAATCATGAAGTTTTATGTAAAAAAGCATTAAATAATATCTTTTAAAGAATACCTTTTAAAAACAAGCTTTTATTATTTAGATGTACTAAAACGAAAAAACCAAGCATAATTTTTTTATTGTGGCAATGCTAAATGCTATTTATAAGTGGACGTAGTTCGCCTGGGTGGATCCTAATAAAAGTAGTATCAAAGTTATTACTGAAAGAGATACAATATATTTTGTTAAATTTATATTCTTAAAAGCTCGTCGCGCGCGATAAGTTCATGCAGGCATTAATTTTGTTTGAAAGAAATTGTAAGAATATACATAAGTATGTATTTTTTTTCATTAACGCGACAAGCTTTTAAGACGATAAATTTGACATAATATACTATATCTGTTTCAGTGATAACTTTGATACTAATTTTATTAGGATCCACCCACGCGAACTACGTCCACTTATAAATAGCATTTAGCATTGCTGCAATGAAAAAACTATTCTAAGTTTTTATTTTTAAACAGTATTTTTTACAAGATTTTATTTTTGAATTTTTAGTTACGTCTTAACCTATGTATTTCTGATAATACATCATTATTACAAGACTGATAAAATACCTGTTATCGTATTCTGCTCGTCAAACCCTTTTATTTGATACCCATATCAAGGGGATTGTGAAGAAAACGGTAATCCGCCATTATGTGGCATCCGCCATATTGGGTTTAGAATGACGTCCCACAGGTTATCGTATTCTACTCGTCAAAACCTTTCATTTGATACAAATGTCAAGGAAGTTGTGAAGAGAAAGGTAATCCGCCATCTTGTGACGTCCGCCATATTTGGTTTAGAATTATTGAAGCACGTCCAGAGCCATCTACTCAACCTAAAAGTTATCATTTTTAGCTGTCTTTTCGTTTCAACATGATCAAGAACCTTTCAATAAAGAGCCTTCAGTACAAGGTACGCGCTTCAAAGTACCTGAAATTAATAAAATGGCCCCAGATCCGACTACTAGTTCCAAATTGCCATTATCACCATTTCATCAAAATCAGGTAGAACTTTTTCACCCACAAACATCAAATCTTATAGGTCAGATTCTGCAAGTTCGGCGAGATCTTCAAGTTCAATAACTTGAAGAATTAGAATTGATTCTTCAGCATCAGAATCAGAAACGGGAGTTCTTTCATCTGATAGTGGAGATAAGGGATACATCCCCACTGAAGAGCATGAGCAATTATCTAGTTGTGAATTAGGTGCTAAAGAAATGCCTTGCAAAAAACGAAGAAAGGGTTAGATCAATATTCTAAAATAAGTCAAGGATATATCAATCTGTACTGCTGACTGCACTGCGTCTTCTATACAGTTCTTGGTTCAACACTTGGTTAAAAAAAGGAATACTGAATTGGAGTGCTATCGTCAGCGTAACTTCAGATGATGTAAATCAAATGACTGACCATGAAATTCGAGATAATTGTACCAAGTAAAATAACTTATTTACGTTTTTTGATCGATAACTATTTTTTCTCAATACGTGGTAATTATGCAGCCCCTAAACAAAGTTAACAGTTTACTTGTTGAAAATGTCAGCTTTTTCAATAATAGGTGTATAAAACAAAGTATTTAAATTTTTTTTAAATGCGGGAAGATTCTATTGTCTCCAACCTGTTTTATGAATTCCGTTATGCAAATTATAACCCTTTTAGCGTTAAAGCACACATATTAGGTGGGTTTTGCGTTGTCTGGAATTGTTTATTAAAATGGAAAACTGCCCTGCAGCCTTATTAAATTTACATAAGGTGAATAGTTTTGGGGAAATTTAACTAAAACAACATATTTTCTGAGGTAAAAAAGAATATAAAATTAAATATTCACTAAATATACGACGGCGCGGAATAAGAACATATTTCTTCTCATTAGCTAACTCATTTATTTTAGCTTTGACTCTTTCTTACCTGCCAGTTGACAGGTTTGATGTGTTGATAGGGAAAAAACCATAAGGTATGTACTCCGTTCTTAGTGAAATTTTAGGACCTTACTCTGTGCAAATAGTGTTGGAGGATCTTAATAATCCAGGACTTTTTTGTTGTTTGCAGACTGCTCCAAGTAATAGGAAAAATATTAAGCTATTTCCTTTGGTGGTTCA
This sequence comes from Philopedon plagiatum, assembly GCA_963971165.1. Lineage (NCBI taxonomy): Eukaryota > Metazoa > Arthropoda > Insecta > Coleoptera > Curculionidae > Philopedon > Philopedon plagiatum. The sequence goes on from OZ020195.1 coordinate 11,820,559, forward strand.
GTATTTCACTGTGGAAAAAGGAATTTAAAATAATTGGATTGAATGAAAATTTTCATGAATCATCAAATGGAATGTTTAATGATATTAGTAAACCGTTATCACATCACAAACTTTCTTTTGATAGAGTATCTGGCTTAAGTGCTGATAATATGAATCCTAATTTTGGTATTCATCATTCATTATACAAAAATATTCAAAATTTATTTCCCAATTTAATAGATGGTAATTGCCATGCCCATATTGCCCATATAATGCACAACACTGTCAAACATGCAACGAATTTTTGAAGCTTTGATGTTGAGAGATTAAAAACCTATTCCCATTTTTCTGTATCTGCTTGTAGAAGGGAAGAGCTTAAAGTATCTGTTGCTGTTGTTGAAGGCGAATAATATGAGCTAAAAATGCATGTTGGAACGAGGTAGCTTTCTCTGTTACTTTCTGTTGACGCAATGTTTTGTGAAATTGGTTACCATTAAATAACTGTTTTAAAAATTTAGATGATTCAGATGATTGTCCAGTATATATTAAAACACTTTACAAGTTTGGAGAAGCACAAAGAGATATTTTAGCTGAAATATAACAGCATTTTGCAAGTCATATTTGACATGTATTTTTTAAAACCATTAAACAACTTTAGGGCAATGAAGTGACAGTTTAAAATTATTTAATATTATGAAAAGTTTAAAAATACCACTAGAACAACGCAGAAAAGACAATTTTTCGGATATTAAACGCAAAAATTCTTGAACATTTTGGAAATTCAGTCTCCATTGATTTTGGAAAATACTGTAAATAATCTTCAATTGTTTATTACTATGAGTTTATTGCATACAGAGTTGCTGATAAGCAATGTTACATAGAGAAACACGTTACTAAAAATTAAAATAGGGGAATTCAGAGACACAGCGTATTAAAAGCGAAAAATTGTTCTTTAAATTTAACAGTATATTAATAAGCATTTGACGCCCTAACTTCTCAACTTGCAGTATAACATTTTGAAAGATCAGAAATAAAAATATAACTATTTTGAGATCATTTTCGGAAGGCGCAAGTTAGACCCGCAGTTTTTTTCTTTAAATTATAAATTACAAACACTTTGACCAAAAATTATTATAGGGACATTTTTTTTAAACAAAGGAAGTGCTCTTTGTTGTTGCTAACACATTTACATAACAGAAGGTGTTAATTAGGTTTGCTCAGGTTTATAAACAGAAGCAAACTTTACCAAAGTATTCCTTTGTTAATTCTGAGACAAATAAATATAAACACGGGTCGCAAGCGGCCTCGTTTTCGAGAAGTGGCGCATTAGGATTTAATTTGAAACGTCCGCTATTTTAAAAAGGAAGCTATAACTCCTTATCTAATAAAGTATCCTGTAAACATTACTGTACTATCAAATTTTCTTGAAAATTTTAGAGGAAAATTTCAAAAATAAATTATTTACAACTTTATTTCGCAATGAAAGTGTGTGCTAATTTTTTTACTGTCCTGTTAACTAATAAATGTACTATTCCTCTCTATCATACTAAATAAAAGACACCTTGTCATACATACAAGTTTATTACACACAACGCATTTGCTGTTACGTATTCTTATCTGATCAATCAGTTTTGTCAGCGAACCGATGAAGCTCAAGGGACAAATATTATCCTGTGCGAGGTGACATAATTCTTAAATACGACAGGGCCTAGGCCATAGCTTTCTCATTTATACCAGTTTTATTATGTCCTGTGACAACGTTATTATACGTGACAATGGAGCGGACTTCGTTGGTATTGGCTAGCTCGATTGCGCCTCGAAGCTGACCAGACTATCCATCAAGGCTGACTGTGATATAGCGACGTCGGTCCTCTCTGACACTTAGATGAACTACTGGGAATGAGTTTCTTTGGGATGAAAAAACTTAAACTTGGAAATGACGAAGTATTACTCGATGTCAATTACGAAAAAATAAATTAGCTTTAACGTTGTCAATGTAAGCTTATTGTTAAAACGTAATAAAGTACAATGAGTGATATTATATTAAATACAAATTTTAATCAAATATTATTGCGACGAGATGTATACCGTATGTCCGCGGATGGGGTTTAAAAGAGGACAAATTACCAAATTTTACAAGATACGTAAAAATGTCACTCCTAATAAAAGTTTTTGCTTGTAGAATAACTAAGATTCAGGTTATGAAAATTTAAATTTTTTATGAAGGTAGGAATCACATCATGTCGGGTAGGTACTGGTCTCGAGAAAACCCCAAATTTAGAGTAATGAGGCAAAGACAATATTTTACAAAAGTGAACATGTGGTGCGCGATATCTGTCCATGTCATTATAGGCCCATAATTTGCACCATCGAGATATTGACGAACATTATGGGCATAGTGCGGTGGGGCACCCCCATTCTGCTGAAACCATATTTCATCATATGGTGCTTGATTATTACCTAAAAAATTATTAATGCGAGAGGTAAAATAAAGCAGCAACACTTACTTACGATTATTTGGAAATAGTTGTGCAAGAACCGGGACAATCTCATTTCTTAGACGATCCAAATATCTTTCTCCATTTAGTGTCTCGTGCATGAAGAAGGTACCAATTATTTTCGAACCTGTTATACCAGCCCAACATTTACTTTTTGAGGAACTGGGTATGATTTTCGCTTATCCAGTGAGGATTTTGTCTGGCCCAATATCGACAATTATTCCTATTAACTTTTCCATTTAAAAAAATGTCGATTTGTCAGAGAAAATTATTCGGTGGACAAAATCTGGATTGGCGTAGCAACGTTTCATCATGGTTTCGCAAAATTCCAAGCACCTGTGGTACTCATTTTCTGAGAGCTCTTGCCTGAGTGCGCTTGCACAAGTCTTATTTTGTACGAATGAAACTTTTCGGTTTTCAGAAGGCGGTATTGGGACATGTCAGGGGCGGCCCGTGAAATTTTAGATGTTTCGTATCTCAGTTCCTACGCATGGGACCCACACCAAATTATAGGATATTACTATTGGGTACTCTAGACATATTTTTGGAAAAAAATATTTAGTTTTAAAATTTTCGAAAAAAAGTTAATTTTTTGGGCCGCTTCACCTGAGATCTGAGAAAGTTCTGAAGAAAATTTTACTTCCAAGCTTTTTTCATAAATTTTATCATATTTCATCGACAGAATTCAAATTTCATTGAATTATCTCTAATAACTTGTAATTAATTAGTTTTTAAAATTTTTACCCAAAATATTTTGTCTAAGAAATAAATTAAATCGTCATTTCTTTAAGGAAAATTAGAATATTTTTACATTTGTGAAAAATGTGAGAAGTAACTTCCAAAATCGACTTTCTTACCGCCAAGAAGTTCATGAAAAAAATTACTAAAAGAATTTCTGAAAATGATAATTGGCTAAATACGACACGTAGTTATCAAAACAGGGTCACACGTTTTGAAACAGAACGTCTTTAATTATTTTTTACCAATTAGAACTTAAGTCCACCGGGCAACAAACATTTTACGAATGGGTTTAGGGTAAAATTGCTAAAGTTTTGTCGCCAGTTTTATGAGCAAAGTCTGGACATACGACTTCATTAAAAGTTTTAAAGCTTGAGGCTTTTCAAATGTAGGTATTTTTGTTGCATTGCTTATTTTGCTACAGTCTGACCGTTATATTACGACCTACCTTTGATTCAAAATAAGTTTAAACTTTTGACATATTTAAGGTTTTTATACAATGGACCCAAAACAAGTGCTAAGACAAAAATGGCAAGTAGGTAGATGACATTTCATCGACAAAAAACCTATTTTGTCAGGGTCGGTCTAAGTTTCCTTGCTGAGCATTTGAGTTTACTCTAAGCTAATTAAAAATTGGAGTATAGGCTCTCATTCATTCGATCAATTCGAATACCCATAATAGCTTTGCAAATTTAATTGACGTATTTTTAATTTAAAGGTTAAACGGCAAAGTATTTGCAAAAATAAATAGTTTATCAGCTTGCATATCAACTGTTATAGTGTTGTTTCCATGATTAAAGCGATTTTCTAAATTAATAATATGGATAGTGAGTGTAAGAAATCGACACTAGATATCTCAAAAACTGTTTAAAAATATATATGTATTTATTGTAATATGTTTTCGGGAGGAACTGAAAATTGTAATCTTGCATGTATGTTAAGACTCAGAGAAAACCATTGGTATTTGTTTATTAAATTCATGTATTGTGAAAAGGTAGAAGTATTACAATGTGGTGTAGCCTAAATGCACATGCACCCAAGAAAAGTTTTAGTTTAGTGCAGATGTTCAGTCACATCGCTGCGCATTAATAGTATCTGTTAAGTTAGTTCAGTTTAGAGTGTCCATATGACATTACAGTTCCTGTTACATGTCGTAAACGGCAGGATAGTTAAGGCAATCTGTTAGATTTCAGATTAATATTGTAATTTTATGTAATACATGGTATTCCACTTTAAAGAGTGTCCATAGGACATTGCATTTCCTGGTACACGTAGTGTATTGCTGAATGGTTCAGCCAATCTATTAGATTACAGTTTGACAGTGTAGTTTTGATATGATACCGGGTATCATTCTTTAGAGTTTCTTGTAAACCGTTATAGTGAAAACTTTAAGAGTCTTAGATAGGTTTCCGACAAGAGTGATATTGTATATGTGTCTGAACTAGTCAGATTTTTTTATAGAAAAATAAATAAAATAAACTCTACAAAATTATATAATAATATTAAACATAAGGGAAGACCCTGTACAAAAAAAATAATGCCGTTATAATACAAACGGATTTAAACTCGAACATAAAAAAATCGGTAAAATACCAGGGTTGCAGCTTTATATGTCACAGCGACAAATGGGATTAGTCACATGATTTACGGAAGGTGCTGTCTACACGAGATATAACGAATTGTGTTTTGTTTTAGTGGTATTGAATTCGCCCTGGTTTCACGTAACTAAACAGGGTGTTATAAAATGAATTTAAGATATTGAAGCTGATGACGCTTTCATAAAAATAAGAAAACCCTCTTTTTCGAGATACATTTTGTAAGGAAATAATTTTTTATCGACTCGTTAAAAGATATAAAATAATTTAGAAAACTTTTTCTGGATTTATTGGGATAGTAAATTGCATAGTTTGATTTCGGGATGCACATCAAACATCGATGTTTTCGATACATCGATGTTTTTTCAAAAAACAACTGGATAATGGCACTACTTCCGTTTCGAAAACTGTTGCGTATTATTCGAGAAAATAATATAACCAGAATTTTTGCCCTGTCTTGATCCATCTGTGAACCACCAGGATCTATTCCAGGGACAAAAGATTCGTTCATCACTTGCCAGTTCTCTGTTTGAGGTAGAAGTACAATAAAATTGGTCTTTGGTTATAGAGCTGAAATCATGAAATTGGATTGCATAACTAGTGAAGAGCAATCACTGCAGTTCCTCATATGACCCATATTCCTGCCCTTTAGATGTCCAAGGCAATTATGGCAATATGCCATTCTGTATTATGTAAAGATGAAAAGGCAGTAGGTTTAAACTTATCAACAAACAATAACTATGATTTTTCGCTTTCTCTGTTTCTCTAATAATAAAACTTGGTTTGTCTGCAAAACAATATATATTTTTAGCAAACAATATATAGAGTTTAATGAATTTACCAAAGGTACAAAATATGTCTAAAATGTTTGTTTTACCATAGAATATTTTTAAATCATTTGAATATAGGAACGCGCAAAATGGCCAACGGCACTATTTAAATTATTATTTTAAAATAAGGGGAATGTAGTTTAATATCGCTTATGCAAAAAAAATTATTCAAAAAACCGAAAAACATATAAAATATGCATCCATTTTGGAGGTTTTATTAAAATAAATATATGTTTAAACCTAGACCGACTATTTATAGCGCAAAAATAGTTGAAATAAATTCAGCGATAACGTTAAAATGTCAGAGTATTAAGAAAAACTTAAATTTGGATTAAAAATATTATATACAATATGTGATATTATACAGAGGGTCCAAAAAATTTAGTATTGACAAATACCTTTGCTATTAGTAAAGATAGAGGCCCCAAATTTTAGGGGTATCCTATTGGTTAATAAATCTCCTCTTTTATATAATTTAACTTTTTCAACACCCTTGAGGGGTGACGCTAGGGAGTTGAGATCAAAAATTTTAAATACAAGACGTGTGCTATCTAATTTTAAAGGTCTTCAAAAAAGAAACATTTTACCGCAAACCCGTATCTCAATTCGTTTTTGTCCTACAAATTGTTAAAGATGAAAATTATTTTATTTATTTATTTTATTGACATATTAAAACAGTTTAACACCGGAATTTAGTCTCTGATGTGAAGAAAAGTATGCAAATACCAAATAAAATGTGATATTTTAAAATTGTATTTTTTTTTAATTGTTTAAATAATGTTCATTCTTTCTTGGCTGTTCTTTGTTTGTGGTTCATATCCAACAATTATCAAATTGTTTTTCTCTTTTTAGTGTTTCCCCTTTTCTATCCAATTTCTCCATTGTCTGTATATATTTTTTTTAATTTTTATCTTCTTTTAATATTTTCTTCATATCCTTCGGATTGTTTCTTTTAGATCATTTTGACTTCTGCTATTTTACTAGTCATTTTTGTAAACATTTCCTTAACTTCCGCCATTTCTCATTTGCTTGTTTCCTTTTTATTTTTACCTGCTACTCTTTTAGTTAATTTGCTTCTTGTGAAAACATTTTCCCGGCTTTCTTTCTCCCTTTTTCTTTTACTATCCTCACTTGCCAAATCTGCCTTGCGCCCACTGCTCATTCCTTAGTTATATTGCATCAGAATTCTCCTCAGTTTGGTCTTGTCCAACTACAAGTTTCTCGTTCTTATCAGTATTCCCAGCCACTGTTTTTATCTATTTATTTTTTTCTAATTTTTTATTTTTATCAAATTCTTTCATTAACCTGATTGTGTCTTCGATACATGAATCAGTCTTTTAAATAATTTTCTTTCACCCCACTTTTATGTCGTATAAATATCACTGATTTGTCCTCGTTTTTGTGTTTCGTGTGTTTTCCATACCTACTTTTTATTATATTATTTATTTTATATTTTGGAAACTATTTTACGTGCTACAATGGCATATCGTTGGCCTCGCAATTATTTTATGAACCCTTGCCAGATTGCACTGTTTGCATGCATAAACTATTCTTGACAACTTCATATAAATTGCAGGTCAGCGGAATGTAACGAGATCTATAGTAGGGCATTGCTTATCAATATCATAAGCGTCAGGTGAGTCAATATCTACCCCAGGCGCCGTGAAAAGCAAACCCTACAAGCAATAATTTCGGATGTAAACATTTATGGTCTCTAAATCTTGTGATATTAATGTTAGGTTTTTTGTGTTTACTATTTAATATAAGTGTTTTGGAAAGCCTTACTATAATTTAGCTACCTCTACAACCCTCTACGTCATATTTAGTGGATGAGCCATGTCTTTAGGCGTATACGTGACAATATAAACACTCATCCTCTTTAATATTCCGATAAACAAATTGAATATCATACTCGAATCGGTTGTGAAAACTATTTTTAGAATCATTTTTGATGTCGCAATTCAAAGCATTCATAATTTTTATCATTTTCGTCCCGAACAAATAATAAAAAACTCGCTTTTTGTCAAAACTCGATAAAAATATTTAATTTAGGAAGTCGAAATCAGCGTTTTGCGCTACGTATGACATGTGTGTATCACCGCTGGCATTGTTTATTTCGAAATATCTGATGCGCTTTAAAATAAATATTCATGGCAATCGGTCGTATGTAAAATAGATTTGTTTTTGAATTTAAAGTTCACGCATCATTTGGTACTACGGCGGACACACGAGCTTGACATCAAATACACGTTTTATATTAATCGGCTTGAAACTTTTCCATATTTCAATTTAACCGCTAATGTTTTTTGTAATTTTGATTTATAATGCGTAGCGGAGTTATTATGCAGAGCGCGCAACAGCCGTCCGCTGCTGGTGCTGTTGTGTTTTATAATATTTCCTAATCAATTTTTCCGCTTTCAGGAATAATTCGATTTTTCTTTCCAATGCTTTGTGATTTAAAATGCTACACCGGGCTTCAATTGGCCGTAAGCTCTGAGTGAATTAAACAGTTTTAATTATTTTTAGTCATAGGCGTACAGTGCGTACACGTCAACGTCTACATTTTGACAAACAAGAGGTTTTCGTTTCTACTTGTTCTAAGGAAATCGAAAAGCATTTACATTAACAAATGCAATGCTTGGAGACTGAAATTAAGAAAAATATCATGCATAATGTTACAAGGTGTTAGGCACACACACCTTAAACAGATGCTGCCAATATCAGAGCATATTTAGACTTACCGTAACTATTTTCTTGAAACAATATTTACCCATGAAATTAATGCATTTGGCAATTTTGAACCAATAGGAAACGAATTACAGCGATCACCAATAATTTGCACTAGTGAAAATTATCGGTATTATATACTAATTTAATATAATAAGAAATTAAAAGAATACAAAATATGAGTATTAAAATTTTTTCTCAAAACTTATGGGATATACGTTATTATAAATATTTTGATAGTTTAGACTCCGAGTCAGACCATCAATAGGAATAGGCTTGTTGAGATACGAATAAATTTACGTAGTAACTTAAAAACACTTTTCCCTCTACTAATCTATAAAACCTGACTGACGCATGACGTGTACAAAGAAGAAAAATGGAGAAAGTCTATATTTCTAGGCATCTATTTAATAACTTTATTTACTCTAAGCAGTGTCTATCAGCAAAAGGATTTTTAGAGTCACTTTAGGATATGAACTGCATATTTTTAAAATAAAATACTGTTGCCTAAAAGCCAGTTTTTAAATGATTTACCCTACTTTCCCAAAAACCTCATTTAAAGAGCTTAGCAAATATTAAAAGCAAATGTTTCGACATTATTCAAATATGATGCATACTAAAAATTCTTAACTTTGGCAAAATATGATGTTGCTATTACATGAGAATAAAGAAAGTCTGTATGTTATATAAAATATCCATTTCTTATACATAAAACCCCTCACATTTTATACTGTAAAAATTCCGTGGAAAATATATAAACACGAATATAAGGAAGCAACTTTGGTATTTGTGAGCAAACTTATATTTAGGGTGCTCCTAATGTATTCGTAATAAAAACTTTCCTATTGGTAATAAAAAAGAAAAATGTATAAAAAGTTTTTTCTCTACAAAAGTCATATTTTTCTTAATATTGCTTCCTGAAAATATTTCATACATATGTTTATCTCTATATCCAGATTCAGGGAGTATATTATTAAATATAATATAAAGGGAAGAGTTTAATATCCGTAATAAATACAGGAAAAGGAAAATGTTTGTGGCATAGCGGACAAAAAATAAGACAGTGTTCTTACGTTAAAGTACGGGGTATCTAAAAACTAATGGAAAACCCCAGGCCCAGTAATTACTAGTTAGTTCAGTTATTTATAATAAATATGACATTAAATGTAAATAAGCTCTTCGACCTTTAAAATTCATTGGATTGGAAGGCTGATTATTAATTTAATCAAAATCCATCCACTTTGTGACAACTTATATGCTACTGTCATTTAAATTAGTAGTTAAAGTTGTTACAATGTCCTAATTAATTAATTTATTAGTTATTAACTTTAACATGTTATTAGGCACAAATAAATTCCTTATTGTTATTATCAATATTACTATTATTATAATAAAAGAATCTCTCTCTTTGCAGATATTTCTGTCGCCTTTGTAAGCTCTGCTAAAATCCTAATCTTTTGACCTATCTATGCAGTCTTTTGAGGGTTGATCAGTACCTTCCTTGCCTTCCTTCGTTGTCATACACCCCGTATTAATTACTTAAAATACTTAAGTTACTTAAAGACAAACTTCTAAAGTTCATATTTTGAAGAATCTAGTTATACAACATCTACAACCCTAGAGAAACCATCCTGATATGTGGTCTCGAACTCGTCTAAAAGGGGCTATTTTGTGTGCTTACACGGGCCCGTGAATCGTGCCGACTTAGCCACGCTCCGTTGAGTTCTTTACCGGAATTTCTATTCATGGAAAACTTGCCCTTATATTGCAACATTACACTGGTTAAAGTGGACTCTGTATTCGCAGAAAAATGCTTTTACTAAAAGGACCAGGAACATTAAATAAAAAATCAGTACAAAATGGTAATGGGAGGATGCCTTTTTATGGTATATAAACCCTCCTGGCTATAAAAAGACGAAAATCCCTTTTTTGGTAAATAAAGCTCACTTTACGTTGGGACAAAGGCATGATAGAATTTAGTAGGCAGGTAATGGGTTGTCATGTTATGATCAAAATATTTTAGAAACAAGTTAAGTATTAAAAATGTGCTTGCGCAGGTTTGTGTAAGAATACTTCTTCGAATACTAACACGATGATAGAACTTTTTTCCCTTGCTTAGTAATTATATATTTAATATTTTTGTCCGAAAAAAAATCTGCAATGAAAAAAAAAACAGTATTTACACGGTCTTGTCCTTAAGGGTACGTCACCAGCAAATCTATCCATCACTTGTGATACCATACCAATACCAAAAGCATTTTCTTTTTAAATAATTTGAACTAAAAGGGCCAACTAACCCGAAACGATATCGTCGGCGCTTTGAAAAATTAAGTATACTAGTTTTAAAGAGTTATAAGACGATACTAATACCAAATCATGATTAATAAAAAATAAAAAAAAATTAGTTATCATATAGTTTCAACTTATTTATTACCACGCTTGAGAAGTTGTTCCAAATGTCCCCCTTCTACTTCCAATCACTTTCTTACTCTTATTCTAAATGAATTTCGTACCCGCTGTAACATTTCAATTGTCACTAATAGGCCGGAAAAGCGGATTCGGTCTTTCATATAATCTAAAGTTGTAGGCGCAGTCACCATCACTTTGTCCTTTATAACACCCCACATGAAAAAGTCAACGGAGGTTAAATCCGGAGACCTAGTAGGCTAGTTGATCGGACCAGCTCGTCCAATCCATCTGTTTTCAAATGTTTCATTCTAATGATTACGGGCCTATGTTGCATAATGAATGGGGTGGAGCTCCGTTCTGTTAAAACCACATGTCAGGATTTATGTTTTGGTCTAATAATTGGGGTAACTGGTTTCTTAATAAATCTGTGTAAATTTCTCCACTTAGAGATTGAGGGCCAGTAACTCTATCCCAGATTATAACACATCAGATATTATTTGACCAGGGATGTTGATTTGGCAGAGTTCTCAACCAGTGGGGATTTTCCGACTACCAGTAGTGCATAATACTGTGTTTATTTACCTAAATAAATCAACCAAACAAAACAAAAAATTAATCAAATTTCTACTGATAAGCGATAACTTCCTAACTTCCTAATCCTACCTGTCCACAATCATGGAAAGTCACTTTGTCAGAAAAAGCCACATTCATTAGGAACCTATTATTTCCTTGCATTCGTCTAATGACCCAATTGCAAAATGTAACGTAATTTTCAAAGCCTTGCCCCATAGCACTTGGTGGAGTGTAATGTGGTATGGATAAAAACTGTACAAGTGCAATATGGTCACCACTGATTTCCGACTCGTTCCAGCATCTCCAGCAAGCCGTCTGGTATCAACATGCGGGTCAATAGCTACCCCTCCTAAAACGCCAACTGCCCTATATTCGTCCGTTTTAGTCGTGGTTTCGTCTTGACTTCCAGTAGTAGGATTTCGGGTTTCCAGTCTTTTGAATTCCATGTGAGATTTCAAGTTATTAGGAAACCTCACCACCCACACTAGTGCAGCTTCTCTGTAGTTTTTTCAGCACTCCTCCAAAATTAACAACATATGAACTTACATATTAAAATTCCCTTCCATGTTTAGTGGAGCAATAAACTGAGAAATAATCGTTAAAACTTCAAACTTCTCGAATTTTATATACAAAGAGCATGATCCCATTTAAAATTCCCAAGTTACCATCCACTCCTTGAAAAATAGAGACAGGGAATAAATGTCAAAAATATGTTTAAATATGTCCCTCTCCCTATTAACCCAACCAAAATTTCACGAAAAGCAATTATTCATTTATTCCCTCCACAACTCATAACGGTCTAAACTAGTTTCGCTCAATATTGTTTTTGCTTAATTTTTAACATTTTGTAACATTGCAATTAAAGTACTTCATTTTTTACAACTTCGGCAAAACATTTTTAGAACGGTCGTAGAAAATAATTATTGTAATTAGGAGCGTAGACGTCGCGCGTCGGCTAAAATACAGTTTACAAAAATTAAACACAATTTTAAACGGATCACGTTCAACTTAAAATAATTATACATCCATCCCGTCCACAAGGCATTTTTAAAACGGTTTTTAAGTAGATAAACACTCGATTTAATTTAATCTCCAATTTTCGCCCTTCCTGCAGCAAAGAATTTTATAATTTAAATTACATTCGATATTATGTGATGGCATCTAGAATGGTGGTGATATAAATATATTTATGTTCTACTGCGTCAAAATGGCATTGATTATGATTGTGTTTGATGGTCATAGTTTAATATTTTATTGGACTTAGACCAATAATAGTAACTTTATTGGACTCAGATCAATAAAGTTACTTTATTGGATAGAGAATAGAAAAAAACGAAATTAAAAAAGTGCAAAAAAAAATATTGGAGTAATGGTAATTAGAGCCTACAAAGCCTAAATATATATTATTTTAGCAACAGTTACTAAAACATACATAAAACAAAATTTCGTAAATGGCAATTAATTTTTATGATAGTGAATATTTCTGACACTGTTTGTATTCCAGCTAATATTGAGGAACCTGCTGGAGGTAGAGCAAATAGCTGAGTCTTCTACGGTGGTATTCTGAAGGTTCTGAATTTATATCATTTTTGGTGATTGAGAAGAACATTGAGGTCCCAATATTCTGGTGGCAATATTTATTTTGCTACTTTCAGGATCCTCAATATAGCCTTCTGCTACAGTTGATAAGCGCTGTCCCCCGTGTCGCATTATACTTTTCATGCTCGCCCCTGAATTTGCTAGAAGACCGATATGCGTCTAAAACAGTGGCCAGTATATAATTTTAGGTTCTTCAGCCGCCTGCCCGAGATATTTTGCAACAATGCTTCGCACACTAGCAACTTTGTGAGCTCCAACTGGTTGCATGGTGCATTTTTCTTTTGTACAATTTACAAAAAATCGATTGTGCGACTCTGTGGCTGGTCTAAGTTTTATGTAT